>CACRXE010000066.1:287500-1487500 GCA_902685375.1 Neostethus bicornis | reverse complement strand
CTGCCCATCCCACATCACAAACTGTATTAACGACTGGTGGACGTCTGTGGGATAACTCCATTGAAGCAGTCACCTGTGTTTTGACCTTTGATTGCATGGTTCTGAAAACCAAATCAGTTCATCTATAGTTGGGTATAGAATAACTGTGTGCAGTTTTGTGTGAATCAAAATATAGTGTAGTGGGAAAAAAGCATCTATAAGATGATATTAAGAAATATTAAATTTATTCTGAACATTGATTTATTTGGATACACATTCTAATAGTGGTTAGCATGGTGGCTTCACAGCAAGACGGTCAAGGGTTTTGTTCCCTGGGGTTGGGGGTGAGCTTTGAAACACTGGTCTTTCTGTGCGGAGTTTGCATGTTCTTCCGTGTATCTGTGGGTTTTCTCTAGTTTCCTCCAAAAACATCTGCTCTCGACTGAAATCAGCTGGGATAGCAACCTCATTATCCAATCACCACCCCAGATAAGCAGAAGACTATGGAACAGAATGGAAATTTTAAGCAAAAATTGTCTGGAATAGAATTTTGGAATACAAACTGGTAAAAAAACGGGTTGAAGGTTAAACGTTTTTTGTATGAACTGGTCTAGGGTCCAAATCTTCAAATCAAAACAAGAATAATACCTAATTTTCCAATAAAACCAAGACCCAGCTTGTCTCTGTAACTTCTTGCTACCTCTTGTTGAGGTTTCAGAGGATGAATAGATTAATGACATGTCAATAAATCAAATGTTGCAATGTGGAAAGATGAGGATCAAATGCAGAAAAAAACAGGATTTATTAACAGAAGTCAGGTAAGTCTGTGAGGCAAAGGGTACAGGATTAACCCAGGATCAAAAAGTGCAAATGATACAACAGAGATCAAACTTATGGTCAGGCAGCCAGGAGGACCTGGCTGGGAAGGATGACGATGATCCTGCGTGGAAGTCTGGGTGATTGCCCTTAAATAGGCAGCAGGGTCCACAGGTGTGTGGAATCAGAAATAAATCTCAGGTGTCCCTAAACAGCGTGATGAGGAAGGTCCAGGGCTCCCTCTGGCAGGCGAGGGGGTTACGACATCAGACGATAAAAATATTAAAGTTCTAGGTTTGTGAGTTTGTTCTGGATCGAAAGAATCTAGCCTAATATTTCCTTAAGTTTTTACTAAGTATTTTTTGTCCTTTACGTTCATCTTTCAAAAAAGAATAAAATCCCTATTTTTTGCTTTAATTATAAGTTAAAGTTAGAAGGTTTCAACGTAGCAAAAAGTAGAAAAAAATTATATTTTTAAAATGATCAAAGTTACATCACATGATGAAAAGGTAGATTTGATTGATTTATTGAAATAACGGGAAGCAGTGAAACGAAGCATTTGAAGCAGCGATGAATCAATTAAAGCACACATAAAAACCTCTAATTAAAAACAGACCAGATTATGGAAAGAATGGTCAATTAAAATGCATACACATTGTCAAATGTCATCCCTCAGAAGGGAAATTACTGTTCTGCATTGTTCAGCAGCAGGCAGCCATGATGGCACCAATGGTGGGAGTAACTGTGGGTTAAGAGTCTTCTACATACAGGGACACTCAGGCATGAGACCATTAGGAATCAAACCGACTTCTCTCAATCTAAGCATCTGGATCCCCTCAACTGCCACCAGACGGAGCTGTGGACCTTCCCTTATCACCCTGATTGGGACACCTGAGGGTGATTATTCTGATGCCACACACTTGTGGACCCTGCTGCCTATTTAAGGGCATTCGCCCCGGACTTCCAGGTCTAGTTATCGTCATCCTTCCCAGCCATGTCTTCCTGGCTGCCTGACCACAAGTTTAACCTCTGAAGTCTGTTGTATCATTTGAACTTTTTGATCCTGAGTTAATCCTGTGTCCTTTGTTTTACAAACGTACCTGTTTTTTTCCTACTTTTGGGTCCTCCTTCATCCACATCGCAACACTAAGGACGGACATTCTACCACTGAGCCAACGCCTCTTCCAATTTGTTTCCATCAAACCCTTTTAATTTTTGATATTGCGTTTTTTTTGTTATATAATTGTCTTCTTTCTAACTGAATGATTTTTTCCTGTCAGCAGTAAAGTTCTCAACCATCCCACTGACTGTACCGCCTGTCTGGCTTTCTGCATGTGGTTTCATTAAAAATGGATGCTGATCAAATGAGCCCAGAGTGGTGCAATCAGAGTTAAATCATCATTTAAATAAAGCAATTCCTTCTCTTTCCACAGATTATAGAATCCAACGCCTCCCGATGAGACGGAAAACAAACAGTGGAAATTCATTTCTTCATGATGAAGATTAATAATAATTTTCTATTAAATGCTTTTCATTTTTTAAACCATTAAAATTTGTTCTATTTGATTCATGAGTTGTGTGTTCTCTTTTTTCAGGAAGAATAAAGTTTATTATCCAATAAATTGGATTAAAGTATTTTTCTGTTAAAAAAAAAACTTCACCAAGTTTCTGACTGTCGATCTTGGTAGTGAATGTTAAGGACACCGTACATCTAGTATCCAACGAGAACCAAGACGTTACCAGATGTTTTCAAAGCCAGAGGTGTGAGCTTTTACAGAATTCTCTCAGATATCATCTCAAGTTCAAACTGGCCAACTGACTGATCCAGTTGTTTGAATAAAATCTATCCCAGGGTCCAATTTTCCTACAACTGAAAAGGATCACGACCCAAGTTTCTGTTAAAAACAGGTTGCAGGTTCAACTCCTCCATAAAACCTAGTCTGGGGGCCAATTTCTATTTTACAAAAAAAGAAACGGGCCAAGACCCTCTTCTCCGAGAAAGACTGGTCTTGGACCTGCTTCTCAAGCACCGAAAGGTTCACGAGAGGTAACCAGGATCTACATTTCTACTCTCACCATGGTAACCAGGATCTACATTTCTACTCTTACCATGTTAACCAGGATCTACGTTCCTACCCTCACCATGGTAACCAGGATCTACATTTCTACTCTCATCATGGTAACCAGGATCTACATTTCTACTCTCACCATGGTAACCAGGATCTACGTTCCTACCCTCACCATGGTAACCAGGATCTACATTTCTACTCTCATCATGGTAACCAGGATCTACATTTCTACTCTCACCATGGTAACCAGGATCTACGTTCCTACCCTCACCACGGTAACCAAGATCTACGTTCCTACCCTCACCACGGTAACCAAGATCTACGTTCCTACCCTCACCACGGTAACCAAGATCTACGTTCCTACCCTCACCATGGTAACCAGGATCTACGTTCCTACTCTCACCATGGTAACCAGGATCTATGTTCCTACCCTCACCATGGTAACCAGGATCTACATTCCTACCCTCACCATGGTAACCAGGATCTACATTCCTACTCTCACCATGGTAACCAGGATCTATGTTCCTACCCTCACCATGGTAACCAGGATCTACATTCCTACCCTCACCATGGTAACCAGCTGTGGGTGGGGACCGAAAGAACAAGATTGCGGATATAAGCAGCCGAAATGAGTTGGGCTCTCACTCAGAGATCAGGTGACAAGCTCTGCCATCCGGGAGGAGCTCGGTGTCGAGCCGCTCCTCCTACAGGTTGAGAGAAGCCAGATGGAGTGGTTCAAGCATCTGGTCAGGATGCCTCCCGAACGCCTTACTCGTAAGGTGTTTCAGGCACGTTCCATTGGGAGGAGATGATAAGGCAAACCCCGGACCCACTGGAGAGACTATGTCTCACAGCTGGCCGGGGAACGACTCGGGATCCTTCCGGGTGAGCTGGAGGATGCAGTTGGAGTGAGAGAAGCCTAAGTTTATCATCTGAGGCTGTCATCCCCGCGACCCGGCCCGGATAAGCAGAAGATGATGGAACAGAACAGGAATTTTAACCAAAAATAGTCTGGAATAGAATTTACCAAAATAAACTGGTCCAAAAACGGGTTGACGGTTAAACGTTTTTTTTGTATGAACTGGTCTAGGATCCGAATCTTCTAATAGACCTAATTTTTTAATAATATCTGGTCCCAACTTGTCTCAGTAACTTCTTACTGCCTCTTGATGAGGACTGCACTGAAAAATAAGATTCAGAAGAAGTCAAAAGAAAACCTGGTCTGGGATTCGTATTCTCCAAAAAAAAATATCCTAAAAGATAAAAATATTGTTTATATACAGAAAACAACTTGAACCGTATTCATTCATTTTAAATCAGCAAGAAGACGTTACATTTAATTAATAAAATAGCTCAGATTTGATCTAATTATTGACATAATTATTTGTTTTTGTTTGAGAACCTGAAGCAGACAGTGTTGTCATGAGGATTATTTCCACCAGCTCCTCCTGGGCGTCCAGAAGCACCTGTAAAGGGCAGCACGGCGCTCGCTAAGCTGATGTGTGTTTACACGCCTGGCCGGCTCAGTGAGAACTCTCCTCCTGCAGAAATGAGGCAACAGGACTGAGTGCCATCACAAACACTTCCATCTTTCCAAATCTCTCCAAAAAAAAAACAGTGAAGAGAAACTGTGTCTGCTGCATTCGTCCGACAGCCCGCTGCTTTCCTTAGTAACTTCTTACCAACGTGGATCCATCCCTCACCTCTGCCCTGGCTGCCAGCGGTAATTTATTTCCTCATCGATTAGGGTTGCAAGCCTTTCCAACCCTGACAAGCGGACCATCGGCTGAAGTGAGACGGAGGTAAAAATAAAATTGACTGTGGTATAAATCCAGTAAAGTGAGGAATCTTCATAAAGCATTTAGAGGCAGGTCAACAACAAAAACAAGCTCTATCACACAATGTGGGAGAAAAATAATCCCTCATCTCGACGCGCTCGGCGGACGGTAGACTCGATGTCCTCGGGTTGCTGCTGTCTGTTGAAATGGACGAGCGAAGTCTAGCAGTTGGGCGCAGAGACGTTGTGCCAGATAAAAACCCGAGCCATGCAAACAGCCCACTGGCCGCAGACTGGATGGCAGAAAAACAAATCAAACGAAAAGACTGGGGGTCCTGAAGGGATCGCAGATCATCAGAGACGTCTGAAGACTTTCTGACTCATAAAATTCCTCACTTTTTTTTTTCTTTCTTTTCGTTCGTGTCAGTTTTAGGCCTCGGTTGAAGTGGTACACGTACGGTAGGTACGGTATGTACTGTATGTCCGGGACTCTGTGACATCACCCAAACCAGACAATGGATTTTTATTAAACTCCTCACAGTGACTCAGTACCAACTGTAGATTAATTTGAGGACTTAAAGAGACCTCAATGGGCGGCAACCTGTTACATCTTCCGATCACGAATGCCGCCTGCTGACCTACTTTGGAAATGTCCACAATATGGTCACATAATGAATGTTAAGAACATGACGGCACACAGGTCCGTCGCTACTACTGGTTGGATGGTTTAGTGAGGTCCTTGGATCGGCCCCCTCGGGGGCAGTCACGGCCCTGGCGGAGCGCTGAGAAGACGATCAAACTTGACTATCTGGAGGAAGTAAAAGTCGTAACAGGGTTTTTGTAGGTGAATCTGCCAAAGAATCATTAACGGTTGAGCCATGCTGGTCCGCGCACTAGCCAGCGACTCCTTGCACCGCCACGGGGCGGTTCTTGGCTACTGCGCCGATCCACCTCGGAGCTCGGGCGTGAATGAAGGGCGACCTGGTCGGCATCCTCCTCCCGCCAACCTCCTCTTGGCCTGAGCCCCCCTCATGAGCCCCACCTCATCTATTCGTTATCATTACAGTTCGTGATGTACGGCAGGCAAAGGCAAATTTTCAACAACTTATTCTTGTTTATTGACTATTCGTCCACGTTAAGATCCAACCTTTGACATTTCAAAAAACATTCCGGGAGGAACACTGGGCGTTCACCGGCCAGCTGTGAGACATACTCTCTCCCTGGGTCTCCATCCTGGGGAAGTGCCCGAAACACCTCACCAGTCAGGCATGATAACCATACTTTATTAATCTCCTATTGGGAAACAACTGTGCTGGATTGCACCGCAGTAGGCAGCGCCAATGGTGGGAGTAACTGAGGGTTTGGTGTCTGGGGGATTAATAATAAACATAATAATGCATTGTATTTATACAACGCTTTTCAGGACGCTCAAAGACCCTTCACATATGCATCATTCATTCCCTCCATACCGGGTAATGGTTAGCTACTGTTGTAGCCACAGCTGCCCCGGGGCAAACTGACAGAAACGAGGCTGCCATTTTGCGCCATCAGCCCTTCTGACCATCACCAACCAATCACACACACCATTCAGACGAGGCAACGTGGGTGAAGTGTCTTCCCAAGTTACACAACGACAAATTTTAATCTCAACAGCCGTCCCAGCATGGCACCTGGTGTTCGGCGGTCTCCCATCCAAGTACAACCCAGGCCCAGCCTGCTTAGCCTCTGAGGTCTGACAGGATCAGGTATTGACAGTCTGGTAAGGGCACGAATTGAACCGGCATCACTTCGGACCAAAGACGGCCACTGTACCACTGAGCTACACCTCCCCAAATCCTTCAGAACTCTGCAAATGGGAAAACATGAAAGCCTCTAATTTGTGGCCATGCCAGCCTGTCAATGCCTGATCCCGTCAGACCTAAGAAGCTAAGCATGCTGGGCCTGGGCAGTACTTGGATGGGAGACCGCCGGAACTCCAGGTGCCACAGTGGGATGGTCATTGAGATTAAATTGCCGTTGTGTCCCTGGGCAAGACACTTCACCCACGTTACCTAGTCTGAATGGTGTGTGTGATTGGTTGGTGATGGTCAGAAGGGCCGATGGCGCAAAATGGCAGCCTTGCTTAGGTCAGTTTGCCCCAGGGCAGCTGTGGCTACAACAGTAGCTTACCATTACCTGGTACGGAGTGAATGAATAATGGGTATGTGAAGCGTCTTTGAGAGTCCTGAAAATGGCTGAATAAATACAATGCATTATTATTATAAAGAAGAAAAGACAAATGGTGGCCATGTTTGTCCGAGCTAAACGAAGCTAAACACTCACACGATGAGTTATACTCCAGAGGCGGGCAATCATCTCGCTTCTGCTTGATTGAAAAGTCTTTAATGAGAACATATGCAGGGCACACGGGGAAGCATCAGATTGATGGGTTTTTTAGAAGTGTAAAGGAGGCCAGGGTCGGAGGCATTATGCTCCAGCAACTATGCTGCACGGAGTCTCGCTTCCTTCTGATTAATTGTCATAAAATTAAATCCCACATTATGATGAGTCGGCTCAAATTGGCGACTCCACTGATCTATTTTTTTTTTTTTTGCTCCTAAACTCTCATTTTTTCCAGTCTGAGCTGACTGTGTGTTTTTGTCTGATTAACTGTGTGAAGCTCAGACGCTGAGATGGAGAAATAAAAAGAACTGAACGGGATGGATGTAAAACATGTAAAGTCACATCCAGTTCTGATCAATAACGCCCGCTTGCCATCATTACACGGTCCAGCAAAGCAGTCGATAAGTCCTGACTCCACTGACATCATGTCGTGGATGAAAACGCAGCACTAACGTGTTGTTTATCCAGAAAAACTACATGTTGTTTTGTCAAAATAAAAAAAATCAGTGTGAATGTCCAATGGTGTCCGTTGGACTGCTGTGTCCATGGATCGATTTAGATCATTGGTCCGTACTCTATCACAAGTCCAATGTCTCCCGCCTCCAAGGGACTTCACCACTACAGGACTAAATCTGTGAAGGTTCATTTGAGAGTTATTGTCTCTCAGAAAAAGAAAAATCCAGTAGATTAGAGACGCTTTTCTTCCTCAGTTACTGTTATTATTTTTAGGAGGCGAAGACGATGCGGAGCCGATGAGACATTCATTACATTTAAACCGCTGCACAGAATTAATACCAAAATCAAAGGAAAAAAACAGATAGGACGCAGTTTCGCCTGACAGTAAATCTGTCATTTCCAGAACTCATCGAGGCTTCAACAGACTCTCATTATGAAACATTCATCATCGAATGCTTCCCACTTCAAGTGTTATTGATGTCTCAGCTCTCTGAACGGGAATGCAGGGATTTAAAAAAACACAGGGTTGCTTTGTTTCTTCTTGGCTGATTTAAGGCGAGGGCAGGGTACACCCCGGACAGGTCGCCAGTGTGTCGCGGGGCTCTCCTACACAGACACCTCCCTCTTATAAGTCCGCCGACCGACCGACCGAACAAACTTTTGTTTGTAAAAAAAAAAAAAAAAAAAAATACGTAAAAAAATATTTTAAAATAAATTAGCATTATTAGCAGATTAGCTTAGCATATTAGCCTCCGTCTAGTATGAGAGAAGCCAGACGGGGTGGTTCGGACATCTGTGTCAGGATAGCACCCTACAGTGTCTGACACACACACACACACACACACACACACACATACACACACACACTATTGTTGTTTTTGTCAGCCATCTAAGTTTTTGTTTTAGTCTTTGTCTTTGGAACGAAAATTAGTTTACGTTTTGGTCACATTTTTGTCAACAAAATCAGGTTTTTATCTACCATAATTTCACGGCTATAAGGCGTATATAAAAGTCTTAAATTTTCTTCAAAATGAGCGGTGCGCCTTTTTGTGCGGTGCGCCTTGTGTGTGAGAAAAAGCGGACCTAAAAGAAAACACGGTGCCCGCGAGGCGGACCTGAAAGAAAAGGCATGAGAACGTTAAAGAGTGAAGTGTGAGCGGCGTGGGAGCGATGGATGACCGAAGGAGACCACAGTTTCACGAAGGGTGGAAGGCAGCGCCGGGCGAGTTACGCTACAGTTTGCCAATGGATTGTAGATGCTTGGACTAACGTGTCTGCTGGTACTGTTATCCGAGCTTTCTCAAAAGCTGGTATCCTTTTGAGGAGCCGCACAGTACAGACAGTGACTTTGACAGCGAGGAGCGAAGTGGACCTGCTCTGAAACAGAGGATGAGGACTTTGACGAATTTGAATAAAGACTGTTACCGGTAATGTGCTTGTTTAGTATCGTTACTACTTAAATAAAGTACAACCAAACTCAGTTTTGCTCCCAATCTATTTTTTAATACCCACATTTGCATGCTTGGGTGTGTGTTGTTGTAAAGCGGTGTGTGACTGAGACTGCGCCTTTTCGCACGGTGCGCCTAATGGCCGTGAATTACAGTAGTTTTAGTATAAAAAAAAAAAAAACAACTTACTTTAACAATCGTGTCTTATTACTGAGAATGACGCAGGTCATTTGTTTAAAAAAAAAAAACTCTGCCGAGCTTTAACTTGCGCAAAACAGCGAACATTGTAAAACAACATAAAATAAATATATTTTTTTCAGTGAGTGAGGATCGTTGTAACTTATGAATATTTAAAAATGACACCTCTTAATAATCCTGTAAACAAAGTAAACATTGTACTGTGTCTTTAAATCAGTCGTTAGCGCAACCAAGCTAACAGGAAGTTCAAGCTAGCATTAGCTTGAAGTTAGCATGCTGTTTAAAAATCTATGTAAAACTTTAAGTTTCTGACCACCAAGCTCCTTTGTTACTGTTTTCACCATGGTGTGTGACTTTGTCGTGGATGCAGGTGTGTTGTGTAGACGGTGTGAACGTGCAGCATTGTGGGGAGCGTGCCGCCGTGTGAGATGCAGCCGCTGTGATTTTTTTCTTTTCACAGACAGAAATGTGAAAGTCTGACGCCTATTTTGTTACGTTTTCGTCTCGTCAACAGAAACTTGCAAACGTCTTGTCACATTTTCGTCACCAAAATGTCATATTTATTTCGTTATCGATACGTCATCGTCATGAAAATATGCTTCGTCAACTAAATCATTTTGTTGTCGTCATCGTTGACGAAAACAACACTGACACAAACACTCATTCCTAGCTGCTGATCAACCTAACATGTATAGGCTCCGGCCCCCAACCGTAACCCGAAAGGGATAGACAGATAAGAAGGTGACGCATGAATTTTGCATCCGCCATCTAAACTTAGAATTTATAAAACCCTCCATAAATAAAAGCTGTTAGTAAATATCAAGAATACAGAATCGTGTCTTCTCATCCAGATGTTTTCTTTGTCCTCTCCTTGTTGTTTTGTCTCCCTCTTCTACTCAGGTGATTAATTGGGAGCACCTCCCTTGACGACCATCACCGCCCTACCGGCGTGCTCAGCCTATCACGATCAAGCAGTATTTTTAAATACCTGTCATCTCTTCAGCTGTCACTACCAGCCCTCCTCCACCCCGGGAGATGAGCCGGAATGTGACCACCTCGTCTCCCGGCAATTTGATTCTCATCATTCTCTGTCCCTATCTGCACGGCAGACAGCGTACGACGCCCAGATCCCCTAGATACCTCTGTTCCTCTTTCTTTTTACAGGTTCATCTTTTGACCCTCTGTTTTATTTTCACCGTCCTGTTTCTCATTAGGTAGTTCTCTTTCCAATCCCGGGTTCATTGCCTCTCTATCCCAAGATGGGATCCCTCTTTCAACTGGATCTACGTGAGGTTTTCTCAACTTTTTCCCGATATATATAAAACATTGCAAATTTTTGCAGTAAATCTGTTCAAAGTCGTGCGGACTCTGACTGCTATGCAATTTTTTTCCGTTCCGTCACCAGGGCCGGGGCAACCACTTCAGACGGGAAGCCCAGGCTTCTCTCACCCCGGCTGTATCCTCCAGCTCACCTGGAAGGATCCCGAGTCGTTCCTCGGCCGTTAGACATAGTCTCTCCAGTGGGTCCGGGGTCTGCCTATTGGTCTCCTCCCCGTAGGACGTGCCGGAAACACCTCACCAGCGAGGCGCTTGAGAGCCATCTTGACCAGATACCCGTATCACCCTATCTGGCTTCTCTCGACCTGGAGGAGCAACAGCTCTAATCCGAGCTCCTCCCGGATGTCAGAGCTCCTCACCCGATCTCTGCGTGAGAGTCCAGCCACCGTGCAGAGGAAGCTCATTTCGGTTGCTTGAACCTCGTTCTTGTTCTTTCGGTCACCACCCACAGCTGGCTACCATAGTGAAGTGAACTGAGGACAATTTCGATAAAATTTGAGTGGTCCACAGGGAGGGTGGAGAATGTGGGCTTAACGCTTACACACAAATATTTCTGCTTTCAAAAGTCATAAATCATTAGCTTCCACAGTCTGGCATTTAGCCAGATCAGGACACTGTCCTCTCCTTCTCCGCTTGTTGAAATGTCACACATAAAAAGAACGAATCGAATCCAATTCAGAGTTCATCCAATGAGACGAAGTGAAATCAGTATTTATTAAACTGTTTTTAAACCATGAAGATGAGAAAGTTTTTAAAAAAACTATTTCTGGATTCAGAGCATCAAGTAAATATGATACAGGTGCATGAATCATAAAATAAAGCTTATGTTTTACATTTGTCAGGGATCAAACGATAATGCAGACACAAGAATTAACGTCAAAACTAAGGATTTTTTTAACCAAAGTATGTTAAAGTCCAAACCTAGCCATCTTGCCTTCAGATGAGATCAGCCAAACTCAAACAGTGAAACTCATGGAAAGGATTCTTAACTGAAAGGAATTGGATTTAAAGTAACAAACATGAGGGAACTCTGATTCAGGTTTGGCAAAATAAAGCAAACAGAAATCTTAACTGATTCTACAAACCAGAAAACACAAGCGTGCGCACCTGCCCGCTTTCCTCACCATTTCTTCTGAACTGTTGTGATGTGGAAGGAGGAGGACCCAAATGCAGGACAAAAACAGGATTTATTAACAGACGTCAGGTAAGTCTATAAGGCAAAGGGTACAGGATTAACTCAAGATCCAAACGTTCAAATGATAGAACGGAGTTCAAAGATACCTTATAGTCAGGCAGCCAGGAGGACCTGGTTGGGAAGGATGACGATGACCCGGTGTGGAAGTCCGGGATGATTGCCCTTAAATAGGCATCAGGGTCCACAGGTGTGTGACATCAGAAATCAATCTCAGGCGTCCCTAATCAGGGTGATGAGCCAGGCCCAGGGCTTCAATAGGGTTTTTCTTGGAGCTGCTGAATTCCTGGTGATTTTGTGCAGATTTGGGGCAAACTATCAGCAAACCATTTTGTTGTCTGAATATTGTGTTCATGGTGGTCGGATGGCGCAGTGGTTAGCACAGTGGCCTCACAGCACGAAGGTTGGGGTTCAAATCTCAGGTGGGGACAAGGCTTGGATTACAGTCCTTTTTGTGTGGAGTTTGCATGTTCTCCCTATGTATGTGTGGGTTTTGTCCGCTTTCCTCCAAAAACATATGACGACTGTAACTAATATTTAATTAAACCAACCAAACTCAGTTTTGCTCCTGATCTATTTTTAAATACACACACTTGTCTGATTGTGTGTGTGTTGTTGTAAGGCGGATGTACGTAGTAGAGGATAAGTATTTAAAACCTACACCCTTTCATCAGGTGCGCATTATGTGTGTGTTAAATACAGAGCACATGAAACTGGGACTGCGCCTTTAAATACGGTGTACATTTTGGTCGTGAAAATACGATATTTAAAACGGACATGCTCTGTGACTTCCGGAGAACACCCAATCTCCCTACCATCACACCAATCAAAGACCCTGACATTGAAAGTGGAATAGTACAAATATATTGGTGTCATTCTGAATAGAAAGTTTTGAACCCCGGGTTCGTGCAGCCCACAGAAAAGTTTAACAAAAACTGTATTTTTTAAGATGAATGAACACTTTTAATGCTTCTCTCTGTTTTTCTGTAACATTGTTTTTATGTGATTTTGCTGCTTTTAGAGGGACTATGAAATAACTCGACTTGACAAGTGAAGAGTTGGTGCCAACCCAAAGACACACCAACACTGACTAACTGGTAAACATCCAGTCCCCGTCATTACCAACATTATGGAACCCCATTTTAACAACCTATCAGAGCCCGTTACTGATCTGTTCAAGGAGAACAAATGAGGTTTTTTGCTACCGTGAAGAAACTAGTCCCTGGTTTTTCATCGGTTTTATTGGCTGAAGACGACAGATGTTCGGTCTAAGTCACATCGGAGCGTACAGACCGTTACACACCTCCTCTGGATTTAAATGTATTTATTGATCAAACTGGATGCAGGTTTCCAAGCAGAACCTCCAACATCTGTGGGGTTCTTTGACTCTGTTCTGAACTCAGAGGGAGATTCCCGGTTTAAGTTAAAAGAGGGATTTATTTAATTTGAAACAGCTGGACCGTCTCAGTTACAAGTAATGATGGATGAACGATCTGTACTTTTTACTCGCTTCTAAAGATACTTTACTGGTTCCCAAGTTTCGATTTCCAGTTTCAGACGAATGAGACACTGTTTAATCTATGATTCAGCTTTGTCATGCCCATACCCACGGAATCTGGAAGAGGAGTTAAGAGAACCTGCGCCTGGCGAGGATACAAGCCTTATCGGGCAATCTCTTCCTGTTGCTATTCCATGACCCCTCTTTGTTCAATGAACTGGCCATACTAACTGTATCCAGGTCTTACCTTATGTCCTTACCGTGTGGCAAGAATGGAAATGTGAGCATGGATCATCGGCATAGGAATGGTAAAATCTTAGAAAGTTTGTGGATACAGTGAAGGAAGACATGAAGATAGTTGGCGTGACCGAAAAAGATGCAGCAGATAGGGTTAGCTCAGGCATGGGCGAACAACAACCCGCGGGCTACAAGCTGATGTTTTAATCTGGCCCGAATTAAAAAAAAAAATCATGTTAATATTTTATTTCTCCTACAATTCTGATATTTTGTCGCTAGATGGCGCAGATATATTGCCTTTGTTGAGAAAACAACACTGGTCCCATTAAAATGTGTGTTTTCGTGACGCCCACGTTGTCAAATCAGATTGTCAGAAGATTTCAAACCTACATTTTAAACCTAGCGCGCTAGATGCAAATTTTCTTAAGCGCTAAGGTGCTTAATTTTAACACGCTAGATTATATGTGTGTAGTGGCCCCAATGGCTTTCCATATCTAGCGCGCTTGTTTACCAAAGCATCTGCTCCTGTTCCGGCCTGTTGGCCAAATGTTAGAACCCAATGTGGCCCGCAAATCAAAAAGTTTGCTCACCCCTGGGTTAGATGGAAGAAACTGACGTGCTGTGGCGCCCCCTAAAGGGAAATGCTAAAAGGAGAAGAAGATAGGACTCTTAGAAAGTCTAGAACTGGGATGGGCACACTTTTTGGTTTGTGGACCACATTGAGCTCCAACATTTGACCAAGGGGCCGGAACAGGATCAGATGGATGGCATGCTTTGGTAACCTCTGGATTAGACCAATAGAATGACGCTAGATTTTAAACAAGCGCTAAATGTTACATCAAGAGCGTTAAATTTAAAATCTAGTGGCGCTAGGTTTGAAATCTAAACGCTTGATGTAACATTTTGTTTGTTTTAACATCTAACACGCTTGTTTACGTGTGTGTATTGGGCCCAATGGCTTTCCATATCTGTGCACACTGTTTATTTTGACAGCGTGCACATCACAGACACACACACATTAGAATGGGTGCAGTGTTGTTGTTTTCTAGTGGCTCCAGTGTGCCATCTAGTGAGGAAAAATCAGCATTGCAGTGGAAATAAAACTGACAATTGAATTTTGAAAATACTTTAATGATCCCCGATAGATTCCCCTTAAACATTTCTCTTAAAAAAAATTCCCATAAAAGATTAAACAAGGTTTATTTATTTAATTGTTTCAAGTTCAGTGGGCCGGATTAAAACGTTTAATGGGCCGCATGTGGCCCGCGGGCCGTGGTTTGTCCATACCTGCTCTAGAAGCTTTCTGTGGTTGGGTTTTGGCCCAAAAAAAATCTGTCTTTGGCCTGGTTTTACTGGCTTTGTGTGTCTGAGTCACACCTTCATCACCAGTTTGTGACAAGAGTAGAAGTTGGATGACGTCAAGGAAAGGTCCAACTAAGCTGTTTGATGGTAGAATTTAAGATTTGGACTCTGTTTCCGGTCGTGTTAGAATTTTTTAATTCTCTGATTGTAACAAAGCTACAGGATTAGATACGAGATAGAATCCAGCATCTGTGTTTGTAACAGAAGATCTAACCTCAAGTTGAGGTTTTCCTGGGTTATACATTAAATCCCGAGCTCCATCACTGAATCCTGAGCTTTAATGTCTCCCAGTAGGAGCACTTTGCGAGCATTTACTCACAAGCAGACACATAAAGGGCACGCTGAGATCAGAGCGGGGGGTTTGTGGCCTCCAGCCAACAATCCATAGCACGTATTTTCTCCAGTATGGTGCCATCAGGCGCTCGGAATCCACCTCCGAATGGACATGTAATGACATGGTGGGGAACCTCGGGCTGATAAACATGGAGAGACGATCCATCTGTCTGGGCTGGAAGGAGGACAGCGTCAGGCAAACAGCGGCCGGAGAAAAAGCTGATAAGGTCAGCCTTACAGCATTTTACAGCTTGGCTTTCAGCAGTGCAACATCTGCATCAGTCAGCCCTCGATAACTATTGACTGTTCTGGTTCCTAAGGACACTCAATAACTATTATGTGGTTATAAAACCATCTTCCTCTACTGAATTATTCCAGGAAATAATAGCTTGGACAGCACGGATGAAAAACTTCACAATAAAAGCTTGTATTCAATAAACAATCTATTGATGAAAAATCTTTTAGTCAGAGTAAAACAGAGTGTGTGAATGAGAGGGATCCAAATGGAAAAGTGAGGTTACAGGGAGAAGAGAGAAAGAAGGTGGAAGATTTTAAGTGGATCAACAGTCCAGAGCAATGGAGAGTGTGGAAAAGAGGTGAAGAAGCCTGTGCAGGCAGGCTGGAACGGGTGGAGGAAAGTATCAGGTGTGATGTGTGACAGAAGAGTTTCAGATAAAATGAAAGGAAAAGTGTAGAAAACCGTGGTGAGAGCGGCCATGCTGATTGGTCTAGAGACAGTATGGTGAGAGCGGCCATGCTGATTGGTCTACAGACAGTGTGGTGAGAGCGGTCATGCTGATTGGTCTAGAGACAGTGGGGTGAGAGCGGCCATGCTGATTGGTCTACAGACAATATGGTGAGAGCGGCCACGCTGATGGTCTAGAGACAGTGTGGTTAGAGCGGCCATGCTGATTGGTCTACAGACAGTGTGGTGAGAGCGGTCGTGCTGATTGGTCTAGAGACAGTGTGGTGAGAGCGGCCATGCTGATTGGTCTACAGACAATATGGTGAGAGCGGCCATGCTGATTGGTCTACAGACAATATGGTGAGAGCGGCCATGCTGATGGTCTAGAGACAGTGTGGTGAGAGCGGGCATGCTGATTGGTCTAGAGACAGTGTGGTGAGAGCGGCCATGCTGATTGGTCTAGAGACAGTGGAACTGAGGAAAAGACAGGAAACAGAGATGGAGGTAGCAGAGATGAAGATGCTGAGGATCTCTCTGGAAGTGACCAGGATGGACAGGATCAGAGGAACAGCACATGTTAGAGGTTTTAAAGTCAGAGAGACCAGACTGAGATGGTTTGGACATGTACAGAGGAGAGAGAGAGAGTACATCGGAAGAAGGATGCTGGATTTGGAACCACCAGGAAAGAGGACTAGAGGAAGACCAAGGAGGAGGTTCATGGATACAGTGAAGGAAGACATGAAGATAGTTGGTGTTACTGAAGAGGATGCAGCAGATAGGGTTAGATGGAAGAATTAGACTTCCTGTGGCGCCCCCTGAAGAAAAATAATGGAAGAAGAAGAAGATGAAAAAATCTTTTGGTCACAAAGCAGCACAGGAATCGGAAAAGACAAGAAAGTAAATAGAAAGATTGTTTCTAAGTTTAATAGTGGCTGAAATGTAATTCAAATTAATTTGTGATTCAGATATTTTTTCGCCCAGATGGGAACGCTTTGAAGGCGTTCAGGGTTTTGAGATTAAGGCATGAAAGAAGAAGCATCGAGGATTCCCATCAGCACTCCATCTAACCAACTCTGCACAACACGCTGAGAGAAAAGAAATAAAAGAACAAGTCAATTCCCCGAGAAATGCTCGTGAGTAATTTCCAGACACGGATGCAATTTACTCTCAGAGCAACAGAGTTGTAAAAACACAAGTTTAGATTCACACAGACTCATCTGGTTAAAAGCAAATCATCCTCACGGTGTGAGGAAGAAAGTCCTGGTGGGTAAAGGGGACTTTAAGCAAGCTTTACAGGTTCCTATGGACACTTTATGTCTTGATCCCCTTGCCTGGCACCAGAGGGAGCCCTGGACCTTCCTCATCAACATGATTAGGGACACCTGAGATTGATTTCTGATGCCACACACCTGTGGACCCTGCTGCCTATTTAAGGGCAATCACCCCAGACTTCCATGTCAGGTAGTTGTAATCCTTCTCAGCCAGATCCTCCTGGCTGCCTGACCAGAAGTTTATCGTTGAACTCTGTTATATTAATTGAACATTTTTATCCTGAGTTAATCCTTGTGTCCTTTGCCTTATAGATTTACCTTACTTCTGTTAATAAATCCTGTTTTGTTCTGCATTTGGGTCCTCCTCCTTTCACATCATAACATGTGGGGAACATGTGGGGCTTTACTTGTTCCTATCCCTAATCTAACTCTGTACGGTTTAGGATTGGGAGGCGAGCATCAGGAAAGCAGAGGCACAGACCATAAAACCATCTTAAAACAACCAACTAAAAATAGTCATTACTAATTCATTTTAGTGAGTTCACCAGCTTTTTTCATTGTCTGCGGGTATCTTCTCGGTTGTTCTGCTTGCAGGCGTTATGAGGCTGGGAATCACTGTTGCTCCATGGGGTTTGGTTTCACCACTGCAGGGTCCATCAAAATCACGGACCGCGCAGTGGGTTTGGCACCGGTGAAGAAAATTAAACAATTAAAACTGAGCTAAAAACTCAAAGCATTACAAACATGGCTAAAAAAAAACTTAAAACCATGCAACACAATTTTT
The DNA here is from genome assembly GCA_902685375.1 of Neostethus bicornis. Classification (NCBI taxonomy): domain Eukaryota; kingdom Metazoa; phylum Chordata; class Actinopteri; order Atheriniformes; family Phallostethidae; genus Neostethus; species Neostethus bicornis. The sequence continues at coordinate 1,469,675 of CACRXE010000066.1, read as the reverse complement.
GACCTGTGACGCAAAGGAGAGTTTACTGGTTCTTCAGGACAATATTTTCACTAGTTTGAGACAAAAAGGACAAAAAGCTCCTCATCCAGAGATCAATGTCATTCTTGGTAAAAAAAAAAAAAAAAAAAGAGGGCCCCTTTGATGATGCTGTTGAGTCTCAGCCAGGGAACTTAAAGAGTGGGCACAGCAGTAAACAAGGTATGGCGCTACTTTGAAGAAACACTATGGTTCCATTCCTAGGTCTTTCGCTAATCCGGGGCCGGGTTGTGGGGCAACAGCATCAAATGGGAAACCAAGCTTCTCTCAACCTGGTTGCATCCTCTAGCTCATCCGGAAGGAACCTGTGTCGTTTCCTGGCCATTTGTAAGACATAGTCTCTCAGCAGGTCCGGGGTCTGCCTCTTGGTCTCCTCTCGGTGGGACGTGCCTGAAATACCTCACCAGCGAGTCACTCAAGGGGCATCTGGTCCAGCCCATCTGGCTTCTCTCGACCTGGAGGACGAGCAGCTCGACTTAGAATGGCAATGCTCCTCCGTCTATCTCTGAGTGAGAGCCCAACCACACTGCGGACGAAGCTCAATTCAGCTGCTTGTATCCATGATCTTGTTCTTTTGGTCACCACCCACAGCTGGTTACCATGGTGAGGGTAGGAACGTAGATCCTGGTTACCATGGTGAGGGTAGGAACGTAGATCCTAGTTACCATGGTGAGGGTAGGAACGTAGATCCTGGTTACCAAGGTGAGGGTAGCAATGTAGATCCTGGTTACCATGGTGAGGGTAGAAACGTAGATCCTGGTTACCACGGTGAGGGTAGGAACGTAGATCCTGGTTACCATGGTGAGGGTAGGAATGTAGATCCTGGTTACCATGGTGAGGGTATGAACAAAGATCTTGGTTACCACGGTGAGGGTAGGAACGTAGATCCTGGTTACCATGGTGAGGGTATGAACAAAGATCCTGGTTACCATGGTGAGGGTAGGAACATAGATCCTGGTTACCATGGTGAGGGTAGGAACATAGATCCTGGTTACCATGGTGAGGGTAGGAACATAGATCCTGGTTACCATGGTGAGGGTAGGAACATAGATCCTGGTTACCATGGTGAGGGTAGGAACATAGATCCTGGTTACCATGGTGAGGGTAGGAACATAGATCCTGGTTACCATGGTGAGGGTAGGAACGTAGATCCTGGTTATCATGGTGAGGATAGGAATGTACAATATACCAGCCTGTGAAGACGTTCCACTCTATGTTTGTGTTGACGTGTGTGTGTGTCTGTGTGTGTGTGTGAGTCTGTGTGTGTGTGTGAGTCTGTGTGTATTTTATCCAATAACCTCTGAAAATAGCAGCAGATTTTCATCGTGTTACTCAGATGTGCACCTTTGTTTTTCATCGAGGGTCTCCAAGAGATGATTGTCAAAGTTTTTCAGTCATAACCGAAGAGAAAATTCAATATGTTCCCAAAATGTTCGCTGGTCTGTGAGAGCGTTGATGAAATGGTGTGTTTAATCCAATTTCTAAGAAGAAGTCGATCCACGTGTGAAAGAAAAGACAAAGTGAAGAAATCCTGTCCTCTCGTCATGAGTCACCAAGTGACGAAGCATAAAAATCATTTGTTTCTGCATCTTTTTTTATCTAAAAAAGATCAAATATTGATGAAACAGAGGCTGTAAATTTGTTTTCAGAGACTTTTTCTCATGATTTTTTTTTTTTTTTTGGGTAGTAATTCCAATTACGACTAAAGTCGGAGATTTATCTCATCACGACTTTTTCACACTCGGATGAAAAAACACATTCAAACTTTACTGATTTAAAGGCAGAGATGAAACTTTGTTACTGAAAAAAGTTGTGTGAATCATAAATGAATAAAATGTTCATTCTGGGCTGCTTTTATAAAGATTTTAGGCTGAGTAAGAATTTTAGTCCGGATTAAAAACACAAACTTAAAATGAATTTAAAAAAAAGAATCTGAAGTCAGCACGGTGGTGCAGTGGTTGGCACAAAGGCCCCATGGCAAGAACCATGGCAAGAAGGTCGCTGGTTTGAGTTGTGGAGTCAAAGTGGGGCTTGAAACCCTGGTCTTTCTGTGTGGAGTTTGCATGTTCTCCCTATGTACATGTGGGTTTACTACTGCTCTTCAAAAACATACATGTTAGGTTGATACGCTCCTAGGAAATTGTTCGTAGGAATGAGTGTGTGCGTTTGTGTGTGCGTGGATGATTGTCTGAGTAGCAACCTGTTCGGAGTGTATCTTGGTACCCTGTCTCTTGCCTGATACCTCCAGGATAGGCTCTGGCATGTCACACGACCCCATTATGGAAAAGCGGTTTAGAAGACAAAACAAAACAGAAAAATAAAAAATGTTACTCTTCTCATGTAATGTTCCATTCCGACATCTTCCGCACATCCGGGGCCGGGTCGTGGGGGCAACAGACTCAGACAGGAAGCCTAGGCAATGTAAGCTTCATAAACAATACTCGGATCTCCATCCCGCCCCAACCACGCCTCTGAAACTTGATGTTTGCATCATTCAAATGACAGGATGCATGAGCATTTCAGCTTCTGTCCACAGGCAGCGTCTTTTCCCCACGTCTTATTATTTGGCAGCTTCTGACTTCTTAAAATTACGCTCAAGTCCACAAACTCCATTTTCTTAACAGATCGATCGCTCAGTTTGTGTAAATTCACTGCACGAATGGATTTTGATATAAGCACGTTTTATAAATGAGACACCCAGATATGCCAAGTTTCCCGCATTGGGCAGGAGACACCCGCAATTAGGACTTACCTCACTCTCACCCCCCAAGGCTAATAAAACTCCCTCATGATGAACACTCTAGTGCATTCCATGAACATGATTAGGTATAATGAGGCGAAGCACATGGCATCTCCTGCTGCTGTACATCTGAAAGCCGCTAGTAGCGATCTGCATGGTCTATTGCCAGTATTGTTTTTAGTGAACGTTTGGAAGAAGTCGGACATCCGGGAACTTTGACAGCTTATGTGCGTGAGCCTCAAAACAAAGCGTGACCAAGCAGTACAGGGGTGTATTCCTGGTGGTAATTCCTCTTCATACTGATACATAACACTAGGTGGTAACACACCTAGTGTTACCACTAGGTGGTACCACTAGGTGGTACCACCTAGTTACCTAGATTACAACAGAACAGATTACTATCATTTTTTTTTCCTTACCCTCATCAGGTTGCACATATTTGCACATAACCTGGTCTAAATATTGAACGATATTCAAACTAAATGTTAAAACCCGGAAATTAAACACACTCGTTAGATGTTTATGAAAATGGTTTACTATCATCGTGATTAGTTTTATTGTCATTTTTTATTGTTTTCTTTAAAAAAAAAAAAAAAGAATTACTCTATTCATCCCTCACCGGGGAAATTTGTTTGCTGCAGTCCTTACACCGCAGCAGGCTGCCCTTCAACGGCGCCAATGGTGGGAGAAGCGGGGGTTAGGTGTCTTCTCCAAGGACCCTAGACGTGCTTTCCGTGGGACGCGAACCCGCGACCTTCCGGTCCGCGGGCGAACACTCTAACCACGCGGCTCTTTATTCCTCATTACTCATTCCAACCATTTTTATCCATTAATTTAAAATGTATTTTAATATTTCATCCAATCATTGATTAACCACATGATAACTGACCAATAGGAATGACCGTTTAACCTAAAAGTCAGGGTCATTTTAATTTAAACAAAGTGATCAAATTTTAATCTAAACATACACTGGGAGTGAATTTTTGGACTGTATGGGTTTAATAATGTCTGCTTCATCATGTCCTGCATCATTAAAGTTTAACAGGAAGTAAATGTTTGATCTTTTACTGCCATCTGGTGGATTTAAACGAAATAAAACAATCCTTTCTTTTTCTCTATAAAAAATCAACATGAGACAACACTGTCCTCTAGTGACATTGGAGGCTTATTACATACACATCCTAATATCAGTCAGTTCATTTCACACAGAATAAAAACTAAAGGTATTTCCTTCCCAATAAAAGATTATTTTGGGAAAAAGTTTTATTTTGAATCTTCACCTAAAACTTTAACTTTTCTCTCAAATTAGCTTGTAAAATATGTTTTACAGGGGCGGTATGGTGGCGCAGTGGGTAACACAGTGGCCTCATAGCAAGAAGGTCGCTGGTTCGAGTCCCAGTTGGGTACGAGGCTTGGAACACTGGCCTTTCTGTGTGGAGTTTGCATGTTCTTCCCATGTATGTGTGGGTTGTCTCCGAGTACTCCGGTTACCTCCCACCCTCCAAAAACATGCATGCAGGTTGATTGGGGACTACATGATTACCCCCAGGAATTAGTGTGTTGTACGTATGTGTGTTTGGAGTTTACCCTGCCTCTCGCCTCAAATCAGCCGGGATGGGCTCCGGCGACCCCGTAAGGTTGGTTAAGAAGGTCAGTCAGTCATCTTCTTATCCGTCTGTCCCTTTCGGGGTCCCTTTCGGGGTCTCTTTCGGGGTCCCTTTCGGGGTTGCGGAGGGTGCCGGAGCCCATCCCGGTTAATTTAAGGCGAAGGGCAGGGTACACCCCGAACAGGTCGCCAGTCTGTCGCGGGGCTACACACACACAACCATCCACACAAAGACTCATTCCTAGGGGCAATTTGGCACTGGCCAATCAACCTAGCATGCATGTCTTTGGAGGGTGAGAAGAAACCGGAGTACCCGGAAAAAACCCACGCAGACACGGGGAGAACATGCAAACCTCACACAGAAAGGCCAGTGTTCCAAGCCTCGTCCCCACCCGGGACTCGAACCCACGACCTTCTTGCTGTGAGGCCTGGTTAAGAAGGTGAATATGTTTTACTGTTTTTGGATCTTCTTCTTCTCCTATCATCATTTCTCTTCAGGGATCTCCACATCAAGTCAGTTTCTTCCATCTAACCCTATCTCCTGCATCTTCTTCAGTCACACCAACTATCTTCATGTCTTCCTTCACTGTATCCATGAACCTCTTCTTTGGTCTTCCTCTAGGCCTCTTTCCTGGTGGTTCCAAACCCTGCATCCTTCTACCGATGTACTGTTCAACTTGAAAATTCTCTTCCGCATCAACGGAACTCTTTGATCTGAATCAGGCTTCAGTGTCACGGTTGTTTTAAACTGTCGTTTTTTAAAATGTCATTCAGCTCCTGCCCAAACTTGAAAAGGAGACTGGTTCCATTCAAAGGGACGCTGGGACAGGTCATTCCATTGCTTTATTTTTTCCTTATTTTTTGTACAAGATTTATTAAACAATAACAATGAGCATATTTTGAATCATAAACATTTGAACTGAAACTAACTGAAAAGTTTAACTATCACTATTAAAGATTAACATTAATATTAAAATACAAAAAACCTTTATTTGTAACAAAATTGGAATATACAAAAAAATAACAAAAGGTTAAGCAAAGAATAGGAAAAAGTAAGGAAAATAGACAAAATCACAAGAGCTGTTGCAAGAAGTAGCCGTCCTCGCTACAGACATTTTGAAAAAAAAAAAATGTCAGTTTAATCAACTGATGGTTAAATAAAATCTATCATTTATACTTAAATACTCGTAATTTTAAACACCAGTTTTAACTCAACTCTACAGAATACGTTTAAACAACACAAAAATTGGAGAGAAGCCTGGGCTTCCCAACTGAGGCTGTTACCCCGGCGACCCAGCTCCGGATAAGCGGAAGACGATGGAACAAAAATTGGACACATAAACGAGTAATCAAATATTTGACTTAAACTAAGTCAAAATCTAAGTCTAAGTCGTTCCATACCTTCTCGGTCTCTCCGTTCCTCTTCTCTTCACCTGCTTGTTCCACCTGCCCGGCTCGTTACCACAGGAGGCAGAGACTTCAGTCACTCTGCTCCTCAGCTTCGGAATTCTCTTCCCCCTGATTTACGCAATACAGACTCTTTCCCACTTTTTAGATCCAGCCTCAAAACTTATCTTTTCAAGAAATCCAGAAATAAATACAGTAAGTCCAGATTAATATGTTGATGCTTTGTTTGTTTGTTGTTCTGCTTTGTTTCTAATTTTAATTTGATTTTATTTCTCATCTATGGTTTATTGTGAACTGTACAGTTACCTTGGATATTGTGAAAGGCCCCGTTAAATTCAATGTGTTATTATTATTATCTTATAACGATGTTTATAATGATTCTAACCTGTTGTACTCGTGCTGTAAAAACAAAAAAAATTCTGTTTTTATTTAAATATTGCATTGTTTAAAATTAAAGGCTGACAGACAAGGTCAGACAGGAATCTCCATGAACAATGATGTTTGCAGATGACATTGTGATCTGTAGTGAGAGGAGGGAAGAGGTGGAGGAAAAGCTGGAGGTTTGCACTAGAAAGAAGAGGGATGAAGATTAGTCAGAGTAAAACAGATTGGTCTAGAGACATTGTGGTGAGAGTGGCCATGCTGATTGGTCTAGAGACATTGTGGTGAGAGTGGCCATGCTGATTGGTCTAGAGACAGTGTGGTGAGAGCGGCCATGCTGATTGGTCTAGAGACAGCATGGTCTGAGCGGCCATGCTGATTGGTCTAGAGACAGTGTCACTGAGGAAAAGACAGGAAGCAGAGATGGAGGTAGCAGAGATGAAGATGCTGAGGATCTCTCTGGGAGTGACCAGGATGGACAGGATCAGAGGAACAGCACATGTTAGAGGTTTTAAAGTCAGAGAGGCCAGACTGAGATGGTTTGGACATATGCAGAGGAGAGAGAGAGAGAGTACATCGGAAGAAGGATGGTGGATTTGGAACCACCAGAAAAGAGGACTAGAGGAAGACCAAAGAGGATGTTCTTGGATACAGTGAAGGAAGACATGAATATAGTTGATGTGACCAAAGAAGATGCAGCAGATAGGGTTAGGTGAAAGAAACTGACTTGATGAGTCGCCCCCTGAAGAGAAATGTCGCAAAGAGAAGACCTTGTTTGTCCTGATTAGGCAAAAGACATTTCCATTCAGACAACCTGAGCAACTCACTCAGAGACAAAACAAGAAAAACATAAAAATGACCTATTTACACAACAGTGTTTTGCATAGTCTTCTTCCTCTTCTCCTTTCAGCATTTCCCTTCAGGGGTCGCCTCAGCAAGTCAGTTTCTTCCATTTAACCCTATCTGCTGCATCCTCTTCGGTCACACCAACTATCTTCACGTCTTCCTTCACTGTATCCATGAACCTCCTCTTTGGTTTTCCTCTAGTCCTCTTTCCTGGTGGTTCCATCCTTCTGCCGATGTACTCGGTCTCTCTTCTCTGTACATGTCCAAACCATCTCAGCCTGGCCTCTCGGACTTTATCTCCAAAACCTCTAACATGTGCTGTTCCTCTGATATATCATTGATCCTGTCATCCTTCCTCAGCATCTCATCTCTGTCCATCTCTGCTTCCTGTCCTCAGACAGTCTCTAGACCAATCAGCTCGCTGACCTTCTGTCTCTGACCTCAGCATGCTCTCACCACACTGTCTCTAGACCAATCAGCATGGCCACTCTCACCACAATGTCTCTAGACCAATCAGCATGGCCACTCTCACCACAATGTCTCTAGACCAATCTGTTTTACTCTGACTAATCTTCATCCCTCTTCTTTCTAGTGCAAACCTCCAGCTTTTCCTCCACCTCTTCCCTCCTCTCACTACAGATCACAATGTCATCTGCAAACATCATTGTTCATGGAGATTCCTGTCTGACCTCGTCTGTCAGCCTTTAATTTTAAACAATGCAATATTTAAATAAAAACAGAATTTTTTTTGTTTTTACAGCACGAGTACAACAGGTTAGAATCATTATAAACATCGTTATAAGATAATAATAATAACACATTGAATTTAACGGGGCCTTTCACAATATCCAAGGTAACTGTACAGTTCACAATAAACCATAGATGAGAAATAAAATCAAATTAAAATTAGAAACAAAGCAGAACAACAAACAAACAAAGCATCAACATATTAATCTGGACTTACTGTATTTATTTCTGGATTTCTTGAAAAGATAAGTTTTGAGGCTGGATCTAAAAAGTGGGAAAGAGTCTGTATTGCGTAAATCAGGGGGAAGAGAATTCCGAAGCTGAGGAGCAGAGTGACTGAAGTCTCTGCCTCCTGTGGTAACGAGCCGGGCAGGTGGAACAAGCAGGTGAAGAGAAGAGGAACGGAGAGACCGAGAAGGTATGGAAAGACTTAGACTTAGATTTTGACTTAGTTTAAGTCAAATATTTGATTACTCGTTTATGTGTCCAATTTTTGTTCCATCGTCTTCCGCTTATCCGGAGCTGGGTCGCCGGGGTAACAGCCTCAGTTGGGAAGCCCAGGCTTCTCTCCAATTTTTGTGTTGTTTAAAACGTATTCTGTAGAGTTGAGTTAAAACTGGTGTTTAAAATTCACGAGTATTTAAGTATAAATGATAGATTTTATTTAACCATCAGTTGATTAAACTGACATTTTTTTTTTTTCAAAATGTCTGTAGCGAGGACGGCTACTTCTTGCAACAGCTCTTGTGATTTTGTCTATTTTCCTTACTTTTTCCTTTTTGCTTAACCTTTTGTTACTTTTTTGTATATTCCAATTTTGTTACAATAAAGGTTTTTTTATTTTAATATTAATGTTAATCTTTAATAGTGATAGTTAAACTTTTCAGTTAGTTTCAGTTCAAATGTTTATGATTCAAAATATGCTCATTGTTATTGTTTAATAAATCTTGTACAAAAAATAAGGAAAAAATAAAGCAATGAAGAAGTTGTCCCAGCGTCCCTTTGAATGGAACCAGTCTCCTTTTCAAGTTTGGGCAGGAGCTGAATGACATTTTAAAAAACGACAGTTTAAAACAACCGTGACACTGAAGCCTGATTCAGATCAAAGAGTTCCGTTGATGCGGAAGAGAATTTTCAAGTTGAACAGTACATCGGTAGAAGGATGCAGGGTTTGGAACCACCAGGAAAGAGGCCTAGAGGAAGACCAAAGAAGAGGTTCATGGATACAGTGAAGGAAGACATGAAGATAGTTGGTGTGACTGAAGAAGATGCAGGAGATAGGGTTAGATGGAAGAAACTGACTTGATGTGGAGATCCCTGAAGAGAAATGATGATAGGAGAAGAAGAAGATCCAAAAACAGTAAAACATATTCACCTTCTTAACCAGGCCTCACAGCAAGAAGGTCGTGGGTTCGAGTCCCGGGTGGGGACGAGGCTTGGAACATGGCCTTTCTGTGTGAGGTTTGCATGTTCTCCCCGTGTCTGCGTGGGTTTTTTCCGGGTACTCCGGTTTCTTCTCACCCTCCAAAGACATGCATGCTAGGTTGATTGGCCAGTGCCAAATTGCCCCTAGGAATGAGTCTTTGTGTGGATGGTTGTGTGTGTGTAGCCCCGCGACAGACTGGCGACCTGTTCGGGGTGTACCCTGCCCTTCGCCTTAAATTAACCGGGATGGGCTCCGGCACCCTCCGCAACCCCGAAAGGGACCCCGAAAGAGACCCCGAAAGGGACCCCGAAAGGGACAGACGGATAAGAAGATGACTGACTGACCTTCTTAACCAACCTTACGGGGTCGCCGGAGCCCATCCCGGCTGATTTGAGGCGAGAGGCAGGGTAAACTCCAAACACACATACGTACAACACACCAATTCCTGGGGGTAATCATGTAGTCCCCAATCAACCTGCATGCATGTTTTTGGAGGGTGGGAGGTAACCGGAGTACTCGGAGACAACCCACACATACATGGGAAGAACATGCAAACTCCACACAGAAAGGCCAGTGTTCCAAGCCTCGTACCCAACTGGGACTCGAACCAGCGACCTTCTTGCTATGAGGCCACTGTGTTACCCACTGCGCCACCATACCGCCCCTGTAAAACATATTTTACAAGCTAATTTGAGAGAAAAGTTAAAGTTTTAGGTGAAGATTCAAAATAAAACTTTTTCCCAAAATAATCTTTTATTGGGAAGGAAATACCTTTAGTTTTTATTCTGTGTGAAATGAACTGACTGATATTAGGATGTGTATGTAATAAGCCTCCAATGTCACTAGAGGACAGTGTTGTCTCATGTTGATTTTTTATAGAGAAAAAGAAAGGATTGTTTTATTTCGTTTAAATCCACCAGATGGCAGTAAAATATCAAACATTTACTTCCTGTTAAACTTTAATGATGCAGGACATGATGAAGCAGACATTATTAAACCCATACAGTCCAAAAATTCACTCCCAGTGTATGTTTAGATTAAAATTTGATCACTTTGTTTAAATTAAAATGACCCTGACTTTTAGGTTAAACGGTCATTCCTATTGGTCAGTTATCATGTGGTTAATCAATGATTGGATGAAATATTAAATACATTTTAAATTAATGGATAAAAATGGTTGGAATGAGTAATGAGGAATAAAGAGCCGCGTGGTTAGAGTGTTCGCCCGCGGACCGGAAGGTCGCGGGTTCGCGTCCCACGGAAAGCACGTCTAGGGTCCTTGGAGAAGACACCTAACCCCCGCTTCTCCCACCATTGGCGCCGTTGAAGGGCAGCCTGCTGCGGTGTAAGGAGTGCAGCAAACAAATTTCCCCGGTGAGGGATGAATAGAGTAATTCTTTTTTTTTTTTTTTTAAAGAAAACAATAAAAAATGACAATAAAACTAATCACGATGATAGTAAACCATTTTCATAAACATCTAACGAGTGTGTTTAATTTCCGGGTTTTAACATTTAGTTTGAATATCGTTCAATATTTAGACCAGGTTATGTGCAAATATGTGCAACCTGATGAGGGTAAGGAAAAAAAATATGATAGTAATCTGTTCTGTTGTAATCTAGGTAACTAGGTGGTACCACCTAGTGGTACCACCTAGTGGTAACACTAGGTGTGTTACCACCTAGTGTTATGTATCAGTATGAAGAGGAATTACCACCAGGAATACACCCCTGTACTGCTTGGTCACGCTTTGTTTTGAGGCTCACGCACATAAGCTGTCAAAGTTCCCGGATGTCCGACTTCTTCCAAACGTTCACTAAAAACAATACTGGCAATAGACCATGCAGATCGCTACTAGCGGCTTTCAGATGTACAGCAGCAGGAGATGCCATGTGCTTCGCCTCATTATACCTAATCATGTTCATGGAATGCACTAGAGTGTTCATCATGAGGGAGTTTTATTAGCCTTGGGGGGTGAGAGTGAGGTAAGTCCTAATTGCGGGTGTCTCCTGCCCAATGCGGGAAACTTGGCATATCTGGGTGTCTCATTTATAAAACGTGCTTATATCAAAATCCATTCGTGCAGTGAATTTACACAAACTGAGCGATCGATCTGTTAAGAAAATGGAGTTTGTGGACTTGAGCGTAATTTTAAGAAGTCAGAAGCTGCCAAATAATAAGACGTGGGGAAAAGACGCTGCCTGTGGACAGAAGCTGAAATGCTCATGCATCCTGTCATTTGAATGATGCAAACATCAAGTTTCAGAGGCGTGGTTGGGGCGGGATGGAGATCCGAGTATTGTTTATGAAGCTTACATTGCCTAGGCTTCCTGTCTGAGTCTGTTGCCCCCACGACCCGGCCCCCGGATGTGCGGAAGATGTCGGAATGGAACATTACATGAGAAGAGTAACATTTTTTATTTTTCTGTTTTGTTTTGTCTTCTAAACCGCTTTTCCATAATGGGGTCGTGTGACATGCCAGAGCCTATCCTGGAGGTATCAGGCAAGAGACAGGGTACCAAGATACACTCCGAACAGGTTGCTACTCAGACAATCATCCACGCACACACAAACGCACACACTCATTCCTACGAACAATTTCCTAGGAGCGTATCAACCTAACATGTATGTTTTTGAAGAGCAGTAGTAAAACCCACATGTTACATAGGGAGAACATGCAAACTCCACACAGAAAGACCAGGGTTTCAAGCCCCACTTTGACTCCACAACTCAAACCAGCGACCTTCTTGCCATGGTTCTTGCCATGGGGCCTTTGTGCCAACCACTGCACCACCGTGCTGACTTCAGATTCTTTTTTTTAAATTCATTTTAAGTTTGTGTTTTTAATCCGGACTAAAATTCTTACTCAGCCTATAAATCTTTATAAAAGCAGCCCAGAATGAACATTTTCATTCATTTATGATTCACACAACTTTTTTCAGTAACAAAGTTTCATCTCTGCCTTTAAATCAGTAAAGTTTGAATGTGTTTTTTCATCCGAGTGTGAAAAAGTCGTGATGAGATAGATCTCCGACTTTAGTCGTAATTGGAATTACTACCCAAAAAAAAAAAAAAAATCATGAGGAAAAGTCTCTGAAAACAAATTTACAGCCTCTGTTTCATCAATATTTGATCTTTTTTAGATAAAAAAAGATGCAGAAACAAATGATTTTCATGCTTCGTCACTTGGTGACTCATGACGAGAGGACAGGATTTCTTCACTTTGTCTTTTCTTTCACACGTGGATCGACTTCTTCTTAGAAATTGGATTAAACACACCATTTCATCAACGCTTCACAGACCAGCGAACATTTGGGAACATATTGAATTTTCTCTTCGGTTATGACTGAAAAACTTTGACAATCATCTCTTGGAGACCCTCGATGAAAAAACAAAGGTGCACATCTGAGTAACACGATGAAAATCTGCTGCTATTTTCAGAGGTTATTGGAATAAAATACCACACAGACTCACACACACACACACAGACTCACACACACACACAGACACACACACACGTCAACACATAACATAGAGTGGAACGTCTTCACAGGCTGGTATATTGTACATTCCTATCCTCACCATGATAACCAGGATCTACGTTCCTACCCTCACCATGGTAACCAGGATCTATGTTCCTACCCTCACCATGGTAACCAGGATCTATGTTCCTACCCTCACCATGGTAACCAGGATCTATGTTCCTACCCTCACCATGGTAACCAGGATCTATGTTCCTACCCTCACCATGGTAACCAGGATCTATGTTCCTACCCTCACCAATGGTAACCAGGATCTATGTTCCTACCCTCACCATGGTAACCAGGATCTTTGTTCATTACCCTCACCATGGTAACCAGGATCTACGTTCCTACCCTCACCGTGGTAACCAAGATCTTTGTTCATACCCTCACCATGGTAACCAGGATCTACATTCCTACCCTCACCATGGTAACCAGGATCTACGTTCCTACCCTCACCGTGGTAACCAGGATCTACGTTTCTACCCTCACCATGGTAACCAGGATCTACATTGCTACCCTCACCTTGGTAACCAGGATCTACGTTCCTACCCTCACCATGGTAACTAGGATCTACGTTCCTACCCTCACCATGGTAACCAGGATCTACGTTCCTACCCTCACCATGGTAACCAGCTGTGGGTGGTGACCAAAAGAACAAGATCATGGATACAAGCAGCTGAATTGAGCTTCGTCCGCAGTGTGGTTGGGCTCTCACTCAGAGATAGACGGAGGAGCATTGCCATTCTAAGTCGAGCTGCTCGTCCTCCAGGTCGAGAGAAGCCAGATGGGCTGGACCAGATGCCCCTCGAGTGACTCGCTGGTGAGGTATTTCAGGCACGTCCCACCGAGAGGAGACCAAGAGGCAGACCCCGGACCTGCTGAGAGACTATGTCTTACAAATGGCCAGGAAACGACACAGGTTCCTTCCGGATGAGCTAGAGGATGCAACCAGGTTGAGAGAAGCTTGGTTTCCCATTTGATGCTGTTGCCCCACAACCCGGCCCCCGGATTAGCGAAAGACCTAGGAATGGAACCATAGTGTTTCTTTCAAAGTAGCGCCATACCTTGTTTACTGCTGTGGCCCACTCTTTAAGTTCCCTGGCTGAGACTCAACAGCATCATCAAAGGGGCCCTCTTTTTTTTTTTTTTTTTTTTTTTACCAAGAATGACATTGATCTCTGGATGAGGAGCTTTTTGTCCTTTTTGTCTCAAACTAGTGAAAATATTGTCCTGAAGAACCAGTAAACTCTCCTTTGCGTCACAGGTCAAAAATGTGGTTGCATGGTTTTAAGTTTTTTTTTTAGCCATGTTTGTAATGCTTTGAGTTTTTAGCTCAGTTTTAATTGTTTAATTTTCTTCACCGGTGCCAAACCCACTGCGCGTGTCCGTGATTTTGATGGACCCTGCAGTGGTGAAACCAAACCCCATGGAGCAACAGTGATTCCCAGCCTCATAACGCCTGCAAGCAGAACAACCGAGAAGATACCCGCAGACAATGAAAAAAGCTGGTGAACTCACTAAAATGAATTAGTAATGACTATTTTTAGTTGGTTGTTTTAAGATGGTTTTATGGTCTGTGCCTCTGCTTTCCTGATGCTCGCCTCCCAATCCTAAACCGTACAGAGTTAGATTAGGGATAGGAACAAGTAAAGCCCCACATGTTCCCCACATGTTATGATGTGAAAGGATGGAGGACCCAAATGCAGAACAAAACAGGATTTATTAACAGAAGTAAGGTAAATCTATAAGGCAAAGGACACAAGGATTAACTCAGGATAAAAAATGTTCAATTAATATAACAGAGTTCAACGATAAACTTCTGGTCAGGCAGCCAGGAGGATCTGGCTGAGAAGGATTACAACTACCTGACATGGAAGTCTGGGGTGATTGCCCTTAAATAGGCAGCAGGGTCCACAGGTGTGTGGCATCAGAAATCAATCTCAGGTGTCCCTAATCATGTTGATGAGGAAGGTCCAGGGCTCCCTCTGGTGCCAGGCAAGGGGATCAAGACATAAAGTGTCCATAGGAACCTGTAAAGCTTGCTTAAAGTCCCCTTTACCCACCAGGACTTTCTTCCTCACACCGTGAGGATGATTTGCTTTTAACCAGATGAGTCTGTGTGAATCTAAACTTGTGTTTTTACATACTCTGTTGCTCTGAGAGTAAATTGCATCCGTGTCTGGAAATTACTCACGAGCATTTCTCGGGGGAATTGACTTGTTCTTTTATTTCTTTTCTCTCAGCGTGTTGTGCAGAGTTGGTTAGATGGAGTGCTGATGGGAATCCTCGATGCTTCTTCTTTCATGCCTTAATCTCAAAACCCTGAACGCCTTCAAAGCGTTCCCATCTGGGCGAAAAAATATCTGAATCACAAATTATTTGAATTACATTTCAGCCACTATTAAACTTAGAAACAATCTTTCTATTTACTTTCTTGTCTTTTCCGATTCCTGTGCTGCTTTGTGACCAAAAGATTTTTTTCATCTTCTTCTTCTTCCATTATTTTTCTTCAGGGGGCGCCACAGGAAGTCTAATTCTTCCATCTAACCCTATCTGCTGCATCCTCTTCAGTAACACCAACTATCTTCATGTCTTCCTTCACTGTATCCATGAACCTCCTCCTTGGTCTTCCTCTAGTCCTCTTTCCTGGTGGTTCCAAATCCAGCATCCTTCTTCTGATGTACTCTCTCTCTCTCCTCTGTACATGTCCAAACCATCTCAGTCTGGTCTCTCTGACTTTAAAACCTCTAACATGTGCTGTTCCTCTGATCCTGTCCATCCTGGTCACTTCCAGAGAGATCCTCAGCATCTTCATCTCTGCTACCTCCATCTCTGTTTCCTGTCTTTTCCTCAGTTCCACTGTCTCTAGACCAATCAGCATGGCCGCTCTCACCACACTGTCTCTAGACCAATCAGCATGCCCGCTCTCACCACACTGTCTCTAGACCATCAGCATGGCCGCTCTCACCATATTGTCTGTAGACCAATCAGCATGGCCGCTCTCACCATATTGTCTGTAGACCAATCAGCATGGCCGCTCTCACCACACTGTCTCTAGACCAATCAGCACGACCGCTCTCACCACACTGTCTGTAGACCAATCAGCATGGCCGCTCTAACCACACTGTCTCTAGACCATCAGCGTGGCCGCTCTCACCATATTGTCTGTAGACCAATCAGCATGGCCGCTCTCACCACACTGTCTCTAGACCAATCAGCATGACCGCTCTCACCACACTGTCTGTAGACCAATCAGCATGGCCGCTCTCACCATACTGTCTCTAGACCAATCAGCATGGCCGCTCTCACCACGGTTTTCTACACTTTTCCTTTCATTTTATCTGAAACTCTTCTGTCACACATCACACCTGATACTTTCCTCCACCCGTTCCAGCCTGCCTGCACAGGCTTCTTCACCTCTTTTCCACACTCTCCATTGCTCTGGACTGTTGATCCACTTAAAATCTTCCACCTTCTTTCTCTCTTCTCCCTGTAACCTCACTTTTCCATTTGGATCCCTCTCATTCACACACTCTGTTTTACTCTGACTAAAAGATTTTTCATCAATAGATTGTTTATTGAATACAAGCTTTTATTGTGTAAGTTTTTTCATCCGTGCTGTCCAAGCTATTATTTCCTGGAATAATTCAGTAGAGGAAGATGGTTTTATAACCACATAATTAGTTATTGAGTGTCCTTTAGGAACCAGAACAGTCAATAGTTATCGAGGGCTGACTGATGCAGATGTTGCACTGCTGAAAGCCAAGCTGTAAAATGCTGTAAGGCTGACCTTATCAGCTTTTTCTCCGGCCGCTGTTTGCCTGACGCTGTCCTCCTTCCAGCCCAGACAGATGGATCGTCTCTCCATGTTTATCAGCCCGAGGTTCCCCACCATGTCATTACATGTCCATTCGGAGGTGGATTCCGAGCGCCTGATGGCACCATACTGGAGAAAATACGTGCTATGGATTGTTGGCTGGAGGCCACAAAACCCCCCGCTCTGATCTCAGCGTGCCCTTTATGTGTCTGCTTGTGAGTACATGCTCGCAAAGTGCTCCTACTGGGAGACATTAAAGCTCAGGATTCTGTGATGGAGCTCGGGATTTAATGTATAACCCAGGAAAACCTCAACTTGAGGTTAGATCTTCTGTTACAAACACAGATGCTGGATTCTATCTCGTATCTAATCCTGTAGCTTTGTTACAATCAGAGAATTAAAAAATTCTAACACGACCGGAAACAGAGTCCCAAATCTTAAATTCTACCATCAAACAGCTTAGTTGGACCTTTCCTTGACGTCATCCAACTTCTACTCTTGTCACAAACTGGTGATGAAGGTGTGACTCAGACACACAAAGCCAGTAAACCAGGCCAAAGACAGATTTTTTTTGGGCCAAAACCCAACCACAGAAAGCTTCTAGAGCAGGTATGGACAAACCACGGCCCGCGGGCCACATGCGGCCACATTTAAACGTTTTAATCCGGCCCACTGAACTTGAAACAATTAAATAAATAAACCTTGTTTAATCTTTTATGGGAATTTTATTTTAAGAGAAATGTTTAAGGGGAAATCTATCGGGGATCATTAAAGTATTTTCAAAATTCAATTGTCAGTTTTATTTCCACTGCAATGCTGATTTTTCCTCACTAGATGGCACACTGGAGCCACTAGAAAACAACAACACTGCACCCATTCTAATGTGTGTGTGTCTGTGATGTGCACGCTGTCAAAATAAACAGTGTGCACAGATATGGAAAGCCATTGGGCCCAATACACACACGTAAACAAGCGTGTTAGATGTTAAAACAAACAAAATGTTACATCAAGCGTTTAGATTTCAAACCTAGCGCCACTAGATTTTAAATTTAACGCTCTTGATGTAACATTTAGCGCTTGTTTAAAATCTAGCGTCATTCTATTGGTCTAATCTAGAGGTTACCAAAGCATGCCATCCATCTGATCCTGTTCCGGCCCCCTTGGTCAAATGTTGGAGCTCAATGTGGTCCACAAACCCAAAAGTGTGCCCATCCCAGTTCTAGACTTTCTAAGAGTCCTATCTTCTTCTCCTTTTAGCATTTCCCTTTAGGGGGCGCCACAGCACGTCAGTTTCTTCCATCTAACCCAGGGGTGAGCAAACTTTTTGATTTGCGGGCCACATTGGGTTCTAACATTTGGCCAACAGGCCGGAACAGGAGCAGATGCTTTGGTAAACAAGCGCGCTAGATATGGAAAGCCATTGGGGCCACTACACACATTATAATCTAGCGTGTTAAAATTAAGCACCTTAGCGCTTAAGAAAATTTGCATCTAGCGCGCTAGGTTTAAATGTAGGTTTGAAATCTTCTGACAATCTGATTTGACAACGGTGGGCGTCACGAAAACACACATTTTAATGGGACCAGTGTTGTTTTCTCAACAAAGGCAATATATCTGCGCCATCTAGCGACATAAATATCAGAATTGTAGGAGAAATAAAATATTAACATGATTTTTTTTTTTTAATTCGGGCCAGATTATAAACATTCAGCTTGTAGCCCGCGGGTTGTTGTTCGCCCATGCCTGAGCTAACCCTATCTGCTGCATCTTTTTCGGTCACGCCAACTATCTTCATGTCTTCCTTCACTGTATCCACAAACTTTCTAAGATTTTACCATTCCTATGCCGATGATCCATGCTCACATTTTCCATTCTTGCCACACGGTAAGGACATAAGGTAAGACCTGGATACAGTTAGTATGGCCAGTTCATTGAACAAAGAGGGGTCATGGAATATGCAACAGGAAGAGATTGCCCGATAAGGCTTGTATCCTCGACAGGCGCACGGTTCTCTTAACTCCTCTTCCAGATTCCTGTGGGTATGGGCATGACAAAGCTGAATCATAGATTAAACAGTGTCTCATTCGTCTGAAACTGGAAATCGAAACTTGGGAACCAGTAATGTATCTTTAGAAGCGAGTAAAATGTACAGATCGTTCATCCATCATTACTTGTAACTGAGACGGTCCAGCTGTTTTCAAATTAAATAAATCCCTCTTTTAACTTAAACCGGGAATCTCCCTCTGAGTTCAGAACAGAGTCAAAGAACCCCATCAGATGTTGGAGGTTCTGCTTGGAAACCTGCATCCAGTTTGATCAATAAATACATTTAAATCCAGAGGAGGTGTGTAACGGTCTGTACGCTCCGATGTGACTTAGACCGAACATCTGTCGTCTTCAGCCAATAAAACCGATGAAAATACCAGGGACTAGTTTCTTCACGGTAGCAAAAAACCTCATTTGTTCTCCTTGAACAGATCAGTAACGGGCTCTGATAGGTTGTTAAATGGGGTTCCATAATGTTGGTAATGACGGGGACTGGATGTTTACCAGTTAGTCAGTGTTGGTGTGTGTCTTTGGGTTGGCACCAACTCTTCACTTGTCAAGTCGAGTTATTTCATAGTCCCTCTAAAGCAGCAAATATCACATAAAAACAATGTTACAGAAAACAGAGAGAAGCATTAAAAGTGTTCATTCATCTTAAAAAATACAGTTTTTGTTAAACTTTTCTGTGGGCTGCTACGAACCCGGGGTTCAAAACTTTCTATCAGAATGACACCAATATATTTGTACTATTCCACTTTCAATGTCAGGGTCTTTGATTGGTGTGATGGTAGGGAGATTGGGTGTTCTCCGGAAGTCACAGAGCATGTCCGTTTTAAATATCGTATTTTCACGACCAAAATGTACACCGTATTTAAAGGCGCAGTCCCAGTTTCATGTGCTCTGTATTTAACACACACATAATGCGCACCTGATGAAAGGGTGTAGGTTTTAAATACTTATCCTCTACTACGTACATCCGCCTTACAACAACACACACACAATCAGACAAGTGTGTGTATTTAAAAATAGATCAGGAGCAAAACTGAGTTTGGTTGGTTTAATTAAATATTAGTTTACAGTCGTCATATGTTTTTGGAGGAAAGCGGACAAAACCCACACATACATAGGGAGAACATGCAAACTCCACACAAAAAGGACTGTAATCCAAGCCTTGTCCCCACCTGAGATTTGAACCCCAACCTTCGTGCTGTGAGGCCACTGTGCTAACCACTGCGCCATCCGACCACCATGAACACAATATTCAGACAACAAAATGGTTTGCTGATAGTTTGCCCCAAATCTGCACAAAATCACCAGGAATTCAGCAGCTCCAAGAAAAACCCTATTGAAGCCCTGGGCCTGGCTCATCACCCTGATTAGGGACGCCTGAGATTGATTTCTGATGTCACACCACCTGTGGACCCTGATGCCTATTTAAGGGCAATCATCCCGGACTTCCACACCGGGTCATCGTCATCCTTCCCAACCAGGTCCTCCTGGCTGCCTGACTATAAGGTATCTTTGAACTCCGTTCTATCATTTGAACGTTTGGATCTTGAGTTAATCCTGTACCCTTTGCCTTATAGACTTACCTGACGTCTGTTAATAAATCCTGTTTTTGTCCTGCATTTGGGTCCTCCTCCTTCCACATCACAACAGTTCAGAAGATAATGGTGAGGAAAGCGGGCAGGTGCGCACGCTTGTGTTTTCTGGTTTGTAGAATCAGTTAAGATTTCTGTTTGCTTTATGTTTGCCCAAACCTGAATCAGAGTTCCCTCATGTTTGTTACTTTAAATCCAATTCCTTTCAAGTTAAGAATCCTTTCCATGAGTTTCACTGTTTGAGTTTGGCTGATCTCATCTGAAGGCAAGATGGCTAGGTTTGGACTTTAACATACTTTGGTTAAAAAAATCCTTAGTTTTGACGTTAATTCTTGTGTCTGCATTATCGTTTGATCCCTGACAAATGTAAAACATAAGCTTTATTTTATGATTCATGCACCTGTATCATATTTACTTGATGCTCTGAATCCAGAAATAGTTTTTTTAAAAAACTTTCTCATCTTCATGGTTTTAAAAAACAGTTTAATAATACTGATTTCACTTCGTCTCATTGGATGAACCTGAATTGGATTCGATTCGTTCTTTTTATGTGTGGACATTTCAACAAGCGGAGAAGGAGAGGACAGTGTCCTGATCTGGCTAAATGCCAGACTGTGGAAGCTAATGATTTATGACTTTTGAAAGCAGAAATATTTGTGTGTAAGCGTTAAGCCCACATTCTCCACCCTCCCTGTGGACCACTCAAATTTTATCGAAATTGTCCTCAGTTCACTTCACTATGGTAGCCAGCTGTGGGTGGTGACCGAAAGAACAAGAACGAGGTTCAAGCAACCGAAATGAGCTTCCTCTGCACGGTGGCTGGACTCTCACGCAGAGATCGGGTGAGGAGCTCTGACATCCGGGAGGAGCTCGGATTAGAGTTGTTGCTCCTCCAGGTCGAGAGAAGCCAGATAGGGTGATACGGGTATCTGGTCAAGATGGCTCTCAAGCGCCTCGCTGGTGAGGTGTTTCCGGCACGTCCTACGGGGAGGAGACCAATAGGCAGACCCCGGACCCACTGGAGAGACTATGTCTAACGGCCGAGGAAACGACTCGGGATCCTTCCAGGTGAGCTGGAGGATACAGCCGGGGTGAGAGAAGCCTGGGCTTCCCGTTCTGAAGTGGTTGCCCCGGCCCTGGTGACGGAACGGAAAAAAATTGCATAGCAGTCAGAGTCCGCACGACTTTGACAGAATTTACTGCAAAAATTTGCAATGTTTTATATATATCGGGAAAAAGTTGAGAAAACCTCACGTAGATCCAGTTGAAAGAGGGATCCCATCTTGGGATAGAGAGGCAATGAACCCGGGATTGGAAAGAGAACTACCTAATGAGAAACAGGACGGTGAAAATAAAACAGAGGGTCAAAAGATGAACCTGTAAAAAGAAAGAGGAACAGAGGTATCTAGGGGATCTGGGCGTCGTACGCTGTCTGCCGTGCAGATAGGGACAGAGAATGATGAGAATCAAATTGCCGGGAGACGAGGTGGTCACATTCCGGGCTCATCTCCCGGGGTGGAGGAGGGCTGGTAGTGACAGCTGAAGAGATGACAGGTATTTAAAAATACTGCTTGATCGTGATAGGCTGAGCACGCCGGTAGGGCGGTGATGGTCGTCAAGGGAGGTGCTCCCAATTAATCACCTGAGTAGAAGAGGGAGACAAAACAACAAGGAGAGGACAAAGAAAACATCTGGATGAGAAGACACGATTCTGTATTCTTGATATTTACTAACAGCTTTTATTTATGGAGGGTTTTATAAATTCTAAGTTTAGATGGCGGATGCAAAATTCATGCGTCACCTTCTTATCTGTCTATCCCTTTCGGGTTACGGTTGGGGGCCGGAGCCTATACATGTTAGGTTGATCAGCAGCTAGGAATGAGTGTTTGTGTCAGTGTTGTTTTCGTCAACGATGACGACAACAAAATGATTTAGTTGACGAAGCATATTTTCATGACGATGACGTATCGATAACGAAATAAATATGACATTTTGGTGACGAAAATGTGACAAGACGTTTGCAAGTTTCTGTTGACGAGACGAAAACGTAACAAAATAGGCGTCAGACTTTCACATTTCTGTCTGTGAAAAGAAAAAAATCACAGCGGCTGCATCTCACACGGCGGCACGCTCCCCACAATGCTGCACGTTCACACCGTCTACACAACACACCTGCATCCACGACAAAGTCACACACCATGGTGGA
Organism: Neostethus bicornis; assembly: GCA_902685375.1. NCBI lineage: Eukaryota > Metazoa > Chordata > Actinopteri > Atheriniformes > Phallostethidae > Neostethus > Neostethus bicornis. The sequence goes on along the minus strand of CACRXE010000066.1, from coordinate 1,447,294 downwards.
AAACAGTAACAAAGGAGCTTGGTGGTCAGAAACTTAAAGTTTTACATAGATTTTTAAACAGCATGCTAACTTCAAGCTAATGCTAGCTTGAACTTCCTGTTAGCTTGGTTGCGCTAACGACTGATTTAAAGACACAGTACAATGTTTACTTTGTTTACAGGATTATTAAGAGGTGTCATTTTTAAATATTCATAAGTTACAACGATCCTCACTCACTGAAAAAAATATATTTATTTTATGTTGTTTTACAATGTTCGCTGTTTTGCGCAAGTTAAAGCTCGGCAGAGTTTTTTTTTTTTTAAACAAATGACCTGCGTCATTCTCAGTAATAAGACACGATTGTTAAAGTAAGTTGTTTTTTTTTTTTTTTTTATACTAAAACTACTGTAATTTCACGGCCATTAGGCGCACCGTGCGAAAAGGCGCAGTCTCAGTCACACACCGCTTTACAACAACACACACCCAAGCATGCAAATGTGGGTATTAAAAAATAGATTGGGAGCAAAACTGAGTTTGGTTGTACTTTATTTAAGTAGTAACGATACTAAACAAGCACATTACCGGTAACAGTCTTTATTCAAATTCGTCAAAGTCCTCATCCTCTGTTTCAGAGCAGGTCCACTTCGCTCCTCGCTGTCAAAGTCACTGTCTGTACTGTGCGGCTCCTCAGAAAGGATACCAGCTTTTGAGAAAGCTCGGATAACAGTACCAGCAGACACGTTAGTCCAAGCATCTACAATCCATTGGCAAACTGTAGCGTAACTCGCCCGGCGCTGCCTTCCACCCTTCGTGAAACTGTGGTCTCCTTCGGTCATCCATCGCTCCCACGCCGCTCACACTTCACTCTTTAACGTTCTCATGCCTTTTCTTTCAGGTCCGCCTCGCGGGCACCGTGTTTTCTTTTAGGTCCGCTTTTTCTCACACACAAGGCGCACCGCACAAAAAGGCGCACCGCTCATTTTGAAGAAAAATTTAAGACTTTTATATACGCCTTATAGCCGTGAAATTATGGTAGATAAAAACCTGATTTTGTTGACAAAAATGTGACCAAAACGTAAACTAATTTTCGTTCCAAAGACAAAGACTAAAACAAAAACTTAGATGGCTGACAAAAACAACAATAGTGTGTGTGTGTATGTGTGTGTGTGTGTGTGTGTGTGTGTGTGTGTGTCAGACACTGTAGGGTGCTATCCTGACACAGATGTCCGAACCACCCCGTCTGGCTTCTCTCATACTAGACGGAGGCTAATATGCTAAGCTAATCTGCTAATAATGCTAATTTATTTTAAAATATTTTTTTACGTATTTTTTTTTTTTTTTTTTTTTTTTACAAACAAAAGTTTGTTTGGTCGGTCGGTCGGGCGGACTTATAAGAGGGAGGTGTCTGTGTAGGAGAGCCCCGCGACACACTGGCGACCTGTCCGGGGTGTACCCTGCCCTCGCCTTAAATCAGCCAAGAAGAAACAAAGCAACCCTGTGTTTTTTAAATCCCTGCATTCCCGTTCAGAGAGCTGAGACATCAATAACACTTGAAGTGGGAAGCATTCGATGATGAATGTTTCATAATGAGAGTCTGTTGAAGCCTCGATGAGTTCTGGAAATGACAGATTTACTGTCAGGCGAAACTGCGTCCTATCTGTTTTTTTTCCTTTGATTTTTGGTATTAATTCTGTGCAGCGGTTTAAATGTAATGAATGTCTCATCGGCTCCGCATCGTCTTCGCCTCCTAAAAATAATAACAGTAACTGAGGAAGAAAAGCGTCTCTAATCTACTGGATTTTTCTTTTTCTGAGAGACAATAACTCTCAAATGAACCTTCACAGATTTAGTCCTGTAGTGGTGACGTCCCTTGGAGGCGGCAGACATTGGACTTGTGATAGAGTACGGACCAATGATCTAAATCGATCCATGGACACAGCAGTCCAACGGACACCATTGGACATTCACACTGATTTTTTTTATTTTGACAAAACAACATGTAGTTTTTCTGGATAAACAACACGTTAGTGCTGCGTTTTCATCCACGACATGATGTCAGTGGAGTCAGGACTTATCGACTGCTTTGCTGGACCGTGTAATGATGGCAAGCGGGCGTTATTGATCAGAACTGGATGTGACTTTACATGTTTTACATCCATCCCGTTCAGTTCTTTTTATTTCTCCATCTCAGCGTCTGAGCTTCACACAGTTAATCAGACAAAAACACACAGTCAGCTCAGACTGGAAAAAATGAGAGTTTAGGAGCAAAAAAAAAAAAAAATAGATCAGTGGAGTCGCCAATTTGAGCCGACTCATCATAATGTGGGATTTAATTTTATGACAATTAATCAGAAGGAAGCGAGACTCCGTGCAGCATAGTTGCTGGAGCATAATGCCTCCGACCCTGGCCTCCTTTACACTTCTAAAAAACCCATCAATCTGATGCTTCCCCGTGTGCCCTGCATATGTTCTCATTAAAGACTTTTCAATCAAGCAGAAGCGAGATGATTGCCCGCCTCTGGAGTATAACTCATCGTGTGAGTGTTTAGCTTCGTTTAGCTCGGACAAACATGGCCACCATTTGTCTTTTCTTCTTTATAATAATAATGCATTGTATTTATTCAGCCATTTTCAGGACTCTCAAAGACGCTTCACATACCCATTATTCATTCACTCCGTACCAGGTAATGGTAAGCTACTGTTGTAGCCACAGCTGCCCTGGGGCAAACTGACCTAAGCAAGGCTGCCATTTTGCGCCATCGGCCCTTCTGACCATCACCAACCAATCACACACACCATTCAGACTAGGTAACGTGGGTGAAGTGTCTTGCCCAGGGACACAACGGCAATTTAATCTCAATGACCATCCCACTGTGGCACCTGGAGTTCCGGCGGTCTCCCATCCAAGTACTGCCCAGGCCCAGCATGCTTAGCTTCTTAGGTCTGACGGGATCAGGCATTGACAGGCTGGCATGGCCACAAATTAGAGGCTTTCATGTTTTCCCATTTGCAGAGTTCTGAAGGATTTGGGGGAGGTGTAGCTCAGTGGTACAGTGGCCGTCTTTGGTCCGAAGTGATGCCGGTTCAATTCGTGCCCTTACCAGACTGTCAATACCTGATCCTGTCAGACCTCAGAGGCTAAGCAGGCTGGGCCTGGGTTGTACTTGGATGGGAGACCGCCGGAACACCAGGTGCCATGCTGGGACGGCTGTTGAGATTAAAATTTGTCGTTGTGTAACTTGGGGAAGACACTTCACCCACGTTGCCTCGTCTGAATGGTGTGTGTGATTGGTTGGTGATGGTCAGAAGGGCTGATGGCGCAAAATGGCAGCCTCGTTTCTGTCAGTTTGCCCCGGGGCAGCTGTGGCTACAACAGTAGCTAACCATTACCCGGTATGGAGGGAATGAATGATGCATATGTGAAGGGTCTTTGAGCGTCCTGAAAAGCGTTGTATAAATACAATGCATTATTATGTTTATTATTAATCCCCCAGACACCAAACCCTCAGTTACTCCCACCATTGGCGCTGCCTACTGCGGTGCAATCCAGCACAGTTGTTTCCCAATAGGAGATTAATAAAGTATGGTTATCATGCCTGACTGGTGAGGTGTTTCGGGCACTTCCCCAGGATGGAGACCCAGGGGAGAGAGTATGTCTCACAGCTGGCCGGTGAACGCCCAGTGTTCCTCCCGGAATGTTTTTTGAAATGTCAAAGGTTGGATCTTAACGTGGACGAATAGTCAATAAACAAGAATAAGTTGTTGAAAATTTGCCTTTGCCTGCCGTACATCACGAACTGTAATGATAACGAATAGATGAGGTGGGGCTCATGAGGGGGGCTCAGGCCAAGAGGAGGTTGGCGGGAGGAGGATGCCGACCAGGTCGCCCTTCATTCACGCCCGAGCTCCGAGGTGGATCGGCGCAGTAGCCAAGAACCGCCCCGTGGCGGTGCAAGGAGTCGCTGGCTAGTGCGCGGACCAGCATGGCTCAACCGTTAATGATTCTTTGGCAGATTCACCTACAAAAACCCTGTTACGACTTTTACTTCCTCCAGATAGTCAAGTTTGATCGTCTTCTCAGCGCTCCGCCAGGGCCGTGACTGCCCCCGAGGGGGCCGATCCAAGGACCTCACTAAACCATCCAACCAGTAGTAGCGACGGACCTGTGTGCCGTCATGTTCTTAACATTCATTATGTGACCATATTGTGGACATTTCCAAAGTAGGTCAGCAGGCGGCATTCGTGATCGGAAGATGTAACAGGTTGCCGCCCATTGAGGTCTCTTTAAGTCCTCAAATTAATCTACAGTTGGTACTGAGTCACTGTGAGGAGTTTAATAAAAATCCATTGTCTGGTTTGGGTGATGTCACAGAGTCCCGGACATACAGTACATACCGTACCTACCGTACGTGTACCACTTCAACCGAGGCCTAAAACTGACACGAACGAAAAGAAGAAAAAAAAAAGTGAGGAATTTTATGAGTCAGAAAGTCTTCAGACGTCTCTGATGATCTGCGATCCCTTCAGGACCCCCAGTCTTTTCGTTTGATTTGTTTTTCTGCCATCCAGTCTGCGGCCAGTGGGCTGTTTGCATGGCTCGGGTTTTTATCTGGCACAACGTCTCTGCGCCCAACTGCTAGACTTCGCTCGTCCATTTCAACAGACAGCAGCAACCCGAGGACATCGAGTCTACCGTCCGCCGAGCGCGTCGAGATGAGGGATTATTTTTCTCCCACATTGTGTGATAGAGCTTGTTTTTGTTGTTGACCTGCCTCTAAATGCTTTATGAAGATTCCTCTGGCACTTTACTGGATTTATACCACAGTCAATTTTATTTTTACCTCCGTCTCACTTCAGCCGATGGTCCGCTTGTCAGGGTTGGAAAGGCTTGCAACCCTAATCGATGAGGAAATAAATTACCGCTGGCAGCCAGGGCAGAGGTGAGGGATGGATCCACGTTGGTAAGAAGTTACTAAGGAAAGCAGCGGGCTGTCGGACGAATGCAGCAGACACAGTTTCTCTTCACTGTTTTTTTTTTGGAGAGATTTGGAAAGATGGAAGTGTTTGTGATGGCACTCAGTCCTGTTGCCTCATTTCTGCAGGAGGAGAGTTCTCACTGAGCCGGCCAGGCGTGTAAACACACATCAGCTTAGCGAGCGCCGTGCTGCCCTTTACAGGTGCTTCTGGACGCCCAGGAGGAGCTGGTGGAAATAAATCCTCATGACAACACTGTCTGCTTCAGGTTCTCAAACAAAAACAAATAATTATGTCAATAATTAGATCAAATCTGAGCTATTTTATTAATTAAATGTAACGTCTTCTTGCTGATTTAAAATGAATGAATACGGTTCAAGTTGTTTTCTGTATATAAACAATATTTTTATCTTTTAGGATATTTTTTTTTTGGAGAATACGAATCCCAGACCAGGTTTTCTTTTGACTTCTTCTGAATCTTATTTTTCAGTGCAGTCCTCATCAAGAGGCAGTAAGAAGTTACTGAGACAAGTTGGGACCAGATATTATTAAAAAATTAGGTCTATTAGAAGATTCGGATCCTAGACCAGTTCATACAAAAAAAACGTTTAACCGTCAACCCGTTTTTGGACCAGTTTATTTTGGTAAATTCTATTCCAGACTATTTTTGGTTAAAATTCCTGTTCTGTTCCATCATCTTCTGCTTATCCGGGCCGGGTCGCGGGGATGACAGCCTCAGATGATAAACTTAGGCTTCTCTCACTCCAACTGCATCCTCCAGCTCACCCGGAAGGATCCCGAGTCGTTCCCCGGCCAGCTGTGAGACATAGTCTCTCCAGTGGGTCCGGGGTTTGCCTTATCATCTCCTCCCAATGGAACGTGCCTGAAACACCTTACGAGTAAGGCGTTCGGGAGGCATCCTGACCAGATGCTTGAACCACTCCATCTGGCTTCTCTCAACCTGTAGGAGGAGCGGCTCGACACCGAGCTCCTCCCGGATGGCAGAGCTCGTCACCTGATCTCTGAGTGAGAGCCCAACTCATTTCGGCTGCTTATATCCGCAATCTTGTTCTTTCGGTCCCCACCCACAGCTGGTTACCATGGTGAGGGTAGGAATGTAGATCCTGGTTACCATGGTGAGGGTAGGAACATAGATCCTGGTTACCATGGTGAGAGTAGGAATGTAGATCCTGGTTACCATGGTGAGGGTAGGAATGTAGATCCTGGTTACCATGGTGAGGGTAGGAACATAGATCCTGGTTACCATGGTGAGAGTAGGAACGTAGATCCTGGTTACCATGGTGAGGGTAGGAACGTAGATCTTGGTTACCGTGGTGAGGGTAGGAACGTAGATCTTGGTTACCGTGGTGAGGGTAGGAACGTAGATCTTGGTTACCGTGGTGAGGGTAGGAACGTAGATCCTGGTTACCATGGTGAGAGTAGAAATGTAGATCCTGGTTACCATGATGAGAGTAGAAATGTAGATCCTGGTTACCATGGTGAGGGTAGGAACGTAGATCCTGGTTACCATGGTGAGAGTAGAAATGTAGATCCTGGTTACCATGATGAGAGTAGAAATGTAGATCCTGGTTACCATGGTGAGGGTAGGAACGTAGATCCTGGTTAACATGGTAAGAGTAGAAATGTAGATCCTGGTTACCATGGTGAGAGTAGAAATGTAGATCCTGGTTACCTCTCGTGAACCTTTCGGTGCTTGAGAAGCAGGTCCAAGACCAGTCTTTCTCGGAGAAGAGGGTCTTGGCCCGTTTCTTTTTTTGTAAAATAGAAATTGGCCCCCAGACTAGGTTTTATGGAGGAGTTGAACCTGCAACCTGTTTTTAACAGAAACTTGGGTCGTGATCCTTTTCAGTTGTAGGAAAATTGGACCCTGGGATAGATTTTATTCAAACAACTGGATCAGTCAGTTGGCCAGTTTGAACTTGAGATGATATCTGAGAGAATTCTGTAAAAGCTCACACCTCTGGCTTTGAAAACATCTGGTAACGTCTTGGTTCTCGTTGGATACTAGATGTACGGTGTCCTTAACATTCACTACCAAGATCGACAGTCAGAAACTTGGTGAAGTTTTTTTTTTTAACAGAAAAATACTTTAATCCAATTTATTGGATAATAAACTTTATTCTTCCTGAAAAAAGAGAACACACAACTCATGAATCAAATAGAACAAATTTTAATGGTTTAAAAAATGAAAAGCATTTAATAGAAAATTATTATTAATCTTCATCATGAAGAAATGAATTTCCACTGTTTGTTTTCCGTCTCATCGGGAGGCGTTGGATTCTATAATCTGTGGAAAGAGAAGGAATTGCTTTATTTAAATGATGATTTAACTCTGATTGCACCACTCTGGGCTCATTTGATCAGCATCCATTTTTAATGAAACCACATGCAGAAAGCCAGACAGGCGGTACAGTCAGTGGGATGGTTGAGAACTTTACTGCTGACAGGAAAAAATCATTCAGTTAGAAAGAAGACAATTATATAACAAAAAAAACGCAATATCAAAAATTAAAAGGGTTTGATGGAAACAAATTGGAAGAGGCGTTGGCTCAGTGGTAGAATGTCCGTCCTTAGTGTTGCGATGTGGATGAAGTAGGACCCAAAAGTAGGAAAAAAACAGGTATGTTTGTAAAACAAAGGACACAGGATTAACTCAGGATCAAAAAGTTCAAATGATACAACAGACTTCAGAGGTTAAACTTGTGGTCAGGCAGCCAGGAAGACATGGCTGGGAAGGATGACGATAACTAGACCTGGAAGTCCGGGGCGAATGCCCTTAAATAGGCAGCAGGGTCCACAAGTGTGTGGCATCAGAATAATCACCCTCAGGTGTCCCAATCAGGGTGATAAGGGAAGGTCCACAGCTCCGTCTGGTGGCAGTTGAGGGGATCCAGATGCTTAGATTGAGAGAAGTCGGTTTGATTCCTAATGGTCTCATGCCTGAGTGTCCCTGTATGTAGAAGACTCTTAACCCACAGTTACTCCCACCATTGGTGCCATCATGGCTGCCTGCTGCTGAACAATGCAGAACAGTAATTTCCCTTCTGAGGGATGACATTTGACAATGTGTATGCATTTTAATTGACCATTCTTTCCATAATCTGGTCTGTTTTTAATTAGAGGTTTTTATGTGTGCTTTAATTGATTCATCGCTGCTTCAAATGCTTCGTTTCACTGCTTCCCGTTATTTCAATAAATCAATCAAATCTACCTTTTCATCATGTGATGTAACTTTGATCATTTTAAAAATATAATTTTTTTCTACTTTTTGCTACGTTGAAACCTTCTAACTTTAACTTATAATTAAAGCAAAAAATAGGGATTTTATTCTTTTTTGAAAGATGAACGTAAAGGACAAAAAATACTTAGTAAAAACTTAAGGAAATATTAGGCTAGATTCTTTCGATCCAGAACAAACTCACAAACCTAGAACTTTAATATTTTTATCGTCTGATGTCGTAACCCCCCTCGCCTGCCAGAGGGAGCCCTGGACCTTCCTCATCACGCTGTTTAGGGACACCTGAGATTTATTTCTGATTCCACACACCTGTGGACCCTGCTGCCTATTTAAGGGCAATCACCCCAGACTTCCACGCAGGATCATCGTCATCCTTCCCAGCCAGGTCCTCCTGGCTGCCTGACCATAAGTTTGATCTCTGTTGTATCATTTGCACTTTTTGATCCTGGGTTAATCCTGTACCCTTTGCCTCACAGACTTACCTGACTTCTGTTAATAAATCCTGTTTTTTTCTGCATTTGATCCTCATCTTTCCACATTGCAACATTTGATTTATTGACATGTCATTAATCTATTCATCCTCTGAAACCTCAACAAGAGGTAGCAAGAAGTTACAGAGACAAGCTGGGTCTTGGTTTTATTGGAAAATTAGGTATTATTCTTGTTTTGATTTGAAGATTTGGACCCTAGACCAGTTCATACAAAAAACGTTTAACCTTCAACCCGTTTTTTTTACCAGTTTGTATTCCAAAATTCTATTCCAGACAATTTTTGCTTAAAATTTCCATTCTGTTCCATAGTCTTCTGCTTATCTGGGGTGGTGATTGGATAATGAGGTTGCTATCCCAGCTGATTTCAGTCGAGAGCAGGATGTTTTTGGAGGAAACTAGAGAAAACCCACAGATACACGGGAAGAACATGCAAACTCCGCACAGAAAGACCAGTGTTTCAAAGCTCACCCCCAACCCCAGGGAACAAAACCCTTGACCGTCTTGCTGTGAAGCCACCATGCTAACCACTATTAGAATGTGTATCCAAATAAATCAATGTTCAGAATAAATTTAATATTTCTTAATATCATCTTATAGATGCTTTTTTCCCACTACACTATATTTTGATTCACACAAAACTGCACACAGTTATTCTATACCCAACTATAGATGAACTGATTTGGTTTTCAGAACCATGCAATCAAAGGTCAAAACACAGGTGACTGCTTCAATGGAGTTATCCCACAGACGTCCACCAGTCGTTAATACAGTTTGTGATGTGGGATGGGCAGATTGTCACGATCCCCTCACCTGCTACCGGAGGAAGCCCTGGACCTTCCTCTCTCTCCTGGATCTCAACCTGATCCCAAACACCTGGCTGATTAGCCTGATGCTAATCCGGTTTGCATCGTCAGCCTGGTGCCTATTTAAAGGCAGTCTCTCCTGACTTCCAGGTCGGATCATCACCATACCTTCCAACCAGGGTGTCATGGCTGCCTGACCATGTGTTACAGTATTTGAACTTTTGATCTGGAGTTAATCCTGTGCCCTTTGCCACAGCCTTACTGGTCTTTTGGTTAAAAATCCTGTTTTGTTGTCCAGCATTTGGGCCCTCTTCCTCCTTTCACATCCTCACATCACAACAAGATTGAAATTACATAATATATTTTATAATTAAACTTTCTGACAGACTGAAAAAAACCCAGACTATGCCAACTATTTTAAGTTATCAGATAGAACTCGTGTTCCGCGAGTTCCGGAGCAAATGATATTATCTTCTTTATTCCTCCATCTCAGTGGCAATCGGAGATGATCCTGAAGCTGTGCAGGGAGCTGGATTTCAGATCCCGCAGATTACGTCCATCACTGACTCATAAATCTCAGAACAACATGTCTGTCAATCTGTAACCAGACAGACACACAGCTGCAGGTAAAAAATACTATGTCCAAAAAATGTGATCCGGTTTGGACATTATTTTTATCTTAATGTAATAAGATGTTGCAGAAATGAAAAAAATGGGAGTTTTTATTAATCTTAAAATGAACACAAAGTGATGCAAATTGAAACAAACATGGTGGCTGATTAATTTTACCATCGTTTTCAAGACAAACTTTCCAAAACGTGTTGGACAAAGTAAAGAAGAGCGAGCACCATGGGATGGGACAGGCTGAAATGATCCCCTCACCTGCCACCAGAGGGAGCCCTAGGCCTTTTCTCATCACCTGATTAGGGGCACCTGAGGATGATTAGTCCGATGATGCACCTGTTGATCCTGTTACATTATTTGAACTTTTTGAACCTGAGTTAATCCTGTACCCTTTGCCTTACAAAATTACTGGACTTTTGACTCATTGACTTCAGCAGGAACCTCCTTCATCAACCTGTTCTGATCGACGGAGAGAGCATCGAGGTTGTTAAAACCTACAAATATCGGGGTGTCCATCTTGACTGCAAACTGGACTGATCAGAGCAGGCTCGGTCCCTGCATTAGAAAGAACAGAGCAGGCTGTTTTTCTTAAGAAGGCTTAAAACTTTTCGTGTGTGGTGACATGTTGAACATCTTTTATCAGTCTGTCGTGGTGTCTGTTGGGGAGGCAGCTTGACCGCAAGGGACAGCAATAGGCTGGACAGACTGATAAGAAAGTGTGCGTCTGTGGTGGGAGAAATGTGGACTCTGTGGGAGCCGTTTAGGAGCGGAGGATGAGGGCTTTGATGCAGGGCATCCTGAATAACCCCCGTCACCCTCTACACGATATGACAACCCAAAGTAAGAAGTTCCTCTCACTGCACTGCAGGACTGAGCGCTTTAGGAGGTCGTTCTTCCTTTCAGCCCTCAGACAATTTAATTGATCAGATGTTTCTGGAAGGAACTGAGTTCTATTTTATTATGTGTGTGTGTGTATGGTGTTTTGTTTTTTGTATGTTCAGAATTTCTCCTGCGGGAGATCAATAAAAGTTTCTATCTATCTAAATCTTGTTTTGTTGTCCTGCATTTGGGTCCTCCTCCTCCTTTCACATCCTGACATAGGCTAGTCTTTAGGATGGTCTTTGGAGAGATCAATTTTATCTACAAATAATACAAGTTTGAGTAAAATGTATTTATGTTTTTAAATGTTGCTGAAGTTTACGAGGTCTTGATAATTTTGTGTGTCACAGCTTTTTCAACCACCGGATTGTTTATAAGTAAAGACTTTTATTGTGAAGATATTCATATCGGTGATGCCCAAGTCATTTTTCTTCCTGTAGTAATTCATTATAGTAAGAAGGTTTTATGACCATCAAATAGTTATTGAGGGGTTACTTAATGTTGATGAGACATGATTAAAAATATAGTCATCAAAATTGATTGGAAGTTGGAATTTACCTCCAGGGGTTTAAATAATTTTGGGCTCCAAAGTTTGGAGTGTTACAAACAGTTGCTGTGGTAACCACCTCCCACTCTGGTGTATTTAATATACCAATACCATTGCATATGTATCGCATCATTTGTGTTATCCATATTTGAAGTACTAGAGGTGTGGCTGGGGAGGGATGGAGATCAAGTTGACTTTGTAGATACATCTTGCCCAAATATGGTAGTTCCTGCTAGTTACAGTATATTGTTTGCTTTTACCGTCTTGGAAGCAAAGTAGATCTGAGGTTGGAGGACAAAACATTTTTCTTATCAGCCTTGTTGAATGAATCATTAGGGAGTGAAAAAGCGTCGAAGGGAGAGGTGTAAAGAACGACTCAAAGAACCTCGCTTTTTTTTTTTTTTTTTTCACTGAAGGTCTCCAAATATATCCACAAAAAACTGCTCGTTTTGATCTTTTTCACTTCTAATTTTTTTTTTTTTTTGGTTTCCGTATTTTTCCATAAGGAACTCGATTGAATCTAAGGAGTGATTTAGAGAGTCTACGTTACCTAAAAGGCAAATATACACATTGTACTACAAATAAGGTCCCACAAATGATTTTTCAATTATTCATTTTTTATTTTGTTTGACCTAAAGGTGACTCTGAATGCAGAACTGCCTGAGATTTCTGTGTTTGGAGTACTGCTAGTTTTTTTTTTTCAAGTTTTTTTTCCCCCTCAGACTGGCCTTGTTTCTTATTCCGGTTCAGTGTTTGCAGGCTTTTAGAATAACCACGTAATCTAATTAGATACTTTTTTACAATTACAACGCTCTTACTTTCCTAAGCATCTAAAGTGTTGTTACTATGATATGTTTAAATAAAGCAGCATGAAAACTTGTTTTTAGTAAATGTTTGAAAGTTCACTAATGTGCACTAAGGTTTGAGAAGCTCAGAGCGGAAAAACATAGAAACACTATCAAGTGTCTCAAGTTATGACGTGAAACATTTATGTAAGACGAAAACGGTAGAATATGTCATGATTCCATCGCCTGCCTCCAGAAGGAGCCCTGGACGTTCCTGTCGTGGTTCCCTCGAGCCACCACCAGAGGGAGCCAGGGATCACCTCACCTTTTCCCCAATTCTGGCAATTAGACTATTCAACACCTGTGGGCTCAGCTGGAGCCAATCTCCCGGCTGCCTATTTAAGGGCAGCCTCACCAGCCTTTATTGGTCAGGTCTCACTATCACCTTTCCCAGCCAGGTCACCCTGGTTGCCTGACCATGTTTGTTATTTTTATTTTTGTTGGACTCTGGAAACCTTAAGTTAATTATGTTTTTCTTTACAGACTTTCCTGATTTATGTTAATAAACTATGTTTAAGTCCAGCATTTGGGTCCTCCTCTTTCCACCATCCCTTCCCCTACCACAACAGTTCCTCCCTTTCCCGGATGCCAGCTTGATGCTAAACATCTGTGGTCATTAGCCCCATGCTGATCACCTTTGGATCATTGACATGCTGCCTATTTAAAGTCAGTTTGCCATGACTTCCTGGTCAGGTCATAACCCCTTCCAGCCAGGTCTTCATGACTACCCGACCAAGATATGTCCTTGTAGTCCATGAGTTATAATTTTGAAATTTTGACCGAGTCATTCCTTTGTTCTACTCCTGTGTCTTGCCTTACAGACTTGCTGGACCTTTTCGTAATTAAATCTTGTTTATTATCCTGCAATTGGGTCCTCCTCGTCCTTCCGTACCCTCATATCGAAACAAGAATATCCTATAAAACAAGCACGTAAGCACAAAAAAAGTTTTTTTTACACCCATTCTTGATATAAAACTGCAGTAAAAGATGCCTTTTAAACGTGTTGTGTGAAAAGGAAATATTTAATATTGAAATTTTACATTAAATCGTGATGGTTTTTATGTTAAAACGGGATACGTACCAAGGAGGACCCTAAGATGTTACGTTCTTTCTTGACCACAACAGACCAATGCGAAACCACTATTATTGCAGACGCTGCGCTGATCTGTCTGTGGACCTCCCGCTCCATCCTTCCCTTAAGACCCTGAGATTCCCAAATTCCTCCCCTTAGGACAGAACCCTGTCCCAAGTAGAAGACCATGGTCGTCCACTTGGTCCTTTTCCAAGCAAGGGCCTCGGATTTGGAGGTGCTGATTTCCATCCCGGCTGCTTCTTCAGACAGAAACACAACCCTGCACCTGTTCAGGCTGCAATGGAAGTTTATTATTTATAAGAATTAAACCTGTAAAGATGTGGGAACCCTGAAGCTAATCATAAAATCTAATCACAACAATAAATCAGCATCCATTCCTCCTCAGTCCGACTGTTTCGCTCATCAATAGACTCTCTCTCTTCCACGGCCGAGCCTGCGAGTGAGTAAGGACTAATTACCATTAAATTGATTTCAGACTGAGATTAAACAAGGCATTAAGAACTGCATAACAATGCACCTGCATTCCTGGAGCCGCAAGATGTAGATCATCACTTTGTAAATGGTTTTAAATCCAAACTGCTTTAGAAGAAAAAGAATAAAAACGGAGGAGTATCCGACCGTCACCAGAGGGGGATTTCTTTATCTTTTACCACGAACAGTTTTTATACAAGTTCATGTTTTATTGATGAAGTGAAACTGGCTTCTGGTAAAATTAAATGGATTTAATCAAATATAATTCACCTGTGAATAAACCAGAGCTTTCAGGTTCATCGGGATGGATTTTTTTCAATGTTTGGAAACTAAAATTTTTTATGGAGTATTTTCATTTTATTTCAAATTTTCTAGTTCAATTGAATATAAACCAGGATCTACATTTCTACCCTCACCATGGTAACAAAGATCTACTTTCTTACCCTCACCGTGGTAACCAGGATCTACTTTCTTACCCTCACCATGGTAACCAGGATCTACGTTCCTACCCTCACCATGGTAACCAGGATCTACGTTCCAAGCCTCACCATGATAACCAGGATCTACATTCCTACCCTCACCATGGTAACCAGGATCTACATTCCTACCCTCACCATGGTAGCCAGGATCTACGTTCCTACCCTCACCATGGTAACCAGGATCTACGTTCCTACCCTCACCATGGAAACCAGGATCTACGTTCCTACCCTCACCATGGTAACCAGGATCTACGTTCCTACCCTCACCATGGTAACCAGGATCTACGTTCCTACTCTCACAATGGTAACCAGGATTTACATTCCTACCCTCACCATGGTAACCAGGATCTACGTTCCTACCCTCTCCACGGCAACCAGGATCTACGTTCCTACCCTCACAATGGTAACCAGGATTTACATTCCTACCCTCACCATGGTAACCAGGATCTACGTTCCTACCCTCACCATGGTAACCAGGATCTACGTTCCTACCCTCACCATGGAAACCAGGATCTACGTTCCTACCCTCACCATGGTAACCAGGATCTACGTTCCTACCCTCACCGTGGTAACCAGGATCTATGTTCCTACCCTCACCGTGGTAACCAGGATTTACGTTACTACCCTCGCCGTGGTAACCAGGATCTACGTTCCTACCCTCACCATGGTAACCAGGATCTACGTTCTTACCCTCACCATGGTAACCAGGATCTACGTTCCTACTCTCACCATGGTAACCAGGATCTACGTTCCTACCCTCACCATGGTAACCAGGATCTATGTTCCTACCCTCACCGTGGTAACCAGGATTTACGTTCCTACCCTCACCGTGGTAACCAGGATCTACGTTCTTACCCTCACCATGGTAACCAGGATCTACGTTCCTACCCTCACCATGGTAACCAGGATCTACGTTCCTACCCTCACCATGGTAACCAGGATCTACGTTCCTACCCTCACCATGGTAACCAGGATCTACGTTCTTACCCTCACCATGATCACCAGCTGTGGGTGGTGACTGAAAGAACAAGATCGCTGATACAAGCAGCCGAAATGAGCTTCCTTTTCAGGGTGTCTTGACTCTCACTCAGAGATTGTGGCTGGAACTATGTCATCTGGGAGGAGCTCGAAGTAGAGCTTTTCATCCTCCAGGTCAAGAGATACCAGATGGGGTGGTTAAGGCATCTGGTTAGGATGCCTCTCGTACGCCTCATCGTTAATGTCTTCCAGTCATGTCCCCTTGGGAAGAGACCATAGGCGGACTCCGGACCCACTGCAGAGACTGACTGTCCCACAGTTTCCATCCGAATGAAGAACATCTACTGATTTCTTCAGATACAAAGCTGTAGAGTAGAATAAGATCATATTTAATTAGCAGTCTGCCCATGTGGGGAGGGATTCCTCCTTCATGTGGATCCTCTTTAGGTTTCTTAATTTTTGTTTTCCACCACAGCTTGGTTTTTGGAGTTTTTTCTCACCGTGAAGGAGGGTCTAAGGGCAGGAATGTGCTGAAATGGTTTAGTTAACTTCTCTTTAGTTAGCTTTTTGCTGTAGATTTGTGTTTCTACATTTTTTTTTCAGCCTCTTCAGGTCTTTGAAACAAACCCGCTGACCCAAACTGAACATAATGTTTATGGCATTAAACAGTGTTTTCTCTGACCTCTGCATGCATGTCTGATGGACACAAACGGAGCTGGACACACGCAGGGCAGCATGCATACTTTCTATAAGGTCACAATAAAACCATCATCATGCACTGCATCCTTTCCTTTTACACATCCATGCATTTTCAAGAGGTCAGACTGGGGTTATCTCAGCGTACAGATTCCTGCCTTCCTGTAAACTCATCATATTTTATCTTCTTACAGTATTCTGGTTTAATTCCCACCGTAGTTAGTGTGGGTCTTTCTGCTGGAACCTGCAGGTGTTAAGTTTCCCACTGGTCAGAGAGATAATGTTATCAGAGCAGGGTGGGAATGACCTTGAAGGATCATAACCCACATCCCAAGATGGCCGAACAAAGGAGACATTGTTAAATAACTTCAAGCCAAAGCTGTTTTTCTGTTAAAGATGAATGAAATATTTTTTGTGGTTAAATGTATTTAAAATCACTTTATCTCATCATATTTTAATCGTGCACGTTGGTTTTTTTTCTGAAGCTGGTCCCACACTGGAGACAATATTATGACTACGAAGATTAATTTGATCCGAGTTTATCATCAGATGTTTAAGAAAAAATATCTTGTTTAAAATATTTGCATTTAAGCCAAAACAAAATTCCATTAAAAATGATGGTAAACACAAATTTTGGAAAAAGCTGTGTTGCGATGGTCTTCTTCTCCTTTCATCATTTCCCTTCAGGGGGCGCCAAAGCAAGTCAGTGTCCTCCATCTAACTCTGTCTCCTGCATCCTCTTAGGTTCATGTCTTCCTTCACTGCATCCATAAACCTCCTCTTTGGTCTTCCTCTAGACCTCCTGCCTGGCAGTTCCTCTCTCTCCTGCCCAGAAAACAGAGAACCTCCAGGGAACGTTAGACTGAAGTTCTCTAAAGGTTTGTTTTCATCTAACCAAAACTAACGTTCCCTGAATGTTAGATGTCAGGTCATACCTTCCATTCCAGCCAGGTCTTCCTGGCTGCCTGACCATAAAATACATTCTGAACAATAACCACTTCCCATCACGAAAACCTTGTTGTTTTTGTCCTACAATCTGGTCCTCGTTCTTCCACTTGCTTTCCACACCATGACAGAATGACCCGACCATGAAAAGAACCAGCAGACAGAGGTCTTCGGCCTGCCCAGGTTCGCCGCAAAAGCCCCTGCCCTGGTCGTGTGCCGAGTCAAGCCACGTCAAGATACACCACGCCATGTCAAGCTATTTCACGCCATGTCAAGCAACGGCACGCCATGCTACATGATCCTACATGATCATTAAGGGGGATGCAGGCGGTACTGTCAAGGTTCCCTCCCCCACCACCAGAGGGAACCCGGGGCTTTCCCTCATTTACCTGATTTTACACACCTGAAGATCTTTGTGCAGCTGCCTTTAAAAAGGCAGTCTGTCTTCCCTTCAGATGTCAGGTTATACCTTCCATTCCAGCCAGGTCTTCCTGACCTTGAAATACATTCTGAACAATAACCACTTGCCATGCACTAAAACCATGTTTTTTTGTCCTGCAAGTGGGTGCTCCACCTTCCACCTGCATTCCACACAGCGACAGAATGACCCGACCATGAAAGGAACCAGCGGACAGAGGTTTTCGCCCTGCCCAGGATCGCCGCGAAAGCTCCTGCCCTGGTCGTGCGCCGAGTCAAGCCACGTCAAGCCGCATGCCAAGTAAAGCAACGTCAAGCCGCGCGCTAAGTAAAGCCACGCGCCAAGTCAAGCCACGCGCCAAGTCAAGCCACACCCCTTCATGTCAAGCTACGTCAAGCCCCGTCATGCCACGTCAAGCAATGCCACGCCGTGTCAAGCTATGAAACGCCGTGTCAAGCTACGTCACGTCACGCCACGCCACATAATCCCAGACCACCTAGAAGTGGTCATTAAGGGGAGGTACTGTCAAGGTTTCTTCGCCCACCACTAGATGGAACCCGGGGCCTTCCCTTATTTGCCTGATTTTAGACACCTGAAGATCTTTGTGCAGCTGCCTTTAAGTAGGCAGCCTGTCTTCCCTTCAGGTGTGGGGTCATACCATCCCTTCCAGCCAGGTCTCCCTGGCTGCCTGACCATGAAAGACATTCTGAACAGTAACCTCTTCCCATGGCACTAAAACTTGTGGTTTTTTTGCGTTACTGGACTGTCATACTCAAATACACCATGTTTTTTTTGTCCTGCAATTGGGTCTTCCTCCTTCCACCCGCATTCCACACCCTGACAAGAGGTTTTGTTTGACGCTTTGTTCTTATTTTAAGAAGTTGTTTCTAACAACGTTTTGTTTCTTCTTTTTCTCACTTTCATAAATTCCATTTCCTTCCAGACGTGTTGTACAAATTGAAATGACTTTTTCTCCAATTCCTCACACAGTTTCATCTTGTGTTTGTGTCGCTGGGATGAAGGGGCAGAGCTCCTGTTTTCCGCCGGCTTGTTTCATTTAGTTTCATCAGACTTCCAACACAGACACGTCCAGTCACGTCTGTTCTCTGATTGGACATCCGCCCATCGGGAAGGTTTACAGACACGCTTTCATTCCTGAATCTTCTAATCATGACAGCAGACTCTTTAATCTAATATTAAGATTCTGTATCAGTCGAACTCCCACCGTGGAGTTAGAGTTAAGCACTTTTTAAATTATTAGTTGAATCTTCGATGTGCTAATGACATCATTGGCGCTCCTTTGTGACACGGGACCGAAGGGGAAGGATATGGATTATATCAATTATGAATGAGCTGAATGTGAAACAGGAGGAGTGGGATGGCATAAAGCTTCATCAGAGAGAAACTATGACTCACGCTAATGAGTTACCATTCCAAAGAGGTGATGCTGGAATTCCCAAAAGAGCAACATGAAGCAGCTTCTTCGATTCTGGTGCTAAAAGTGGTTTTAAAGAGTACAATTGTAAAACGTGTGCTGTAAACCGCATAAAACATTCTGGTGCACTTTTATGCTCCGACATGGCAAGCCACGTTAGCACAAAATGAACAAACTGTGTGTGAAGCCTTTTAGAACGCCTGTGGTGATACTGGGATGGCAGCAGACCTGTCCAGGTTCACCTGCTAACTCCTTGGGATAGACTTTGACACTTCTGCCCAGATGAAAAAATTCTCCTTTTTTTTTTAATCACATGCGTACATCCTGTGGATACAGTCAAGTTTTTCTGGCTCCGAACTTTGTAACACGGCTGCATTTTGAAAACATAAACAGCTCTGTTTGGATACGATCACAAAGCGACTAACCAGGATGATGCCACCTAGTGCCTCCGCTTAATTTTGTTTTCAATTCCTGGCCTAGTTGTCTTTAGTTTGACAACGAGGTCAGGAATTGTAGGGGTTATCTTACGATTGTGTTGATTGGAAAACATCCAATCCAATCAGAGATTAGAGAGGATGACGTTACAAGAAAACAAGCGTTTGTCCGCCATGTTTGTAGTTCTGTAGCTCAACTATTCTATACAGTCCATTTTGGTAATGATTGAGAATTTGAAGACAGTATTTAGAAAGTTTATTGAGGAAAAGTTTGTTTTTACATTTTATTTTCTGAACGACACTTTCAGGTGCATTAGAGTGAACCTTTGTTTATTTGGTAGGGTTAGGATTCGGTTCCGAAACTGGCCTCGATAGCTGTACCAAATCCACGAAGTAGGAACACGATGTTTACAATATTTAGAAGCTATCGTTGGTCGGAGAAGCGGTCAAAACACCAATCATAGGCTATATTACAAAATCTGGGAGCTGATTGGTCATCAATCAGCATTTGAACCAATCAAAGCTCGTCTGACATGCTAGCTACAAATTCAACAATTATTACCATATTTCCCTTGTTTTGTCGTATGATAGGCTGGTTCCAGAAGTGATTATTACAACAAACAATATTATTGGATGCAATAACAAAGATTCATGGAAAAGATGCACATTCATTACATTTAGACTTTCTTTTAGATCTCCGGAAAATCCGCAAAATATTTTCCTTATTATATACTTAAAAAAATTAAAAAAAACCTGCGAAGTTGGGAATTTGCGATGATCGAACCGCGAATTAGCAAGGGTTCACTATACATACCTCACGTCCATTACCTTCCAGAAAGGAACGGTTTAAGCAAAATGTCATTACCATAAGCCAGCGGTGTCCAAAGTTGGTCTTCGAGGGCCAGTGTCCTGAAGGTTTTCTCTGGGTTCCTGGTTCAATACAGCTGATGCACAGAAAGTGAAATCAACAGCCAAAAGAATTTGGCAGAATGACTCACTTAACTGGATCAGGTGTGAAGATGCAAGAACATATGGAAAACCTTCAGGACACCGGCCCTCGAGGACCAGATTTGGACACCCCTGCCATAAGCAAACCCCACTGCTGCGAAGTCAGACTGTTTTTTCCCAGAGAGAAAGGAGTAGTGATGAATCAGGGCGACGATGCAACATTTTCCAAACGTAAAAAGAGACTTTTTTAGTGTTTTTTAACATGAGGTTGTCTCAGACATCAGGTTTCCAGCTGGGGAATCTTAGCTCGAACAACAGCCCATTATTTCCAGAACACATGTTTTGTACAAACTGCAAATAACGTCAGTCTTTCTCTAGAGTAAGATTATTGGTTCATCAGCTCGTTAATATTGCAAAGAAAAAAAAAAACAAAGTTCTGCTTTCATTTCACTTTCCTAAAGAATCTTTTCATGATGGACCGACTTTCTCACGAATTTATCTTTTAGCCTCTGCCCGTCAGGTTCGGTCTTTTTTCTTGCAGAGTAGAACCTCGTCTTTCACTTGTACATCTGACTCGGTGGTGAGCTAGAAGTTATTTACAGAGCGTGACTCATCGTCATTCTGAACTTCCAGTTTGAGAAGCCGTCACTGAGCGACAGCCTCTTGAAATTTGTACAACCGAGTTGAGCCGTTTACCTCCTTATCCCTTTTTCATTAGTTTTCCTTTTATAAAGAAGCTGAAGAGCCTTGAGCCTGATGTTTAGACCTTTCAGAAAGTTATCAACTTGCTGGACTGTTAGGTTTCTAATAGAAAAAAACACCAGTTTAATGTGAAAAAACATCCACATCTGAAGAGAATTCACATTTTTATTTACTGTATTTCCAGATATTTTTTCTTCCAGTGAGTCCTTCCTTCACAGCACCTCAGATTTCACACGTTTGTTAATCTGAGTGAACATAATGGCCTTAATGGAAGACAGCAGAGTGATGAACACTTTTAATCTTAATCCAACCTTTAGACGATTATTTGATTCGTTCTTGGGAAAGTTACTTTTAGATGAAGTTCAAGAAGATTTATTTAAAGTTTTCAATGATAAAGAAACAGAAAAACAAGATGTAATGGGAAGGACCACATTTTCCAAGAGCCACCTTGGATCAGCTGGAGGAAATAGCCAAAGTGAGGAAGTCTGGACTTTTCTTCAGAGGCAGCAGCGTTTCAAACAAATTCTCTATTTAATCTGGTGTCTAAAAAGAAAGACGTTTTATCTTATTATTATTATTCATTTTTGGATTTCAGTCAATTGAACTTCTGTCACAAACTAATTTCCCTTCATGGATAAATAAAGTCACTCTGTTCTCACGTCTTACCATTTGGTGACTTCTGACTTAGAGTTACGCTGAAGTCCACGTTGTACGCCATCTTTAAAGAACTCACTTTCAGCGCAAGTGTGGCAGTAGAGGGTTTGCCGTTCAGGATCGAGCGGGATGCACCAGAGAAGCAGAGGCAATGACCTTAAAACTAGTTTTAACATTTTTTATTTAAAAACTATACAATATACTAAAAAAATGGCGGTGGCTAAAATAGAGTTCACGTGTTGGGTGCAGCCCACCGGCACCTTTCGTCGTCCTGAGCTCGCTCCCTTGATGGGGCCACCCGCTCGAACCGGGTCCGCTCCTTGATGGGACCATTTCCAGTAGTGGGGTTCCACACCCTGTGTCTCCTTGCCGCACGGTGGTGTGGAGGCTTGACACACTACCACGCTACCAGCCCATAGCTCAGAAGTAGGGCGCCCCACAGTGTGTGTCTTGGCTACCGCTTCGGCTCTCCCTGGATCCCCCTTCTGGCTTTCCTCTTCTGCCCCCAGCTGTAACTTAAATACACAGGTCCATTGGCACAGACCATTGGCACCAAGACGGTGCCAATGGTGGAAGCAACTTGGGGATTAGGTGTCTGCTCCAGGGACACCTACATGGCTCAGCAGGATTCAAACCGGCTTCTCCCAGTCCAAGGACAAACACTCTACCACTGAACTTACACACCCCTAGAACACCCAGAAGAGGGCTTATGATTTTAAAATGTACCAAACTCTCTTCAACTTGTGTTTTGTGACATCATGCATGACTGATCACCGTCTGCCCACCGAGGTTTATTGAATCTAAAGAAGAGGCTGTTTTTGGTTCCAGGGGGTAACGTGATATGATATAGAGTCAACTCATCTCAGAGTCTGGATCAATAAGCCGAGGTCTGAAAGACAGCTTCATAATGTAGTGCCATTCCTCTTTGTGGACTTCAGAGTGTTTCCAAAGGCAGCCTGACATCAGTTTTCAGGGCTTTGTGGACACAACTAATGGCAAACTTTATTGATCGTGTGTGTTGTAATCTGTCAATCAACACTTGCACAGCTGAGGCGGAGAAGCCATTTTACCCGATGTGGTCATCTTCCACCGTCTGCTGAGATTGAAAAAGATCCCTTCAAAACCATCCATGATAGAAAGGGAGAATAGAGTTTCACAGATGTGTTTTTTTTTACTATCTTATGATCAATAAAGTCCTGACATTAAGAAATATGATACCTTATTAAAAAGTGATGATGTAATGAATGAAACCGTAACGTGAAGGTTAATGGACCATTAAAAGAGATTTAATGGGAATGGGAATTTCTCCACTGGTTTTAAAGGACAGTTTCGTTCACATTTCAAAAGATTTTCAGTGTCTCAGAATAAGAATTAAGATTAAGAATATCTTTATTAGAATGCCTTTATTAAATCACTTATTTACATGTTTTATCGCTTTCTTTTGCTCATCATTGAAAATGTAGATTTGGTCTTGATTTTTTCTGTTTGCTTCGTCTGGGAAACTTTTACAAAGACCAATTTTAAATTTTAATCCAGTGAATAGAAGTTTAAATTTAAATAAATAAATAAATTACTCTATTCATCCCTCACCGGGGAAATTTGTTTGCTGCACGCCTTACACCGCAGCAGGCTGCCTTTCAACGGCACCAATGGTGGGAGAAGCGGGGATTAGGTGTCTTCTCCAAGGACCCTAGACGTGCTCTCCGTGGGACGCAAACCCGCAACCTTCCGGTCCGCGGGCGAACGCTCTAACCACGCGGCCACCGTATCCACCAGAGGAATGAAGATTAGTCAGAGTGAAACAGAGTACATGTGTGTGAATGAGAGGGATCCAAATGGAAAAGTGAGGTTACAGGGAGAAGAGATAAAGAAGGTGGAAGATTTTAAGTATCTAGGATCAACAGTCCAGAGCAATGGAGAGTGTGGAAAAGAGGTGAAGAAGCATGTGCAGGCAGGCTGGAACGGGTGGAGAAAAGTATCAGGTGTGATGTGTGACAGAAGAGTTTCAGCTAAAATGAAAGAGAAAGTGTACAAAACCATGGTGAGAGCGGCTGTGCTGATTGGTCAAGAGACAGTGTGGCGAGAGCGGCTGTGCTGATTGGTCAAGAGACAGTGTGGTGAGAGCAGCCATGCTGATTGGTCTAGAGACAGTGTGGTGAGAGCGGCCATGCTGATTGGTCTAGAGACAGTGTGGTGAGAGCGGCCATGCTGATTGGTCTAGAGACAGTGTGGTGAGAGCGGCCATGCTGATTGGTCTAGAGACAGTGGCACTGAGAAAAAGACAGGAAACAGAGATGGTGGTAGCAGAGATGAAGATGCTGAGAATCTCTCTGGGAGTGACCAGGATGGACAGGATCAGAGGAAGAGCACATGTTAGAGGTTTTAAAGTCAGAGAGACCAGACTGAGATGGTTTGGACATGTACAGAGGAGAGAGAGAGAGAGTACATCGGAAGAAGGACGCTGGATTTGGAACCACCAGGAAAGAGGACTAGAGGAAGACCAAAGAGGAGGTTCATGGATACAGTGAAGGAAGACATGAAGATAGTTGGTGTGACTGAAGAGGATGCAGGAGATAGGGTTAGATGGAAGAAACTGACTTGCTGTGGCGCCCCCTGAAGGGAAATGCCGAAAGAAGAAGAATAATACAGTGTACTGTACAGAGGCTTGGGTCTTCAGTGAATCCTCAGTGTCGGCTTGAACGCTTCTGTCGTGATCCCCTCACCTGCCACCAGAAGGAGCCCTGTACCTTCCTCCCTCTCTTGGATCTCAACCTGATCCCAAACACCTGGCTAATTAGCCCGATGCTAATCAACTGTGCATCGTCAGCCGTGTGCCTTTTTAAAGACAGTATGTCCTCATTTTGATGTCAGGTCATCACCGTCCTTCCCAGCCACGTCTTCCGGGCTGCTTGGCCAAGTTTTATTATTATTGAACGCTGTTCAGTTCCTTTCTTTGTGATTAATCGTGTGTTTTTGTCTTACAGCCTTGCCTGACTTCTGTTAAATAAATCCTATTTATGTCCTGCATTCGGGTCCTCCTCCTTCCACATCTCCACATCACAACGGTTGGTACTGTAATCTGGATCCATAACCTCATTCTATCAGTCAGAACCTTCAGCTCACGGCTTTCAGGTGAAGTGGAAACATAAAACATAAGCTAACCCATAAATCAAGAGTTTATTCTTTCATCCAGGATCAGATGCTGTGGACCTGTTTGCTTTATTGGGCAATCATCTGGAAATCATACTGGAGTGGTGCTCATGCTGCTGGGAAAAAGTCTGGAATCGGATTCAATTTTTTTTTTTAAACCCTGTCCTGTCCGAATAGAATGATCTGTATGTTAAGTATTGCTGGACAGGTGTGTTCTACCAGGTTCAGCACCATGTGGCGACCATGGGAAGTGATGGTTTTTTTAATGCTTTACGTCCTAAATGTTCGTGCTTTCTGTGACTTTTTTGCTGGACCTTTTGGGAAATACTGGGGAGTGAGCGAGGGGGCTGGTGCGATGAGATAATCTGTAGTTTTAATAACCTATGGTCACCAGCTGTAGGTGGTAACCGAAAGAGTGAGATCGTGGATACAAGCGGCCGAAATGAGCTGGATTCTCACTAAGAGAGCGGGTGAGGAGCTCTGCCATCCGGGAGGAGCTCGGTGTCGAGCCGCTCCTCCTCCGGGTCGAGAGAAGCCAGATGGGGTGGTTTGGGAATCTGATCAGGATGCCCCCTGAGTGCCTTGTTGGTGAGGTGTTTTGGATACATCCTACCAGGAGGAAACCAAAGAGGCATACCCTGGACCCGCTGGAGAGACTATGTCTCACACCTGGCTGGGGAACGACTCAGGATCCTTCTGGATGAGCTGGAGGATGCAGCCGGGGTGAGAAAAGCCAGGGCTTCCCGTCTGAGGCTGTTGTCCCCACAACCTGGCCCCAGATTAGCGGAAGACAACGGAACAGAATGGAACAACCAACCAGCAGTAGCTCAGTTGTTGAATTGTAAAAGTGATTAGTTAAGGTATTTAATTTAAATATTTAGTATTTTTAAATTTACAAACTGCAATTACTCTAAAAATGATAATAAAAATAAACATTATTGAAAATGTATTTAAATATTAGTCAGTGCTTAAATAAAACCATGTTTTCATTATGTACATATTTACGTTTTAAGAGACCCTTTTAGAGACAGAATGAATGTGTTTTTGTTGTCGGTCCAAACCAAACACGTCCACACAGTGATGCTTTCCCGTCGATCGCCTATTGATTGTTTCTGCACTCACTTTTTCACGGGTCAACAAAGTATTTATGTAACAGAGTGCTGGAGTGCTCGAGTTGCACCATCAGCTCCTGCAGCTGCGTCTGTTTGTTTTTTAGAAATCTGTTCCCCTAAAATCTAAAATATAACGTCCTACTTTTGTCAAAGCTGCATAAAAAATTATGGAAGCTGTGATCTTGATAAATATCGAGGCTGAAAACAAGCATATTTAACGAACAAGGTAGTAATAATTATACTTTGTACTGCTATAGCTCTTTTCAGGACGCTCAAAGATAGTTCATGGATACCCATTATTCATTCCCTCCATACCAGGTAATGGTAAGCTACTGTTGTAGCCACAGTTGCCCTGGAGCGGACTAACCGTCACCAACCAATCATAAACATACCATCCAAACGAGGCAACGTGGGTGAAGCTTCTTGTCCACAGACATGGTGACATTTTTTTCTTAACGGCCATCCCCACTGTGGTACCTGGAGTTTGAGCGGTCTACCATCCGAGTACAGCCCAGGCCTAGCCTGCTTAGCTTCTGAGGTCTGACGGGATCAGGCATTAATAATTTATTCTGATTTATATTCAGTAAATGCTTTGAAAATATTTTTAAATATCAGATAATCTGATCTTCTCTAATTTATCGATACTTTCTAAGATTCTTTGAAAACTTATTGATTCTCAGCTTCATCATTGTCATGATCCCCTCCCCTGCCACCAGAGGGAGCTCTGGACCTTCACCTGAGGGTGATCAGACTGATGATGCACACCTGTGGATCCTGGCTGCCTATTTAAAGGCAATCACTCCAGACTTCTTTGTCTGGTCATCGTCATCACCACCATCACCATCCCTTCCAGCCCGGTCTTCTGTCTGACCATACGTTGCATCTTTGAACTCTGGTATTGTATTTGAACTTTTGAACTCCTGAGTTAATCCTGTCCCCTTTGCCATAGACTTACTGGACTTTTGGTTAGTAAATCCTGTTTTGTTGTCCTGTATTTAGGTCCTCCTCCTCCTTCCACATCCCCACATCCAGACAATCATCATCTCTCCACAAACAACGTACATGAAACATTTCAGTCTGGTTTCCGGTCAGCCCGCAGCACAGAAACGGCTCTGGTCCGAGTGATGACTGACCAGTGATGTAACTGCGGAACATGGCTCTCCTGTGGTTCACACACTTTTCCTTCACCGTCTTCAGACTACCACTGGTCTCTAAGGGAACATATTCATCTGGTTTCATTCATACATCACAAACAGGACGGAACATGTGGCTCTGACGACCGCTAAATCTGAGGCGGAGAGCCTCAAGGCTCCGTCCATGCTTCCAAACTTTTCACAATGTGTTTACCTCAAAGTTTCTCAAAGTGTCTCAGTCTGGCCTCTCTGACTTTATCTCCAAAACCTCTGACACGTGCTGTTCCTCTGATCCTGTTCATCCTGGTCACTCCCAGAGAGATCCTCAGCATCTTCATCTCTGCTACAAACATCTCTGTTTCCTGTCTTTTCCTCAGTGCCACTGTCTCTAGACCAATCAGGATGGCCGGTCTCACCACACTGTCTCTAGACCAAACAGCATGGCCGCTCCTACCGCGGTTTTGTACACTTTTCCTTTTATTTTATCTGAAACTCTTCTATCACACATCACATCTGATAGTTTTCTCCATCCGTTCCAGCCTGCCTGCACATGCTTCTTTACCTCTTTTCCACACTCTCCGTTCACTGTTGCGGTGCAAAGTCAGCTAAATGTAAAAATGGTCTCCAGACCGACCCAAGCTCTTACTGTCGTCCAGTAGACATGGCGTTAGACAGTCTCTCCAAAAATTCACAGACATTTTCTTTATAATTTTCGGATTAAAATCTGCCTGATTTCGCAGCAAGTTTTCAAAAAGTTGCGATAAAAAAATTCTGCCTGAAACAAGCTTTTAAAAGCTTGTTAAAAAAAAAGTAGTTGGACAAAGTTGAAGATGATCGTAATTTGACGTAATTTGTTTTGAGATTGGTTGATTTTAAGTTATTATTTGCAATCGCGACATTAAAAAAAATATATATACTTCCTCCCTCATCGAGAAAATTTGTGTGCTGCATTACACCGCATCAGGCTGCCAGGATGGCACCAATGGTGGGAGAAACAGGGGGTTAGGTGTCTTCTCCAAGAACCCTTAGACATGAACTCAGTGGGATTCGAACCTGCAAACTTCTGGTTAACTTCCGAGGGCGAATGCGCTACAAAATCCCGGAGCGACTATGATAGCGTTCTGTCTCTAAAATAGAGAAAGAAAATAATCAGATTTTTTAAAATACATTGTTAATCACTTTTATAACACTTGAATCAGTTCATCTATAGTTGGTACTGATTAATCTCTTCATCAGTTTTGGAAGATTTTGCGTTTACGTCACATAAAAACCAACATTTTGCCGTAACAAACGTTGATAAATGAGAGACATTGTTTCTTTGTTCCTGTTTTCTCCACCGAGTCGTCCTTGTGGATTTCCAGTCAGCTCACATCTTCTCTCCGGTGTCTCAGTAAGTGCCTGGCAGGGGTGTCCCTGGGGTGACCTTAGGGGTAATGAACCCCTGATCACGAGTCAGTGATCAACACCCCATCACCCTCCCCCCTCACACAAGAAAAAAAAAAAAAGAGAAAACTCCAGCCAGCCATCATGCTCTGCCCACATACAGACATTGGTTTGGAGAAGCAGAGCAAAGCAGAGGTGCAGATGAAAAGAGCCTAGAGAAAGTTTGACTTTAAACCCTGAAACACAACGATCAGACCTCCACAGCAAAGTAAGTGGATTCTTCTTTTCAAGGTGCAACAAACTGCTTTGGAGTTTGAGCTATTTTAGTTTTTTTTTTTTTTTTTTTTTTTTTAACAGACACAAAGAACGTTGAAAAGTTTTGAGTTTCTGTAAAAGTTGGATTTGATGCTTTTGGCTTTTTGGTGTTTTAATTTCTCTAAAGTCACAACTAAAGAAAAAAAGTTGATGGAAAGTTTGAAAAAGCCCTCAGTTAAAGTTTTTCTGCGTCTTCTTTCTTTTTTTTTTTTTTTCGGTCCAGATATTTTGCCTTTTGGTTAAACCCAGCTGTTTGGTGGACATGGTTTCTAATCCCTTTTTTTTTACTGTTTTAAGCTGTTTTTTTTTCTTCAGGCTGCTTAAAAATGATAATAAACACATAGAAAAACAAAGGATTATTAAGTTTGAATGTGGATAATTATGAGCACAGATGGAAAAGTGGCTTGTAGACAAACGGGGTAAACACGTCGAGCCAATAATCCTGCCGAGTTTAATCATTAACACGTCCGTTTCCTCCCTGATTAGACTTCAAACATTCATATGTTTTGTTTAGAATTGCTCGCAGCCAAAAAAAAAAAAAAAAAGCAGTGTAACTGTTAGTTTGTAAGCTGGTTTGAAGTGGACCAGATTTTCCCAGGATGGTGTGATTTGGGTCAGGCCTGACTAGAATGATAAACCCACCGTGATGAGATCCTGCGGACCTTCTGGTGGCGTTGCCATGGCGGTCTTACCAAACACTGTCCTTCTCTGTCTTATGGGCATTCCTCCAGCAGACAAAGAGCTTCTCCTGGCTGGAAATGAGGCGTCCGCTTCTTTTCTTTGGAATCAACACATGGTGTGGTCTTAATGAAAGAGATTAAACATGGAGTGGAGATGAGCTGGGAAAGAACTGCTTTACTCTGTAGGAAGTCAGAACACAATGTGGATTAAACTGGACAGAAAGGGGCGGAAAAAAAATAAGCTTTTGCTGTGAGGAGATATTTTACAGAATGTGGCCTTTTTTCTTGTAAAGGTTTGCCCCTCCATGCCTCACCACGTGATCCCACATATATGTCAATGTGTTTAAACACAAAGCCGCTTCATTTCCTTCTGTGGAGGAGCCGTGGCAATAAGGCTTAGAAATGCACTGAGAAGTCTGTGAATGCAGCCAGTTCTAGTCTATAGGCCACGATGAGGGGGGGTGGGTGGACGTGCACAAAGATCCCCACACTCAGAGACTTTATTTCTGAGGGGTATGCGCTGACCCTTCACATGTGGGATGAACAGAATAGATCTTGATGGGGTCCGCTGAAGGGTAGAGAAGGATAAAGGGACAAATGAGAGAAAAGAGGAGGGGAGAGATTTCTGTCCAGGGACCATCCGGAAAGAATGAAGATTCTAAATGCAACCGGACAAAAAACACAGCGTGGAAAAAGTAATGTGACCCTTAAAAAAAAAACCCCGAAGTCTCAATGGAATAAATGACTAGAACAAGTTTAGCTATGACATTTTTTATGCCTCCATGAAGGGTGTGAAGATGGCATTAATCACTGAGAAATATCTCTCAAACTATTGAAAGTATGATAGTAAAGCTGCCCGCTGTTACTCAGTACCACCTATAGATGAACTGATTAGGTTTTCATGGTCATGCGACCAAAGGTTGAGGTCCAGAATTTAAAAACGCCCCACATACTGTATGACTGCTTTAACAAAACTATTACATAGACCCTAACCATTCATTGTTGAAACAGATTGTGATTTCCCATCCTGATGGGAGATGTAGTCCATCCTGTTGGGAGATGTAGTCCTTCCTGCTGGGAGATGTAATCCTTCCTGCTGGGAGATGTAGTCGTTCCTGTTGGGAGATGTAGTCCTTCTTGTTGGGAGATGTAGTTCTTCCTGTTGGGAGATGTAGTCCTTCCTGTTGGGAGATGCAGTCTTTCTTGTTGGGAGATGTAGTCGTTCCTGTTGGGAGATGTAGTCGTTCCTGTTGGGAAATGTAGTCCTTCTTGTTGGGAGATGTAGTTCTTCCTGTTGGGAGATGTAGTCCTTCCTGTTGGGAGATGTAGTTCTTCCTGTTGTGAGATGTAGTCCTTCCTGTTGGGAGATGTAGTCCTTCCTGTTGGGAGATGCAGTCTTTCTTGTTGGGAGATGTAGTTCTTCCTGTTGGGAGATGTAGTCCTTCATGTTGGGAGATGTAGTCCTTCATGTTGGGAGATGTAGTTCTTCCTGATGGGAGATGTAGTCCTTCATGTTGGGAGATGTAGTCCTTCCTTTTGGGAGATGTAGTCCTTCCTGTTGGGAGATGTAGTCTTTCCTATTTGGAGATGTAGTCCTTCATGTTGGGAGATGTAGTTCTTCCTGATGGGAGATGTAGTCCTTCCTGTTGGGAGATGTAGTTCTTCCTGATGGGAGATGTAGTCCTTCATGTTGGGAGATGTAGTCCTTCCTTTTGGGAGATGTAGTCCTTCCTTTTGGGAGATGTAGTCCTTCCTGTTGGTAGACGTAGTCCTTCCTGCTGGGAGATGTAGTCCTTCCTTTTGGGAGATGTAGTCCTTTATCACCTCAACAAAATCAACCGTTTAACTTAATGCTTTGCATTGTTTTTTGTGATCTTATAGGAAATGTAGGCTATGTCATGCATGCACAGGGAGCAAGAGGAAGGGGGAATTCAGTGTCAGGAACAAAACCCTTTTTAAATCTGTGTACGGTTTGTTTTTTTCTAAACTTGTTTAATGTCATTTTTTACTCTTTTGTTGCTAAACTTTGCGTCTCTTACTAACGACTGAATCTCGTTGCTTTTCATTCAAAGAGAAACAGACTTCTTTTGGCTTTCGATCTCCTTAGATTTTGCTTTCTCATCATTTCCAGCTGTTCTATGTTAGGTTTTGGCAAATGCGACAATGTTGGGGTTTAAAAACGAAGCTCTACGTTATTACATCTGCAGAAAAGTCACATATATTATCTGGATTGGCCGGCCTGACGTAGATTATAGAGATTATAGAGATCACAACAGTTTATAAAGAGCATTTATCAGGCTTACAGGGATTGGCTAACGTTTTCATTCATGTGGTGACGTAATGTAAAAAAAAAGAAAAGCTCAGCAGTTTGTAAAGTTACAACTAGAACATTTTCCTTTCTCTATAACTGGCATCTCGTTGACTCGCCATCTGAGCACCGTATTTGGTTCTAAGTCAAGTATGGGCAAACTACGGCCTGCGGGTCACATGCAGCCCGTTAAATGTTTTAATCCGGCCGGCCGAACTTGACGAAATTGAAAAAAAAAAAAAACCTTGTGGATGTTTTATTTGTCATGCAATTTTGATGTTTCCTCACTAGATGGCGCCAAAGATACAACAACACTGCTTCCATTAAAATGTGTGTCTCCATGATGTGCACGCTGTCAAAATAAACAGTGTGCACAAATATGGAAAGCCATCAGGGCCAATACATGCATGTAAACAAGCGTGTTAGATGTTAAAACAAGCAAAATGTTACATCAAGCAATTAGATTTTAAACCTAGCTCTGCCAGATTTGAAATTTAACGCTCTTGATGTAACATTTAGCGCTTGTTTAAAATCTAGCGCCATTCTATCGGTCTAATCTAGAGGTTACCAAATCATGCCATCCATCTGCTCCTGTCCCGGCCCCTGGTCAAATGTTAGAACTTAATGTGGCCCGCGAGTCAAAAAGTTTGCCCACCCCTTGTTCTAAGTTAATTGTTAACTTATGGGTTTTTAAGCGGGAGAAAATAAGGACGCACGCTGTGGGTACTGATGTGGAAAAATTTTAAAGTGCAACATTTGTGGAAAGTTAAGGTTTTGAACAAACGTCTTCGCCTGCGTCTTGGAAACTCTGTGTACGAGGGATTACTCCTGATGAGTAATCGGATGGTCAATTGAGTTTCAGTGAAGTCTGAATTTTTTTTGTTTTTCTGGAAACATGGCACTGTAGAAGCAGCACGACAGAGCCAACCTCCTGATTGGTTGATCCTGACGTTATATCAATGTTTCCACTGTCAGTGTTTGGAATGCAGGTGGATGTGGAATGAGGAGGACCCAATTGTAAGACATCAAAACAAGGTTTATTCACACAATTCCGATAAGTCTGTAAAGCAAAGAAGCACAAGATTAACTCAGGATTCAAAAGTTGAAATAAGAAAAGAGATCAATCATGGTCAGGCAACCAGGGAGACCTGGCTGGAAGGGGTGGTAATGACCCAACAAGAAAGTCTGGGGTGATTGTCTTCATATAGGCAGCAGGCTGACAATGCACAGCTGATTGCTACTAGGCTAATCACCCAGGTGTTTAGGATTGGGCTGGAATCCAGGTTAAAGAGGGAGGTAGGTCCAGGGCTCCCTCTGGCGGCAGGCGAGGGGATCCTGACATCCACAAGTTGGACTGAAAGAGCGCTGAGTCTTACTGTGATTTTCGGACCGTCTGCTGATAAAACGAAGCATTAAAATTCCTAAAACAAGTTGTCATGGCGACACACAGAGGTAAAACTTGTAGAACAAGCTCTGTTTAATTTTGACGGTAGAGTGTGAGTCGTTCCATCCTTCCCCCACTCGTGAACAAGACCCCGAGATACTTAAACTCCTCCACTTGGGGCAGGACCCTGTCCCTGACCCGCAGGAGCATTCCACCCTTTTCCGGGCGAGGACCATGGTCTAGGATTTGGAGGCACTTGGGGAAAGATGGAGCGGGAGATCGACAGGCGGATCGATGCGGCATCAGCAATAACTAGGACGCTGTATCGGTTCGTCGTGGTAAAGAGAGAGCTGAGCCGAAAAGTAAAGCTCTCGATTTACAAGTCGATCTACGTTCCTACCCTCACCATGGTAACCAGGATCTACGTTCCTACCCTCACCATGGTAACCAGGATCTACATTCCTACCCTCACCATGGTAACCAGGATCTACGTTCCTACCCTCACCATGGTAACCAGGATCTACGTTCCAACCCTCACCATGGTAACCAGGATCTACGTACCTACCCTCACCATGGTAACCAGGATCTACGTTCCTACCCTGACCATGGTAACCAGGATCTACGTTCCAACCTTCACCCAGCTGTGGGTGGTGACCGAAAGAATGAGTTTGCGGGTACAAGCGGCCGAAATGAGCTTCCTCCCCAGGGTGGCTGGGCTCTCACTCAGAGATCGGGTGAGGAGCTCTGCCATCTGGGAGGAGCTTGGTGTCGAGCCGCTCCTCCTCCAGGTTGAGAGGAGCCAGATGGGGTGGTTTGGGAATCTGGTCAGGATGCCCCCCGAGCGCCTTGTGGGCGGGGTGTTTTGGGCACGTCCCACCGGGAGGAGACCAAGGGGCGGATTGCGGGCCCGCTGGAGAGACTATGTCTTACAGCTGGCTGGGGAACGACTCAGGATCCTTCCAGGTGAGCTGGAGGATGCAGCCGGGGTGAGAGAAGCCTGAGCTGCCCGTTTGAGGCTGTTGCCCCCGCAACCCGACCCCGGAACAAGCGGAAGATGACGGACAGACGGAGTGTGAGTCGTTCACTCGAAGGAGACAATCGGATGGTACCATGTACACACTGTGAGGCTCAAATCGTAGGCGCATTGGTCGCAGAGTTTTGATTTGAAACCCTCTGAAAACGGCACGTTGGGCCCATCTTAAGCGGAAACAGTCCCCTTCTAAGCTCAAACTAAATCTCAGATCGTTGGAAAGATGTGTTGGATGCCTTCGAGATTAAACTCGGCAGTTTTATGAAGCAATAAAGTTCTTTTAAAACATAGAGACATTGTTCTGTTTGAGTTGAAGCGTTGCTGAACTCCATTAAAAACAGAAGCTCTTCGTGTTGCACTCAAGGACAACGTTGTCAATCCTTCACTGGATAATCTCTCATTTATTCCAGTCAAAAATTCTCTCTTTTTCCACTTTTTTTAATTTTCCATATGGGTTTGGTTTCTTAAAGAGCGCTATTGAAGTCTCGACCAGAGTTTCTTGGCCGTCAGACCTGTTGAAACCAACCCCATTCGGAACGGGAATGAATTTTCCAGTGACTTTGCAGTTTTACTACCATATTGAACACAATCTGTAATCAGACTTCCCCAGTTGCACCAATCCAGCCCACCGTACTTCCAGGTTGGTCCCAGTGGATGAACCTTGTGACATTTTCTTCTCCTGTAAATGTCTTCTTTCCACTGTAATGAGTTGGCTCATTAGTGGCTCATTTGGCAACCACACACACCCACACAGCCACCTACAAACAGCCCCTACCCCCAATCAGTCCTCCAGTAAGTGACTGAAAGAAAAAGGCCAAGCGTGTCTCGAGTGAATAGGAAGAAAGTACGTCTTCGTCCGGGACGCGAAGCTTAATTGGATGTATTGGCTTGTTTTTTACATTAAAGCTACTCGTGAAACTTTATATCAACAAACAATAAATCACTGCCTGCACGTCTCGTTTCAGAGGTGTCAAACGGTCTTTTTCTGAGACACAAATGAAGGGGTTCACTGGTGTCAGCGGGGATCAATTTGTTAGGCGCTCACACCGAGCGAAATGTTCACCTCACAAAGAAACAACATGGCGACGAGTAGGAATCTCAGCAAGGTGCGAAATCCCCACCACCCAGCTGTGGGTGGTGACCGAAAGAATGAGATTTCGGATACAAGCGGCCGAAATGGACTTCCCCCGCAGGGTGGCTGGGCTCTCACTTGGCGATCGAGTGGGGAGTTCTGCCATCTGGGAGGAGCTTAGAGTAGAGCCGCTCCTCCTCCAGGTCGAGAGAAGACAGATGGTGTGGTTCGGATGCCCCCGAGCGCCTCGCTTGGTGAGGTTTTTCAGGCACGTCCCATCGTAAGGACTCCAAGAGATAGACCCCGGACCTGCTGGAGAGACTATGTCTCATAGCTGGCCGGTGAATGACTCGGTATCCTTCCGGGTGAGCTGGAGGATGCAGCCGGGGTGAGAGTAGCCTGGGCTTCCTGTCTGAGGCTGTTGCCATCGCGATCCGGCCCCGGATAAGCGGAAGACGACGGAATGGAAAAGGAAGGAAAAATCGTAAAAACTCAGTTGAAGAAAAGATGGAAGGAACCTGATTGGAGGGACTCTGATAGGAACGCTGATAGGAACCCTGATGGGAACCCTGATAGGAACCCTAATAGGAACCCTGATGGGAACCCCAATAGGAACCCCGATGGGAACCCCGATAGGAACCCTGATGGGAACCCTGATAGGTACCCTGATAGGAACCCTAATAGGAACCCTGATGGGAACCCCGACAGGAACCCCGATGGGAACCCCGATAGGAACCCTGATGGGAACCCTGATAGGAACCCTGATGGGAACCCTGATAGGAACCCTGATAGGAACCCTGATGGGAACCCTGATAGGAACCCTGATGGGAACCCTGATAGGAACCCTGATGGGAACCCTGATAGGAACCCTGATGGGAACCCTGATAGGAACCCTGATAGGAACCCTGATGGGAACCCTGATAGGAACCCTGATGGGAACCCTGATGGGATCGCTGATAAGAACCCTGATAGGAACCCTTATAGGAACCCTGATAGAAACCCTGATAGGAACCCTGATGGGAACCCTGATAGGAACCCTGATGGGAACCCTGATGGGAACCCTAATAGGAACCCCGATGGGAACCCCGATAGGAACCCCGATGGGAACCCCGATAGGAACCCAGATGGGAACCCTGATAGGAACCCTGATAGGAACCCTGATGGGAACCCTGATAGGAACCCTGATGGGAACCCTGATGGGATCGCTGATAAGAACCCTGATAGGAACCCTTATAGGAACCCTGATAGAAACCCTGATGGGAACCCTGATAGGAACCCTGATGGGAACCCTT
Organism: Neostethus bicornis; assembly: GCA_902685375.1. Lineage (NCBI taxonomy): Eukaryota > Metazoa > Chordata > Actinopteri > Atheriniformes > Phallostethidae > Neostethus > Neostethus bicornis. The sequence continues at coordinate 1,410,781 of CACRXE010000066.1, read as the reverse complement.
ATAGGAACCCTGATAGGAACCCTGATAGGAACCCTGATGGGAACCCTGATAGGAACCCGATAAAAACCCTGATGGGAACACTGATAGGAACCCGATAAAAACCCTGATGGGAACACTGATAGGAATCCTGATGGGAACCCTGATAGGAATCCTGATGGGAACCCTGATGGGAACACTGATAGGAACCCTGATGGGAACCCTGATAGGAACCCGATAAAAACCCTGATGGGAACACTGATAGGAATCCTGATGGGAACCCTGATAGGAACCCGATAAAAACCCTGATGGGAACACTGATAGGAACCCTGATGGGAACCCTGATAGGAACCCGATAAAAACCCTGATGGGAACACTGATAGGAATCCTGATGGGAACCCCGATAGGAACTCTGATGGGATCCCTGATAGGAACCCTGATAGGAATCCTGATGGGAACCCTGATAGGAATCCTGATGGGAACCCTGATAGGAACCCTGATAGGAATCCTGATGGGAACCCTGATAGGAATCCTGATGGGAACCCTGATGGGAACCCAGGGCTTTGTTGCTAAGGCTCTACCACCGACTGGACTTTAAGAAGTGAAACATATTTACTGCTTTGCCGTTATTCAGCGTTTTGTTTTGCAAAAATGTAGTTTTGCTTTACTTTTCTTTAAAATAGTTGTAATTTATCTTTTGTTTTTGAGTCCTTTTCTGCAACACAGTGGATTATGACGAATGCTGCAATTTCCTCTTCTTCCAATCGGAAGATCTTTTCTTTTTCTTTTTGTGTACTCGGCAAAAATAGAGAAATTTATTTTCTGGACTTATCTGGACTCTTCGACCAGATAAGGCGAGGAGCTCAGAGAGGAGTCGATGACTCAGGCATGTCCTTGCAATTCTTCTTGAACACCCTCCTAGTGAAGCATTCGGGGTGTCACTTATACAGCATGCTCACACAAAAATCCTTGCTTACGACTAATTAACACAGATCCGATAAATGATAAAAGTGACGGAGTGTGCAGATGTTTTGCATGATTTAATTAAAAATTAGTAGGAATGACAATCTTACCACCATCCAGATTGTTAAAGCTAAATGACTTCACCTCAGTAACAGAAACAACTGTTGAAGAAATTATCACTAGTCTGAGTTCATCTACTTGCTCTCTTGATATATTACCGACCAGATTTCTAAAATCTGTGTTAACCAGCATGTTGGCACCAATCACTCAAATAGTCAATGTGTCACTTCAAACCGGAACCTTCCCAAGTGCCTTTAAAACTGCGGTCATCAAGCCACTCTTAAAGAAGAGTAGTCTTGATGCTACAGTACTTAAAAACTATCGGCCTATTTCAAACTTACCGTTTACAGGAAAAATTCTTGAGAAAGTTGTTTACCAACAACTGACAAAATTTATTTTAGTGAACAACTCATTTGATGTCTTCCAGTCAGGTTTTAGACCTCATCACAGTACAGAGACAGCTCTGATCAAGGTAACAAATGACATTCGTATGAACACTGACGCTGGCAAAGTCTCTGTTTTAATCCTGTTGGACCTGAGTGCTGCGTTTGACACTGTAGATCATGGGATCCTTCTACAGAGGCTAGAGAACTGGGTTGGTGTTTCTGGTACTGCGCTTAGTTGGTTTAAATCTTATTTAGAAGGACGCAAGTATTTTGTAGAAATTGTGTGTCAGATCACATGCCTTTGACCTGTGGGGTTCACCAGGGGTCAATTCTTGGACCCCTGCTGTTTAACCTCTACATGCTGCCGTTAGGGCAATTGATAGCCAGTAATAACGTGTCCTATCACAATTACGCAGATGATACTCAGATTTATGTGTCACTGACAGCAGGTGAACATGGACCTGTGGATTCACTCTGTCACTGTATTCAACAAATCAGAGTCTGGATGCAAAACAACTTTCTCCAGCTAAACTCAGACAAAACTGAAATCATTGTCTTTGGCCCACAGAAACAAAGAGAAAGTGTCATCAGTTACCTTCAATCTCTCTCTCTGGAACCGACAAATCAAGTTAGAAATCTGGGAGTAATATTGGACTCAGACTTTAACTTCAACAGTCACATCAAATCAATTACATCAGCAGCCTTTTACCACCTGAAAAACAGCCAAAATCAGAGGTTTGGTTTCTAAAACAGACATAGAGGTTCTTATCCATGCATTTGTTTCCAGTAGGTTAGATTATTGCAACGGTCTACTCACTGGTCTGAACAAAAAGGCTTTAAAACAGCTGCAGTTTATTCAAAATGCTGCGGCTCGAGTCCTAACAAGAACTAGAAAATACGATCACATTAGTCCTGTGCTAAAGTCTCTGCACTGGCTTCCTGTGGCTCAGAGAATAGACTTTAAAGCTGCTCTGATTGTGTTTAAGTCTCTCCATGGTCTAGCACCAAAGTACATCTGTGATATGTTAGTACCTTATGAACCATCTAGAACTCTGAGGACCTCCGGGACCGGCCTCCTGCTGGAGCCTAGAGTCAGGACTAAACATGGAGAAGCTGCATTTCAATTTTATGCTGCAAAAGTCTGGAACAAACTTCCTGAAGCCGTGAGACAGGCCTCTACTGTGACAATGTTTAAATCTAGGCTGAAAACAGTTCTGTTTAACTGTGCTTTTTATTAATTGCTCTTTTTTTAATCTGTTTTAATGATTTTATTTATTTAATTTTTAAACTTTTTGATTCTATGTTTTGTGATTTTAATGCATTCTTTTTCTTTTCTTTCTTGTGAAGCACTTTGAATTACATTTTGTATGAATTGTGCTATACAAATAAACTTGCCTTGCCTTGCCTAGTAAATTGCTTTGTGAAAATTGTAAAATGTGGGGAAAGACGACACCTGTGGACAGAATAAGAACTGCAGAAAAACTTGCTTTACCATTTTAAAATTTTCATTTCCAGTTAACTCAAAAATGGCACGTAAATCTCCGTCAGGGGAAGATTTTTAAGATTTAGATGGAGTTTTTTTAAAATAAATTCCAAATGTGGTTCAACACGGTAGTGGGAGGTAAATAACGGGATTTTGGTCCGGACGTGATACCGTACTATTCCTAATAGAAGCACACTTTCTAATAGAAGCACAGCCATGTTTTTTTTCTGACACTTGAACGCAACAAAGCTTTAGTCCGACAAAAAATAAGTCTTCTATAAGCAACTATAGCTCAAATCCGACATGTCCTTGTCCTTTTAAATAGCGCTACCTCGAACGTGTAGCTTGTGCTGGTACCGGTACCGTAATAGACCAAGTTTTTTTGCACTGTAGATTATTTTTTGTTATTGCAAATAGCCTATGTATACCCAATTATTACCCCCGCACATGTATCAGAAATAAGACGGTAATTCTATTTTTGTTTTTCTTTACTACACTAACTTACCAATCATACAATAAAATCAGGGGCAGACCCAGGACTTTCTAAAAGGGTGGGGGTGTGAGGTCATTGACAAAGCCAGTACAAAGGGGCTGAGGGCTCCTTGGTCTCCTCCCGGTGGCATGTGTCCGAAACACCTCACCCGCGAAGAGCTTGGGGGGCATCTCGACCAGATGCCCAAACCACCCCATGTGGCTCCTCTCGACATGGAGGAGGAGCGGCTCGACAACAAGCTCCTCCTGGATGGCAGAGCTCCTCACACGATCTCTGAGTGAGAGCCTAGCCAGCCTGCGGAGGAAGCTCATTTCGGCCGCTTGTATTCGCAACCTCATTCTTTTGGTCACCACCCACAGCTGGTTACCATGGTGAGGGTAGGAATGTAGATCCTGGTTACCATGGTGAGGGTAGGAACGTAGATCCTGGTTACCATGGTGAGGGTAGGAACATAGATCCTGGTTACCATGGTGAGGGTAGGAACGTAGATCCTGGTTACCACGGTGAGGGTAGGAACATAGATCCTGTTTACCATGGTGAGGGTAGGAACGTAGATCCTGGTTACCACGGTGAGGTTAGGAACATAGATCCTGGTTACCATGGTGAGTGTAGGAACGTAGATCCTGGTTACCACGGTGAGGGTAGGAACGTAGATCCTGGTTACCATGGTGAGGGTAGGAACGTAGATCCTGGTTACCACGGTGAGGTTAGGAACATAGATCCTGGTTACCATGGTGAGTGTAGGAACGTAGATCGACTTGTACATCGTGAGCTTTACTTTTCAACTCAGCTCTTTCTTTACCACGACGGACTGATGCAGCGTCCTAATTATTGCAGACGCCGCACCGATCCGCCTGTCGATCTCCCGCTCCACCCTTCCCCCACTCGTGAACAAGACACCGAGATACTTAAACTCCTCCCCTTGGGGCAGGATCCTGACCTGCAGTAAGTCTGCAATTTTTTTAAAGTGACGGTGACTATTATTTGAAACAATTGTCTTTTAAATTGAGTCAAAGACAAATTAATGAGATCAAAAAGTGAGATGGTTTGATTTAATCGGGATCAAACCAGCCATCAGCATAAGAGGAGTGTGTATTGGTGTAACGTAGCATGCATTCATGTGCCCTTCTGTTTCAAACCAAAGATTTTAGTTTTAAAAGTCTGTTCCTCTGAACAGATTTGACCGCGTAGCCGATGTGTAATGAGAAAAAATGATCACAGTCCACTGAAACACAGAACTCAGTTTGAGAGACTAAACCAAATACAGAAAATGGCTCGTGGTCAGAAGAAGATCAAAGTGTTGAATGATGAAACCTCGTCTGAATATTTTGGTGGTGCAGTCCTGTAGGTAAGAGACGAGTGTATGTGGATCCCCTCGTCTCTAAATGTGAAGGCAGCAGCTCTTAAGGTTCAGGCTAAGGTTGACCGATTGAACCATAAAATTTTGCTCTCTCGTTAAACATCGATATCTGGTGAAAGTGTTGCTGATTGGCTCAAATGGGTTTCTGTACACGCCGCATCGATTCACAAAGTTCTCTTAAACACACCGCCATGTGACATCACACACTGTACGCAACTCTGCTCCAACATGGTGGAAGAAAGCAGTTTGTTTTTATAATTTAGTTAAATAAAGTTTTATATGAGGAAAAAAGTGCGAAATGGAATAAATAGTAAACCATGCAGGACATCAGTACCGATTAAATGTGGGCTGTTTTTTTTTTTTTTTGGGCTGTGATTCCATTTAAAAGACTATTTGAACAAATGAACCAATGAGATTTGTTCCTTTTTCTAAACTGCTTATCCCTACTGGGTCATTCATGGGAGATGTGGAGCCTATCCCGGCTGATTTTATCAGCCTGTTTGGGAGCCACACAATCACTCATCCCTAGGGACAATTTCATAGCAGCCAATCATGCATGTTTTTAGAGAGTGGGAGGAAACCAAGAAAACACTCACATACACTGTCATGAGGCAGCACGGTGGCGCAGTGGGTAGCACAGTGGCCTCACAGCAAGATGGTCGTGGGTTCGAGTCCCAGGTGGGGACAAGGCTTGGAACACTGTCCTTTCTGTGTGGAGTTTGCATGTTCTTCCCGTGTCTGTGTGGGTTTCCTCCGGGTACTCTGGTTTCCTCCCACCCTCCAAAGACATGCATGTTAGGTTGATTGGCCGGTTCCAAATTGCCTCTAGGAATGAGTGTGTGTGTGGATGGTTGTATGTGTGTGGCCCCGCTACAGACTGGCGACCTGTTCGGGGTGTACTCTGCCCTTCGCCTTGAATTGGCCAGCATGGGCTACGGCACCCCCCACAATCACGAAAGGGACAAACAGATTAGAAGATGACTGACTGACACTGTCATGATCCCCTCCCCTGCCACCGGAAGGAGCCATGGACCTTCCCTCATCACCCCAATCAGGGACACCTGAGGGTTATTAGACTGATGACACACACCTGTGGATCCTGGTGCCTATTTCAAAGGCAATCACTCTAGACGTCTTTGTCGGGTCATCGTCGTCACAAACAAAATCATAGTTTAAGATAAAAAATATAAACAAAATTTATTGTTTTGAAAACTCGTTTTCAAAATTAATATAATTTATCATCTGAGCGTTGATTTTTTTTGGACAATCTTAACACGACTAATTTTTTCTTATTATTTATGAATATTAAGCAAAAATGAGCAAAAATCTGGATCTCGATTAGTCTAAAAAAAACAGAACCAATCAGATCCTGGTTAATTAGTATGATGGGAGGTCAGAGAATAATGAGAGATCAAACTATCGGGCTGATGTGCGAGTACGATTCCTCCTCTAACAAAGTGGTCCAGGACCACCACTTCTAACCCTGTAATGATACAAAGAGCTGAAACTTTTAGAGTCTGGCTTTGGTTTGTTCTCAGTCAGAAGTTTTAATGACGTCCACGTGATCTTTCCAGAGGGAATTTATCTCCACATTTTCAACTTGAAAGCTTTCTCCCCCCAACGCAGAACCCCGCTAAATGGCTCCCAAGTAAACCCTGAAGGGACTATTAAATGACACGCAGCCAATACGCAGCTCCACTTAGACGCTGTAATCTATTGGACCAATCAATGCAATCTCATTTTATTTAGAGCCGCTCTTTGGTGAAATTCGACCCAACCGCAAGACGTTTTACTGATTTTAATAATTTCTGTGGATAGAATCTGATTCCTTTGAGGAACGAGTGTGTGTTACAGATGGGGGGGAGGAGGAGACGTGGGGGTGTCTCGTTTTTAACTGTATGCAGGGGTTTGAACGGTTGATGATGAATGGAAAGTTGAATCGATTGGGAGAATCACTCGAAGCCAGAGTCTGATTTTTACTGCTTTTGTTCATTTACATAAAGCATCTTGAACGAGAGATGTTTTTTTTTTTTTTTTTTATCAGGAAACGAATCGTGTTTTAAGATAAAGAATCATTTAAAAAAAAAATGCAGATGTTGTGAAACAGTTGGATGGACACTCAATTTTTTGGCCATTGAGCTATTTTTTTACATAAAGATCAGAGAGTAAAAAACTGGACACGTGTCAAATAGGAAGCACCGTTCCATTCGTTCCGTCATCTTCCGCTTGTTCCGGGGTCGGGTCACAGGGGCAACAGCCTCAAGCGGGCAGCCCAGGCCTCTCTCACCCCGGCTGCATCCTCCAGCTCACCCGAAAGGATCTCAAGTCGTTCCCCGGCCAGCTGTGAGGCATAGTCTCTCCAGCTGGTCCAGGAAGTACCGTCTGGTTCCAAAAAGCTTTTTGCGTCTATTGACTTTGAACGTTAGTTCGTCTTTCGCCGAGAATTTTGATGAAGTCTTCCAAATGACCTATGGATTAAAGATAATGAAACTGGATGGGGCGAGGCAGATCCCGGTCACACCGCCCGGACATTGTTGGAGTTTTCCTGTAGAGGTGAACAGAGTTTCTTCACCGCTCCATTCGGCCAACGCTTGACCAACAATCAACCAAAGTTTGGCTAACGCTCGAATAAAATTCGAGCAAGGTTTGGCCAACGCTCAACCAATGCTCGGCCAACACTCGACCAATGGTCGGCCGACGTTCAGCCATCACTCGGCCTACAATGGACAAAAGGTCGGCCAATGCTTGACCATTGTTCCGCCAACGCTCGACCAACAATCAACCAAAGTTTGGCTAATGCTTGACCAATGCTCAGCCAATACTTGGCCAACGTTCGGTCTACATTCGGCCAACATTCAGCCAACGTTCGCCCAACACTCGACCAACACTCGACCAACGCCCAACCAACGCTCGGCCAACGCTCGACCAATGCACGGCCAACGCTCAACCAATACTTGGCCAACGTTCGGTCTACATTCGGTCAACATTCGGTCAACATTCAGCCAACGCTCGCCCAACGCTCGGCCAACATTCGGCCAACACTCGACCAACGCTCAGCCAACGCTCGACCAATGCACGGCCAACGCTCAACCAACGGTTGGCCAACGTTCAGCCATAGCTCGGCCTACATTGGACAAACGCTCGGCCAATGCTCAGCCAACGTCCGGCCAACGTTTGGCCGATAATTTTTTTAGCCCAGGAAATACCTCAGCTAACGAGAGCCAGGATGTCTCCATTTTTAAAGCCTCATATTTTCAAAGTGAAAATGTCACTTTAATCTTTTCTGATCCTTAAAAATGTATCAGGTTCATCTAAATATGCTCAAATTTAAAAATGATTAACATGCAAAAACACAAACCCACCTCTTTAAAAAGAGAGATGTGTTTTTTACTCCCTGCAGGTTTTTAAATTACATCACTCTGCTGTGACTTCAAGAAAAAAATCTTTCAAAACCGATTTAAAACATGTGCTTCTGCAAACGAACACGGGCGTCTAATCCGTGGTTTAATCTCTGTGGGATTTAATCAGGCCAGCAGGAGACACGCTGCATCTTCAGGATGTCTTGCATCCTGCACGTTTGGGATGAAGTTAAACACCTCTGATGGATGCAGAGAGGATTACACACCCCGCTTTAGCTTGGCTTCATGTCCACCCACTAATGAGGGATTAAAAACCAGGATTTGGATGATTTTTTTGGAATCAGTACCTATTCTCAGTTAAAAAGTTTGACACACAAAGCGGGGAATCATTACCGGTGTCCATCGGTATGCCATTCACACGGCGAGCTGTGAGACAGCCGGTCCGTCCAAACAAACAACCAGCAGAGGGGGGACTCCTCATTAGAACGTCCCCCGGAGTTCACATTCCTGTGGACCATAAACAGCAGCCAGGCGGTGACCTCGGCCTTTACCAGAGCAGAGTGCTGCTGAGTCCTGGGAAAGAAAAGGAATGTGGAACAGATACGGAGCGTTTTGGATTTATGACCTGTTAGAAAATAAGAAGCTGAAGAATGTGGACGAGAAACGGAGCGGATCCCAGAAAGAGCAAATAAAAAACAGACCGTCTTCTGGCTTTAAAAGTACTTTTTTTGGTGTTTTTTTTTTTTTTTTGTCTTTAGACCTCTCTAGTCCCAGGGATGTCTTGGGCCTAGTGGGAATCGAACCAGGTTCTCCCGTTCAGAAGACGGTATCTCTACCACTAGGCCAACGCCCCTGGGACCAAAAGTACCTTTTTTTTTTTTTTTACTAAAAATTGCGCCCGGTATGTCTTTTTTTTTTTGCTTCGATTGCATTTGTTTTGTTAAATTCATATTAAGTGGCGAACGTATCCGGCCGTGTCCTAGCCGTGTCCTAGCCGTGTCCTAGCCGTGTTCTAGCCGTGTTCTAGCCGTGTCCTAGCCGTGTTCTAGCCGTGTCCTAGCCGTGTCCTAGCCGTGTTCTAGCCGTGTCCTAGCTGTGTCCTAGCCGTGTTCTAGCCGTGTCCTGGTCGTACAGCATACACGTGTTTGCCGAATCTTCTACATTTCAAACCCAAGCTGTGCTACATATCTTGTCAAAATTTCAATTTCCCCAATTGGACAAATAAAGGTGTTCTTAATCTTAAAATGATGTCTTTTTTATCCTCTTGTTGGCGTTTTTTTGTGTTTTAAAAAACTTGTGTGTAAAACATTTAAAAGTAAATGTATTAATTTTGATCAAAAACAAAGCAACTGCTTAGAATTCAGTCAAATTAGTTCTTTTTTTTAACAATCTTTTTTTTGGGACTTAACTATAGAACACTTCCTGCTTGCGCCAAAAAGTGGGTGTGGCAGAGAACAAAATCCATGGCCAAGAACTTAACTTTCAAATAGTATCTCAGAATCAAAAAGACTTTTATTTTGATGGTCAGTGAACAAGATTCAGAGACTCGGAACTTGCTGAGTTACAAAAAATAGTAATAAAATAATAAAAATAGGAGATTTCGTTCCTTCGACTTTCGCTTCTCCGGATTGGTTCTCAGAGTGTTTTAGATTGAAGCTCACGTTCACACACACATTCATACCTGAGGGTGGAAGCCGCCATGTAAGCTGGAAACCACCATCAGGAGACACTAGAGGTTCAGTGTCTTACTCAAAGATACCTCGGCATGAACTCCGGATGAGGGCATCGAACCGGCAACTCTTCGATTACAGGTTGGTCCCCCCACCCACTGAGCCGTCCTTCCCCACGACCGGAAATACCTCTCACTGTGAGAGTGTGTGTTTTGACTTTAGGAATAACCAGGAGTCTGCTGCTGGAGGAGCACAGGGTCCACAGTTTCGTTTAATTTTCGTTTCTGCTTCTGAACCGCTTATTACGAATGGAGTCATAGGGGGTGCCGGAGCCTATCCTGGCTGGTGTAAGGTGATAGGCAGGGTAAACCCCGAACAGGCCGCCAGTCTGTCACAGGGCCACACACATCCACACACACTCATTCCTAGGGGCAGTTTCATAGCGGCCAATCAACCTAACATGGGTGTTTTTGGAGAGTGGTAGGAAACCGGAGTACCCGCAGAAAACCTACGCATAGGAGGAGAACATGCAAACTCCACACAGAAACAATGGGAATAAATGATCTAATCGCATAAAGCCTCCAAAAAGTCAACTTTGACCTTCCAGAACCCCTTGGATAACCTTGGTTAAGTCGGTCCAAAAAGCTCCGTTCCATTTTTCCGGTGGAACAGCAGATAATCCAGATCCGGCTGATTACGTAGCAGGATAAACGAGTGTGTGTGGACGGCGTATTGAGTTTCCAGTCTGATGTAAAAGGACTCGAGGCGATGGATCAGCACGTGGACGAACCTCACATGCAGAAACACGTTTACTAACGCATGACGAGGACCCACTTAGTGATTCATCTTAATCCAGTCGTTCTGATCGATACCGTTTGCTTTCACTGGGATTCTAATCCATTCCTTTCCTGCGGTGGAGCGGAGGAGTCGCAGCTCGTATGTTAACCCCCCGTTCTGAGTCCTTCCTGACAACGCCACGGTGACAGTGAGGGATTTACTTTGTGAAGAAGTCTTGTCCCTGACAGATCTGGGATGTCCAATCTGTCTCTGTTCACCGTCTTTGGTAAATAGGATTCCTGCTTCTTCTAAAGATGGAAATAAGACTGTCAGCGGGTTCTGGGGTGTCCGATGAGGAGCCCGGCGGAGCAGAAATGGAGTGACACTATCATGGCAAAGTAGAGTAAACAAGCTGAAAATAGAAGTCTTTGTAAGAGACCGAGGTTCGCTCGGTTTGAAGAGAAAGAAAAAAACCCCAAAAGAATCTTTTCAATGGAAATAATTTAGTTTCACATTTTTACAAACATTAATTTAGTTAATATGGAAAAAAAAAATTGTTTGAAAAGCTTCAAAATAAAAGCCAATGATTGAACCAATCCTGTGAGGATATGGAAGGACGAGGTGGTGACGACGATGACCCGACACATATGTCAGGTCAGACTGCCTTTAAAAAGGCAGCAGGATCCACAGGTGTGTGTCATCAGAATTATCACCCTCAGGTGTCCCTACTCATGGGGATGAGGGAAGGTTCAGGGCTCCCTCTGGTGGCAGGTGAGGTGATCATGACAAATCTTTCTTGAAAGTTATTTTGAAATTCAATCAGCCTCCAAATCTCTTTGTTTTTCTTCTTCGGCTGTTGTTTAATTAAAAATGTGTTAAAACATTAAAATATTTCCATCAAGCCGCCACTGAAAGAGTTCTTTACTTGTTTCAATTTCTTTTAAAAAAGTCATTAAATTTCATTGGTTGATAGAATTTTTTTTTTTTTAGTCTACTTGGCAACACATTCAGGCAGAAATGCTTTAATCTGAAAAAACTCATTTCGATCAAAAAATAAACTGAAAATATTAAACTGGTGAAACAATGACAGAAAACAGATTTGGAATTTTTTAAAGAAATATAAATAAACAAAATGTAATTATCACCAGTTTCTCTTTTATTTGGTTTTAAGCTGCACGGAAACTTAAAACATAATTAAAAATTGTTTCACTTTTTCATCTTTTTCTTTAAAATTCAGCTTATTTTTGCTGCTTTTATTTTAAAAAGACGTTAAAGTAAAAAAGTAGAATGAAGTAAAAAAATCAGATTTAAAATGATCATAAAAACAAAAACATTATGGCCTCACAGCAAGAAGGTCAGGGTTTGGGTCCCGGAGTGGGAACGAGGCTTGGAACACTGGTCTTTCTGTGTGGAGTTTGCATGTTCTCCCTCTGTATGTGTGGGTTTTCTTTGGTTTCCTCTAAAAAACATCCATGTTAGTTTCACTGGCTGCTAGAAAAGAGTGTGTGTGTGGCCCTGCAACAGACTGGTGACCTGTTCAGGGTGCATCCTGCCTCTCATCTGAAATCAGACGGAAGGACTACGGCGCCCCTCCATGACCAGGATGAGCAGTTCTATAGACGGAAAAAATTTTGACGAAATAAAACACTAAAAAAAAAAAAAAATAGTAATATTAACAAAAATTCCAAAGAAATTAAATAAAAAGAAAAATAAAGTAAATAGAAAATAGAAATGAAAAAAATTATACAAATAAATTTAAAAAATTAAAATACTAAAAAAAATTTAATGTTAATAATAAATGAATAAATAAATTAGACATGGAAAAAATAAATAATAACATACATTATTACATTAAAACATTTATAAAAAGTGTTTTTTAAATAAAATAAATATTAAAAATAAATGAATAAAAATCTAAAATTTTCTTAAAATAATAAAAAAAATGTAAAAAAAATGAAAGAAAAATTAATAATAAAAAACTCAATTTAAACTAAAAACTTAAATTAAAAATAAAAAATCAAATACAATAAAATTAAAAAGTTAATAAATAATAATATTTATACATACATATTTTGAAAAATAACAAAAGAAAACAAACAAATTTCACAATAAAATCATATGCAGTAAAAATTACCAAAATAAAACACAAATAAAAATAAAAGATGGAAATGAACATTTAAGTTAAAGGTCTGATATTTTTATTTAAGTCACCAGTTAGATGGTTTAATGAAGCCTTCCCAGTACGTCACACCAGTATAAGTGAATAAATCCAGACACATCGTCGTGGTTTGGTTCTTTCTGTTTTATGTCTGATTACCCTCGGACCACCGGATGAAAATAAACCCCTTTCTGTTTGATCAAACTCACATATTTGAGTCGTTTAGAAATGAGTGGAGATGATTTCACAAAAAGAAAACCAGCAGCAGTCGATTCGGTTTTTCTCTTTTCTCGTTTGATGCAAATGGAAAAAAAAACAAAGCAAGCAATCAACAAACCTCACGTCGCATCGGCCCGATGATGCTTTTAAATGAAGCCCTAATATGACTGACATTTTACATTTACGAAGAAAATAAAATGGAATTCCATAAAAATATTTCTGCTTTTGTAACAGTGACCGAATCTGACCGCCTTCAAAGCTCCTCTGCTGGCTTTAAAATATCTGAAATGTAGCCCAACTGCTTCCAAATGTGGGTTTAATTTATTAAACTATTAAATAATCAATCAGATTTCAGCCAGCATGTGTTGCCAGGTAGACTAAAATCCACAGAGCGCCTGTGATTCAACCAATCACGTTTAAAACCCTTTCCGACAGCCTCATAGGCTCTGAGCCTATTCTGGCTAATTCAAGGTAAAGGCAGGGTACACCTCGAACAGGTCACCAGTCTGTCACAGGGCCACACAAACACATAACCATCCACACACACACTCAGTTCTAGGGGCAATTTCAAAGTGGCCAATCAACCTAACCTGTATGTTTTGGATGGTTGGAGAGAAAAGGAGTACCAGGAGAAATTCTACGCATTCATAGGGAGAACATGCAAACTCCACACACGTCGGAGAGATGTAGTGAGTGAAGAACCCGGTTTGATGGCGGTGTGTGTGCTGGTCGTTAAACAAACAGAGGTCAGCAGAGCCCTCTGCTGACACGTGCACACCGTCCGTTTAGAGAGACTTTCAGACGAGTTAATGGAGGAAACTGATTTTTATGGGAAAATTGAAAATAAAAACCTCGTCATAGTTTTAAGCTTTTTTAAAACAAAAATTTAAAACACATAAAATAAGAATTTGGACACAAAACGTCGGGATTTTGGAAACAAAAGAAGCAGATATGTGAAAAACTCAGTCATATTCTTAACAGTCCGTTCCTTAAAGAGTTACAGGAGGTGCCGGAGCCCATCCCCCCATCCTGGCTGGGGATCCAAGGCGAAAGGCAGGGTACACCCTGAAAAGGTCGCTAGTCTGTTGCGAAGCCAATGTCAAATTGTTTTAACACAAAACAAAAGATTTATTGGAACACTGTCCTTTCTGTGTGGAGTTTGCATGTTCTCCTCATGTCTGTGTGGGTTTCCTCCCATCCTCCAAAGACATGCATGCTAGGTTGATTGGCCGGTGCCAAATTGCCCCTAGGAATTAGTGTGTGTGTGGCCCCGCGACAGACTTGCGACCTGTTCAGGGTGTACCCTGCCCCTTGCCTTGAATCAGCCAGGATGGGCTCCGGCAACCCCCATAACCCTGTAATGGATAGACGGATAATAAGGTGACTGTGTGTCAAAAGATTTACTTTATCTTTCATTTTCTGAACCATCCATTCCTAACAGGGTGGGTGCTAGTGTTAGCCTATGCCGGCTTATTCAAGGGGAGAGATGTTGTACACCTTGAACAGGTCACCCCTTTGTCAAAGGGCGACACACACAAGGCCCGGTTCTAGCTCTCAAACTTTGGGTGGGCAGAATACATTTGAAGGTGGGCGAACAAAAAACACATGTATGCCCTCTTCAATTTGTGGGCTTGGGACCATCACAGAAGGTGCACTTGCATCTCTCTGAGACTGACTTATATGTATGTGTGTGTGTATGTGTATGTTGTTTTTTTTGTTTTTTTGTCTTTTTATTGTTTTTGATGCATATATAAGATAACAAGAAAACTGCTACAGCATCAGTCGCCTACTTTTTTTTGCAAAGATTGTCACAAATTCATCCATGTCTAATTTATTTGTGATGGTCTTTTCGTGGGCCAAAATCACCAGATTTCTTTTTCTATTGTGAAGCATAGCCAGAGAATACTCCAGCCAGGGTCTAGTGCGGTACCAGGTCAAGTTAAACGAACGAAATGTACCGCCAAATGCGCGTTTTAGGTAGCTACAGTGGTGGTCAAAAGTTTACATACACTTGTAAAGAACATAATGTCATGGCTGTCTTGAGTTTCCAGTTATTTCAACAACTCTGATTTTTCTCTGATATAGTGATTGGAACAGATCCTTCTTTGTCACAAAAAAACATTCATGAAGTTTGATTCTTTTATGACTTTATTATGGGTAAACTGAAAATGTGACGAAATCAGCTGGGTCAAAAATATACATACAGCAACATGAATGAGCAATTTTGGAGACTTAGAAAGTTGTGTCAATGACATGAGCTTCATAGCATGACCTCTTAACTTCTTGTGAGTGATTATGAGTGACTACAGCTGGTGACTTCTCTGAGGCCATTTAAAAAGGGTTCATTGGATAAAAACACCCACAAACGCTACAATGGGAAAGTCAAAGGAGCTCAGTACAGATTTGAAAAAGAGAATCATTGACTTGAACAAGTCAGGAAAGTCACTTGGAGCCATTTCAAAGCAGCTGCAGGTTCCAAGAGCAACAGTGCAAACAATTGTTTGTAAGTATAAAGTGCATGGCACTGTTTTGTCACTGCCACGATCAGGAAGAAAACGCAAGCTGTCACCTGCTGCTGAGAGAAAACTGGTCAGGAGGGTGAAGAGTCAACCCAGGAGCACCAAAAAGCAGATCTGCCAAGAATTAGAAGCTGCTGGAACACAGGTGTCAGTGTCCACAGTCAAGCGTGTTTTGCATCGCCATGGACTGAGAGGTTGCCGTGCAAGAAGGAAGCCCTTGCTCCAAAAGCGGCACCTTAAGGCTTGACTAAAGTTTGCTGCTGATCACATGGACAAAGATAAGACCTTCTGGAGGAAAGTTCTGTGGTCAGATGAAACAAAAATTGAGCTGTTTGGCCACAATGCCCAGCAATATGTTTGGAGGAGAAAAGGTGAGGCCTTTAACCCCAAGAACACCATGCCTACCATCAAGCACGGTGGGCCTGTTTTGCTGCCAATGGAACTGGTGCTTTACAGAGAGTCAATGGGACAATGAAGAAGGAGGATTACCTTCAAATTCTTCAAGAAAACCTGAAGTCATCAGCCCGAAGGTTGGGTCTTGGGCGCAGTTGGGTGTTCCAACAGGACAATGAACCCAAACACACATCAAAAGTGGTAATGGAATGGCTAAATCAGGCTAGAATTAAGGTTTTAGAATGGCCTTCCCAAAGTCCTGACTTAAATCCCATTGAGAACATGTGGATAATGCTGAAGAAACAAGTCCATGTCAGAAAGCCAACAAATTTAACTGAACTGCACCAATTCTGTCAAGAGGAGTGGTCAAAGATTCAACCAGAAACTTGCCAGAAGCTTGTGGATGGCTACCAAAAGCACCTAATTGAAGTAAAAATGGCCAAAGGACATGTAACCAAATATTAGCATTGCTGTATGTATATTTTTGACCCAGCTGATTTCGTCACATTTTCAGTTTACCCATAATAAAGTCATAAAAGAATCAAACTTCATGAATGTTTTTTGTGACAAAGAAGGATCTGTTCCAATCACTATATCAGAGAAAAATCAGAGTTGTTGAAATAACTGGAAACTCAAGACAGCCATGACTTTATGTTCTTTACAAGTGTATGTAAACTTTTGACCACCACTGTAGCTAACACGGGCTGCGTCGGGGCGGTAAGGGAAAGACCCGCACCGGCATAGTCCGGGGGTGCGACGGCCTGTTGAGGTTGGACTTGTGGACAATTGACAGAGGGGCTGATGTTTGTGGTGCTTGTGTGACTAAATACACCCTCCGTGAGGCCAGCCGAGCCAGCCGTGTCTATGGTGGCGGAGGCGCGAGCCGTGTCTGGGGCGGCGGAGGTAGAGGTGCAACAGCCCGATTGACGGCTGTCTGTCACACCACTAGTGTCCGAGCGAGCCGCAGAGCCGCTGGGCGTGGGCTTGACTACAGGCTTGAAGAAATATCAAGTTACCTAAACGCTAAGAGGAAAACCAGGGGATCAGAGTTCCGCAGTCAGAAGTTAACGTGTGTTTTTGAGCAGCAGAGTGTGGGAAAATTAACAACTTGTGTATTTCTGTCAAAAAGACAAGGGGGCGTGACCAAACAGTGCTGTAGGCCTATGTATGTAACGCAACATTTATTTATGTTTAAAAACACCCAATAGGATGCTGCTCATTCTCTGTGACTTTTTGATTGGGTGGGCAAGCCATCAGTTTGGGTGGGCACTGCCCACCCTTGCCCATGCCTAGAACCGGGCCCGACACACACACTCATTCCTAGGGGCAATTTCTCAGCAGTATGACCCTAACATGTATGTTCTTGGAGGAAACCAGAGAAAACCAACACAAACACGGGAGAACATGTAAACTCCACACGGAAAGACCAGTGTTTCAAGCCTCATTCCTCTCCCGGGACTCAAACCCCTGACCTTGAATCTTGCTGTGAGGAGGCCGTGCCACCATCTGCAAAATGAACGTTTGTATTTAAAGTTGAACAAAAACAATGTTTTAATTTATTATTTATTTAAAACGTATTAAATTCTGTCTTTTATTAAGTTAATTTAAACTTCTTTAAAGCCGATTAAATTGTTTACAAAAGAAAGTTTGACTTTTTTATCCCTAAACTTTTTAATTGGTTCGAATTAATGAGTTTTTTATACGAATTAAGATTATGAATGATTTAATTTATGTTTGCAGATAAAACGTTATTTTTTTAGTGTTCAAACTGTGTTAATCTTTATTTTTAGAAAACAAAGTTTTTTCATCACAAATCATCAGATATTAAAAAAAAGGATTTATTTTTGATTAAATTGTCCTTATTTAAAGTTAAATTATGTTTGAAAAAAATTCAAACGTAAAAAATTTCAAAATAAAGGACTTTTCGTGAGACATGAAAAAAAATCTGATTGTCGTCCAGATGATGCTGGTGGAGAAGTACAGGGAAGGTCAGAGGGAGCTGTAGAGAAGTACAGGGAAGGTCAGA
This sequence comes from Neostethus bicornis, assembly GCA_902685375.1. Classification (NCBI taxonomy): domain Eukaryota; kingdom Metazoa; phylum Chordata; class Actinopteri; order Atheriniformes; family Phallostethidae; genus Neostethus; species Neostethus bicornis. The sequence continues at coordinate 1,392,939 of CACRXE010000066.1, read as the reverse complement.
GGGAGCTGTAGAGAAGTACAGGGAAGGTCAGAGGGAGCTGAAGTACAGGGAAGGTCAGAGGGAGCTGTAGAGGAGTACAGGGAAGGTCAGAGGGAGCTGAAGAGAAGTACAGGGAAGGTCAGAGGGAGCTGAAGTACAGGGAAGGTCAGAGGGAGCTGTAGAGGAGTACAGGGAAGGTCAGAGGGAGCTGTAGAGGAGTACAGGTAAGGTCAGAGGGAGCTGTAGAGACGCACAGGGAAGGTCAGAGGGAGCTGAAGTACAGGGAAGGTCAGAGGGAGCTGTAGAGAAGTACAGGGAAGGTCAGAGGGAGCTGGAGAGAAGTACAGGGAAGGTCAGAGGGAGCTGTAGAGAAGTACAGGGAAGGTCAGAGGGAGCTGTAGAGAAGTACAGGGAAGGTCAGAGGGAGCTGTAGAGAAGTACAGGGAAGGTCAGAGGGAGCTGGAGAGAAGTACAGGGAAGGTCAGAGGGAGCTGTAGAGAAGTACAGGGAAGGTCAGAGGGAGCTGTAGAGAAGTACAGGGAAGGTCAGAGGGAGCTGGAGAGAAGTACAGGGAAGGTCAGAGGGAGCTGTAGAGAAGTACAGGGAAGGTCAGAGGGAGCTGTAGAGAAGTACAGGGAAGGTCAGCGATCGCTGATTTGAGATCTGCGTTGATGTTGCTCGACTTCAGACCCTCTTGGGGCATCCTTGTACCGCAGGGTGAGTCTTCTAGTTGTCCGCATTCCTGCGGCCAGTTCCTAATAAAGCGGAGGTGCCCAACTGGTCGACCGCGATCAACCAGTAGATCGCTGACTGGTCCCGAGTCGACCGCGTGACACATTGAAAAAAAAAGTCAGTGTTGCCATTTTACCGACTTTGACGCTAAATTTAGCGACCATTTAGCTTCTCAAAAAAAAGCAACTAGCGACAATCTAGACCAGGGGTGTCCAAACTTTTTCACTTGGGCAGGGGGGACGGGGGCGGGCGTGAGGTCACGGACAAAAAGCCCTTTAGAAAATCCTGAAGTCGCCCCTGAGAACAGGATCAGATGGATGGCATGCTTTGGTAACCACTAGTTTAGACTGGTTAAATGACGTGCTAGATTCTTTTTTTCCTTCTTTTATTAATTGCCGCCATTTTAGAAAATTGGGGGGGCTCACATACTAATTTGCTGTTCCTATTTTAGCCTCTAGATGGCAGCATTTAGAACACACAGGTAACAGCGCTGCTGCCCAATGTATGACGTAATTCTACACGCGGGCCAGGCGCTATTGATTTTATGACGGAGGCTGCGGGCCGGATGAAAATTGACAACAGGCCGCATTTGGCCCCCGAGCCGGACTCTGGACATGTCTGATCTAGACTAAAGAGGGTGTCCTTTGGAATGCGGCCATCGTCCATCCTGCATATACGGCCCAGCCAGCGCAGGTGCCTCTGTGAGAGGATGGTGAACATACTGGGCATGCTCGTCTGGGTCAGGACGTCCACGTTGGATACTCGATCTTGCCAGGTGATGCCTAGGACACGTCTAAAGCGTTTGGTATCCGCTGTTGGCAGGAATGCAGGGTCCAAGCTTTACTGCCGTACAGTAGCAGGCTCAGCGCACACGCTCGGTAAACCTTCATCTTTGTGTTGAAATTCAGCATGGCGTCGTCCCACACACGCTTTTCTAGGCGGGCCATGGCAGTCGTTGCTTTGCCCATCCTGATGTTCGTATGGTATGATGAACTGGTTTTTAAATTGTAACCGTTTTGCTGCTGTGTCCGAGATAATTCACTGCCCGGAGGGAAATCTCCATTCAGGCTTTGTTCCAGTGCCACACGGGCTACAAGGGACCCAGCGGTGCGCCGGTGCTTCAGTAAAACAAAGAAACCATACTGTATGTTTTGTTTTTTCAGCAGAGAGCACGCGGACCGACCCGCTCCTCTAATTCTAGATTCAAAAGGGTGAAGAAATACATGAAAGGGGGCTTTGATTCTCGGTGTGTGCAGCTGTAAATATGGCAGATAAAAGATGCCACAGAGTTACAGCAGTATGACATCACTGCTGTAAACACAGAGTTCCATCTCTCTGAGGTACCTGTCGGAGACGTTAGGGTTAGACTTACAAACTCTATGCTACTTATTACCTACCCTGTTTGGATACGGAGTGGTTTAAACGTACCGTGCCAACTACAAGTATGGTGTAGCTACAAAGCAGCCCGTTGGCAAAGAAACAGTTTTTAAAGGTCAAACGGACTTCCTACGTACCCTCTGGTCTTTAAAACGTCCGACCTCTTCACCAATGTTGTCGTGATGTGGAAGGATGGTGGAAAGAGGAGGACCCAAATGCAGGACTTCAAACATGATTTATTAACTTAAATCAGAAAAAGTCTGTAAACCAAGAAGAACATGATAAACTGAAGGTTACAAAAGTCCAATAAAAATAAAAATTCAAAACATGGTCAGGCAACCAGGGTGACCTGGCTGGGAAAGGTACAAAGTAGTAGCAAGACCTGACGAGGAAGGCAGGTGAGACTGCCTTTAAATAGGCAGCCAGAAGATTAGATGCAGGTGAGTCCACAGGTGCAGATGGTCCCATCAGCCAGAATTGGGGAAAAGGTGAGATGGTCCCTGGCTCCCTCTGGTGGTGGTTGAGGGAACCACAACAAATGTTTATACCATGGGAGCCGTAAAGCTAACATTTACCAATCAGTCTGTCTAAATATGTTTCTTTTTTTCTCTTCTTTAATCTCATGATGTCCGAGGGACATCTTGGGCCCAGTGGGAATCAAACCCAATCGAAAGACAGTATCTCTACCACTAGGCCAACGCCCCCTGGGACCTAAACATATTTTTTTATGATGCAATTTGGGTGTTACCCAGTAGATGGAACCCCATGGACACATTGAACGTCCCGTTCCATGCAAAATAATTTTTTTTCTTATTGTTACTTATAATTTCAATTCTCGAACACCAATAAAAAATAGGGACTGATTTAAAGAACTTTTATCATAAACAAGGAAGTTTGAAAGTCTGACTATTGCCCATCTTTCGCCTGCCCTGAAAACATACAGACTCCGCCCCCAAATTTTGGGCCACCCATCATAATTGGGTGACTGGTCATGGTTGTCCATGATGAACAAACTTTTATCCATCCTGGGCAATCATGACCATCCTCTCTACCCACTCCTGGACGAACAGCGGAGCTCCTTCTCCAAGAGGCTCAGACAGCTCCGCTCGAGAACATCTCGTTACCGGAGGTCTTTCTTCCCGTACGTGATCGGGCTCTACAACGACTCACTTAGCAGATAGGAAGTTGTTGCTGCGACACACCCTTTCCTAGTCATCGCGGTAGCAGGTGCTTGTTCGTCACCACTTAGGAAAAACGTAAAATACTGAGACACTTTTTTAAAAATGACGAGGTGCACACGTCACTTTAAGAAGCTAGGAAGTTCTGAAAAGTACGTTTTGGTGTGTGTGTGTGTGTGTGTGTGTGTGTGTGTGTGTGTGTGTGTGTGATAACCAAATTTTTAACTTGCAAAATCGTTTTCTGTCGGAATGTAAATTTTTCAAAATTTTGTCGGAATATGAATGCGTTAAATTTTAGGTCTTGATTCAACTTCATTTTTTATGTGAAGCTTGATGTCACAACAAAGTCCTTGACACCACAATGGCAACACCTCACCATTGTGTATGAGTAATAACAGGCGGCACTGGTTTATTTGAGGATCATTACATTTGCATGATCTATGAGTCCTAAAAATGTGGGTAGGGCGGGATGGAGGTCAAATTGGTTTTTTTTTGTTTCATTTAGTTGGAGGGTGAGCAGTCCCAGGGGGGAATCAACCCAGGTTCTCCCGGTCGAAAGATGGCAACTTTGCCACTAGGCCAACGCCCCCTGGAACCGTCAAGTGGTTTTCCAGCTGAGAATTGATGTAAAAAGTTTGCTCAGCTGAAAATCTACCTGAGGGTTAATAAACGAGGTGCTTGGTGCCACCTCCCAACCCCCAACACACCCCACCATCCAGGTATGATCACTGGTTATGATTTTTTTTAAAGATTTGAGACCCAGCTTTTCATCTTCGTGGGTCCACATCTCCATGAAGGGTTGTCTAGACTCTCAGAACTCGGAGCTCCAACCTGCCTCCTTCTGTTTGCTCAGTAAGAATGAATCTAAAAGCTGTGTCTGAGCAGAAACCACTGAACTACCAACGAAAAGAACAGTTCCAGACAAAACTGACAGCATGGCCCTTCTGTCGGACTCAGTGTGGTGTGGAGGGGAACACCACACAGCTTCTTCTCACCACCAGCAGCTGCTGTCAGCCTGGTGTTGAGAGGGCTGGTTCGGGAAGGCAGGTGTGACCAAACACAGCAAAAAAATCCTGGTGGAACTCAGAGGAAATAAAACACTGGTGGCATTTCTGTCTGTGCTTTGCAGTGTGTGTCTGAGATGGTGACAGAAATATTAGGGGCTCAGACGGTGGTTCAAAAGAAGGATGGTGGGGGTCTTTTAAAAATAGGTTTGTAAGACGCCAGATTGATGATCGTTAGACAAACAGATGGACAAATGGAAGGAAAAATTTTGGTGATTTTTTACTGTTTCAAAACCTGATAGATCAGACTGATTTCACTCTGGAAACAGTCTGACCTCGCAGCTTTGGGTTCTGAGTACTTTTTATTTAACCAATCGTTACGTTGGTAAAGTTTGTCACAGTAAAGATAGAGCTGAACCGAAAAGCAAAGATCTCGATTTACAAGTCGATCTATATTCCTACCCTCACCATGGTAACCATGATCTACGTTCCTACCCTCACCATAGTAACCAGGATCTACGTTCCTACCCTCAGCATGGTAACCAGGATCGATGTTCCTACCCTCATCATGGTAACCAGGATCTACGTTCCTACCCTCACCATGGTAACCAGGATCTAACCAGGATCATCCAGGAGGAGCTCAGTGTCGAGCCGCTCCTCCTCCAGGTCGAGAGTAGCCAGATAGGGGGGTTCGGGTATCTGGTCAGGATGCCCCCGGGAGCGCCTAGCTGGTGAGGTGTTTCGGACACGTCCCACCAGGAGGAGACCAAAAGGCCAGACCCGCTGGGCAAACTATGTCTCACAGCTGACCAGGGAACGACTCAGGATCCTTCTAGGTGAGCTGGAGGATGCAGCTGGGGTGAGAGAGGCCTGGGCTTCCCATCTGAGGCTGTTATCCCTTCGACCCGGCCCCGGATGAGCGGAAGACGATGGAACAGAACACTTGTTACGTTCTAATCAGGACAAGACGTGACTTACTGTATGTAGTGCACCTGAACAGTCAGCGTAGTCCAGACAACAGAGGGTTGAAACAATCTTTTCCAGTCACAAAAAATTCTTAATCTGGCAAATCGTTGCCAACACGGATCGTACAGCACGGTGAATCACCTTTTTTTTTCAAATACAGAACTACAAACATAAGTTTACCAAAGTTTCCAAAGTTGTTTTCCTTTCAAATGACTTTTTCTAGTTTTTTTTTCTCCAAACTCTTTCACACCATCGACCAGGTTTGTTTTCTCATCAAAAAATCGATGTAGCAGCTCGTCCGCACCTGAGAAAAAATGTCTGAAACAGCTTCTGAGATTTCTGCTAAAAGCCGTGAGGTTGGCTGAAGGGAACTTGGAGGTGTGTGGGGTGGGCAGGTGGGCAGGTGGGGAGTCTCTATGGTGACTCTGACATGTTGGTTCCAAAGTGGTGCTGCTCTTTTTTCTGGGTCAGATTCATAAAAATATTTCATCTGAAAGCAAAATTTCTCTTCTTATATTTTCAAACAATCTGTTTGTGAAAAAAAAAAAACTAAAGACTTTTTTTATTGTCTTTTTATGTGTAAAAAACTGAAAAACAAGCAAACACAAAGGTTTTAAATGGGCTATTTTTATTGTGTCAATTTACAAGTTGATCTACGTTCCTATCTTCACCATGGTAACCAGGATCTACGTTCCTATCTTCACCATGGTAACCAGGATCTACGTTCCTATCTTCACCATGGTAACCAGGATCTACGTTCCTATCTTCACCATGGTAACCAGGATCTACGTTCCTATCTTCACCATGGTAACCAGGATCTACATTCCTACCCTCACCATGGTAACCAGGATCTACGTTCATACCCTCACCATGGTAACCAGGATCTACGTTCCTACCCTCACAATGGTAACCAGCTGTGGGTGGTGACTGAAAGAATGAGATTGCGGATACAAGCGGCTGAAATAAGCTTCCTCCATAGGGTGGTTGGGCTCTCATTCAAAGATTGGGTGAGGAGTTCTGCCATCCAGTAGGAGCTTGGTGTCGAGCCGTTCCTAATCCAGGTCAAAAAAAGCCAGATGGGGTGGTTCAAACATCTGGTCGAATGCCTCCCGAGCACCTCACAGGTGAAGTGTTTTGGGCACGTCTCACTGGGATGAGACCAAGAAGCAGAACCCAGATCTGGGTTCTGGTCTGGTCTGGTCTGGTCTATGTCTCACAGCTGTCTGGGGAACCACTTGGGATCCTTCCGGGTGAGCTGGAGGATGCAGCTGAGGGGAGAGAAGCCTGGGCTTCCCATGTGAGGCTGTTGTAACTGCGATCCAGGACCGACACAATATTTTATTTAAAAAAAAATCTGAGATGCGTTCATTCACACAAATGACTAAATGTTAGTTGTTTTTTCTTCTTCTAAATTTTCTTATCTGTTTATCTGGAACAGAATCAGAAGTATCTATTGTCATTAAACCAACAAAAGAGCAACCTGATACGGGATGGCAATGCACAAACATTTACTCACAAGTTACACACATGTCGACCACATTGGGCAGGTCTGACGTCTTGTCAAGAAGTGCTAATACTCGTCAAACCTTCCGGTACATCGGGAACCTCTCTGATGGATTCTGCCTTCATCAGGGACGAATGAATGACCGAGGATGCATGTTAGACACAACAAACTCCATTTTTACCAGTGATGTAAGATGGCGCATGATGGTTCCCATCCAATCCTACCACAGCATGACGTAGTGTCTTAATCCAAAGCAGATGAAGAACACTCTTCCTTTTAAACAGGGCATATTTCTGTCCATCCAATTCAAAAATCTACTTCCAGCATCAGTAACAAGCCAAAAAAATTAATTCAGAGATAAGCACGCTCAAGTGGATGAAATGCAAATGACTCTCAGCTAAATATGTCCGACTGGATGGCAGTACAAGAGGAGGCAGACGTGAGAAAAAAAAGAGAGTACGGCTTAATCAAGGAGAGGACAAACCAGCCCACGCTGTGTGCAAAGGCTTTCTCTTTAATGAACGAGCTGCTTTCAGTCAGTCCCAGAGAGGAACCAGCTCACAGAAAGATAAATGGTGCCCACTCAATTAAACAGACACCTCTAAATTGGAGTCTTTGGAGGAAAGAAAGTGTGAGAGAAAGGAAAGAGTTGAGAGTTCAAGACGGGACGCAGGTCTGTTTACGGCCTGTCAGGTCTGACAGTCAATCAGCCGACATCTGAAGGAAACCAGCGTTCAGGAAAAAGAAGGGAACAAAGAGAAGAGCGGACAAGACAGCAGCCAAACTGTACACAACTCTAAACTCTCTTTGAGAGGTCTGAGACGTCATTACGAGGGAGTAATGAGCTGTACTGTAAGGTGAAGTCATCCTTCTCGGCTCCGTTGGGAGCTAGTCATTTGAAGCTAGTCGTTGGAAGCTAGTCATTGGGAGCTAGCCGTTGGGAGCTAGTCGTTGGAAGCTAGTCATTGGGAGCTAGCCGTTGGGAGCTAGCCGTTGGGAGCTAGTCGTTGGGAGCTAGTCGTTGGGAGCTAGCCGTTGGGAGCTAGCCGTTGGGAGCTAGCCGTTGGGAGCTAGCCGTTGGGAGCTAGTCGTTGGGAGCTAGCCGTTGGGAGCTAGTCGTTGGGAGCTAGTCGTTGGGAGCTAGCCGTTGGGAGCTAGCCGTTGGGAGCTAGCCGTTGGGAGCTAGCCTGGGAGCTAGCCGTTGGGAGCTAGCCGTTGGGAGCTAGCCGTTGGGAGCTAGTCGTTGGAAGCTAGTCGTTGGGAGCTAGCCGTTGGGAGCTAGCCGTTGGGAGCTAGTCGTTGGGAGCTAGTCGTTGGGAGCTAGCCGTTGGGAGCTAGCCGTTGGGAGCTAGCCATTGGGAGCTAGCTTGGGAGCTAGCCGTTGGGAGCTAGTCGTTGGGAGCTAGCCGTTGGGAGCTAGTCGTTGGGAGCTAGCCGTTGGGAGCTAGCCGTTGGGAGCTAGCCATTGGGAGCTAGCTTGGGAGCTAGCCGTTGGGAGCTAGTCGTTGGGAGCTAGCCGTTGGGAGCTAGCTGTTGGGAGCTAGCCGTTGGGAGCTAGCCGTTGGGAGCTAGCCGTTGGGAGCTAGCTGTTGGGAGCTAGTCGTTGGGAGCTAGTCGTTGGGAGCTAGCCGTTGGGAGCTAGCCGTTGGGAGCTAGCCATTGGGAGCTAGCCTGGGAGCTAGCCGTTGGGAGCTAGCCGTTGGGAGCTAGCCGTTGGGAGCTAGCCGTTGGGAGCTAGCCGTTGGGAGCTAGCCGTTGGGAGCTAGTCGTTGGGAGCTAGTCGTTGGGAGCTAGCCGTTGGGAGCTAGCTGGATGATTTCTAAAGAAACTTTTATGCCCGTTTATTTCCATGGTAACGCCACTTTTTTTCTTAATAACGAACCAGTGTGGTAACTAATTACATTACTCTGTTTGCCACTCACTCGGTCACTTCCACCGTCAATCCTAAAAACTATTTTTTAGGACTTGGCATCTGCTCGTATTCTTAGACTTGCTAAGTTAAAGGCGCACACACGAGGTGCCAAACGAGGTGCCGCACATGGTGGTTTGTTCCACAGCTCGGCTCCCTAGGGGCTCCTCAGGAGCTGTTCTGAAAGATAGCAGAGACCCTCTCCACACACTACCCCACCGTCTGACCTTTATGGAACACAAGTCAGAAATGTGTGGCATTTTCTTCTAATCATCTGCAGCTAAACACATGAGACACGGTGCAGGGCTTCAATTAGGAATCCCAATGCCTCATGGGAAAAAACCTGAAAACACTCGTTCTGTAAAATAACTCACATCAGCATCCGAAAAAAAGTCTTTTTACTTTTAAATGTTTGTTTCTTTCTGAGGTTTTTTATTATTGTTTTCTTGTCAATACGGTTTCTTTTAATCTGAGCCGGAATCTCTCTGTTAGAGGGACAGAGAAGAGGAGACACCTGAATAAATCATTTCTGTTCACACCGTGTCTGACGGAAGCATTTCTCCACTGAGATCTTGAAAGCCTCTCAGAAGAAAATTTTTCAGTTTGACTCTTCCCCAAGGACTATTGTGGTGTGTGTGAATGGAGAGGCATTCATTCTGCACGGCAGCAAACCCAGATGAACTCTTTGTTTTATCCGAAAAAAGTCTCACAGAGATGGAAATACCTCCAAAAGTTTCCCAAATCAACCTTAAAAGTTGATTTTTTTAGCTTTTGTGTCGCGTTTAAAAACATTTTTTGGTGATTAAACAACTAAATAATTGGACTTTTCAGTCGGTTGATGATGCAACATCCTGGAGGATCCCAAGGCGTTCCCCGGCTAACTGTGAGACATAGTCCCTCCAACAGGGCTGGAGTGTGCCTCTGGGTGTCCATCCTGGTGGGACATGCCTGAAACACCTCACCAGCGAGGTGCTCGGGAGGCATCCTAACCAGATGCCCGAACCACTCCATCTGGCTTCTCTTGACCAGCAGGGAGTAATGGCTCTGCTCTGAACTCCTCCCGGATGACAGAGCTCCTCCCTCTTTCTCTATAAGCCCACCCACCCTGCAGAGGAAGCTCGTTTTGTCTGCTTGTATCCACAATCTCATTCTTTCAGCCATCACCCACATCTAATGACCAATGGTGAGGGTAGGAGCGTAGATCCTGGTTACCATGGTGAGGGTAGGAGCGTAGATCCTGGTTACCATGGTGAGGGTAGGAACGTAGATCCCGGTTACCATGGTGAGGGTAGGAACGTAAATCCTGGTTACCATGGTGAGGGTAGGAACGTAGATCCTGGTTACCGTGGTGAAGGTAGGAACGTAGATCCTGGTTACCATGGTGAGGGTAGGAACGTAAATCCTGGTTACCATGGTGAGGGTAGGAACGTAGATCCTGGTTACCTTGGTGAGGGTAGGAACATAGATCCTGGTTACCATGGTAAGGGTAGGAACGTAGATCCTGGTTACCATGGTGAGGGTAGGAACATAGATCCTGGTTACCATGGTGAGGGTAGGAACGTAGACCCTGGTAACCATCGTGAGGGTAGGAACGTAGATCCTGGTTACCATGGTGAGGGTAGGAACATAGATCCTGGTTACCATGGTGAGGGTAGGAACGTAGATCCTGGTTACCATGGTGAGGGTAGGAACGTACGTAGATCCTGGTTACCATGGTGAAGGTAGGAACGTAGATCCTGGTTACCATGGTGAAGGTAGGAACGTAGATCCTGGTTACCATGGTGAGGGTAGGAACATAGATCCTGGTTACCATGGTGAGGGGAGGAACGTAGATCCTGGTTACCATGGTGAGGGTAGGAACGTAGACCCTGGTAACCATGGTGAGGGTAGGAACGTAGATCCTGGTTACCATGGTGTGGGTAGGAACATAGATCCTGGTTACCATGGTGAGGTCCAGGATCTAGGAACGTAGATCCTGGTTACCATGGTGAAGGTAGGAACGTAGATCCTGGTTACCATGGTGAGGGTAGGAACGTAGATCCTGGTTACCATGGTGAGGGTAGGAACGTAGATCCTGGTTACCATGGTGAGGGTAGGAACGTAGATCGACTTGTAAATCGAGAGCTTTGCTTTTCGGCTCACCTCTTTTTTCACCATGACATACCGATGCAGTGTCCTGAATACTGCGGACGCTGCACCGATCCATCTGTCGATCTCGCACTCCATCCTCCCCCACTCGTGAACATGCTCCTGTTTGAACATCATTCTAACTTAAAAACACCATTTTTTATTCATTTATTTTTGAGCATTTTTCAAACTTTGTTCTTGGCCACGCCCACGTTCTGGCATAACCACAGAAAGGCCAGTGTTTCAAGCCTCGCCAACGACACCAGGACTCAAACTCCGACCTTCTTGCTTTGAGGCCACCGTGTTAACAACTGCGCCACCCTCCTTAGGTTACAATACTATAAATTTATTTGAAAAATGAAGAAAAACCATGGTTTATTTTCCAATTCAATGATGTGAGCAGTTCCATATCAGAACAGGGTGTTCACAAAACGACCATCTCAGCCTGAGGATCATTCACACGTTTACTTTAAATGTGTAACAGAATCCATCCAAGAGCTGAAAGTGACTGATGGTGGAGTCACGAACCACGTCCGAAGTCTTCTCCTTTAAATCAAAGTTTTAAACCAGCATTAAAACTTATGATGTATTCAGTAATAAAAAAGTCGTATAAATGAGTTCATTCATGAGTTTGAGCAAAATCTTCAGCCTGGTTTCATTTTCCAGGAAATGTGGTTTTTATGGGTGACTCAGCAAAAAAAAGATATTTCTGCAAATTGAAATTAAAAAAGGGAGGAATAAAGTTTAATCAGTCCTGCGGCGGATGAACAAAAGACCGCGTAATAAAAAAGTAAAAGCAATTTGAATCTTTAAAAAATGTGGAACAACCGACGGAAAGAGAAACCTAGACAAATCTACCCTTGTTAGAAAAAAACATGCTGATTCACACGGAACCAGAGTGAGTCATCGTCTCTGCCTGCCCCATGTTACAAACCATATCAGCTCAACTATAGTTGGTATCAAGCAAATGTGTGCAGTTTCATTTGGTTGAAAAAAAAAACAGATGGTGGTTCTAAAACGTAATTTGTCAATTTTTTTGAATGATGGTTAAATTTGATTTTTTTTCAGCATAATCTAATTGGAGGCGTTGGCTCAGTGGTAGTGTTGAGTGGGGTGCATCTGTAACACTTGCTTGGTGTAACAGGCGGTTTTTGAAGTAGAACCGGAACATCCGTTGTTTGGAACACATGACAGTTCACTCTGCACGGTAAACTGTGGGTCACCATGGCAACCATGTTTGGAGGAAGGCAGTGGCTCTGTAGTAGAGCGTTTGCCCGAAGACCGGAAGTTAACCGGAAGTTTGCGGGTTTGAATCCCACTAAGTTCACGTCGAGGGTCCTTGGAGAAGACACCTAACCCCCTCCTTCTCCCACCATTGGTGCTGTCATAGGTGGCAGCCTGCTGCGGTGTAATGCAGCACACAAGTTTCCCGGTGAGGGATGAATTAAGTATATTTAAAAAAAAAAAAAAAGAATTGGAGGCATTGGCTCAGTGGTAGTGTTTGTCCTTGGGCCGGGAGCCGGGTCAAATCCCAGTGAGCCCCCTAGGTGTCCCTGGAGCAGAAACCTAACCCCCACCGTCAGCACTGCCGTGGCTTCCTGCTGCGGTGCAATGCAGCACAATAATTTCTCCATTGTGGAACTAATTATGGTATTCTTCTTAATTAGTGTTGATTGATGAATTTAATTGTTCATTCATCTATTTAGACGGACAGCACGGCACATCTCCACACGTCCACTCTGACTCACATTCCTCACTGATGGAGATCATCTCTTCAAACTACAATAAAAAAATATGGAGTGCTAAACAGACCTGCTGCCATCACGAGAAGCGCATTTAAAAAAAAAAAAAAAGTGTTAGCCGGAGATGTTCAGCCTCTGTTGGTGATTGGCTAACTATCTTTTGCATCAGTTGATTTGACATCAGACAGATTTAGAAAACACTTTGGTACATCTAGTTTCCATCAGCGATGTAGTGTAGGTGGGCATTAATGTGGCATGGTGACCTCTCAGGGATTCCGGAACACCCTGAGACTCTACATGAGCTTCACTCTGGCGGTTAAAAATAAAGCTAACATAGTCCCTAACAGTCTTGAAGGATGTTATTTGTTGATAAACCCTGAGTTGTGATGGCGTGAGCTACGTGTGTAAACCGAGCAGGGGGTTAGGTGTCTTGGAAAAGACCTAACGTTTCTCCCACCACTGGCGTCGTCATAGATGGCAGCCTGCTGCGGTGTAATGCTATTCCTTACGGGTTCCAGGGGGTGCCGGAGCCCATCCCGGCTGATTTAAGGCGAGGGGCAGGGTACAACCCGAATAGGTCGCCAGTCTGTCGCAGGGCCATACACACACACTCATTCTTAGGGGGTATTTAGCACCGGCCAATCAATCTAGTATGCATGTCTTTGGAGGGTGGGAGGAAACCCACGCAGACATGAGGAGAACATGCAAACTCCACACAGAAAGGACAGTGTTCCAAGCCTCATTCCCGCCAAGGCCTCGAACCCACGACCTTCTTGCTGTGCTACCCACTGTGCCACCGTGCCGCCACTTTTTTTCTAAATAAGTAGCTGAAGATGTTTCGTTGCGTTTCGGTTTGACGTGGGATCAAAGTGGCATCGTCTCGTTAACACGGAACGCTGAGACTCAAACAAATATTTATTTTGCTCTTCAGCTGCTTTTTAGACACAGCAGATTATCCGAGCGTCCCTGTGGGATGTTTGGACAAATTAAAACGGTGACAATATCAGAATAATGATTAAATAAAATAAACACACCTCTAAATGTTTGTTTTTCACTCAGCGGGAGCTTTTCGGATTTAATTTACTGCCTCCGGGAGCGACGACTTATTAAAAAAAACATGTTTAATTTGTTGTAAGCCTGCAGATATTAAATGAATCCACTAATCTTATATTATTTATGTTGATCATTCTCAGATCACAGAGGGGTTGTTTGTTTAATTACAGACCCCTACATGTTTTATATGAATGCAAATATGGCGGGTTAATGATTCAATAAAAGAAGCTGGATGACTGAAGCTTTCATCCTCCGCCAGAAAACTGATCTTTACCCCTTTTTTAGGTCACAACATGATTAATAAACGGGTTTTTTCTTGGCTTTAGATACGCATATAAATATATACAGACCGTCTTTGTTAGCGTTACGATCACTACGACGAAATCAGGCTTACTTTACTCCCAACAAAACCAGGCGTAATGGGTCCCAAAGCTGAGCTTTCGGTGTCCTGCACAACACGGCCCAACTTGGCTTCATACTTCCATCGGAGACCATTAAGCCGATCCCTGAGTAATTTGGACTTTAAAAGCATTTTGTATGCGCGGAATTACAAAATACATACAATGCATCTGCATGGCGGGTTTCCATGGAAACGCTCACTTCTTTATTGGCTGGAATTATTTTTTTTCCAGTGACTCAGAACCTCTTTTAGGGAGAGAACTCCTGGTTCAATGGGATCGACAATGCCTTGGAACGGCTAAGAAGAATGGTTAACGCTAAGACCGCCGCAGCTGTCAATTTGACTGCACGTCACTTTAATATGCTAATTAGAATAAATAAAACACAACATCATGTAGCGGCACGAGGGCGAGTCGGCCGGTCAGGGATCAGGCGGGGCGCATCAGGTAAAAAAGCAGAGGCACAGACCAAAAAACTCTGATAAACATTACTTATTAAAATACACTAACAAAATTATACTATATATAAAAACAACTTTAAAAATACTCAACAGTCTGTAAAACAAAAGTTCTCGGGTATCCCACCGGGCAACTCGCTTGTCCGTGATCAGGTCCCTTGACGGGGAAGGGGCCACTCGCTTGTCCGAGATCAGGTCCCTTGACGGGAAGGGTCCACTCGCTTGTCCGTGATCAGGTCCCTTGACGGGGAAGGGGCCTCTCGCTTGTCTGTGATAAGGTCCTTTGACGAGGGAGCGGGCCACTAGCTTCTCCGTGATCAGGTCCTTGACGGGGTAGGGCCTCTTGCTTGTCTGTGATCAAGTCATTTGACGGGAGGCCACTCACTTGGCGGGGATCATATCCCTTGTATCCTTCTGTAGGGGGAGCCCTTGCCGCACGGTGGTGTGCAGGCTGACACACCACCGCGCCACCAGCCTACAGTTCAAATGGAGGGCTCCCCTCTGCCTTTACCCTGCTGGTCTCTGGCCTTGATCGCTCTTTCGCCCTGCGATAGAAAGTCAATCTGTTATGCCAAATTTTTTGCATCACAAAGCAGGAGATTTGAGGAGGCGGGGCCAAAAGGAGGAGGAGCTATGACATGACATGATGTCACTTCCCCCAATTGACAACACCCTTGATCGCTCTCCAATCTCTCCAAAAAGACGTATACTAATCAGGGACTGAACCACTTCTTAAGCAGGTGAAGTAAATAAAATTAATTAAAACAGTTAAAACATGCTGAAAACACACCACAATAAAAACCCCGGACCCGCTGGAGAGACTATGTCTCATAGCTGGCCGGGGAACGACTTGGGATCCTTCCGGGTGAGTTGGAGGATGCAGCCGGGGTGAGAGAGGCCTCGGCTGCCCGTTTGAGACTGTTGCCACCACGACCCGACCCCGGAACAAGCGGAAGATGACGGAACGGAATGGAACCCCGTCCTCTCCCAATGCTGCGAGGTCAGACTGTTTCTACAAAGATGGCTACGAAGATGGCTACCGGAGACCTCAGGCTTGGACCTCAGCAATTGAAGACCACGATCCGACATTTTATACTACAGACGCGTTTTATTTTTTTCTTTTATGTCTTTACTTTGACTTTTTTCTATTTAAATGAACATGTGTGCCCCTCCCCACCCTCCTGTACCCACCCGTTTAACCCTGAGCAGATTTAAAAACACCCGGGGAAGATCTGAGGTTCGCAGCCAAAGCTCTCACAGTGCTAAATACTTTTTACCGATCGGCCTCAGCGAGTAAAGACACACTCCAGCTCCTCTGATTTGCGGTTGTATCGGCTTTCTAGTTTCTCCTTTCCTCTGACCGAGGATCCACCTCTGAGTCTGAATCAATCGAACAAGCAGGGAGGGTGATGGAGCTAATTTAGCCGCTGAGGTCTCTGGATGTGTCTGATGTTACACGCTGCGGTGGGAGGTTTGCAAACATCCACTGCTTGTATTTCCATCCTGACTCGAGAAATAACAAGTGAGTTTGATTATTTTTTACTCACTCTATTCATCCCTCACCGTGGAAATTTGTGTGCTGCACTCCGACACCGAACTGTCAACACCAATACTGGCAGGCTGCCCACAACGGGAAATGAGGGGTTAGGTGTCTTCTCCAAGGACCCTAGACGTGCACTCAGTGGGATGCAAAAAGGTCGCAAAATCGCGAAAAAAGTCGACAAACTCGCAATAAAAAGCTGTTTGTTTGCCAGAGGTAAAGAACCAGACGATCTTTACCTCTGGTTCTTTACCACGTAAACTTCTGGTTCGCGGGCGAACTTTCCGGTTTGCGGGCGAACTTTCCGGTTTGCGGGCGAACTTTCCGGTTCACGGGCGAACATTCTAACCACTGAGCCACCATCTCCATCCATCTCTTTATGTGTGTGAAGTTTAAACTCAAAGTTTGCGACTGTTCGTTTTGGGTTTTTAATGTAGAAAATCTTTCATTTCATTCGATCCAGGTCGATAAATCTTTAAAAGAACTCCGTGTTTTTCTGCTCGGTTTTGTACAAACTGTGATTCATAAATCAAACATCCAGTTTGATCTCGTTCTGACTCTGATGGGACGATTCCTACAATCTCTAAAGCCTGAAAAAACTCTCCTGAAGTTTTAGAAAACTTTCTATTTTAACCCTGCAGAACTTTTAGCGGTGGTTTCTGGTTTTGTTTGGGACGTGTGGACATGTTTAAGAGATGATGGACGCTCGGCCGGATCCCTACCCCAACACTGAACCCTGAAGGGACCAGTGAAGAATTGATATTTTGTGGTTTGTTGGACGTGAACATTGTTCACATACGTCCTCCTAATGGCTCCAAAAAGAGAGTTTCATTCCAAGTCGATGTGCTCAGGTGGTTTCGATACAAGTCATTATAAATTAGGTGGTGCAATGGTTAGGACAGTGGTCTCACAGCAAGAGGGTTGGGGTTTAAATCTCAAGTGGGAGGAGGCTTGAAACGATGGACTCTTGTGTGGAGTTTGCATGTTCTCCCTGTCTATGTGTGGATTTTTCCAATTTCCTTCCACCCTCTACAAACATATGTACATGCTCGGTTAATTGGTGGATATAAAAATCGTCCCTAGGAAGGAGTGTGTGTGGCCCTGCGATAGACAGGCAATCTGTTATGCCAAATTTTTTGCATCACAAAGCAGGAGATTTGAGGAGGCGGGGCCAAAAGGAGGAGGAGCTATGACATGACATGATGTCACTTCCCCCAATTGACAACACCCACCATGACAGTTAGCGTAAAACAAACCAATCAAAACATGAGAAAGCATCTGGTAAATTGTGCGTCTTCCGTGTGTTACCACCTAGTGTTATGTATCAGTATGAAGAGGAATTACCACCAGGAATACACACCTGTACTGACTGGTTACGCTTTGTTTTGAGGCTCACACACATAAGCTGTCACATCACCAAAGTTCCCGGATGTCCGACTTCTTCCATACGTTCACCAAAAACAATACTGGCAATAGACTATGCAGATTGCTACTTGTCAGGGGTCGGCCCAAGACCCCGACAAAACAGAAAAACAAGGAAGAAAGATAGATGATTCAACGCCTTTTATCGTCTAATATCTTCCTAAAAGCCACAATCGGAAGGAGCAGAGCTGAGAGTATGTCGGGCAGTAGCTAGCAGGAGGAGCGCGCCTCAGCTGCTCCCAATTAGTCCCCTTTAAAGTGCCAGACTAACCCATGGACCGCCTCCTGCACATAAGAAAGGGAGAAAAAGAGACAGGAGCCACACGGAAAGTGCACAGGGTCCTCACATACTAGCAACTTTCAAATGCACAGCTACAGCAGCAGGAGATTGCACGTGCTTAGCCTCATTCTACCTAATCATGTTCATGGAATGCACTAGAGTGTTCATCATGCGGAAATTTTATTAGCCTTGGCGGGTGAGCGTTAGATATGTCCGAATTATGGGTCGCATTGGGCGGGAGACTCGTTATGTCTAAGAGAGGCTAAACCTCATCAATGGGCGTGGTTTTTTGGATGTATGATAATTTTTGCAAAATACAATCATTTTACATCTTTTGTATGATAATCCAACATCTTCCACCTGGCAATGCCGCGCAGTGGGTAGCACAGTGGAGAAGGTTGGGGTTCAAATCCTAAGTGGGACAAGCCTTGAAACGCTAGACTTTTCATGTGGAGTTTGCATGTTCTCTCCATGTTATGTGTGGGTTTTCTCCGGTTTCCTCCCAAAAACATACATGATAGGTTGATTGGCCGCTTTAAAAATTGCCTTTAGGAATGAGTGTGTGTGACCCGGTGATAGACTGGCAACCTGTTCAGGGTGTATCCAGCCTCTCGCTTTAAATCCGGTTCAACAGAATAAATGGAATCTTTTTAAATTGATCTTAACAGTAGTTTTTTTCTTGTTGTTTTATTAGATTTTCTAACTTTTCATAAAAATTGAACTCATCAATCTGTGATTTTAAGATGTAAAAGCTTCTTTTTATCTTAAAAAAGTTTCAATCTTCTCAGTTCCTCCATCGAAAGCTCAGATTTGATTATATTTTCATCTCTTTGGAAACTGTCTTGAAATGAGTTTTTTTTTTTAATAAATTGTGAAATATTAAAAACAAAACTAGATTTAAATGTGAAGAAATAGAAAAGTCGAAAATCCATCATAAAAACACAAACAACGTCTGCTGAACGAACGATTTAATCAGAAGCGACTGATGCTTTAAATAAAAAAATCAAACTGTTTACAACTGCAAAAACAAACACGAAAAAAAAAAACTTTTCTCCAGAGAACGTGAAGGAGGCGAGTCTGTCGTTATCTACCGAACCATCCACAGTTACTCAGTACCAACTACAGATGAACTGATGAGACTTTTAAAGTGGAACCAAAGGTTATATTTACAAAGGTCAAGGTCACAAAATCTTGTGAAACTACCGAAGAAATTTTAATCCGTCTGTCCACAGTTACTCAGTACCAGCTGTAGATGAACTAATTATTTTACATGTTACAAAACTTTATTCAAATATGAATTTTTTTTTGCTCTGAATTTATTAACTTTTTCTAAATTTGACTTTTCTTTTTTTCAAATTTCTACAACTTTAATCAGAATTTTCTTAAATTTATTTAGGTTTTTATCAATTTTAACTTGTATTTTAAGAACGTTTGTTTCATCTTCTGAACCACGTGTCTTTAATGGGGTCATAGAGTGTGCCAGAACCTATCCTTTTGCCTATACAAGTGAGAGGCAGGGTACACCCTGAACAAGTCACCCGTCTGTTGCAGAGCCACACACACACTCATTCTAAGGGCCACTTTCTATAGCAGCCGAACAACCTAACAGGAAACCAGAGGAAACACACACATACACAGGGAGAACATGCAAACTACACACAGAGAGATCAGTGTTTCAAGCCTCTCACTCTAGGGCTCGAACCCCCTGGCTCTGAGACCACCGTGCAGCCTTTTAAGAAGATTTTTTTAGAAAAAGATGTATTTATTGACAACTTTTTGATTGGCTCCAAATTTCTTCACAACCCCATTTTTCGAATTTTATCATGTATTTGCAAATAAAGTAAAAAAAAAAAAATCTGAAAAATAGGATCAAATAAAAGAAAAAACTCAGAAAATATTAATTTTCTCTTCTCTCTCTTTCTTTAGTAAAAAAACTGCTTTTCTTTAAATGTTCCGAATTCATCCCTCAAATGGAAAAATTTCTGGGCTCCGCATCAGGCAGCCATGACGCGCCAATGGTGGGAGAAACCAGGTGTTAGGTATCATCCTCAAGGACACTGAGACATGGGCCCAGTGGGATTTGAACAGGCTGCTCCCAATCCAACAGGGGCCTTTTTTGGGGACTTTAGTTTTCCTTTTTAATCAGAAATATTGAAGCTAATGGTTTAATTTTGTTTTTTTTTTTTTTGTCTTTTTTTTTTTTTCAGGATGAACGGACAGAAGCATTGGACACAGGTTGCCGTGGTGGCCTTCCTCATGCTAACGGTGATGGCGGCCGAAGGAGGGAAAGCAGAAAAACAAGGTGGTTAAAACAAGCTTTAAACAACATAAAAATTATTCAAGTTTGTGTGAAATAATGAATCTCTTGTGAGATTTTATTAAAACAAAAACAAATTAAATTTAACCAAATAGAAAAAAGTCCCATTTGATTTGGTAAAAAAAATATTTTAAGCAAACTTAATTCACAAAAAAAAACAGAACTCGTTTGTTTTAGAAGGAATCAAACCAATTAAAAGTTAAAGTTAATCTCAGCAGTAAAAAAAACAAACAAAAAAACAAACAAATGTGATCTGATAAAAACAGACTCATAAGAACGGATCGGAGGGTGCGCTCCAAGAGGGATCCCCCCTCCTTAGCCTCCCTGGGAAGGTCTATTTAGTGGTACATGGGAGGAGGGTCCGTCGGATTGTCTCGTATTGAAAGTAACACGGAGATTCAAAGTTTTTGGCTTCACAAAAAAGGAGATTTGGGGGCAGGGCCAAAAGGAGGGGGGGCTATGACATAACAGGACGTCACATCCGCCATGACAGTTGGGGTAAAACAAACCGTTCAAAACATGAGAAAGCAGCTGGTAAATTGTGCGTCTTCCGTGTGTTACCACCTAGTGTTATGTATCAGTATGAAGAGGAATTACCACCAGGAATACACCCCTGTACTGCTTGGTCACGCTTTGTTTTGAGGCTCACACACAAAAGCTGTGACATGACCAAAGTTCCTGGATGTCCGACTTCTTCCAAACGTTCACCAAAAACAATACACAGCTGCAGCAGCAGGCGATGCCATGTGCTTAGCCTCATTATACCTAATCATGTTCATGCAATGCACTAGAGTGTTCATCATGAGGGAGTTTTATTAGCCTTGGTGAGTGAGCGTAAGGTAGGTCCTAATTGCAGGTGTCTCCCATCCAGTGCGGGAGACTTGGCATGTCTGGTAGCAGCGTGGTTTCCACCCCGAACGTGCAACTACGGACGAGCTCTACACCCTCTTTAGGATCCCAAAAGGGTCATGGGAGTTTGCCCATCCAGTCTACATGTGGTTTGTGGATCTGGAGAAGGCATTCAACCGTGTCTCTCGGGAGTCCTGTGAGGGGTGCACCAGAAGTACAGACTCCCAGAGCCCTCAGTACGGGTTGTCCGGGCCCTCTATGACTGATGTCAGAGTTGGCATACCTGACAATATGTCGATTCTATTTCCAGTGAGAGTCTTGTTCACAAGTGGAGGACGGATGGAGCGAGAGATCGACAGAAAAATCGATGCGGCATCTGCCTAATTAGGCCGTCAAGGGGAAGAAATGGCAGAGGCAAAAAGCAAAGCTCTCAATTTACCAGTCGATCTACGTTCCTACCCTCACCATGGTAACCAGGATCTACGTTCCTACCCTCACCATGGTAACCAGGATCTATGTTCCTACCCTCACCATGGTAACTAGGATCTACGTTCCTACCCTCACCATGGTAACTAGGATCTACGTTCCTATCCTCACCATACTAACCAGGATCTACGGTCCTACCCTCACCGTGGTAACCAGGATCTACGTTCCTACCCTCACCATGGTAACCAGGATCTATGTTGCTAACCTCACCATGGTAACCAGGATCTATGTTCCTACCCTCACCATGGTAATCAGGATCTACGTTCCTACCCTCGCCATGGTAACCAGGATCTACGTTCCTACCCTCACCTTGTGGTGACCAAAAGAATAAGAACATGGAAACAAGCGGATAAAATGATCTTCCTCTGAGAAGTTGATGGGCTCTCACTCAGAGAGGGAGGAGCTCTGCCTTCTGGCAGGAGCTCACAGTAGAATTGTATTTCCTCTGGGCCGAGAGAAGCCAGATGTGGTGGTTTGGGCATCTGTTTAGAATTTGTCCTGAGCGCCTCGCTGTTGATATTTTTGGCTTGTCCTACCGGGAGGTGGACGAAGGGCAGACCCCCGAACCTGCTGGAGAGACTATGTCTCACAGCTGGACAGGGAACATCTTGGGATCCTTCCAGGTGAGCTGGAGGATGCAGCCGTGGGGTGAAACAGTTCAGGAGGTGCCTCCAGATATGATCAGGGAGGTAAATAAAGAGATGTTAGGTCAAAGAACAAAGAGAGAGGAAAGGTTGGGACGGGTTGGCACGGCACAGAGGCGGAGAGGTTTCTGTTCTAGTGGGAATAAAATCTTTTTCGTTCTGGTTTCAGGAAAGAAGGAACGGAAGTCAGACTGCGGGGACTGGCAGTGGAGTGTGTGTGTGGCCAATGAGGGCGACTGCGGACTTGGAACCAGAGAGGGAACGCGTACCGGCACCGACTGCAAACAGACCATAAAGACTCAGCGCTGCAAGATTCCCTGCAACTGGAAGAAGAAATTCGGAGGTAAGAAAGAGTTAATTGAGTGAACACAAACCTGAAGCCTGCGTTTTTCATTCTGAACTTCTGTCTGACCTCCGCTGACACGTCTGAAACGCAGGATTTGATCCGTCTCTTCAAGTTCCAGGTGTGTCTTGAGGTTTTTTTTCTTTGGCTCTAGTATTTAAGTTTGAAATGTGTGTCTGTGACGAGCCAGCAGGACTTTTGTTCTGTAGGTGAAGCCTGTCAGACAGCAGCGGCTGGAACAGGGATGATGAACACGCTGGAGGAAATAATGGCTTCCAGAACCGGCTCTGAAGATTATGGCAGACAAAGTTTAGAAAAACTGGCCCAAAAGTTACACCTCTTTTGAACTTTTAAAAGTAACTTCCACCTTCAAAGCAGGGACTCTGCTTTTACAAACTAGGTCTGTATTATGAGGATTTTACCTTGAAGATGAGGGCACATGGAGGTGTGGATGTTACTGTGAATAAACAGCAATCAGAACCAAGAACCAACCAAGGTTCACCTCCTAACCTGTCTGAAATCATCCCTGAAACTCTGACTGATGCCACTCATACCAGAGAGAGAATTTCTTATGGTGGCAACAGAAAGACACGCTCACCAGATGAACTACACACTTCTGTTCCAAACAGCCAAGTGTGGGATGGCGCTAAGAATGGGCAAACTATGGCCCGCGGGCCACATGCGGTCTGTTAAACATTTTAATCCGGCCCGTCGAACTTGAAAAATTTAAATAAATAAACCTTTTTAATGTTTTATTTTCCTGCAATTTTGATGTTTCCTCACTAGATGGCACATTCTAGATTTATTGGCTTTGTTGAAAAAACAACAACACTGCCCCCCTTTAAAATGTGTGTGAATCCGTGATGTGCACGCGTTCAAAATCAACAATGTGCACAAATATGGAAAGCCATCAGGGCCAATATACACATGTAAAAAAGCATGTTAGACGTTAAAACAAGCAAAATGTTACATCAAGCACTTAGATTTCAAACCTAGCACAGCAGGTGCACGTTTTGTCAATGACCTCACGCCCCGCCCCCTCTTTAGAAAAGTCTGGATCCGCCTTTGCCATCGCTTCTGCGCTAACGTTTTTACCAGCATTTTTTCGCAGTAGAACATAAACAAATTAATCTGACTTGAATCACATGCAAAATTTATACTTTTAAAACTTATACTAATGATAACAGGGGCGGATCCAGGATTTTCTAAAGTGTGTGTGTGGGGGAGAGGGGGTCATTGACAAAGCCAGCATACGGGAGGCTGGGGGCATTCCTCCCAGAACATTTTGAAAAAAAAGAGCCATTTTCCTTCATTTTGGTGCCCATTCGCTGCCCCTCCAAGGGGATAGCTTGACTAGTCCCCTTTTCTTTCTTTCCTCTTCTCCTTTTTTTTTAATTTGTGGACCAAAAGGGGGAGTAGGGATCTGCCCCTGGATAAACATTGTCCTGTGAGGCAGGTTTCAACTCAGAGAACGATGACATGTGTGGCTTCAGTTCATGTGATGATATCTGAGATGATGAATTGGAGTTCAGGATGCCGGGTCAAAAGAGCGTAGACGTTCATTTTACCCACATTAATTCTCCACGTGTCTTTGATCCGAGTCAGTAGAAACGTTTATAAATCTACTCCCTTCGTTTTCTCAGAAATAGTTCATATTTTTGTAATTAGCAAGAAAAAAAAACCCTTTTTTTTCCTCTTAATCGTGCTGCTGTTCTCACCATGGTCACATTAAACGTCGTCAGGACGACTCGAAAGGTCCACGAAATAAATAAAGAACATAATGATGAACCGTGACATTATCAGAGAGCAAAGGCTGGGCAAGAAACCCAGACAGCAGGGGAACCAGATCCAGCCAAGAAATAATTTCAAATCCACATCAGTCTCAGGGAGCAGACACAGTGCCGCCTATAGCTCCAACGTGGCTCCCCATCGGAAGCTTTTAAGGCTGCTGACATTTTGGCTCGGACTGTCTGGCTCAACATGTGTCCGGCGTCCTCACAGCCAGAAATATCCCCTCTTTGTCCAAAGTGGTCACTCTGTGGTTTTTAAAGAGGGAGTGTTTGGATTTTTTGGGGTAATAATTCTTATTCTATGGCTCATAAAGTTAAACATTGTACTTATTTTGCTTAAAAAAGCAATAATCACTTTAAAAAAAGCTCATAAATACATTTTTTTTGTTTCACTTCTTTCTTTGAGACCTCTATGTCCCTGACCATTTAATCTCCTGCCAGGCGTATACACAACCCTCACCATGGTAACCAGGATCTACGTTCCTATCCTCACCATGGTAACCAGGATCTACGTTCCTACCCTCACCATGGTAACCAGGATCTACGTTCCTACCCTCACCATGGTAACCAGCATCTACGTTACTACCCTCACCCTCACCATGGTAACCATGATCTACGTTCCTACCCTCACCATGGTAACCATGATCTACGTTCCTACCCTCACCATGGTAACCAGAATCTACGTTCCTAATCTCACCATGGTAACCAGGATCTACGTTCCTACCCTCACCATGGTAACCAGAATCTACGTTCCTACCCTCACCATGGTAACCAGGATCTACGTTCCTACCCTCACCATGGTAACCAGAATCTACGTTCCTACCCTCACCATGGTAACCAGAATCTACGTTCCTACCCTCACCATGGTAACCAGAATCTACGTTCCTACCCTCACCATGGTAACCAGGATCTACGTTCCTACCCTCACCATGGTAACCAGAATCTACGTTCCTACCCTCACCATGGTAACCAGGATCTACGTTCCTACCCTCACCTATGGTAAACAGCTGTGGGTGGTGACCGAAAGAATGAGATTGCGGATACAACCAGCCAAAATGAGCTTCCTCTGCAGGGTTGTTGGGCTCTCACTCAGAGATCGGGTGAGGAGCTTTGCCATCCGAGAGGAGCTCGGTGTTGAGCCGCTCCTCCTCCACATCGAGAGGAGCCACATGGGGCTCCTCACCATCGAGGCGCTCGAGAGGCGCCCCCCTAGCGCCTCGGTGGTGAGGAGTTTCGGGCATGTCCCACCAGGAGGAACCAAGAGGCAGACCCCGGACCTGCTGGAGAGACTATGTCTCACAGCGGGCCGCGAAATATTCCGGGATCCTTCCGGTTGAGCTCAGGGATACGGCCGGGGTGAGAGAAGCCTGGTCTTCTCGTATGAGGCTGTTAAACCTTGACAAACTTCAGCCAAACTTCCCACCATTGTCTCAGAATTCAAGACACTGATGACCAATGTGACGAGCGGGCAAATAGAGACCCAGTCTAGAGACCACCAGACATGAAACTCGCTAAGCTTTGCCATAAATCTGTTTTTAACTGTGGATAGAATTGTCCTTGTGGTAGTAAGGTACCTTATAAATCCCTCACCGGGAAATTTGTGTGCTGCACTGCACCACAGAAGGCTGCCACCTATGATGGCGCTAATGGTAGGAGAAATGGAGGGTTAGGTGTTTTCTCCAAGGATCCTAGATGTGAACTCAGTGGGATGCGATCCCGCAAACTTCCGGTCCATGGGTGAACTTCTGGTCCGCTGGCAAACATCCGGTCCGCGGGCGAACTTTCGGTCCGCGGACAAACGCTCTAACCACTGAGCCACCATAAGTAGGAATGGTTCGGTACTCTCCCACTTCTTCGGTAACAGGACTTCGCAGTGGTGCCCATAAAGAGATTTTCTTCTCTGTGTAAAGTCAGTTTTATTTTAAGGAAAGTAAAGTATAAAAACCTCCTTATTAAGGTTTCTTTAAAGTGCTAACTCACCCCAGAGTGAGCCACTTTAAACTTGGCAGCAGCTGCTAGTGCATGTCACAGCAGTGGGTTTGAGGAAGACGTGTGCACATTTCTCTCATGTCTTCCTACGTTATTATGTTGCCGGTTCAGCCTGTCCGGGCTCCTTGGAGAATGTGAAACTCATTCGTCAGCTTCCTTTCACATGAAAGCCGGTGTCACAGCCACTGAGATCCCAAGGTGCTCATCAGAGGAGTGGGGAAAGCAGGGAGAGGGACTGACAGGACTATTGTTGTAGAAATCCTTCAGGGACTTCCTGAGGAACCAACTTTTAAAATTTTATTCCTTCATACCCATAATTGTGTCTGAGTGGACTCCTGGCTGGTTAGAGGGAGGATGTGAGCTGCTTCTCTGGAAATCACAAGTAGAGACCACATAAAATATTCAATGACGTGTAAAATTTTCTAATTAAAAAGAACGTAAAAGCTGGCTGGAAGGGAAGACGATGACCCGACAAAAAATTCTAGGGTATAGCCTTTAAATAGGCTTCAGGATCTACAGGTGTGTGTTATCAGATCAATCATGCTCAGGTGTCCCTAATCAGGGTGATGAGGGAAGGTCCAGGGCTCCTTCTGGTGGCAGGCGAGGGGATCATGACATAATTTATGAAAATAATGAACTAAAAGTTTTTGGCTTTTCAGCCAAATAGACAAAATTTAAAATAAAAGCTCATAAACTAATGACAAAACATTGTAAAAAAAAAAAAAAAAACAGTAAAAGAGTCATAAGAATAACATGAACGTAAAACACACCGTCATAATTCTTCGGGGCTGCTTTTTTGAGGTGTTGTTTTTAATATTAAGTCACTTAGTTTAACTATTAGTGGAAGTTTGTTAATGAGATTGTAACGAGTGATATATTGTTAACTTATATCATGATCCCCTCCACCAGAGGGAGCACTAGACCTTCCGTTATCACCCTGATTAGGGACAACTGAGGGTGATTGGTCTGATGACACACACCTGTGGATCCTGCTGCCTTTTTTAAAGGCAAACCTCCAGAATTCTTTGTTGGGTCATTGTCATCCTTCCCAGCCAGATCTTCCTGGCTACCTGACCATAAGTTTAATCCATGAACTCTGTTACAGTATACTGTATTATTTGAACCTTTTTGATGCTGAGTTAACCCTGTACCCTCTGCCTTACAGACTTACCTGACTTCGGTTAATAAATCCTGTTTTCGTCCTGCATTTGGGTCCTCCTCCTTCCACATCATGACAACTTATTTCTCCATTCTTTTTCTTTGGGTCCCAACCAAAGCCACATATCACTTTGGTTGGGACCCAAAGAACAAATCATGAATCCAAACGTCCCAAAAGAGTTTCTTTTAAACGGTATTCGTTAGCCAGGCTAGCGCCATCAGATGCATCCGTTTAATTTTATTTTCTTTCAGCAACTAACTCAGGGATTGACGGGATTGGCTTACAATTGTAGGGATGGGAAAACGTCCCACCCAATTAGAGAACAGAGGCATGTAAACAAGCATCCATCCGCCATGTTTGTAGTTCTGTAGCTTGTTTGTTTTTACGTTCTATTTTCCAAACTACACTGACTATTCAGGGGCATTACGTACGTCATATTCGGTCCCCACCAGAAGAGGCAATCTAAAAGACCATGCTTGGTCAGGAACCAGGAACACACATTTCTGGGTGTGACTCTTTTCCGACTCTCCAAGAATTCCCAAGTTGGGCTCACCATTCTATCAGTCATTACAGTTAAACCTGAAACGTCTGCGTAAGCTTTTGACCTTCTTCTTTTAAATCAATTTTTTTCTATCAGTGCTCTAATAAATTATTTTCTTCCTGTGTGTGCCGTAGGGGAGTGCAAGTACGACTTCCAGGCCTGGGGCGAGTGTGACCCAGCAACGGGCAAGAAAAACAGGACAGGCGTTCTGAAGCGAGCTCTCATGGATGCAACTTGTGCCGCCACTGTCACAGCCTCTAAGCCTTGTGGGAAAGTGGCCAAGACCAAGCTGCAAGGTAAGCTGAGAGGAATTAATCATCCCCAGATAAAAAGTAGCCCTGGCTAAACACGTTAAGCCTGCCGGGGAAGCTGGATGCACTTTAGTCCTGTTGATGAATCACCGCGTCTGAACATCTAAGGAACGTGGGCGTCTATGCTTGGAAAATAATATTTTACTACTTGGACAAAAAGCAAAAATGAAACAAGAGATAAAAGCGATAAAATAAAGTGCAAAATTTAATTTAATTTACAATAAAATAATTTAATTTAATCTCGATTTACAAGTCAATCTACGTTCCTATCCTCACCATGGTAACCAGGATCTACGTTCCTACCCTCACCATGGTAACCAGGATCTACGTTCCTACCCTCACCATGGTAACCAGAATCTACGTTCCTACCCTCACCATGGTAACCAGGATCTACGTTCCTACCCTCACCATGATAACCAGGATCTACGTTCCTACCCTCACCATGGTAACCAGGATCTACGTTCCTACCTTCATCATAGTTTACACATGCTTGTGTAAAGACATGCAGCACGTTGCTGGGTTAGGGTTAACCCTTAACCCTGAATCTTCTGAACCGTTTATCACTAGTTAGGGATGCTGGGGGTGCCAGAGCCTAACTCAGGTGGATCATTTGGAGGAGCAAAACTAGACAAAGTGGGCAAAGCAGGTAGTGGTGCTGAAGGCAGATTAAATCCAGAATCTTGGGGGTTCAAGACCAGAGACAGGGCTTGAGAGGTCCAGTAGTTTCACAAAACAATATTAATCCACACGCGGAAGACGGGGACGCATGACAGGCAGTCTGATGAAGAGGCAAAAGAGAACAGGGTTTATAACTACTAGGGACAAATGAGAGGCAGGTGTGGCAGAGAGAGACAGTTGGGACCAGGTGGAGTCATTTGGATGGAAGGATTCCTGACAGTCTTTCAATCACTTGCCAAATCAGTTAAGAAACCCGAACAAAATCCTGTTCTTCAGACAAATAACTGCTGATTCAGTCTAGAATAATATTTTATGGAGATTTTGTACAGAAATAATCAGCCGGTGTTTGCTTAATTATTTTGTTCCGTCATCTTCCGCGCATACGAGGCCGGAAGACACGGGCAACAGCCTCAGACGGGAAGCCCAGGCTTCCCTCTCCCCGGCTGCATCCTCCAGCTCACTCGGGAGACTCCCAAGTCGTTCCCCGGTAAGCTCTGAGACATAGTCTCTCCAGCAGGTCTGGGCTATGCCTCTTGGTCTCCTCCTGGTGGGACGTGCCTGAAACTCCTCACCAGCGAGGCGCTTGGGGGGCATCCTGACAAGATGCCCCTAACCTGGAGGAAGAGGAGCTCGGTGTCAAGCTCTTCAGATAGAAGAACTCCTCAACCCATTCTCTGAGTGAGATGCCAGCCACCCTTCAGAGGAAGCTCATTTCGGCCGCTTGTATCCGCAATCTCATTCTTTCGGTCACCACCAACAGCTGGTGACCATGGTGAGGGTAGGAACGTAGATCCTGGTTACCATGGTGAGGGTAGGAACGTAGATCCTGGTTACCATGGTGAGGGTAGGAACGTAGATCCTGGTTACCATGGTGAGGGTAGGAACGTAGATCCTGGTTACCATGGTGAGGGCAGGAACGTAGATCCTGGTTACCATGGTGAGGGTAGGAACATAGATCCTGGTTACCATGGTGAGGGTTGGAACGTAGATCCTGGTTACCATGGTGCGGGTAGGAACGTAGATCCTGGTTACCATGGTGATGGTAGGAACGTAGATCGATTTGTAAATCGAGAGCTTTACTTTTCGGCTCAGCTCTCTCTTCACCACGACGGACCGATGCAGCGTCCTAGTTATTGCTAATGTCGCACCGATCCGCCTGTCGATCTCCCGCTCCATCCTTCCCCCACTCGGGAACAAGACCCCAAGATACTTAAACTCCTCCACTTGGGGCAGGACCCAATTGGAGGAGGACCCTTAATTATTCCAATGAAGAGAAAATGCTTCTTTTTTTGCATACATTGGAATAAAAGCAACTAACATTTTGAAAAAAAAGCCAAACAAGTTTGACGAACACATTTTATCATAAATCTTAGCAAAAGATGTCGAACTGGAAGTAAATCAAAGATGGATTAAGTCCATCTGTAGATGGTACTGAGTAAAAGAGGGCAGTTTTTTAATGATTCGCAGGGGGCTCCAAGCTGTGTGTGTGTGTTTCACACATGGCCTGTGACTTCTAGTGTTAATATTCTTTCAGTGGTCTGGGAGATATTGTTTTTAACAAACTGTTGCAGGTGCAAAAACGAACGCACAGATTTTGTTTACCTCGTCCTTCACTGATGATCTTATGATTAAAACGCCAAGATGTCTGAAATTAATGTCGAGTTTAACCTCAAACTGAACTCAGCATGAACATTTTGCACCGTACGCCGCTGCGCAAGACGGAGAGCATCACACCTCTTCATGACACCCGCCGAGTGAGACCCAAACATGTCAAACAGAATTAAAAAAAGTCTCAGGACAATCAGACGTAAAACAGCTCGACTCACAAGAGAAGGACCATCGTTTGATCTGGGCGGTAACCTTGGGTCTGACTCACAGCTACTGCCGCTAATCCTGTCAGTGCCGTGATGCTTTTACGTACACCTCTGATAAAAAAAAAAAAAAAAAAAAAACGCAGCAACTATTTCAACTTAGTTTCATCAATTTATTATAATTTATTCTGTCACATGTTAAAATTTCTCCCACACATTTTTTTTTCCCGCTTCAAGTTTTTCCTCCTAATTGCTCGTTTCTCAGAAAGTAAGAAGCAGGGTTTTTTAAGACGTGAGTGACTTCCACACGGCTGATGAAAGCTAAAAGGCTGTAATTACAGCTGAATAGTGAGTTAACTAACCAGCGCTGCTTTAATCCCGTCACTCACTGTCTGCGCTGGAGGAGGACGGTTTACTGGAGGCGAATCACAGCTGAATCATCGTATCATTTGTGGGGATTTAGCGAAGATGTAATCAGAGACGCTCAAGGAGACGAAATGAGCGTCGGCTGAACTTCCTTTTGTGCACTTTTATGTGCAAACGAAGGAATTTTTCTTTATTTAAAAAGAAGTCGTGACAGTTTTTTGTGACCTCAAGAAAATTGAAACTTAAATCAGCATTTTTTTTTTTTTTTTTTTATGAAACGGGGGAATTGTTTGAAACTTGGCAGCAAGATATCGACAAAGTATCTGAATAAAATGTTTCTGTCCAAAATATCAGTTTGATATTCAATAAATATCATTTATTTCACAATCCAAATGGATCCAAATGGAAAAGTGAGGTTACAGGGAGAAGAGATAAAGAAGGTGGAAGATTTTAAGTATCTAGGATCAACAGTCCAGAACAATGGAGAGTGTGGAAAAGAGTTGAAGAAGTGTGTGCAGGCAGGCTGGAACGGTTGGAGGAAAGTATCAGGTGTGATGTGTGACAGAAGAGTTTCAGATAAAATGAAAGGAAAAGTGTACAAAACCGTGGTGAGAGCGGCCATGCTGATTGGTCTAGAGACAGTGTGGTGAGAGCGGCCATGCTGATTGGTCTAGAGACAGTGTGGTGAGAGCGGCCATGCTGATTGGTCTAGAGACAGTGTGGTGAGAGCGGCCATGCTGATTGGTCTAGAGACAGTGTGGTGAGAGCGGCCATGCTGATTGGTCTAGAGACAGTGTCACTGAGGAAAAGACAGGAAACAGAGATGTTTGTAGCAGAGATGAAGAGGCTGAGGATCTCTCTGGGAGTGACCAGGATGGACAGGATCAGAGGAACAGCACATGTTAGAGGTTTTAAAGTCAGAGAGGTCAGACTGAGATGGTTTGGACAGGTGCAGAGGAGAGAGAGAGAGTACATCAGAAGAAGGATGCTGGATTTGGAACCACCAGGAAAGAGGACTAGAGGAAGACCAAAGAGGAGGTTCATGGATACAGTGAAGGAAGACATTAAGATAGTTGGTGTGACCAAAGAGGATGCAGCAGATAGGGTTAGAAGGAAGAAACTGACTTGCTGTGGTGCCCCCTGGAGCGAAATGATGAAAGACGAATAATATAATTGGTGCCCTCTGGTGGAATTTTAATTTTGTAAATTTGTTTTTGCCATAAAATGCGTTTTATAAACGTTCAGGGATCTATGTTCCTACCCTCACCATGGTAACCAGGATCTACGTTCCTACCCTCACTATGGTAACCAGGATCTACGTTCCAATCCTCACCATGGTAACCAGGATCTACGTTCCTACCCTCACCATGGTAACAGGATCTACGTTCCTACCCTCACCATGGTAACCAGGATCTACGTTCCTACCCTCACCATGGTAACCAGCTATGGGTGGTGACCGAAAGAATGAGATCGCGGAACAAGCGGCCAAAATAAGCTTCCTGGCTGGGCTCTCACTCAAAGATTGGGTGAAGAGGTCTGCCATTTGGGAGTAGCTCGGTGTTTATCTGGCCCTCCTCCAGGTCAAGAGAAGCCAGATGGGGTGGTTTGGGCGGTCGTTTGATGCCCCACGAGCACCTCACCAGGAGGAGACCAAGAAGCAGACCCCGGACCCGCTGGAGAGACTATGTCTCACAGCTGGCTGGGGAACGACTTGGGATCCTTCCAGGTCAGCTGGAGAATGCCGCGGGGTGAGAGAAGCCAAGGCTCCCTGTCTGAGGTTGTTGCCCCACAACCCTACCCCAGATAAGTGGAAGACAACGTAATGGAATGGAATGGAGCATGGACATCCTGAGTCTTTAAAAACCTCCTCCACGTTCTCTGGGGAGGAATTTAAAATGAAAATAAACTACATTTTACTACAAAGAATCAGAATCAGAATCAGAATCAGAATGCTTTTATTGCCATGTCAGTGAAAAACATCAGAGACTAGGAACTTGTTCTGGTACTGGTGTGCAAACATATAAAATAAAAATAATAAAAATAAAAAAAATAATAATAATTTTTACAAAACTAAGAGTGCTCAGAAGAAAAAGAAAAGTAGTGCAATGTCATAGAAAATAATAGAAAATAATAAAGATAGTGAAGTGACAAGAGGGAGGTGACTAAGAGATGTGGGGATCCAGGTTATAAAGAGTTCATAAGTCCAACGGCAGAAGGGAAGAAGCTGTTTTTGTGGCGGGACGTTCTGGTCCGAATGGACCGGAGCCTCCTGCCCGAGGGGAGAACAAACATTCCAGAGAAAATAACGCTGTATTGATGCGTTACATCTTTATGGATGTGTACCAGTCCACATCAACACCAGTTTGACTAATGAAGGGAAAAATGTAGTTTTACTTTGAAAGTTTCAGATAAATCTGAATAAGAAAGTCTTTTAACTTTCTTGAGGTCTGGACGTTCAGGACCATTTAAGACTAAATGTGATCTTTCTAAACAGAACAATCTGCATGGCCGGAGCTTTTATCAGAGTTTGTTTGCTGGTACGCCAGAGACTCTGACAAACACTGTTAGATACCTTTAAAGTACACAGAGTTCCACCGGGCACCAGCCGGGGTGTCTACAGACATAAATGCCATGTTTTAGTGACCTGAGCGACATGCTAGCCGGGTCATCCAGGGTCACACAAACTCCGTATGGGTCTACATTTAGTTTGCATGGAGGTTTTAAGCTTTAAAGGTGTTAGAATTCTCATCTTATATCATATATATGTAAAAACAGTACTTTTTTTGGGTCAGAAATGCATTATTTGCCCAAAATAGGTTTAGAAATACACTAGATATTGTTTTGGTAACTGAATTTCCCCCCTCCTTCTACTCGCTGATTAGTCCCACCTCTTGGACTTGTGCACTACACAGCGTAAATCCCGGTTCACATAAAAAACAATGAAGCGGCAATGCATATATTTGGGTAAAATAGACAAATTTGAGCCCAGTTCGTGCGTCCATCTCACTCATCGAGCGTCGTTAGTCTTCATTTTTGGCCTTTTGCGACAAATCAATTTCTTATCGCTCTATCCTAAAATTTTTGCGACCGTCGCTACAATTTTCTAAAATCTACTCCAAGTTGGAAAGGTGGTACGATTGTCGACTGATTACCTACACCTGCACCAGACAAACGATCAGTTTAATAACAAGTAAGAGGTGGCGTTAATCGGACAAATGTCGCGCAATGATCTGTATATCTCCTTCTTCTTCTCCTTTCGGCATGAAAATTTGGCTCCATTGATGTTGGACATTCCTGCCAATAAACCTATAAATTAATATTGCGTTGCTCGGTGGTGCAGAAAAGGTCTATGAGATGCATCTATTGACCCGTTCAGAAATGTTGATCCCAACGTGTAGATAATCTGTTAGAATTGATTGCGATGGCTACCTGTTTGGGTCATGTCCTCTGAACACGTGTTTGCAGGAAGAGCAAAGTCAGGATGTGTCCATAGACCGTGCATCAGAGGGACTCCCTGTGTCTGCTATTGGGAAGATAAGCGACAGGAAGCAGAAGGGAGGTCGCTGTGCATAATGAAGGGATGGTTAGGGGGACGTGACAGGAACATTCGGCTGACACTAAACTCTTAGCTGAACACAGAGGTCTGCAATGCAGAGCAGCAGCTTTTTGGATGGTAGAAAGATTCCATCTGAGAACAGCAGGGAGCAGTGATGAGGCAGTGTAGAGATGTGTGTGTTTAAATATAATCATTAAGTTTAATCACAGTTTTTTATTCAACTGTTTTGTCAGGGGATAAAAGTAGGATTATCGTACCAGCGATAAAAATTTATCGTATTTTGAGGGACATTATTGTACGTCCATTACGACCAATGAGCTTGATCTATACTTCTTTGAGCGTTGAACAATGTCTCAGGAATAACAGCGATCATAAGTGGGGTGTTCTTTTTTTTTTCCTAATCTAAGACTGTTCCGTTCCGTCATCTTACGCTTGTTCCAGAGCCGGGTCGCGGGGGTAACTGCCTCAAATGGGAAGCCCAGGCTTCTCTCTCCCCGGCTGCATCCTCCAGCTCACCCAGAAGGATCCCGAGTCGTTCCCCAGCCAGCTGTGAGACATAATCTGAGACTGGTCAGGAAGTATTTTCTTTGTCCTATCTATGGACGGGTACCCCATCAGTGTGGCCACACATGTGCAAGTATTGGGAACAATACAGTATTTGATCTCTTTTTAGGAGTAATGATCGTACGCTGTTTCGTTTCGTCTTCTGAACCGCCCATTCCGTCACCGGTTGCCGGAGACTACCCAAGCTAATATAAGACGAGAGGCAGAATACACCCCAAACAGGTCGCTAATCTATCGCAAGGCCACACTCATTTAAACACACACACATACTCATTCCTAGGGGGTACCTTCACAGTGGCCCATCAACCTAACATGCTTGTAATTGGTGGAAACCAGAGAAAACCCACACATAGAAGGAACATTCAAACTCCACACAGAAAGGCCAGTGTTCCCAGCCTCGTTCGATCTGCAACCGGTCCCAAATCCTTTCAACCAGAAGTGAACAACTGGTCGCAAAACCTAAAAATAAAACACAATAAACGAATAAAAAACACTTGTACGTTTTACAATTACAGATGTTTGGTTGAAAAATACAGATCAGGTCCGAAAAAAAGCTAACTCCAATAGAAATATTGGAATTACGCCAGGTCGCAGATCTCGATGGTTGGATCATCTGGAAGGGAGAGGGAGGGGGATGACACATTCTGGGCGTCCGTAGAGGTGCAAAGTCAAGATCTCAATGGTCGCAGATCTCCTCAGGACACCGGGACTCAAACCTGGATGTTCTAACGACTGTGCCGCCGAGCCGCCCATCGTCTATCCGATGCAGTATAGATGGCAAAATTATGATAAAAAATACAAATTTTTGGGAGAGTTGCGCTAGTTTGGATCAGTCTTTTGTGACGTAAGCATCGCCGTCGTGCTCGGCTCACAATTTGCATAATTCTCAATAAACAAGCCCGTGGTCATATTTATTTTCATCTAGAGCTTCTTCTGGGTTTTAGTTTTGCTGACTTGTCGCCAAAGCCAGAAAACCCAAAGCCCTAAAACTGAAGTGGTTGACGAGTCAGGAGCCAATAGTTTTTATTTACCTTAAAAAAAATTATTGGCTGGCGAATGTGGCGGAGGCATTGAGCTCAGAGGCTGTCTGTGTTGTGATGTGGAAGGAGGAGGACCCAATGAAGGACATCAAAATAAGGTTTATCAACACAGTTTGAGTAAGTCTGTAAAGCAAAGGGCGCAGGGTTAACTCAAGTTCAAATAATAACAGAGTCTAACCATGGTCAGGCAACCAGGAGGACCTGGCTGGAAGGGACAGGGAAGTCCGGGATGATTGCCCCTATATTCATGGCTGGGTCTACAGATGTGTGGCATCGGGAATCAATCTCAGGTGGTCCTAATCAGGGTGATGAGGAACATCCAGGGCTCCCTCTGCTGGCAGGCGAGAGGATCAGGACAGTCTGTGTGTCTGTAACACGTTTAAGATGGCGATGTGTCCCAAACCACTGGAGATTTTAATTAAACTACATTCAGAACAGACTATAGATGAACGTTCCAGTGCCTGGCATCAACTTACTCTGGTTTATTTGGAATAAACCTGTTTATATGTGTGAGTTGAACCAGTGAAGGTGGATATGATGTTACAAAAACTGAATTCATATGGATTTTCCACACCCCCTTTAAGGAGTTTTGGATGGCCACCTTGAAGGTCCTTCAGAGCTCTGGAAGAGCACTTTAAGAGATTACAAGGAAGCTGGGCTCCTTGGAAAGAAAATCTAATGAAATGAGGGACAGCTAAGTCTTTCTGCAGCCTCGTTTGAGGATGAGACGGAGCAGCAGTGTGATTACCAGCATTAGAAATGGTGACATGTAAATCCATCAGAAAGTTTTCCTGCATGTGAGGACGGATCATGTCTCTATGGAAACACTGGCACCAAGTAAGGTGTCAGTGTTTCCTAACCCTAACCCGACAAGAATACCGTAATTTCACGGCTATGAGGCACATATAAACGTCTTAGATTTTCTTCAAAATGAGCGGTGCACCCTTTCGTTTGGTGCGCACTCAGCTACGCGGAGGAACATGGGAATCGAGCCGCCCCGAGAAATTTCAGCATTAACGAGTCAATGGATTGTAGATGCTTGGACTAACGTGTCTGCTGGTACTGTTATCCGAGCTTTCTCAAAAGCTGGTATCCTTTCTGAGGAGCCGCACAGTACAGACAGTGACTTTGACAGAGAGGAGTGAAGTGGACCTGCTCTGTTGGATTTTGCGCAGCTGTTCGATTCTGAAACAGAGGATGAGGACTTTGACGGATTTGAATAAAGACTATTACCGGTAATGTGCTTGTTTAGTATCGTTACTACTTAAATAAAGCACAACCAAACTCAGTTTTGCTCCCGATCTATTTTTTAATACACACATTTGCATGCTTGCGTGTGTGTTGCTGTAAGGCGGTGTGTGACTGAGACTGTGCCTTTTCGTACGGTGCGCCTAATGGTCGTGAAATTACGGTAAGTTTAAACGGAGCACCGACCAATATGCAAACTTTATCAGTACATCTACAGTTGGTACTGACAATCTGTGGGCAGTCAGTCAGTCGTCTTTTGGAGTGCTTATCCCAGTTAAGATTACAAGAGGTGTTGGAGCCTATCCCAGCTGTGCATGGTGCACCCCAAACAGGTCGTCAGTCGGTTGCAGACCCACACAAAGACAACCACACGCACACACAAACACACTCATTCCAAGGGGCAATATCCACGTAACCAGTCAACTTCATATGCATGTTTTTGGCGGGTGGGAGGAAACCGAAGAAAAGTCACCCGTACACACGTAGAACTCTTAAACTCCACACAGAAGGGCCAGCAATCCAAGCCTCGCCCCATCCGGGAGTCAAACCGACCCATGTTCCTGATGTGTCAATAACAGAGTTACCTCGGTGCCACCTTTCACTCTCTTCTTGGGTGAATCATAATAATCGTACATTTTAAACCCTCGTGGAGACATTTCTACACCACTGTACAATAGTGACACCTCTCCATTCTTCATGTGTTTTTTCAGGAGTCTCTTGCTCATTTGAGGACCATCGGATGAGTGTCACCTCATTTACATAATCCATACATGAAGCACTAGAGGTGTGGTTAGGGTGGGATGAATTTCAAGGTGTTTACACCCTGAGATTTATCACAGATGGGATCTAGGAAGCTTATGTTGCGTAAGGAGGGTTCACTGGATTTTATGAACCTCAAATTTGCATGATCTAAGTGCCATCCTCGTCCAGAGCCAAAAAGACTGGCTCAGTTTACGATCTACTGTATGTAATCTAGCACAAGGTGCTTTGTGACAGCAGGAGGAAGCCGATGTACAAAACTAGGTGGGTTAGGTCTTCATCGGGATCCCGAATTTTTCCCTTTGAGGGTTTCTTTGGACTGAAGTGTGTTTTTTTTCTTGTGTCGTTTCAGTTTTATTTTGTTAGAGACAATGATTTTAGAGACGTCATGTTTACTGTTGTATCTATCGTGCCTCCTCTGGCATCCAATCCCTGATGAAGGCATGGAAACGGCAATAACCAGAGGACATGGACTGTTTTTTCCAGAGCAGGCTTTATTGTTACAAGTTTGCACACACAAACACACAGACACGAACTGGACAGGAGAGCCCCAACATCCATAATCATCTTTCTTATATCATCTCGGAAAGAGTCAGGGAGACTGAAGACCACCCTTAATCCTTTCAAATATGGCCATCAAGATGTTTCTGTCCCGCTAGAACTCAGACAGCCTGTTCATGTCCTTTTACGTCTATCAGACCCCAAGTCTGATTGTACCAAGTTAATTGTAAAGCTGTCCTGTGGAACCAGCCAGGATTTAAACACTTGGTTGTATCCTACGTGTCTTACATTACCTGCAAAGCTCGCGTGGTTTCACTGCAGAGGAAAGAGCCCAGAGCCCAGGAGAAGTTCAATGACCGCGTGTAAAAAAAAACAAACAAAAACCCCCCAATGTTTTGTTGTGTGTTTGTCGGGATAATTAAAAGACAGTCTTGGGTTTAAGATCAACTGAAATCTTTTAATTTAGAGAACATTCCAGAGAAATAAAACTTCCTGTTTTGGTTGCAGATAAGCTGTAATCATGCTGCTTATTTGTTTTTAATAGCAGTAGGGTCACATCAAACTCACCTTAGGAGCCATATTTGTGAGGATCCCTCACCTGCCACCAGAGGGATCCCTGGGTATTACTAATCAACCTGATTAGGGTCACCTGAGGATGATTCCTGATTCCACGCACTCTGTCATCTATTTAAGGGGAATCACCCGGACTTCTCTGTCGGGTCTTACTATCCCTTCCAGCCAGGTCGCCCTGGTTGTCTGACCATGTTTGAAACCCTGATATTATTATTGTTTCCGGTGTCAAACTACCTTTGAAAAAAAATAATAAACATAAAAACATGAGCATCTCCTCTCTTGTCTTGTGTTTCAGAGGCTAAGAAGCAAAAGAAAGAAGGGAAGAAGCGAGACCGCACCCAGATGGACTGATGTGGACGTTTCAAACCAACGAAGAAGAAAAGAAAATGTCCACTGGTCCATTTCGACATGGCTCCTCTTTTTATTTTTGTAGCTCCAGTAACGCAACGTGTGGCAACACAACTTTTAGAAACCACGCGTTTTGATTTTCTCTGTTTTGTTTTCTTTTCTCTAGTTCCTGATAAGCTTGTAGGAGATGTAACAGCGTAGGGACGGATAATGAGACGCTTTGTTTACTAGTGTTTTTGCCTAATTGTCTTATTTTAGGTTTTTTTTTTTTTTTTTTATTGCATGCTCTTAATTCTCATTTGGAAAATTTATTGGTCCGTGTTCTCACTTAATGAAGCCGTTTGTTAAACCTGAAGCTTCAAATGTCTTTAAAAAAAGACAGGAGCAAAACAAAAAGAAAAAAAAAAACTAAAAGGGAAATTGATGTGTTTGTTTTTAATGTGTTTTCAAAATGTAAAAAATCCAGCAAGAATCAATTGATGCAGACTGTTTGTAGTTTTTTTTTTTTGCTGCTCTGCTGTACCTCAGTTAATCCCAACGTACAGTTTCTTTCTATCCTGAATGTATCTTAACATTTCTTTCTGGTGTTTATCGTAAAAATTTACTGCAGAAAAAAAGCATTTACATCATTCCAATAAACATTTGAAACATGTTTTAATCCGAGCCTCCGGATGTGGGATGAATGAGATGTCTCAAGGTTCGGGGCTTCGTTTGTGAACCGTACGTACGCTGAATTCAACTGAAGCGATCTGCAACAAAGGCAAAGAGTGGGTACGAAACTTTAAGGTGACTCAGGAGCTGTCTTACACGGAAAAGACGAGACTTGTGGACAGAAGCTGAATTGAAATGAAGACAGTGAAATGAAGCATTTGGAGCAGTGAGGAAACAATTAGAAAGCACCCATAAATGCCTGTTATTGTAGGGCTACACATAAGAAAATTGGAGCACATCATGGAAAAGACTTGTTAATCCCTATATTTAAACTTCTACGCAATATTTTTCATTTTTCGTCCCCAAGACAATCCTACTGCATTAGAAGTCCACCTGAATGGGGGTTGGGTACTTAGAAAAGAATTCACATTAAAATGCGTGTTGATGACCCGCTAATGGTTCGCGGGTGCTCCATGCTGAGGGTGTTTGTTAGACGAAAAATTTCGTGGTAGGTCTTCTAGTTTAATAACAACATCAAGTATTGGCCTCCATAGGGGGACACAGAGTCACCCTTTTTGTCACTACGTTAAACTCGGAACGTTCATCTTCTGAACCGTTCATCCCTGGGTGGAGACGGTGGCCGCGTGGTTAGCGCGTTCGCCCGCGGACCGGAAGGTCGCGGGTTCGCGTCCCATGGAGAGCACGTCTAGGGTCCTTGGAGAAGACACCTAGCCCCCACTTCTTCCACCATTGGCGCCGTTGAAGGGCAGCCTGCTGCGGTGTAAGGTGTGCAGCAAACAAATTTCCCCGGTGAGGGATGAATAGAGTAATTCAAAATACAAAAAAAAATACAAAAAAAATCCCTAGCAGGGCTGCGTGGTGTGCTGGAGACCCATTCCAGGATACACCTGGAACGGGTCGACAGTCTGTTTTGGGGCCACACACAGACAAACATCTGCACACATTCTCATTCCTAGGGGAAATTTTATAGCAGCCAATCAACATAACATGGATGTTTTTGGAGGAAATCAGAGAAAACCCACACATACACGGGGAGAACATGCAAACTCCACACAGAAAGACCAGTGTTCTAAACCTCGTCCCACCCCAGACTCAAACCCCCAACAGTTTTATCATTATTTCTGTTTTTTAAATTTCTTTAACAGATCAGTGTGGGGTATCCACTAAGGTGCCATGGTTACAGTCTTCCACGTCGCCACGGGAGCGACACCTTGGTTGAAATCGTTCATGAATAATTTCAGGCACCACCCTCTCATGTGAACACATTTACATGTATATCTTGTCTAGTTGGGTGAGCTCTCCGATGCTTTCTGAAACCGTCTGTATCGGCTTGCCTTTCGGTCGGACTCTGTCAGGAATGCCGAGAGGGGGTACCTGACACTGGGCACTCCAGGATCCTCTACACCTCTTGTCTGGATCTACACCTTTGGAGGTCACCCCAGCTTCTCTGTCTCTGCGTAGACTCAAAACGGGGAGTAACAGTTACCAGTTATAAGCCCAGGCCCAATTGGCGTAGACCTGGGGCTAGGGGTTGCTCTCGACGGTAGGTGGGATAGGTGCAGACTGTTTCTAGAGACAGAAGGATGCCAACAACTATAAAACTAGTCATTTCCATCTTTGGGGTTTTAAAGGTGTGGTTGGGGCGGGATGGAGATCAAGTTAACTTATGTATTAGATTTGTTGAAGGTGTGATTTGTTAACTTAAAGTTCCATAAAAAATTATGACGGTTTTGATGAATCCACTGATATAAGAATATATATAAGAATATAAGAATCTTGAAAGACGTTCACTCACATTTGAGGAAACTAGAAGACATTTTTATCGTCAACCAGGGAGTAAAATTTAAGATCTCCATCCTGTCTGTTTGTTGAGAGATCCTTGATTATTGTATGTCTCATATGTTTATTCTGATTATTATGATCTCCCTCTCATCTGGAACACTCCTTCTCTCCTATGCGGCCCACAGCCCTATTTGATACACCTGGTCCCAATCCCCAGGTGTCCTTGTTTCCCTTTGGACTATTTAAGCCCTGGTGTCCCTCTCTTCCCTG
The DNA here is from genome assembly GCA_902685375.1 of Neostethus bicornis. Taxonomy (NCBI): domain Eukaryota; kingdom Metazoa; phylum Chordata; class Actinopteri; order Atheriniformes; family Phallostethidae; genus Neostethus; species Neostethus bicornis. Next base: position 1,350,673 of record CACRXE010000066.1, on the reverse strand, counting down.
CTGCATCACTCCCCTGCATCACTCCCTTGGTCCATCCCTTCATCTGCACACTGGTCTGCGATGCTGCCTCCCCGGCAAACAGAGAACCTCTAGGGAACGTTAGCCTGAAGTTTTCTAATAGTTTCTTTCTACTAAAAACTAACATTCCCTAGATGTTAGTGGGTGGTTATGTTAGAACAGAAACTTCCCAGAACGTTGAGAGAACCAAATTCCAAACGTTCCGATTAAAATTAAGGTTCTGAAAACCAAAAAATAATGTTTGAACCTTTAATGAACCAAAAATCACCTTTAAGGAACGTTCTGCTAACCTTGGAAAAACCTTCCCAGAACGTTCTGAGAACGTTAAATTGTTAGCTGGGTCCATGCATCCTTTCCATTGAGCACCGTAGCTCTGGTCCTCATCCTGCTTAGCTCGTTACCCTTGGCTCCTGTTGCACCACACCTCCTTCTGAGCTTATAGCTCTGGTCCTCACCCTCGTGAGCTCGTACTGTTGGTGCATCTTGCCTTCCTGCTGAGCTCCTACGTCTGGTCTCTCATCACCCAGACGGGCTCCATCTCTCTGGTCCCCTTGACGTCCAGCCGAGGTCTCCCTCCGGTCGTTCATCTTGACGAGCTCTGTCTGGTTCTGCACTTCCTTCAATAAACTGGGTAAAACTGGCATCGCGTTGCATCCTCCTTCACTATTCACCACCATCATGGCATTGATTATGTAAACCGTTGTGTTTTTGTTTTTTTTTTTTCAAATTCACACTCAGAATAAAAAAGATACCAAAGAGAAAATGAAATAAAAACCCGTTTCAAACACATTTGATATATTTTTATTTGATTGGGAGAGGATATGGTACAATGCAACCACTTACTGCAGTTCAGATTACAACGCTGGGAAGAACAGGAACATTCAGATTAAACGCTCCGTAATCCCCCAAATAAAACCAACTAAAAATAACTAAATAAAAAGCATAAAAATGGGAATGAATCCCATCGTGACTGTACAGGGTTTTTATAGAGGGAAGGAAAAGAAGTGAAGAGTTTTTTTTAGGGTAACATTCAAATAGCTAATAAACGTGTACCGATTTTACACAGAATTTACCGCCATATAGATTTATTTACAACGCAAACAAGATATTGTTGGATTTATTCTTTCTATTGCAAGAAAAGCCACAAACCACAGTGATGAACACAATGAACGTCTACACACATCGCGAAATAAACAGCTGAACGGACGTTTTTATTCTCGCAGCAGATTTTATTTCCTCATTTTTATTCAAATTAGTCCTAATTCGACAAGTTTTAGATGAAATCCTTCACTTTTATTTCCCAACTGGTTAATACTTCAACAAAAAAAGAGAAAAAAAGTTGGTAAATTAGAAAAGTTTTATGCTTTTTTTTCTGCGAGGCCTCATAAATTCACAGTTGATGTAAAAATGAAGTCGTGCCTTTGGGGCTTTTTGGGCAACATTGAAATTTTTTTTTTTTTGTCCTGCTGGATTTTTTTTCTCTTTGCTTCTGTCTCTTTCTGGGTTGCAGACGTCCGTTCAAATCCCAAGAAAGTCCAGAATCTGCACTCCAGCCTCGTTTTACAAGCCGGGAATCCATTTCCCTGTAAATCCACCACTCCAGAAACCCCCTCCCATTTACACATCCCACCTCCAGGTTGATAATATTCTGTCATAATCTATTTATTCACATAAAATACAAGCGTTCCACTAAAAAAGGGTTAAACTTTACCTGTACAGGGTTTGTTTTCTAGTTCCAAATACAACATTTGTTTTCTGTACAATGAAGAAAAATGCAGATTTACAAAAATGGGATAAAAAAATGTGAATAAATTTGTCTGTACATTTAAAACCGTCGCGCAGGAAGTTGTTTCGATGCGTCTTTGGAAGCTTTTAAAGAGAAAAACGGAGAAAAACGAAGAAACAAGGTGTGTTTTTTTTCTCATGCTGAGGAGTCGAGAAAAGAACGATGAGGACACGACAAGACTGGTACCGAAAAAACTCCACCATGGTAACCAGGATCTACGTTCCTACCCTCACCATGGTAACCAGGATCTGCGTTCCTACCCTCACCATGGTAACCAGGATCTACGTTCCTACTCTCACCATGGTAACCAGGATCTATGTTCCTACCCTCACCATGGTAACCAGGATCTACGTTCCTACCCTCACCATGGTAACCAGGATCTACGTTCCTACCCTCACCATGGTAACCAGGATCTACGTTCCTACCCTCACCATGGTAACCAGGATCTACGTTCCTGCCCTCACCATGGTAACCAGGATCTACGTTCCTACACTCACCAAGGTAACCAGGATCTACGTTCCTACCCTCACCATGGTAACCAGGATCTACGTTCCTACCCTCACCATGGTAACCAGGATCTATGTTCCTACCCTCACCATGGTAACCAGGACCTACGTTCCTACCCTCGCCATGGTAACCAGGATCTACGTTTCTACCCTCATCATGGTAACCAGGAACTACAGTAAGTTCCTACCCTCACCATGGTAACCAGGATCTACGTTCCTACCCTCACCATGGTAACCAGGATCTACGTTCCTACCCTCACCTTTGGTCACCAGTGGCCAAGGATTTTGTTCTCCACCACACCCACATTACTATTCCAACATCAGAAATTGAACTTTTTTTGTTATTATTTTATTCGTAAATGTTTGAGCAATTTAAACGTATTTTTATCCAGTATTCAGAAACTATTTAAAAGCCAGATTGTTCATTCCTGAGGATTTTGTTCTCCAACATGCTCACGTTATTGTTCCAATATCAAAAACATTCCTGAAGTGTTTTTCTATGTCATTCCAGGTTTTTTCGGCTCATCGATCCAGTGTTTTGATTCCACTGAACGCTAAGTTTATTCATTTATTTTCTGAGCTGTTCATCTCTAACTGAGTTGCGATGTTGCTGGAGCCTATCGTGGGTGATTCAAGGCGACAGGCAGGGTACACCCCAAACAGGTTGCCAGCCTATCGCGGGGCTAAACACACAGATTACCATCCAAACACACACTCTTTCTTAGGGGCAATTTTAGTGGCAAATCAACCTTAAATGCATGTTTTTTGGAGGAAACTGGAGATAATCCACATATACATGAGAGGAACATGCAAACTCCACACAGAAAGGCCATTATTCTGAGCATTGTTCATGGATTCTGTTCTTGGCCACGCCCACATTATTATTCCCACCTTAAAAAAAACAGAACTAGAAAGCGTTTGTTTTGTAGTTGTTCATGAGTAATACTCACGCCTTCCTGTCCGAGTAAAATCCGAACACTAGTATGTTCTTGGCCAAGGATTTTGTTCACCATCAAAGCCCAGAATCAAATGGGAGCAGGCCTTTTTTTTTTTCAGTGTATGCCTTCTGCGAACGCTCATCTTTGACGCCTCAAAAAAATTTACACAATGTCATGATTGTGATTTGTAGGCGGGACTAAGCAGCGAGAGGAGGGTGGAATTTACAGTGGGAAATTATTGCTTGATAAATTTATTTAAAAGACGTTCTTTTTGGCAAATATTGGGTTTTCGGAGGAAAGAAAAGTTACGATGTTTATCTATGAGATCCTGATACCCGTGTCCTTAAACCTGTCTTCGTTTGTTTTGTGGTCCTAACTCAGGTGGTCTCTAGAGCGACCATGGAAACTCAGAGCTGACCGAATCACAACCTTCTGAAAACACACTCACACCACAGCAGATTTTCACAATAAAAGCATATTTATCTCTCTGCTTAAGGCACTGACACTAGCTTCCATCCTCAGAAACACCTCTGAGAGCAAAGCCAGAGAATTCGTAGATAAACCTCCGTAAAAGGAGCGTAGCCCTTTGCCATAAGCCGGATGAAGAGGAGCCCAGCTGGCTCTGACGGCACGTTACGATAAGATGAGCACATGATGTTTATTTTATAAAGAACACCAGATGGAGAGTTTGACACTTACTCCAATTGGACTCATAAAATGAAGAGAAGAAGACCGTTAAACTCGACGCCTGGACAAAGTAGAAAACGAGATGTGTTGGAAGAAACAGGCGGGAATGGAGACGGGATGATGTGTTTGGGAGAAGCGGTGTGTTTGATCTGAGATAGAACACCCTCTGGCCGACCTTGTAAGCATGACGAAGATTTGTCTAAACATAGTTCACTCACGAGTTTCAGCCAGACCTCATTTTTTGTTCATTCCATTAGACTAGACGTGGGCAAACTGTGGTCCACGGGCCACATGTGGCCCGTTAAACATTTAAATCCGGACCGCCAAACTTGAAAAATTTAAATAAATAAACCTTGTTAATGTTTTATTTTCCTGCAATTCTGATGTGTCCTCACTAGATGGCACACTCTATGATATGGAAAGCCATCGGGGCAAATACACACACGTAAACAAGCGTGTTAGATGTTTAAACAAGCAAAATGTTACATCAAGCGCTTAGATTTCAAACCTAGCGCCGCTAGATTTGAAATTAACGTTCTTGATGCAAAATTTAGCGCTTGTTTAAAATCTAGCATCATTCTATTGGTCTAATCTAGATGTTACCAAAGCATGCCATCCGTCTGCTCCTGTTCCAGCCCCCTGGTCAAATTTTAGAACTCAATGTGGCCCATGAACCAAAAAGTTTGCCCACTCCTGCTTTGGACCCCATCATCTAGACTAGGGGTGGAAACTGTGTTTTCCAGGCTCTTGCTAGCCCCTGCTCAATTTAATATTCCTCACTCTTATGTCGGTATTAGATCCATCAGCCAATCAGCAAACAGAAACGATGCTATGATGACCAAAAAAGCCAATTCCGGGTCTGTTTGTTGGTCGGTAGCCAAAAATGGACGACGACCGTTCTATACGGCCCATGTTGGCAACGAGTCAGGGAAAAGACGTGGTTGGCCTGCTGCCGAAGGGATTTTGGAAAAGTGTTAGACACACTACTCGCTATTTTTTTTTTTTTACTCACTCTATTCATCCCTCACCGGGAAAATTTGTGTGCTGCACTCCTTACACCGCAGCAGGCTGCCACCTATGACGGTGTCAATGGTGGGAGAAACGGGGGGTTAGGTGTCTTCTCCGAGGACCTTAGACATGAACACAGTGTGAATCAAACCTGCAAACTTCTGGTTAACTCCCGATCCGAGGGCGAACGCTCTAACCACTGAGCCACCGTCTCCCCGTTACAACCAAAAGGCAGCAATTGGTTCCCGTGAATGGTTCCGCCTGTTGCGTCACATCTGGCAACCCCACAAGACTGGTCCCACTATATCTACTCAGGGTTTAAACCTGCTTAGGACACAAAGCCACACTTGGACTCAAACCTGCCCAGGTTGGTCCCCATGCTGAACTTGCTACCCCTCTCCGGTCGCCATTTTGTCCAATAAGTAGTTAAACCCCGCATCGTGACGGTCCGGGTGTGAGTTCCTCTAAATAAACTTCGGTGCATCTCCACACACCCGTTGCTTCTGACATGAACTTTTTGCCACCGTCCGCGTGTTATGGATGAACATCGTTCTATGAGAGGTGATAACGCTGACGCCTTTCATCCAAGACACAAACATCTGCTGCTTCTGAAACCTCTGGAGCTCAGAAGCACTCACTGTCCGCCTGGTATCGCTCACACACCCACGTGGAGAAGATAAACCAGATATTTTGAGGAGTGTTTTGTTCTCACATGGATTTTATTATCATGAGATGAATTCAGATGAAGCTCAGGGGACAAACATGGTGGACCAATGATTATGTCTAACACTAGGACCGCTGCAGCCGTCAATTTGACTGCACGTCCCCATAATAAGGTTTTTATTTTTCTTGTCTTTGTCTTTTCTTTGGTCTCAGGTGCGGTTTGGGCCCAGCGCGAATCGAACCAGGTTCTCCCGGTCGAAAGACGGTATCTCTACCACTAGGCCAACGCCTCTGGGACCAAAGTGACAATATGCTAATTAGAATAAATAAAACACAACCTCGGAGGCTGACCTTTTATGACCTTTAATATAAACATGTTTTCTATTTTTTATGTAGTTTTTTTTTGTGTTTTAAAAATGAACATTTTAAAATTTATAAGCATTTTATCTCCTCTAACCTGCTGCACCCCGAAGCAGCTGGGAGGAAGCGTGCATTGGAAGTTGTAGCTATGGTGACAAACACATTGCTATGGCCACACGTAAGTATGTGTGTGTGTTTATATTGGTGGAGAGAGACAAGGAGGACTCTGACGCCATTATAGGAACATTTTAGAAAGATTGAGTGAGATCATATTGAAGAGACACCATGAAGAGAGTCTGAATAAAGTCGGCCATGTTTTCTAGATAAGTCTTCAAAGTTCAGGTTAACATATTGAAATAAAGACGATTTATAACGAGGACATTTTTGAAGCAGCAACGCAAAATACCGAAAAAAAAAATAGGCGTTTGGATAAATTAGATAATTTTATTTTGGTGTTTGCTTTTTTGTCAACCAGCTGTGGGCGGTGACCGAAAGAACGAGATCATGGATACAAGTGGACGAAATGAGCTTTCTCCACTCACTGGGCTCTCACTCAGAGATCAGGTAAGAAGCTCTGCCATCCGGGAGGAACTCGGTGTCGAGTCGCTCCTCCTCCAGATCGAGAGGAGCCAGATGGGGTGGTTCAGGCATCTGGTCAGGATGCCCCTCAAACTCCTCGCTTTCATCTCTTCACCACGACAAATCGATGAGGCGTCCTAGTTATTGCAGACGCTGCACCGGCATGTTAATTTATTGACATACGTTGATTTGTTTGGCCCAGCAGCCATCACTTAGTCGATCACTGGGACCAGTCTCGCCGGCAACAGAGGTCCTTAAAAACCATATGACTCCATATGAATTTTGAACTCTGACTGTATGTTTTTCCATTTAATCTTATTCAGATTTCTTTTCCGTCCTAAAGGCGTCCCTCTTGGTGTTCTACCTGTGTGTTCACATGCATGTGCACGTGCACGGCCTCCAAACTATCTGCCAGCCTTTAGGTTCAACCCGCTGTTCTTTTCATCGACACTCTCAGATAGAGGCTCATTGATAGAGCGCTGGAAGTGCCCGCTCAGCAGTTCCACCACCTTTACAAAGTCCTAAACTTTGTGTCCCGCTTCGCCAGGAAAATATTTCAAAGGACGAACTTGTTGTGAGTTTTTATCATCAAAGCGAGGAAGTTTTTAAACATCCTTCTGGCTGGAAATGAAGAGATAGGCTCGGGCATAATTCCTACCATTTCTGATCATTTGTGTGGTTTAAAATCAGCCTGAGTGGTTCAATCTGAACGGGTTATCAGACACACACATCTGCTCATTGGTCTGAACCGCTCACACGTGGGGAGGTGCCACCTTTTAAAAATGTCCTCCTTTTGTGTAATTCACAAATTAAAGCCCATAAAATGAGATCTTTGTGAATTTCTGGTATTTTTTGTGAGATACAAGTATTTTCTATCCCCCAAATTTTCTGATGATTCGGGGGATCGATACGTGGTGCAGACTTTCATCGGATTTTAGAACCACATCGAGCACGGTGCTACGTTACAGAACCTGCTTCAGTTTAAAGAAAAAAATCCCAGAGCTGGAATCCCTAAAAAAAAAAAATAATTAAGCACGAAAAAGCATAGTGATTAAACCTAAAATAGTCCACATTTAGTCGTGTTGAGCCCGTGGCTCAGTGGTAGAGCGTTCGTTTGATTCCCAATGAGTTCACGTCTAGGGTCCTTGAAGAAGACACCTAAGCCCCCGTTTCTCCCACCATTGGTGCCGTCGTGGCAGCCTGCTGCGGTGTAATGCAGCACACAAATTTTTTTCAGTGAGGGATTAATAAAGTATATATTTAATTTGTAGCTTGGATTTATAAATGGAATTTATTGATAACTGAAATGAGTGTCTGCTGCAGGCACCTCGAAAAGGAAGGAAGTTTCATTTAAAAACGTCACAACACAATGTAAAGGTCCATTTCGTTGCTTTATGTAGCACTTATCCGGGGCCGGGTTGCACCCTCAGTCGGAAACCCAGGATTCCCTCACTTATCCTTCACTTTATCCTCCAGCTCTTCCAAGAGAATCCCGAGGTGTTCCCCATCCAGCTGTGAGACTTAGTCTCTCCAGCAGGTGTGGGACTTGGCTCTTGGTCTCCTCTCAGTGGGACCTGTCTGAATCACCTCATCAGCGAGGTGCTCGGCAAGCATCTTAACCAGATGCCTGAACCTCCACCTTTGAGTCCTCTCAAACCGGAGGATCAGTAGCTCTATGTTGAGCTCCTTCTGGGTAGCAGAGCTCCTCCCCCTACACAATGTGACATGCTTCATGTTATAATTCAATTTTTAGTTGCAATGACATATCCATTGTGTCAGTGAAACATGTAGGTGATGTACCTCCATGAATCTGGCTCCTTTAAAAAAAATATATATAAACAAAAATAAACAACAACAACAAAAAAAAATGCATCAATCGATTGTGCTGTAAAAACTTTTGTGCTATTTTAGTTTTTTTAAAGAAATACAATTTGAATGATGACGTCATCAAAGATGGCGACGTCCGGAAATAAATGAAGGTCTGGATGACGTAATCCTAAAAATCGTATTTCTTATTAGAAAAAAACCTAAAAATATTTTTTGTTTATTTATACAAGTACATTTTTTATATATTTTTTAAGAGGGGCCAGCTTCACGCAGGTAGGTGTTGTCGTTTGTTTTTTTGTTTGTTTGCTGATCCAAACCGTGACTTTTTTCATCCATCGCATTCCTATTTTAATTTGCTCATTTTTGTACGTCTTGATCCTACACACCTGAAAGTACGTAGTGCCATTTAAATACACCTGACACTGTTTGACCACCATAATATTTTCCTCTAACATGACTGTAAACAAACTTTATCCACCTGTGAATAATATTTAGATCATTTTACACCGGAATGTTTTTAAAGGACCCCTCAGAGTGAAATATGAACCACCTTCGCTGCCCAGTTTTTACCCAGAAACAAGTTTTCTAATTAAATATACCATAAAAGAAGCAGTAATTGGAGCCTCTAATGAGAACAAACTCAGACTGGCATTTCTTAATCCTAAGATAAGACCGTGGGGATGAGGGGGACATGTGTTTATTGGATGTGTACAAGCTTAGCATGTAACGGGGGTCTTTAAATCTGGGGAAGTAGGTATTTAAAATCGCCTGTAATCTGATCCGCCTCATGGCGACTCGTCATCGTGGAATCTGTTCCAGATCTTTCTCTAAAGCTGACAGCCTCGAGGAGCTTTTTGGTTGGAAGTTTAAATCTTTACAAAGCTCCGCCATCAGCGATGGAAGCGATCTCTTCCTGCTGAACGCTCTGACTTCTTTCCGTTCCGTTCTGTTTCGCCATCTTCCGCTCATCCGGGGCCGGGTCGTGGGTGGAACAGCCTCAAACGGGAAGCCCAGGCTTCTCTCTCCTTGGCTGCATTCGCCAGCTCACTCGGAAGGATCCCGAGTCATTCCCCGGCCAGCTGTGAGACATAGTCTCTCCAGCGGGTCCGGGGTCTGCCTCTTGGTCTCCTCCCAGCAGGATGAGCCCGAAACACCTCACCCGCGAGGCACTCAGGGGGCATCAAGACCAAATGCCAAACCACCCCATCTGGCTTCTCTTGACTTGGAGGAGGAGCGGCTCAACACCAAGCTCCTCCCGGATGGCAGAGCTTCTCACCCGATCTCTGGGTGAGAGCCCAGCTACACTGCGGAGGAAGCTCATTTCGACCATTTGTATCCGCGATCTCATTCTTTCAGTCACCACCCACAGCTGGTTATCATGGTGAAGGTAGGAACGTAGATCCTGGTTACCATGGTGAGGGTAGGAACGTAGATCCTGGTTACCATGGTGAAGGTAGGAACGTAGATCCTGGTTACCATGGTGAGGGTAGCATCGTAAATCCTGGTTACCATGGTGAGGGTAGGAACGTAGATCCTGGTTACCATGATGAGGGTAGGAACGTAGATCCTGGTTACCATGGTGAGAGTAGCATCGTAAATCCTGGTTACCATGGTGAGGGTAGGAACGTAGATCTTGGTTACCATGGTGAGGGTAGGAAAGTAGATCTTGGTTACCATGGTGAGGGTAGGAAAGTAGATCCACTTGTAAATCGAGAGCTTTGTTTTTTCGGCTCAGCTCTCTCTTCTCTACTTCTTTATGACGCTGAGTATGGATGAACTGACATCTAACAGAGTGTAGTAACTTATGGGTACACCACCTGTTTGTCTCACCGTGTTTCTAATGACTCATTTTTCCTTCCATTTGAGTTTCAGGAGAAACGATGAACACAAAGACATAAAAGTAGCCCTTTTAAAATCACAAGGTGAACCTGTGATCAGAAATAAACTCCACTCTTGGAGCGCGCAAACACACCTTGTACACAAACACTCATCAACACACACTGTCTCACACACCTGTATCAGCTCTGAGTTCCATCGCCGCTGGTAAACGTGACAACACCTGATGTGTACATCTTAGAATACGTGAGCAAGGCATCAAACAAAACGCTTCAGAAGGCCCTATTTGAATATTTGAGTTTGAGTTCTAACCAGAAGCAGTTTTATGAGTCAAATTTCTGACATTTTGTAACCTTGACCTTGGGTTGGGTGACCCTGTCTACCAAATCGGTTAATCTACAGTTAGGACTGAGTAATTGTGGGAAGTTATCGTGTTCAGGAAAGTGTTATGGACACAAGGAGGTACAAACAGCCTGAGTGTTTTCTGGGTGACAACATTGGTTCCAGGGGCGGATCCAGGATTTTCTAAAGGGGGAGGGGCATGATTTTCTAAAGAGTGGGGGGCTTGAGGTCATTGACAAAGCCAGTACCCAAAACATTTAAAAAAATCGGAGTCATTTTGTTTATTTTGGTGCCCACTTGCTGACCCTGCAAGAGGATAGCTTGACTAGTCCCCTTTCCTTTCTTCTTCGTTCTTTTTGTGGACCAAAAAAAAGGAGGCGTGCACCTCCTATGCCCCGCCCCCGACTCCGCCCCTGACATCGTCACAGTAAATAAACGTAGGGTAAAGAGTAACTCGTCTTTTTTATCAGCACCTGTTGGCACTGTTTTTATTGTTCATTTGAAGGAACGTAAAAGTTTTTTTTAGCCCAAGAGAAACTGCTAAATGTGAAGATACGAGTGAGAAATTTGTGGGAAAAAAGTGCTAATGACAGAAAACAAGAGGAAGTAATTAGACTGAATGTGTTCCGACAGGTGTTGGCAGCTTTAATCATATTTTTATTTTCTAAAATTAGATTTAAAAGGCTTCATTAAAAGTAGCTCAAACTGATTTCAGATGTTTTATGAGTTTGATGAAGTGAAGAAAACGGTGGTTCTTACTTTGTATCAGAGTCTTTTTTTTGTTAGAATTCTAGCTTTACTTCGTCATCTGCGTCTAAAAACGTAACGAAATGTGGTTAAAAACAAACAAACAAGGACAAAGGACATCCACGGATATGCTTGTTTTACAATTCGCTGGTTACAAGCAATGTTTCCCAGTTGCTGCCTACAATGTTTTTTTTTCTGTCATTGTGTTTGTAAAACGCAAATCCTGGTTACCATGGTGAGGGTAAGAACGTAGATCCTGGTTACCATGGTGAGGGTAGGAACGTAGATCCTGGTTACCATGGTGAAGGTAGAAACATAGATCCTGGTTACCATGGTGAGGGTAGGAACGTAGATCCTGGTTACCATGGTGAGGGTAAGAATGTAGATTTCGGTTACTATGGTGAGACTAGGAACGTAGATCCTGGTTACCATGGTGAGGGTAAGAATGCAGTTACTGGTTACCATGGTGAGGGTAGGAATGTAGATTTCGGTTACTATGGTGAGACTAGGAACGTAGATCCTGGTTACCATGGTGAGGGTAGGAACAAGATCCTGGTTACCATAGTGAGGGTGGTAAGGGTACTAGCAACAAAATAAGCTCCAAAAACGTGAACCTTGCATCCTATTATGTTGTGTCTCAGCACTCGATGCTGATTGGATGCAAGGTCCATTATTTTCAGGCAAAAGATGTTTCAGTTAAATAACTGCAAAAAACAAACGATGGTAAAAGTTAACGACTATAGTAGATAAACGAACATCATTTTGATTCTTCGTTCTTTATTTTACGTACAACTCATTGTACGTTTATTTTGCAGTGATTTTAATTTTGCTTGTTGCATGTTTTGATGCATTTTTAGGTTTTATTAAAAAATATGTCAGAATTTGAAATGGATTTAGGACGAAGAACGCGTCTTTACTTACAGAATTTCTGGTTATGAAACTACTTCCAGAACCAATACATTTTGTAAACAGAGGAACTACTTTACGCTCATTTTCAGCCACCGAATTTCTCATGATTATATCTTTAAAGAGACAATTACACTCATCATCACTCAGGCATATTTTCTATATGGACCTAAAATTTAAAGCAGTCTATGCCCTGCATTCACAAACAATGGCTGTTCCCTCTATTCCAACAGCTCAAACACCCGTACTATGTGGGATTTGTATTTTAGTTGACACATTTTCTAAACCTATCAATTCAAATATCGAAGCTGACAAGCTTAGCTTAGCTTCACGTGTTTGTTATGTAACTGTGGTGGCTCATTTTCACTGGAGCTCTTTGTTGTACAGGACAGATACCAGTCTTGCTGTGACCAAGCCTCGGGCAGTTTTGGGATAATGATGACCCCATAGAGAATGTGGAGGGTATGATAAATCCACATGTGCACACACTAGTTTACAGCGATATGTACATTTATCTACAGGTATCGTTACTGAACTTCAAACTTGGAAGGTTTGTAGATTCAGACAGCCCTATTTTCCCATGTTGAAGTTTTCGTGTGTCTGTGTTTATCTTTGTTCAGCGCGCTATCGCTCCTCTTTCTTTACGTAACCTCGGTTTTTAAGCTAGCAACCCTCGCTAACCACATTTTCTCGTTTTTTTGCTGAACTACCATAAAGTGCTACAACTGCTCACCGAGTGAAATCCGAAAATAATGACGAACTGATTAAAAGTGATTCTAAAACATGCTTCAACAGTCGCTCAAACCTCTTTAGCTAACGTTAAAAGAACACACTCGCACACAAACGAACAGGAAAGTTGCAGTTTGGCGTTCGCTGGACTTATCTGGCTGAGCGGATATTTTTGTACTGGCAAAGAAGAAGGTGTTTAAAAGTCTTTTTAAAAGTGGCATTGCACAGGGCATAGCATGCCGGGTTGATGGTGCTGTTGATGTAACACAGCCAGTAACCGACAGTCCACACGGTGGTCGGGATACAGCTGGTGCAGAAGGTATTGATGAGAACCATTACGTTATATGGAGTCCAGGTGGCCACGAAAGCAACCAGGATAGCCATGATGGTGCGGGTAACCTTCTTCTCTCGGGATGAAGCTCCTTTCTTCTTCTTGTTTGGAGGCTGTTTGGTTATCTTCATGATCTTTCTCGCCACGTGGTTTTGCCGCTCTGTGGACGGGACGATCTCCACAGTGGCGTTCGATGGCGTGTAGAAGTCGCCCTTTGGGGACTTGGTCTTGATCTTGATACAGGTGAGTTTGGAGCCTCCTGCTTTGGCTTGTTGGCGTGGCGCTTGGGTTGGCTCGGGGATGGAGTTGGCTGTGGATGGCGCTGGTTCTTCATCCTTCTGATTGGATGCAGCCACACTGCCAGATGTTGAGTCATTGGAGCTCTCCTTCTCCTCTGTAGGTTCTCTGGCGGCGCAATTCTCCCTGGTGGCATCGTCCCCTTCGGTTTCTCCATTGGTGGTCGTAGAAGAAGGACCTTTTCCATTCTGGAGTTTCCCATCAAGCTGGTGGATCCCGCTATCAGCGCTCTGGTTTCGGGACTGTCCGGCATCCTCCCCTGGCACATTGTTGTTGTTTGGTTTGGGTGCGCTGTTTCTCCTCTGGCCCGGAGACAGAGCTTCCGGGGGCGCTCCTGATGGCTTGCGGTTGTCCTTCTTCACGCGGCTCTTGCTCGCTCTTGAAATCTGCCAGTACAGCTGGATCATGATGATGACGGGCAGGTAAAAGGCAGCAATCGCTGTGCCAAAAGTTACGGTAGCGTTGGAAAAGAACTGGATATAGCACTCCCTATCAGGAACTGTCCGCCCACCAACAATAAACTGCCAGAATAGAATCGCCGGTGCCCAGAGGATAAAGGAAAGAACCCAGGCAGCAGCGATCATCATCCCTGCCATTTTGGTGGTTCTTTTAACAGGGTAGCTGAGCGGTTTAGTCACACAGAAGTATCTGTCAAAGCTGATGATGAGAAGATTCATAACCGAAGCGTTGCTGACGACATAGTCCAAGGCCAACCACAGGTCACACACCACCGGCCCTAACGGCCAGTAACCGATAACTATATAGAGTGTGTACAAGTTCATGGAACACAATCCGATGATCAAGTCGGCACATGCAAGGCTGAATAAAAAATAATTGTTGACAGTTTGTAGGTTCCTGTTAACTTTGATGGAGAGCATGACCAGGATGTTCCCGATAACGGTGACCAAACTGAGCGAACCTGCCACCAACACGATGAACACCACCTCCACCGTCTTATAGGGAATGATCTTTTCCTCAACTCCCGTCTCATTGCCCTCAGAGGCGTTCCAGAAGGTGAAATTGAAATCCATGGCATTTGGTTGTTTTGGGCACGCCTCCTTATTCACATGGAACCTACAAGAGAAAAAAAGACAGGAGACATTTTTAATAAAGAATCTGACGAATTCTGGAAAGTCGTTATTTGTGGAAAATAAAGTCCACCATGTTACCGTTTCACACATTAAAAATAATAATCAGGATTCACATTAAAGTGACCAAAATAGACGCATCAGCGAGTCGTTTGTATGAACGCCTCAGCCTTTTTTTTTCTTTCTGTTTTCAGCTCGTTTAATTCATCAAATAGCATTAGCGGTTTTGGCGTGTACTCTAATTACTAAAGCTAAGTAATTAGAGACCCAGATTCCTGGCACATCCATTTGTCATCATCACAGCATAAATAACACCTCACGATGAGACACCTGTTCTGTTACAGAACGAAAAAAAACAACAACACTCAAATAAAAATAATAAGGAGTTACTGTAAAAATTAAACAGAGACGTGAAAAAAAAAGAATTTTAGGTAATAAATTAAACAAAAAATCCGAGAAAAATTTATCGTCAGACCGTGTCCTCCAGCTCTCCCTGGATTGATATCCTGCCGAGTGTGAAGCGGTCAGGATGGGAATTAACGCCTCCAAATCCAAGACCATGGTTCTCGGCCGGAAAAGGGTGGAATGCCCTGCGCAGGAAAGGGATAGAGTCTTCCCCCAAGTAGAGGAATTTAAGTATCTTGCGGGTCTTGTTCACGAGAGGGGGATGGATGGAGCGAGAAATCGACAGATGGATTGTTGGGGCATCAGCAATAACTAGGACGCTGCATCGGTCCATCGTGGTAAAGAGAGAGCTGAGCCGAAAAGCAAAGCTCTTGATTTACAAGGCGATCTACGTTCCTACCATCACCATGGTAACCAGGATCTACGTTCCTACGCTCACCATGGTAACCAGGATCTACGTTTCTACCCTCACCGTGGTAACCAGGATCTACATTCCTACCCTCACCATGGTAACCAGGATCTACGTTCCTACGCTCACCATGGTAACCAGGATCTACGTTTCTACCCTCACCATGGTAACCAGGATCTACATTCATACCCTCACCATGGTAACCAGGATCTACATTCCTACCCTCACCATGGTAACCAGGATCTACATTCATACCCTCATCATGGTAACCAGGATCTACATTCCTACGCTCACCTATGGTCACCAGCTGTGGATGGTGATCAGAAGAATGAGATCGCGGATACAAGTGGCCGAAATGAGCTTCCTCTGCAGGGTGGCTGGGCTCTCACTCAGAGATCGGGTGAAGAGCTCTGTTATCCAGGAGGAGCTCGGTGTCGAGCCACTCCTCCAGGTCGAGAGAAGTCAGATGGGGTGGTTTTGAGCGCCTCGCTGTGAGGTGTTTCGGGCACGTGCCACTAGGGAGGAGCCGAGAGGCAAACCCCGGATTTGCTGCAGAGGCTATGTCTCACTGCTGGGTGGGGAATGACTCAGGATCCTTCCGGGTGAGCTGGAGGATGCAGCAGGGGTGAGAGAAGCCTGGGCTTCCCGTCTGAGGCTGTTGCCCCTGCGACCGGGCCCCGGATGAACGGAAGACGGCGGAACGGAACAAAAATTCATTTTAAGATAAACACAGCTAACTCCTAAACAGACCAAACAAACTTGAACATTGGAGCCCTCAGATCCTCTTTCTCAGGGAGGAAAACACTCCTAAAAACCCAGCAGATGAAACCAGATGGGGATCCACATGATCGCTATAGGAACAGGTGAGAGGAACCAGAGATGAGATGAGGGGTACAGGTTGGCAAAGCCAGGAATCAAGCAAGGGTGTTGTAGATATATCAAGCACACACGTCTCCTCAGACCGTGCTGCTTGAGCCATGACCACCCTTTCCTTAGAGATGCCTCCTTGAGAAGAGAAAACTATGAAAAATCCAGTTGGAGAAAAAAGTGGTGAAAAAATTTCTTCCACCTAAGAGAAGGGGGGGGGGGGAGACAGCAAGTCAGTTTCTTCCATCTAACCCCATCTCCTGCATCCTCTTCGGTCACACCAACTATCTTCATGTCTTCCTTCACTGTATCCATGAACCTCCTCTTTGGTCTTCCTCTAGTCCTCTTTCCTGGTGGTTCCAAACCCAGCATCCTTCTTCTGATGTACTCTCTCTCTCTCCTCTGCACATGTCCAAACCATCTCAGTCTGACCTCTCTGACTTTAAAACCTCTAACATGTGCTGTTCCTCTGATCCTGTCCATCCTGGTCACTCCCAGAGAGATCCTCAGCATCTTCATCTCTGCTACAAACATCTCTGCTTCCTGTCTTTTCTTCAGTGACACTGTCTCTTGACCAATCAGCATGGCCGCTCTGACCACACTGTCTCTAGACCAATCAGCATGGCCGCTCTGACCGCACTGTCTCTAGACCAATCAGCATGGCCGCTCTGACCGCACTGTCTCTTGACCAATCAGCATGGCCGCTCTGACCACACTGTCTCTAGACCAATCAGCATGGCCGCTCTCACCACGGTTTTCTACACTTTTCCTTTCATTTTATCTGAAACTCTTCTATCACACATCACACCTGATACTTTTCTCCACCCGTTCCAGCCTGCCTGCACACGCTTCTTCACCGCTTTTCCACACTCTCCATTGCTCTGGAGTGTTGATCCTAGATACTTAAAATCTTCCACCTTCTTTATCTCTTCTCCCTGTAACCTCACTTTTCCATTTGGATCCCTCTCATTCACACACAGGACCTTAAGTGGGAGCCAACCATCAACTCCAGGATCAAAAAGGCCCAGCAGAGGATGAAGAAAGCCAAGCTGCCCGCCCAGATGTTACACAGCCATCATCGAGTCCATCCTCACCTCCTCCATCACTGTTTGATACGCTAGAGCCACAACCAGGGACAAACATAGACTGCAGCGCATTGTGCGCTCTGCCGAGAAGATAATTGGCTGCAGCCTTCTATCTCTCCATGACCTGTACGTCTGCGGGACTTGGAGGCGTGCAGGTCAGATAGCAGCTAACCCTTCCCACCCTGGACGTGAATTTTTTTAGCCACTCCCCTCGGGCAGGAGGCTCCGGTCCATTCGTACCAGAACGTACAGCCATAAAAACAGCTTCTTCCTTCCGGCCATTGGATTCCATTTAATACGTTGTGTTTTCACGCATTCTGAAATCTAAGTTTATGTTGAAAACAACTTAGAAAATCAACAAAAAGTTGAATACATGTAGAAAAATCCAACCTAACCAACGCATTTCTCACAGTTTGATTCGGGTTTCGTTTGAAACATGAAAGCTTATTTACACCAACTGTCGTTTTGACATGTAGTTTTTTACACACTGAGCCTGACAGTCGAGGATTTACTGAACATTCACTTATCTTCTGAGCCAGAAAGCCCTAATCATTGCATTAGACATGGAGCTAAGCTAGCGTAATCCCCACAGGATGTTTAAGTCCAAAGATTTTACATTGAAAAACACCAACAGTACAATGGGGACACACTTGTTGCCGAGTTGAGCCGTGTGGATTAGAGTGGATCAGGGCCGATGGTCGTAGCACATGGGAAACGCTTTACGCTCCTACTTCCTGTTTGTACGCCCCCTGCTGGCATAAGCCTGGTCCCACACCTGAAAGCTTTGCCCCACTGTGTCCCATGAACTCAAATCCCAAACCCAATGGGAGAAATCACTGGTTCCGAACAAGAATGAGTTACAGACAAGGCTTCAGACAAAAATCCTTCGCCTCCGCTACGTTCCAAACTGTTTTAATGATGAATGATTGAGGTTTATGTGAGGTTAAAGCTGCAATGTGTGTGAGGATTTTACATTTTTTTGTCATCACAATAACAAAATCCACCATCCACTGTCCGGATTTACTTAGTACCAACTATGAATTATTGGTTAGGTTTTACTGGTCCATGCAACAAAATTGCCCCTACTTTCTCCAGCGCGTTGGGGGCCTACCTCAGCTTCTCAGCACCAAAGCGCTCGGGAGGCATCCTGATCATATGCCTGAATCTCCTCATCTGGCTTTTCTCAACCTGGAGGAGCAACGTCTCTACTCCAAGCTCCTTCTGGATGGAAGAGCTCCTCCTTCTATGTATTTCTGAGAGAGCGCCCAGACACCTTGCAGAGAAAGATAATTTTGGCCACTTGTATCCACGATCTCGTTCTACCATGGTGAGGGTAGGAACATAGATCCTGGTTACCATGGTGAGGGTAGGAACGTAGATCCTGGTTACCATGGTGAGGGTAGGAACGTAGGTCCTGGTTACCATGGTGAGGGTAGGAACGTAGATCCTGGTTACCATGGTGAGGGTAGGAACGTAGATCCTGGTTACCATGGTGAGGGCAGGAACGTAGGTCCTGGTTACCATGGTGAGGGTAGGAACGTAGATCCTGGTTACCATGGTGAGGGTAGGAACGTAGATCCTGGTTACCATGGTGAGGGTAGGAACGTAGATCCTGTTTACCATGGTGAGGGTAGGAACGTAGATCCTGGTTACCATGGTGAGGGTAGGAACGTAGGTCCTGGTTACCATGGTGAGGGTAGGAACGTAGATCCTGGTTACCATGGTAAGGGTAGGAACGTAGATCCTGGTTACCATGGTGAGGATAGGAACATAGATCGACTTGTAATTTACCACGACAGACCGATATAGCATCCTTTTTATTGCTGACGCCACATAGATCCAGCTGTCGATCTCTCGCTCCATCCTTCCCCGACTCGTGAACAAGACCCCGAGATACTTAAACTCCTCCACTTGGGGCAAGACCCTGTCCATGATCGGCAGGGGGCATTCCACCCTTTTCCGGGCGAGGACCATGGTCTGGTTTGCAAAATGTGTTACAGAAGCACAGACGCACAAAATCCTTTGATACCTCCTTAATTTGGTGCGAACGGAGGCATAAATATTGCTGTTCAATTACTTTGTACATCCGTTTCTCTCATTCTGTTTTGTATCAAAGTTTTAGAAGCAAGATGATAAAACACGACTCGACTTTCGGTTTGACTCGAACAAAACAGTGGCACGGACACCCGCTGAGAGGGGGAGTGAAACCATCAATCACAGAGCATCCCTGGATCTACAGTCAGGGTCTTTGCATCTGCAGAGTGCAATCAAAGCACCACATCACCGTTCCAGCAGAGCTTCTCACCGTTTTCATCTCATCACGCTTCAAAATGGATCACACTCAAAACACAACGTGCAGTTTACCAGATTTTCTCTAAATTTTTTAAAACTGGATTTGAGTCTTTGTTCCTCTTTTTGAGAGAAAATGGTGAGAAAGTCAATCTCTGGAAGGATGTGAATAAATGAGCTTAAGTTTTTTTTTTTCCGTGTTCACTGCTAGGTATTCCTGGAACTGGCTCACTAGAGCTGAAAATTGCTTATGCCCCGAGGGAAACGGAGAAGGCCAAACCTCACCAATTTTCCCCTCAACTGCTGTCTTCAGCCTGTCATCTGTGATGGCCTCCAGGATGGTCAGATGGCCACACAGTCGAGCCGAAACAAGAAACAATGGCAGCATGTTGGCTTTGATGTTTGACTGCTTCATCGTTTCATGTGAGACTTTTGGAACCAGTCAGGTTGGTAGATTATTGAGACTACAGCTACAGTTACAGCTAAAACTGTGATTGAAGATGGTGATTGAGACGGAGAGACAGTAGCTCAGTGGTCAGATCGTTCACCCGTGGACCGGAAATGAACCGGAAGTTAATAAAGATTATTAATAAAGTATGTTAAAAAAAAAAAAGCATTGTCCACCTGTTTCATCCTTTCCCCACAGCTCGAGATTTGCAAGCCAGCTCCTGACTTGACTTAGGGGTACGCAGTCCATTCTGACACTGTTATAAATTGCTTGACTTGCATGGATTTCATCGTATTTTCATTTTTTTATATATATACTTTATTAATCCCTCACCGGGAAATTTGTGTGCTGCATTACACTACAGCAGGCTGCCACCTGTGACGGCACCAACGGTGGGAGAAACGGGTGGTTAGGTGTCTTCTCCAAGAACCCTAGAAGTGAACTCACTGGGATGCGAACTCGCAAACTTCCGGTTAACTTCCGGTTCGCAGGCAAACGCTCTAACCAGTGAGCCTCCGTCTCCCTCTGGATGTACGCATGCTTGATAAATGAGGCTCCAGTTAATCTATAGTTGTTACTGACTATCTCAGGGTGGTTTATCAAAATACCTGTAATACTTAGGATAGAATTACATTCAAATGAATTTCTGATTTTGACTTTAATGTCCTTAACTCTGAGACCGCCGTGTTCTAAATCTACCTGCAAGCGCCATGACCGTCAATGTGACGCTTATGTAATTATTCATGTTTTGCTTTATTTTATGAATAAACTTTTAAACCACTCAATTTTTAAAGTAATAATAATGATAAAATATTTAAAAGTTTTAAAACCTAGAAAAAAAAAAGCAAACACCAAAGTAAAATGGCGTCAATAGCCTACTTTTTTTCCGCATTTTGCGCCGCTGCTTTAAAAATGTCCTCGTTATAAATCGGCTCCAATATGTTAACCTGAACTTTCAAGACTTATCTAGAAAACATGGCTGACTTTATTCAGACTCTCTTCATGGTGTTTCTTCAATATAATCTCACTCAACTGTTCTAAAATGTTTCTGTAATGGCGTCAAAGTCCTCCCTGTCTCTCTCCACAAATATAAACACACACACATAGCCATAGCAATGTGTTTGTTGCCATAGCAACAACTTCCAATGCTCGCAGCTGCTGCGCAGCGCAGCAGGTTAGAGGAGATAAAATGCTTATAAATTTTAAAATGTTCATTTTTAGAACATTAAAAAATACATGTTAAAATAGAAAACATGTTTATATTAAAGGTCATTAAAGGTCAGCCTCTTAGGTTAGGTTTTATTTTTTTCTAATTAGCATATTAAAGTCACGTGGAGTCAAATTGATGGTTGCAGCGGTCCTAGTGTTAGCCATGGAAGTAAAACTCGGAATACCGAATTGGTACATCTGTAGTTGGTACTACAGTTGGGCTTAATTTCTCCTCCACATTTTGTGAGGGAAACTCTTTAAATCGGAGTGTCACAGAAATCATTTGGCAACGTTTCCACTGATCACCAACGTCTTGTTGGGGTGCAAAACCGGCCAATTCAATCATCAAACTCAGGGGTCCCCAACCTTTTCTGCGCCACGGACCGGTTATGTGTCTGACAATATTTCCACGGACCGAAAAAACAAATAAGACCAGCCTGAAAAACTGGATTTTTTTAATCAATAATAACAAACTTAAAACCACTTTGTCTTCACGAGAAAATTTATTAGCAGCGTCTTTATAACGTGGAAACATTCTTTCTGCTCGAACGCACTCTGGTTGCTATGGTAACGGTAAACGTACCTTCAAAATAAAAGACATCACAAAAACAAAGTGAATAAAACACTAATTAGATTCTTCCCAGTAAGACTAGATCAGTCAGAGTTCTGAGTTTGTTTTGCTGGAACCAGACAGTCCCATCTTGACCTGAAACCTGAAGAGTGTTTCTAAATCCAGTCTGCTTCGTAACTCTGTAACTCCCCTTAAAGAATCTTCCTGTAGATCTTTGTTTGCTAGTTTAGGGGTTTAAATGTAATGAAATGACGCGTCACTATGGAGTCATTGATGGATGTAAGGAAGAAATCCGGGAACTTTTCAAATTAAAACATCAGTGTGGCTCGATTATTAAACCAAATGGAAAAAATGGAAGTTATTTTTTCTTCCTGTACGGGCCTGTACCAAATGACCCACGGCCCGGGACCAGTCCGCGGCCCAGTGGTTGGGAATCACTGATCTAACCGATAACCAAAAAATTAGAGCAGAAAAGACAGCACACCGTGTTCCTGCACTTGCAGTGTGAGCAAGGATCCTAGTCTATTTTTCTAAACACTCAACTGAAGTCAATCCCGCGGACAATGCAGTGCTGCACAATCAATTTTTTTTTAGGTGTTTTGAGGTGAAAGCACTTTGAAATCCTGTAGGATGGCAGAGCTGGACACCCCTAGGCTAAATGGATGCTTGTTGCCCACATAGCAGAATCCTGATTCTTATCTTCGAGCACCAATCGCAGGTAAAACCCAAAGCAGTGGCTCCCTGCTGTCTGTGATTACATGAATTTCCATCATCGGGCTCCTCTGTGGGAGTGTGTGTGTGTGTGTGTTTGCTTGCTGTTTGAACAGAAGCATGACTGGACTGCAAAACCAATCATTGCTGCAGGTTCGCTGCTGCACATCCCGTAAAAGAAATTTCATTAATGCAAAGTATACATCAGATCTTCCCCAGATTGTCAGGTATGAAAGCAGATTCCCAGCTGAGGAATGTGGTAATGCTACACGGTGGCTTTAAACCAAGGGCCGTTGGACTGTGAGGTTAAATCCCAGCTTAGAAAAGTACTGTTCATTTTATCCTCAGCGTGTAGGAACTGCTCCTCATCAGGGCTGTCCTTCAGAGAAATTGAAACACACCAATATCTGGTAAAGTGCTGAGCAGGAAATGAAATCTGTTCTGATAACTATCAGTCAGACAAGCCGTGCATCAAACCAGCGGAGCGTCTTTGTCTTCTGACTAAACATGGCTGAACAATCTAATTCTTAAGCTGAAGCATGACTAAAAATGCGTTTTAATTTCCTCGGGCTTTCTTTGTTGTCTTAAGAGGTATCAGACTGTAAAGAAACGTTTCTGCTTGATGTTTTTACCAGCTGAAGACGAACCGTTCACGTAACCTTAGAGAGAAAAACTCTAGTCTAAACCTCATGACTCCCACTTGCCCGCCGACGGGTCATTTTTGTGTTTCGAACACGTCTGCACTCATAACGACACTTATTCTTTGTTCAGCTCCAGTAAGTTATACCTTATTTTAAAGCTAAGACTTTCAAGAAAACAATCATATAAGTAATATCCATTCTCATGTTTTCAGTAGTTTTAAGATGAAATTACTAATGATCCGCAAAAAAAAAATCAAACCGTGTAGAGCGCATTGGTTACCTATGATCCAGTTCTGACGGCTTCAGACGGGTTCGATCTTTATGTAATTGGTCTCATTTTGTCTGTAATAATCCACAGAATAACTATGTGAAATTGTATTTTCTCAAAAGTAATCCAGTTTAGAGAAATACTCCAGAAAACATTTTTTTTTATGTGAGAAATCCATGGTAAAACGTAGTAGTCGCGTTCCTATCTCCATGGTAACCACCATGCTCTGTTTATGACTTAGTCATTGGTGTGTTTCATTTTCTCACAAAGTTAGATTCAAAATGAGGCCGTTCGCGAGATTTTCCGATCATGGGTTTGTTTGGTAGATGACTTTGAATGAAACAAGCGCTCTTCACTCAGCTAACAGGGGCGCTAGCTTGTTAGCTGCTAGCTGGCCAATGACATCACTCTATACTAAATGATTGACATGGGAAAATACCCAATCACTTCACCTTTCCAACGACGTACTGGACTTATAGGCGGACCAATCCGAGAGCTTTCTATACATTCATTCTTGTCATGTCCCCTCTGGAAATTTTGGTCTGTCGGCTCGGGAGTTTCACTTATAAATCGTGCAACGCTAAAATCGACGTGTTGATGTACAATAGCTTCTACCCAGAATGAGCGATCTATCAAGGTGGCAGAGCGCAAAGAATGTGGTGTAACTCTAAGGAAAGTCACAAGCTGCTAAATGGGAAGACGTCGGGAGAGACTCAACCTGAGGACAGAAGTTGAAATGAACAGAGGACAGTGAAATGAAGCACTTGAAGCAGCGAGGAAACAATTAGATTCTCGTTGGTGAGGTGTTTCAGAATCGTCGCAATGGGAAGAGACCCAGAGGCAGGCCCCTGACCCGCCGGCAGAGACTATGTCTAGCAGCTGGACAGGGGAACACCTCGGGATCCTCCTGGGTCCCGAAGCATTCGGAGCATTCAAACGGGAAGCGTTCGAAGCTTCCTGTCCAGAGAACCTTCTCTGGGCCTTCTCTGGACGGGAAGCTTCGAACGCTTTCCGATTTGTCTGGGCTTCCCGTTTATTGATCGCTCATTCAGGTAGAAGTTGGTGTACATCAACACTTGGATTATAGCGTTGCACGATTTATAAGTGAAACTCCTGGTTTGAAGCGGTAGGACTTGTTCCCGAGATGACAGACAAGAATTTCCAGAGGGGACAAGAATGATCTTAAAATGACTAGAGAAGCCTGGGCTTCCCATCTGAGGCTGTTGCCCCCATGACCCTGCCCCGAATAAGCGAAAGATTAACTTTCCAAGCTGTCCATCCCTTCATTGGGATTGTACGGGGTGCCGGCGAGAGGCAAACTAAACCCTGAACAAGTCCCCAGTCTCTCGCAGGGCGACACATACAGTCATCCCTTGGGGCAATTTCATAGCAGCCAGTCAACCTAACATGCATGCTTTTGGAGGGTGGGATGAAACCGGAGAGAACCAACACAGAGAGAACATGCAAACTCCACACAGAAAGGCCAGTGTTTCAAGCCTCGTCCCCACCTGGGACTCAAACCCTCAACCTTCTTGCTGTGAGGCCACTGTGCCGCCCCTGAATGTTTGTTTCCACCGCAATTCCAGTTCTAGGGTTTTCCAAAAGAAGGTGATCTGCAGATGGAGTCGTTCATTGGTGGGTTTTTATTTGTTGTCCAAATGTTGGACGTTCTGAGTTTTTTCTCCAACATTTGGGCGTTTAAATGACTTGTCCCAATATGGAAAGTAATCTTTTTTAGATTTGGATTCCGGAACAATTGGGACACATTTTCTACTTAATTCAATGTAATTTGTTTCTATTGCTAAGCATCAAAAAATAAAATCTTAACAACTTTAACAATATGGCAAAAAAAAAAAAGAAAAGACGCTCATTGTTAAAAATGTGTTTAGTGAAAAAGATTAAATGGGAGAAAATAATTAGCTGAAGAAAGTAAAGAAAAAAAAATGTGTTCCAAGGAGAAACAATTGATTTAAAAACTATATATATTACATGATAAAAAATACAAAAAAAACTCAGAAAACCGATTTTCCAACAGGACTTGAATGCATCAAATGAGAAATACTGAAATGGCGGGAATTAAAAGAAAAAAAAAATCTTATGTAATTTCTTCTTGTTCAGATCGAAATAAAAGGCTTGACGAGCCCCATCAGTCCCCCAGGCCTTCGTTTGCGCAGCCCTGCTACAGACGCTCCATGAACTTCTATATTTTTGACTTCAGTCTGCCCAAAAAAATCCTTCTGTAAAATTCACAGATAAAAACTTTTAAAAAATCCGATTTGACTTGCGGCTGAATCATGTTGAGGGATTAAAACCTCTGAGTTTTCCCCCTCCTCTCCATCAGTTCCTTCTTGTTTTTGTTTTATTGCCTTTCACCCAATTGACATGAATATTTTACCAGAGGGGCCGATGTAGACCAGCTTAGACATAATTAACTTTTGATGTAGATCGATCGGGGTCCTGATTCGGGGATTGGTTTCTGTGCATCTGATGAAAACAAAGCTGCTGTGTTTTCTGTAAAACCAGAGGGTTCGGATGATGCAAGCATTGATTGCTGAATGACTCAAAAACACAGTGTTATGTGTCGAGTTGCGTGCAATCGCAACTTGGGATGATCACTGATTTATCTCGAGTATAAACAAGAACTGAAAGAAGTAAAAATACCCTCTTTTCTGTTTCGTTCATTTTGTTCCGTCGTCTTCCACTTATCCGGGGCCGGGTTGCAGGGGTAACAGCCCGGGCTTCTCTCACCCCAGCTGCATCCTCCAATCACCCGGAAGGATCCCGAGTCGTTTCCCGACCAGCTGTGAGACATAGTCTCTTCAACATCCGGGGTCTGCCTCTTGGTCTCCTTCCGGTGGGACGTGACCAAAACACCTCACCAGCAAGGCACTCGGGGGGCATCCTGACCAGATGCCTGAACCACCCCTACTGGCTCCTCTTGACCTGGAGGAAAAGCGGCTCGACACCAAGCTCCTCCCGGATGGCAGAGTTCCTCACCCGATCTCTGAGTGAGAGCCCAGCCACCCTGCGGATGCAGCTCATTTCGGCCGCTTGTATCCGCGATCTCATTCTTTCAGTCACCACCCACAGCTGGTTACCATGGTGAGGGTAGGAACATATATCTTGGTTACCACGGTGAGGGTAGGAACGTAAATCCTGGTTACAATGGTGAGGGTAGGAACGTATATCTTGGTTACCATGGTGAGGGTAGGAACGTAGATTTTGGTTACCATGGTGAGGATAGAAACGTAGATCCTGGTTACCATGGTGAGGGTAGGAACGTAGTTCCTGGTTACCATGGTGAGGGTAGGAACGTAGATCCTGGTTACCATGGTGAGGGTAGGGATGTAGATCCTGGTTACCATGGTGAGGGTAAGAATGTAGATCCTGGTTACCATGGTGAGGGTAGGAATGTAGATCCTGGTTACCATGGTGAGGGTAGGAACGTAGCTCCTGGTTACCATGGTGAGGGTAGGAACGTAGATCCTGGTTACCATGGTGCGGGTAGGAATGTAGATCCTGGTTACCATGGTGAGGGTAGCAATGTAGACCCTGGTTACCATGGTGAGGGTAAGAACGTAGATCCTGGTTACCATGGTGAGGGTAGCAACATAGATCCTGGTTACCATGGTGAGGGTAGGAACGTAGATCCTGGTTACCATGGTGAGGATAGAAACGTAGATCCTGGTTACCATGGTGAGGGTAGGAACGTAGTTCCTGGTTACCATGGTGAGGGTAGGAACGTAGTTCCTGGTTACCATGGTGAGGGTAGGAACGTAGATCCTGGTTACCATGGTGAGGGTAGGGATGTAGATCCTGGTTACCATGGTGAGGGTAGGAATGTAGATCCTGGTTACCATGGTGAGGGTAGGAACGTAGCTCCTGGTTACCATGGTGAGGGTAAGAACGTAGATCCTGGTTACCATGGTGAGGGTAAGAACGTAGATCCTGGTTACCATGGTGAGGGTAGGAACGTAGATCCTGGTTACCATGGTGAGGGTAGGAACGTAGATCCTGGTTACCATGGTGAGGGTAGGAACGTAGATCGACTTGTAAATGGAGAGCTTTGCTTTTTGGCTCAGCTCTCTCTTTACCACGACGGACCGATGCAGCGTCCTAATTATTGCCAACTCTGCACCGATCCGCCTGTCGATCACCCGCTCCATCCTTCTAACCACTCTTGAACAAGACCCCGAGATACTTAAAACCCTCTACCTAAACCTCTTTTCCACACCCACACATCTGGCATATCTAGGGAAGTCGTTGACATCACTTCCTGCCCTCCAACCCACTCCCAGGCTCACAGAGTGCTGTTTTTAATGGAGTGTTAAATCTTTTTAAAATACCTTCCAAAGTTACACGTAATCGTTCTATTTAAGAGGACGTAATTAGAGGTGAAACCTTTCCCTGTGCAGGTGCGGGTGGAGGGTCGACCTCTCCGTCAGCGCTCGTGTCAAGTGGATGTGGAGGCAGAGGCGTTAATGGAGAGTTAACAAGCAGGAAATGACATTCGAGCGAGTGGAAATAAAACAAGCTCCAGTTCATCTGACTTCCAGTAGAGCCTGTAGGTGACCGTCAATGGAACATAAACAGGAGGAGTCGGGTCGTTTAGAAAATACCGCCATTTACACTGTTTTATGTCACAATAATAACAAATTATGATATTTTTTTTGTTTTGTTTGTTTTGAATTACTCTATTCATCCCTCATCGGGGAAATTTGTGTGCTCCACTCCTTACACCGCAGCAGGCTGCCCTTCAACGGCACCAATGGTGGGAGAAGTGGGAGTTAGGTGTCTTCTCCAAGGACCCTAGACGTGCTCTTCGTGGGACGCGAACCCACGACCTTGCGGTCCGCGGGCGAACGCGCTAACCACGCGGCCACCGTCTCCACCCAATAACAGTAAAATAACAGATTAAAAATACCTCACCTACCGGATTGTATTTCAAATCAGCAAAAAAAAAAAAAAAAAAGTCACATTAAGCCAAAAACTTATTACATTATAACGTAAACACATATAGCCCTCCCCTGCAGGTGGTGAGCTCATTGAATAGGAGGCCTATGTCACTCTTTCGGGCTAAGCCCCGTTGGGTCCCATGGCTGAAAGTCTGAGGGGCCGGACTCCATGGCTCCGGTTACCCACATCTGGGCAAGGGAACTTAGCCACGGTGCTATTCTTTACCGGGGTTTTTTGAGCGACGTGTTTTCTGGCCCCTTACCTAGGGTGTGAACGCACGGAATCAAGCGGCCAAAATAAGCTTCCTCAAAAGCCAAACCATTCTGGGCTCTCTCTCAGAGATAGAGGAGGAGGGGGCAGGGGGTCTCGGAGTTGAGGTGTTGCTCTCTTGGGTCAAAAGAATTCAGATGTGGTGGTTCGAGCAAATGTCCCACCAGGAGGAGACCCAAAGGCAGATCCCCGACCCACTGGAGACACTAAGTCTCACAGCTGAACAGGGTACACCTTGGGATCCTCCCGGGTGGTTTGGAGGATGCAGCTGGGGTGAGAGAAGCCTGGGTTTCCTGTCTGAGGTTGTTGCCCCCACGACCGGGCCTCGGGTAAGCAAAGACAAAAGAACGAAACGTTTTTACGACATATTGAGGCGTTACTGAGAAAAATATAATGATTTTATGATCCACAAATATCGTTATAACATGATACTCTTATTTTTTTAAAATCTAATTTGCACATCATATCCAGGGGTGGATCCAGGATTTTCTAAAGTCGGGGCGTGAGGTTGTTGACAAAGTCAGTACAGGGCGGGAAGGGGGCATCCCCCCAGGTCATTTTGAAAAATAAGAGTCATTTTCCTGCATTTTGGTGCCCAATCGCTGGCCCTGCAATGGGATAGCTTGACCAGTCCCCTTGCCTTTCTTCTTTTTTTTTTTTTGTGGACCCCCGCCCCTTGGATCCGCACCTGAAATTATTTTTCCTGAAGTGGATTTTGAAATGCAGCTTGTCGATGCCCACCTCCATCCTTCCCCCACTTGTGAACAAGACCCCAAGATACCCCAAGATACTTAAACTCCTCCAGGGCAAGAACCCTATCCCTGACCTGTGGGGGCATTCCACACTTTTCCGGGCGAGGACCATGGAAAAAATCTCAGACATAAAATGCATATAGTTTACCTTGAACACATATTTGGAACGTGGCAACGTGGCATTACTTTGCGGAGCTGACAACGACATGAGGTTAAAGAAAGATGAATCGGGACTAAACCAATCCCGGTCTGATTCGGCTCTTCTGTCCTCTTTTCCGCTCCTTGTTCTCATAAATTGTCTCGAGTTGTGACAGAAAAAGTGTTTTATTTCCTTCTGACCTTTGAATGCTGCTTTGTAGAAATTATTTTCATACTGATTTACAGCAAATTGTCTTCAGCACAGCAGGAATGCCACGTTAAGGTGCCCTCTATCCAGATGCCCTCTACTTGCTCAGAAAGAGATCTTTCTATCGATACGCCAGCCTCCACCATCTGTGAAAAATGACAGTGTCACATACGACCTCTGCAAACCAGCCACTTCCAAACCCAAAATACCAGCTAGATAAACACGCCTTGAAGTGTGTTTTTTGGCCGTTTGTGAAGAATAGATCACGCCAGCCAGTCGAGTAGATACAGGTCAATGAAAAGATTTCCTCCAGTTTAAACCGGAGCAGACAGGTCAGCGCTGTCTGGAAAATACCATCAGCTTCGTGGGATGCAGAAAAGCTCAGGCTGTAATGAACGAACAGTGTCCTCAAGCAAGCAGAGAAAGGTAAAAGTCAATTTTCTCCTGTCACACGTTGAGCCCGAAGCGGTTTTATGATTCGCCGTCACGCTACCGACTCAAACGCTCGCTATCTCGCCTCTCACTCCACATTTACCGTTTTATTTCATACGTCTCATCTTCCACAACCCTGCATTGAATATTCTCTGTTGATTTAGCTTTAATTAGGTGTTTTGCATATTCTAATCTCAGCTGCTTCTTAAAGCCCTGGCCTCATTTAGAAAGCGTGCTTTCGCCAAAATCTGTGTGTACGCCAACTTCAAAGCACATTGAGCGATCCAGAAAGGTAGCGGAGTGCGTGGACTCCAACGTAACTAAACAAAACGAGACAAAAAAGTGAGATGAGGGGAAAAGAGCAGTGAAATGAAGCATTTGGAGCAGCGAGGAAACAATTAGAATTGTTGCCGAAAGAAACAATTAGTGACCGAAAGAACATCAAGGATACATGCGACCGAAATGAGCGTCCTCCGCAGGATGGCTGGACTCTCACTAAGAGATATGGTGAAGAGCTCTGGTATCCGAGAGGAGCTCAGAGTGGAGCTGTTGCTCCTCTGGGTCACGAGGAGCCAAATGGTTTGGTTCAGGCATCTGGTTAGGATGCCTCCTGAGTGCCTGGATGTTGAGGTGCTTCGGGCACGTGCCGCCAGGAGGACACCCAGAGGCAGATGTGGATAACGGCAGATCCGTTGGAGAGACTATGTCTCCCAGCTGGATAGGGAACATCTCTGGATCCTTCCGAATGAGCTGGAGGATGTAGCCGGGGTGAGACAAGCGTGAGTAAATGCGTTTCAGTGAAGGACTGTACATAAGAATGTGATAAAAGATGACCAGTTCCCATGTGGGGCCGCATTATCAAATGAGTTTACACCAATTCCAAGCGTAAACAGACTTCCACACAAAAAAAAAAGTGGCCAAGTGCGTCAACCCAAATCTAAGCAACGTCAGAATCTTCCAAACGGTAAGACATGAGGAACTCCGCAACTGGGCCCCTGTTTCAATGCAAAATGTCTACACGTAAAAATAATCACTATCACTAATAGTGTTACTGCAAATGACTTGAACTGCCTCGACTTGGCACGAGTCCCACCCTGTGGGCATTTTCTGTCTTTATCGCCACAAGTTTGGAATACATTTGATTAAAATTCAACGACAAATCAATGTGTCGATCACAGATTTACCATGGTAACTGTCTTCAACTCTCTTTCACTTGTGGGTTACATCGGGATAGTCATCTCGCGGTTGTTTTTAGAGTATTTTCAGGAGCCACGACTCATATGTACAATGCCATTTGCGGAATCTGCCATCCTCCTACCCCGCTCTAGGAGACCTACATCTCAAGATCTGCTCCGG
Organism: Neostethus bicornis; assembly: GCA_902685375.1. Classification (NCBI taxonomy): domain Eukaryota; kingdom Metazoa; phylum Chordata; class Actinopteri; order Atheriniformes; family Phallostethidae; genus Neostethus; species Neostethus bicornis. Next base: position 1,319,010 of record CACRXE010000066.1, on the reverse strand, counting down.
CGAATTTTTGCGTCCTTGTCTTCTGCAAGACTAATAAAGCGACGCTTGCGGATTTGACTGCCTCCCCTTTTGTTGTCATTCACTTATGGGTACGTCACCACGTCTAACCAATGGCGACATGTGGCTTTATTCTTTCACACAATCACAATGTGTCGCCTTTTTTTTTTTTTTTTGCATACTATATTAATCCCTCAACAGGAAATTTGTGCGTTTCACCGGAACAGGCTGTCACGACGGTGCCAATGGTGGGAGAAACGGGGGGTTAGGTGTTTTCTCCAGGGACACCTAGATGTGAACTCAGTGGGAATTGAACCTGCATACTCTCTACCACTGAGCCACCATTCGCCCATCTTCCCTCGGAGATTTGTTGTAGCTGTGACGCTTAGTTTGCGTTAAGAAAGTTGCGATGGTTTTTAAAAATCTGGTATTTGTGTCGTGTATTCAAGGAGCAGAAGCACGGGCAAAAACGTTTTGCTCAGCTTAAAACCTATGCAAGTCTTTTTTGAGCCCGACAAGACCTCCGAGATACTTAACCTCCTCCACGTGGGGCAGGACCCTGTCCCTGACTCGCAGGAGGCATTCCACCCTTTTCAGAGCAAGGAATTAATCTATTTTTTGAGTCCCTAAAGATTAATTAGCTAATATATTAATTAACATATTCACATCTAAACATTCGTTCCTGGTTTTTCAGAAATAATCTCTGTTAAATTTGTAACCTTGACCCAATCAAATTTCCCTGCCAGCTGTTTTCCCCCTGGTGGAAATGTTCCCCGTCTGTCTCTGATACACGACCAATGTTTTCGCTCGGCACCAAGGACGTTTGGCGCCGCGCCACATTCAACAGGCAGATGTGCTTAGCAACATCTGGCAGGGCATGCGTTTCTCTGCAGTACAACAGGCTGCGGTACATTTCTATCCGCTCTGAGAGGGATGTCCACACGTTATTCTTCTCTCGCTCTACATGCAGAAATCCTTTGAGTTTGAATATGTGTATTGACGTTTCCATTTCTTCGCCCATAAAAACAAACCCATTTTTGATTATCTAATCTGTGTCTCACGCTGGCAGAAATAGAACATCAATGACTGTTCCTGCACAATGAAGCGCCAACCTCTCTCCATGGCTTATCTTTGCCAGTTGAGGTTTGGCCCGAATATGAAGCCAAGACAAAACATAATGTGCTTGTTTTGTGTCTCACTTATTGTTTTTATTTAGTCAGATGCTCCGTCACATTGTGCACCTCCTTCCAGGAAAAAAAAAATTGCCCAGGTTGCCTCCGGGACTCTGTTTTCTTTTGCTGCTTCACCATATGATGCCAGACAATGAGTTGGCCAGTAACTCTGCTGGCAGCTTCTGGTTCACTTCAAATCTCGTACTGATGGTGGACATGAACGCCCTCTTTGGGGTGAGCATTGTTTCACGCCTCAGTGGGTCTATTTCAGGTCATTGTGTGAATCAGAGGCTTGTTTTTAATATTTGAGGTGACTAAAGTCTCCATGAGGTTTGTGTAGGTTAGGACCGTGCTGTTCTACACTCATTTAAAACTTTAGGCAGCATGAATTAACCGGGAGATCAACAGGCAGATCGGTGCAGCGTCAGCAATAAGTAGGACGCTACATTGGTCCGTCGTGGTAAAGAGAGAGATGAGCCGAAAAGCAAAGCTCTCGATTTACAAGTCGATCTACGTTCCTACCCTCACCATGGTAACCAAGATCTACGATCCTACCCTCACCATGGTAACCAGGATCTACGTTCCTGCCCTCACCATGGTAACCAGGATCTACGATCCTACCCTCACCATGGTAACCAGGATCTATGTTCCTACCCTCACCATGGTAACCAGGATCTACGTTCCTACCCTCACCATGGTAACCAGGATCTACGATCCTACCCTCACCATGGTAACCAGGATCTACGTTTCTACCCTCACTATGGTAACCAGGATATACGTTCCTACGTCACCATGGTAACCAGGATCTACGTTCCTACCCTCACTATGGTAACCAGGATCTACGTTCCTACCCTCACCGTGGTAACCAGGATCTACGTTCCTACCGTCACCATGGTAACCAGGATCGACGTTCCTACGCTCATCATGGTAACCGGGATCTACATACCTACCCTCACCTATGGTCACCAGCTGTGGGTGGTGACTAAAATAATGAGATCGCGGATACAAGCGGCCGAAATGAGCTTCCTCGCAGGGTGGCTGGGCTCTCACTCAGCGATCGGGTGAGGAACTCTGCCATCCGGGAGGAGCTCGGTGTCGAGCCACTCCTCCTCCAGGTTTAGAGGAGCCAGATGGGGTGGTCTGGGCATCTGGTCAGGATGCACCCCGAGCACCTTGCTCGTGAGGTGTTTCGGGCACATCCCACCAGGAGTAGACTAAGAGGCAGACCCCAGACCTGCTGGAAAGACTATGTTTCACAGCTAGCTGGGGAACGACTCGGGATCCTCCTGGGTGAGCTGGAGGACGCAACCGGGGTGAGAGAAGCCTGGGCTTACCATCTGAGACTGTTGCCCCGCCACTTAGCCCCGGATGAGCGGAAGACATTGGAACAGAATGTAATTAACCATTTGTTTACAGACATTTACTGCCACTGGATATAAATCTGACGAGCAGACCAAATGCTGGTGGGATCGACGGCTGTCATTTCTCTCAAGACGTCACCTCATAATTTTGATTTCTATTAATCACTAACTTACATCAACTTATTTTAACATCTTCTATTCCATTGCCTTCCGCTTATCCGGGGCCGGGTCGCAGGAAAAACTCAAATAAATGCACTCATTGTTTCCGAAAAGCGGTATCGGTGCAAACCAGGCACCTGCAGACCCGCCCACTTTCATTTCTCATGTCTCTCTGACTTTCTATGCCAGGCATGGGCAAACTACGGCCCGCGGGCCATATGCGGCCCGTTAAACATTTTAATCCGGCCAGCCGAACAAAAAAAATTTAAATAAATAAACCATGTTAGATTGATTTTTTCTGCACTTCTGAAGTTCGTCACTTGATGGCGCCAAAAATACAACAACACCGCTTCCATTAAAATGTGTTAGTCTCCGTGATACGCACACTTTCAAAGTGTGCACAGATATGTAAAGCCATCGGGGCCAATACACGCATGTAAACAAGGGTGTTAGATGTTAAAACAAGCAAAATGTTACATCAAGCGCTTGGATTTCAAACCTAGTGCCGCTAGATTTTAAATTTAACGATCTTGATGTAACATTTAGCGTTTGTTTAAAATTTAGCGTCATTCTATTGGTCTAATCTAGAGGTTACCAAAGCATGCCATCCATCTGATCCTGTTCCCAGGGGCAAATACAGGATTTTTTAAAGAGGGGGCACAAATAGTATAGAGGGGTTTGGGGGCACCCTCACAGCCCAGGACCTTTTTGAAAAACAAGTAATTTTTCTGCATTTTGGTTCATATTTTAACCAAAGTTTATAATAATTAAAGTAGTAAGAACAATTTTTTTTGTTGTTGACCTAGAGGCCTCCCCACCTGATTGGTAACCCGCTTGTCAAATGTTAGAACTCAATGTGGCCCGCGAGTCAAAAAGTTTGCCCACCCCTGTTCTATGCCATCGTCCTTCCCTGTGACCCGTTCATCTTTGGTGGAACCAGAACTTTCTCTGATGAACTGGACTTCAGGACTCTGGTTGAGTCATATTTTACGTATCATTTAAACTCTGAATTGTCACTTTTGCTGGAATGAGACGTGATCCCACGAGCTCAGGAAGCTGCTGCACAACACGGCGTTGCCATGGCAACTGGAAAATTCTATGTGGATTTGGCATGTTCTTTTCCTGAATGAGTAGGTTGTGTTTTGGTGCCCTGGCATCCCCCAACACGCTTGTTAGGTTGATTGGCATTTCTAAATTCTCTCTGGGAGTGAGTGGTTGTTTATGTGTGTGTGATGGACGGGCGGCTTGTCCGAAGTGTACCCTAACACTGGTGAAATAAGCAGGTGTAAACAATGGATGGACGGGTCTCTGTCTCTTCTAATGTTTGTGTCGTTGGACTCCAGGTGGTACTTGATGCTTCCCGATGAGTTGAAGCAATGACAGCTTAACTTTGTTTTCGTTTACATGGGCATTGCCCAGAATCAGGAGGCCTTAGTGGTTGGTATGTCAACGATGCCCTTCACCGATTCTCTCTGGTTCGTCCAAGATGCGTCTCCGGTCAGTCCTGAGCGGGGATCATTCATACAACACCATATAAGCAGAAAGAATTACTGACTCTTTATAGACATAAAGAGTAGACCCCACATTGGCTGTTATGGCCGCCATCTTGGACAGGAAGTCCTACCTGCAGACAAACCAAAACTGTCGTAATCGATACGATGCCTGGGCATGGTGTGGCGCGACATAACAAGGGTCAAATGGCTGAACAAAGCGGTCCACTGGCACAGTGGGCTCACAGCAAGTAAGGTCTGGGTTTGAGTTCCAAGTGGGGACGAGACTTAGAACACTAGCCTTTCTGTGTAGATTTTGCATCTTTACCCCTTCTATGCTCCAAAAACATGCATGTTAGGCCACAATAAAATTCCCCTTAGGAATGTGTGCGTGCGTCGATGGCGACAGACTGGTGACCTGTTCGGGGTGCACCCTGCATCTCGCCTGTAATCACCGGGAATAGGCTCTGTCTGTGATGATCCCCTCACCTGCCACCAGAGAGAGCCCTGGACCTCCCCTCATCACCCTGATTAGGGACACCTGAGGGTGATTAGTCTGATGATACACACCTGTCCATCCTGGTGCCTATTTAAAAGGCAATCACTCCAGACGTGTTTGTAGGTTCATCATCAACGCCACCATCACCATCCCTTCCTCCTCCTTCCACATCCCCACATCCTGACGCTGTCAGGATGTGTTAATCTGGCTTTTGCCTGCTGGATTCTGTCCTTTACAGCAGTGGTCCCCAACCACTGGGCCGCGGACCGGTACCGGGCCGTGGGTCATGTTGTACCGGGCCGCACAGAAAGAAGAAATAACTTTTATTATTTCCATTTGGTTTATTATTCGAGCCATAATGATGTTTTAATTTGAAAAGTCACCAGATTTTCTTCCTTATATCCATCAATGCCTCACCTTTGACGCATCATCCATTTAAATTTAAACCCCTGAACTAACAAAATGAGTAACAAAACAAAGATCTACAGGAAGCTTCTTTAAGGGGAGTTACAGAGTTACGAAGCAGACTGGACCTTAGAAACACTCTTCAGGTTTCAGGTCAAGATAAGACTGTCTGGTTCCAGCAAAACAAACTCAGAACTCTGATTGATCTAGTCTTACTGTGAAGAATCGAACTAGCATTTTTAATCACTTTGGTTTTGTGATGTCTTTTATTTTGAAGGTATGTTTACAGTTACCATGGCAAGAGAGAATGTTTCCACGTTCTAAAGACGCTGCTAAAAAATTTTCTCGTGAAGACAAAGTGGATTTAAATTGATTATTATTGATTAAAAATCCACTTTTTCAGGTTGGTCTTATTTATTTTTCGGTCCGTGAAATATTATCAGACACTAAACCGGTCCATGGTGCAGAAAAGGTTGGGGACTCCTGCTTTACAAGACTCAATCTGAACCCCTTTACTGTGGATAAAGTTCCCAATGTAAATCACCCCGTCTTTAAACATCTTCTACTGAATGGAGAGCATGATCACTCCATTAAAAACAATCATACTTAAGAATCCTTTCTTTGGTAACGCTTCGGCACCATACGAGTAATTTAAAGAAAGAAAGAAGGGAAATAAAAATCACTTCAGTCCTGACTTACTCAAGTCCTGACGACTACATGTGAATAGATTAGAAATGTATTAGAGCGGGCAAACAAATGGAAAGGTCATCTCCACTAATGTGGAGCGGTGGCCTCTCTGAATAATGAGATCTTGTTATGCCGGTGAGTGGCTGGTCGTGAAGGTGCCGCCGACTCTCTGCTGACTGACTTCATGACCGGGCTTTTTAACGCAGGACGATGAGCAATTATAATTAACTGTCACCAAACTGTGCGGGAGCCAGTGGAACATTATGTCCCTCCGAGAAGTTTAACTTTGAGAAACATAAACTGTGAACAGGAATGAGATGTTACAGAAAATGGGACGTTAAACTGATCCAAGTGTGGTTCGTTTAAAGGAGGATTTTAATCTTCTGTTTACAGTCTTTTACAGTCTCTTTGAGAATGTTTATTTCTAGATGACGAGCTTCTCGAGTACTTTTGCTCATGTTTATAACAAGTTAGAGAAACTGTTTTTCTCCCTGTGAGGGTCCAACGTGGTGATGTTCGGCACCACTCCCTCAACCCCTCGCTGTTAGACCGTCATCTACGGCCTGGTTTATAAAGATTTGCTTAGATTTTAAACTTAGCTCTTGTCTTTGCGGCGGCACGGTGGCACAGTGGGAAGCACAGTGGCTTCACAGAAAGTAGGTTGAGGGTTCGAGTCCCGGGTGGGGTCAAGGCTTAGAGTTTGCATATTCTTCTCTGGGTACCCCGGTTTCCTCCCACCCTCCAAAAATATGTACGCTAAGTTGATTGGCCGCTACATGATTGCCCTTCGGAATGAGTGTGTGTGTGTGTGTGTGTGTGGCCCCATGACAGACTGGCGACCTGTTCGGGGTGTACTTTGCCCTTTGCCTTGAATCAGCCGGGATGAGTCTGGCACCAACCGCAACTTTGTAAGGAATAGGCGGTTGAGAAGGTAACTGACTGATTTGTCTTTACTCCATTCGCACACCTGAAGCCTCATTTACCAAATCTGTGTATACGCCGACCTCTACGTAAGTTGAGTAATTTGTCAAAGTAACAAAGAACATGCAAACTCCACACAGAAAAAAAACACTATTTCAAGCCTCGTCCCCAAGTCCGGGACTCAAACCCAGACCTTTCTTGCTGTGAGGTCACGGTGTTAACCCCAGCGCCACCGTGCCGCCCAAATGTTTAATCAACTTTTCTGTAATGTGGTTTATTTTTGTCTCATTTATAGACGTTTCTGTGTGATTTTTAACGGTTATTGTTGGGGTACGCAAAATTAAGGCCCCCGAAACGTTAAGCCTTCCCAGGATACCAAGCCTTTCCCAGAACTCCAAACCTTCCCAAGACTCCAAGCCTTCCTAGGATTCCAAGCCTTCCCAGGACTCCAAACCTTCCCAGGGGTCCAGGCCTTACCAGAACTCCAAGCCTTCCCAGAACTACTAAGCCTTCTCAGGACTCCAAGCCTTCCCAAGACTCTAAGCCATCCCAGAACTACTAAGCCTTCTCAGGACTCCAAGCCTTCCCGTGATTATAAGCCTTCCCAAGACCCCAAGCCTTCCCAGGACTCCAAGCCTTCCCAGGACTCCAAGCCTTCCCAGGACTCCAAGCCTTTCCAGGGGTCCAAGGCTTCCCAGAACTCCAAACCTTCCCAAGACTCCAAGCCTTCCCAGGATTCCAAGCCTTTCCCAGAACTACAAGCCTTTCCGGGGGTTCAAGGCTTCCGAGGACTGCAACCCTTCCCAGGACTCCAAGCCTTTCGAGAAAGCTAAGCCTTTCCCAGAACTCCAAGCCTTCCCAAGTCTCCAAACCTTCCTAAGACACCAAGCTTTCCCAATACACTAAGCCTTCCAATGACTCTAAGCGTTCTCAGGACTTCAAGCCTACGTAGGTTGGAAACCAGATCTCTCTTCACAACCACGTAATTCCCCCAAATAATATGGTTTAACCTAGCTGTGCATCTGGGTTCCACCTCCCACCCCCACTGTGTCTCATACTCTGCACACAGAAATGCAAACACACGTGTTTGAATCAACACAATCTTCTTGACATTTTCTTCTCGAGTGGAGGATTGAAGTTCGTCTCCGAGCATGATGGTGCTCTTCTCTGCACGTCTGAATCAGCATGCTAGTTCCTAATCGCTCGTCCTGCACATCTCCACCCCCCCCCCCCCCCCGTCACCTCGCCACTGCGTCCTGCCTGGGATGTATCACGCCAGCACCATCCTTAGATAGAAAGCCGCGCTGCTCATTAAGATAGGGAAAGATAGCAGAAATGGAAAAAAGGCGGAGAAGGCGAAGAGAAGGAGATAAAGCTTGTGCCTGTTGGATTTGTTCCACTCCATTGTTTTTGTATTTCACCGCCCTCCCCCATCGGCCCCTCACATCCGCCCCACGCTTCATCTTCCTCCTGCTATTTAACAATAAAACATGGCTGCATTGCCCTTGGACAAGTTGCTATATTTACAGTATTTTTTTTCTCACGTTGCAGTCCTTCATATTTCCGATCTAAAGGAGGAGATAAATCCGGACGACTCTAAACTCTGTTTCCTTTGCTAATTAAAAGCCGTGAGACTAGAACAAACTGTCAATGTTACTGTTGCGTTCTGGGACCTGCGGTCTAGGAACCACTGATGCATGAAGGCTCTCTGATGTTCTTCTTGCAGGAGGGATCTGTCACACTTGTAGAAAAAGCAACTTCAGCTGTGAGATAAGACGGGGTTGCAGGGTGCAAGATCCAGTCACAAGTGGCCATCAGCATCTTCTGGCAGTAATCTCCGCACTGAAGCCCCGTGGTGTCGCTAAAAATAAAGCTGACAGATGCTAATCCATGCAAGTCAACTCTGATCCGCGTAACGGATGCACCTAAAGTGTTCAGACCCGATAACCTGTCACATGGTTTTGTGAAGGAGACGGGCAGGCAATTTGGGAAAGATATACTTGGGTTGTTTTTTTCGTCAGATTTAATCGGCCACTCATTTACGAGCTGATGAAGAGGGATTAGAAATGAAGGAACGTGACGTCACGTACGGAAGATTTTATTTTCTTTATTCACCTGGACGTCTTGCCAATTGTTCGATATCATCTCTGATATCGTTGTTTGTAATTAAAGCCAAATCCTTTGAGCTTCTTTAGATTAAGTCTGTCAAAAAATGTCCCAATTTTTACAAATGAGAGTGGCTTCTTGAGGTTTTCTGCGAACTTAACTTTTTTTGAGGTTTCTAACGTGTTCAAAAATCATTACCATTTTATATTTCATTCCTGTTGACACAGGGAGAACATGCAAACTCTACACAGAAAGACCAGGGATTCAAGCCACACCCCCATTTCGGGAGTCACGACCTTTCTTTTGTGAGGCCATCGTGCAGTTCCGTTCCGTCGTCTTCTGCTTATCCGAGACCGGATCGCGGGGGCAACAGCCTCAGATGAAAAGCCCAGGCTTCCTTCACCCCGATTGCATCCTCCATCTCACCGGGAAGGATCCCAAGTCGTTCCTCGACCAGCTGTGAGACTTAGTCTCTCTAGCAGGTCCGAGGTCTGCCTCTTGGTCTCCTCCTGGTGGGGTCAACCAAGGCAAACAGGTCCTAGGTGGGGGGCCAGACAAAACGCGGCTCAAATATTCCTATGAAGAGCTCAAGCATGAACAAGTTGCCCTTGCCCAGACGTGGGTAACCGGGGCCCCCCCCTTCGAGCCAGGCCTGAGGGTTACTGTCGTGCCTGAGGGCACAAGAGCGAGCGACTGATGTGCCCCCGAACAGGGTACATCGGCCGCCCTTCCAGTGGACTCACCACCTGCAGGAGGGGCCATGGGGTCGGGTGAAGGAGGAGATGGGTGGCAGCCAATGATGGCGACCTTGGCTTGCCTCTTGATCGCCTCCCAGTGGGACATGCCAGAAACACCTCACCAGGAAGGCAGTCCGTGACCATCCTGACCAGATGCTCGAACTACCCCATCAGGCCTTTCTCGACCTGGATGAGGAGCGGCTTGACACCGAGCCCCTCCCGGATGGCAGAGCTCCTCACCCGATCTCTGAGTGAGAGCCCAGCCACCCTGCGGAGGAAGCTCATTTCGGCCGCTTGTATCCTTGATATCCGTGATCTCATACATGGTGAGGGTAGGAACGTAGATTTTGGTTACCATGGTGAGGGTAGGAACGTAGATTCTGGTTACCATGGTGAGGGTAGGAACGTAGATCCTTGTTACCACGGTGAGGGTAGGAACGTAGATCCTGGTTACCATGGTGAGGGTAGGAACGTATATCCTGGTTACGATGGTGAGGGTAGGAATGTAGATCCTGGTTACCATGAGGATGGTTATGAACGTAGATCCTGGTTACCATGGTGAGGGTAGGAACGTAGGTCCTGGTTACTATGGTGAGGGTAGGAACGTAGATCCTGGTTACCATGGTGAGGGAAGGAACGTAGATTCTGGTTACCATGGTGAGGGTAGGAACGTAGATCCTTGTTACCACGGTGAGGGTAGGAACGTATATCCTGGTTACGATGGTGAGGGTAGGAATGTAGATCCTGGTTACCATGGTGAGCGTAGGAACGTAGATCCTGGTTACCATGGCGAGGGTAGGAAATTAGATCCTGGTTACCATGGTGAGGGAAGGAACGTAGATCCTGGTTACCATGGTGAGGGTAGGAACGTAGATCCTGGTTACCATGGTGAGGGTAGGAACGTAGATCCTGGTTATCATGGTGAGGGTAGGAACATAGATCCTGGTTACCATGGTGAGGGTAGGAACGTAGATCCTGGTTACCATGGTGAGGGTAGGAACATAGATCCTGGTTATCATGGTGAGGGTAGGAACATAGATCCTGGTTACCATGGCGAGGGTAGGAAATTAGATCCTGGTTATCATGGTGAGGGAAGGAACGTAGATCCTGGTTACCATGGTGAGGGTAGGAACGTAGATCCTGGTTACCATGGTGAGGGTAGGAACGTAGATCCTGGTTACCATGGTGAGGGTAGGAACGTAGATCCTGGTTACCATGGTGAGGGTAGGAACGTAGATCCTGGTTACCATGGTTAGGGAACGAATGTAGATCGACTTGTAAATCCCGATTTTTGGGTCGGGTCGGGCTTGGGCTCAAATTCGGTTTCGGTCTTAAGATCTTACCTCTACTAACACCCACATTACTCAGAACCAACTGTTGATGAACTGATAATGTCTTCACTATCATGGGACTAACGGTCGGAGGGATGTAGTTCTACGTCTTAGCCTCGACTTATTCTCGTTTCTTCCTGAGGTTATTGTTCCTGCGTTCTTATCGACGGAAAACGGAGAACAATAAAAATAAAATGGAGATATTTTCATACAATAGACATTGTTCTGCAGGAAGGTGGACCGAAAAGCTTCGCAGGGATGTTTGAAAACAACATGGCAGCTCTGTAATTAGCCCTTCCTGGTCTGTCCACCCCTCACTTTCAGTTTTTCATTCCCTAGTGTTTCCAATGACAGCTTTATTTCTCACAAAAAGCTCGCCGATGGACTTTTACTCTGAAATAAAACAAACAAAAGCCTTCCTTCTGCTATTAAAATAAGCTAATTGGTGTTTCTCATTTGTTGCGGCTCCATAAAGCCATCTCATCAAGACCTTCTGCCTCCAGCCAATAAAAGCCTGAAGTCGAACACTCATTAGCAGAGCCGACACTGATGATGGGTATTTAGTTGGCATTAGTGTATGACAAAAAAAAAAAAAAAAAAGAAATCCCACCACCCCGAGGCGTTTACTGTCATGTCTGGTTTGATAAATTACTACATATCGTTTGCCTGCAGGTGGTTTTCATCCATTTTTTTTTCGCCGATATAAACATCCTTGCATCACCGCCTCACGTTATGGATTTAAAGTCGGGTGTTTTTCACTTTTATAAAGTCGACCAAAAGAATTTTTTTCAGCAGATTAAAAATAAAAAGTCAAACTTTTTTTGAGTTTGACGACTCGGTTCTGTTCTGTTCCGTGGTCTTCCGCTTGTTCCGGGGCCGGGTCGCGTGGGTAACAGCCTCAAACGGGAAGCCCAGGCTTCTCTCTCCCCGGCTGCATCCTCCAGCTCACCCGGAAGGATCCCGAGTCATTCCCCGGTCAGCTGTGAGACAGTCTCTCCAGCAAGTTCGGGGTCTGCTTCCCGGTCTCCTCCCGGTGGGACGTGCCCAAAACACCCCACCAGCAAGGCGCTCGCGGGGCATCCTGACCAGATGCCCGAATCACCCCATCTGGCTCGACACCAAGCTCCTCCCGGATGGCAGAGCTCCTCACCCGATCTCTGAGTGAGAGCCCAGCCACCCTGCAGAGGAAGCTCATTTCGGCCACTTGTATCCGTGTTCCCATTCTTTCGGTCATTTTTCGGTCTGTTTGCAACTAAAACGAATAAATGAAAATATTTGAAGAAATTGGATTTTTCCGTTCACTATTAAAACAAAACGAACTCGACGTTGTGAATATTTAACCATCGAGGTAGTAAAATGATGTAAGAATGAAGTCAAATTTTTCTTCTCGGATTCTTTTCAGGATCCATCGGGGATTAAATGTATCATTTAAACTGCAGTTCTTTGAATTATAAATGTTCAAATATTGTTTTTATTACGTTGGATGTTTAATTTTTTATCTTTTTCTAAGAACTTGGGCGGTAAGTGTATCTGTAAAACTCTAAGACTTTGTCAAACCCCCGAATGAATCGTAATGAGAGCCCACAGTTACTGGTACCAGCTGTAGATTAACTGATTTTCAGGATCCCTCACGTGCCGCCACAGGCAGCCCTGGATGTTCCTAATCGGTAGGGTCACCTGAGGATGATTTCTGATTCCACACATCTGTGCACCCTGCCATCTATTTAAGGGCAATCAGCCTAGACTTCCCTGTCTGGTCTTCACTATCCCTTCAAGCCAGACTTAGCTGGTCCTGTAATCGGGTCCTCCTCTTTCCACCGCCCCCCCAAAAACCCTGACACTGATTAGGTTTGCTAACGTCGGTCCTTTTTTCTGTCTTAATGGTTCTGTTTTTTAACGTTTGTCTCTCTGTGAAGCTCTGCTGTGTCTGTCTTTGCAGTCCATTACATGCGATCTAATGAGGCTACAAGTCCAGCAAATGAAATTTTAATGAAGGTTTGTTTGTTTTTATTCTTGAAAGCAAACAGATGCTCTGCACACTACTGCCTCCTACAGGCAGCAGGGAGAAAACAAAGATTTGTCTCCTGAACCGTCCAGTCCTATTGGACGCAGGGAATGCTGGAGCCTATCCCGGCTGATTCAAGGCATAAGGGAGGTGACACCCCGAACAGGTCGCCAGTCTGTCCCGAGCCACACACACACACAACCATCCACACACGCACTCATTCCGAGGGGCAATTTTTTTTATATAGCGCCGATCAACCTGACATGTATGTTTTTGGAGGGTGGAAAGAAACCAGAGAAAACCTCACCCTCACCATGGTAACCAGCATCTACATTCCTACCCTCACCATGGTAACCAGCATCTACATTCCTACCCTCACCATGGTAACCAGCATCTACATTCCTACCCTCACCATGGTAACCAGGATCTACGTTCCTACCCTCATCATGCTAACCAGGATCTACGTTCCTACCCTCACCATGGTAACCAGGATGTACGTTCCTACCCTCACCATGGTAACCAGGATCTACGTTCCTACCCTCACCATGGTAACCAGGATCTACGTTCCTACCCTCACCATGGTAACCAGCATCTACATTCCTACCCTCACCATGGTAACCAGGATCTACGTTCCTACCCTCATCATGCTAACCAGGATCTATGTTCCTACCCTCACCATGGTAACCAGGATGTACGTTCCTACCCTCACCATGGTAACCAGGATCTACGTTCCTACCCTCACCATGGGAACCAGGATGTACGTTCCTACCCTCACCATGGTAACCAGGATCTATGTTCCTACCCTCACCATGGTAACCAGGATCTATGTTCCTACCCTCACCATGGTAACCAGGATCTATGTTCCTACCCTCACCATGGTAACCAGGATCTACGTTCCTACCCTCACCGTGGTAACCAGGATCTATGTTCCTACCCTCACCGTGGTAACCAGGATCTACGTTCCTACCCTCACCACGGTAACAAGGATCTACGCTCCAACCCTCACCATGGTAACCAGGATCTACATTCCAACCCTCACCATGGTAACCAGGATCTACATTCCTACCCTCACCAGGGTAGTCAGCTGTTGGTGGTGACCAAAAGTACGAGATCAAGGATACAAGCAGCCAAAATTAGCTTCCTCCGCAGGGTGGCTGGGCTCTCGCTCAGAGATCGGGTGAGGAGCTCGGCCATCAGGGAGGAGCTCGGTGTCGAGCAGCTCCTCCTCCAGGTTGAGAGGAGCCAGACGGGGTGGTTCGGGCATCTGGTCAGGATGCCCCCGAGCGCCTTGCTGGTAAAGTGTTTCGGGCACGTCCCACCGGGAGGAAACCAAGAGGAACACGAGGATAGACGTTTCACTTTTCTTCAAGTTTAACACGTTCGATTTTGAACCAAAACACAAAATATTTACCGAACAGATTTCCGTCCAAATCCTTCATGGATTTTTTAATCTGATCGCACAGATTATCAAACTCTTACCTGCAGTTTAATCAGTTTATTCCTATGAAAATCCTCTCTGGCTGCGACGGAAAACTTTTTAATCAGGTGAAGTAAAACGAATCCTGCATCTGAAATGGATTTTTAAGCCTCTTCATTAATAATAGATCCAAAAAAGTTCTTTTTTTCCTTTTTGTTGACGAAGTAAATCCAAGCCTGAAACTCACAAACGTCTTCAGAAACTCGACTGAGTTCATTTCATGTTTCTTCATCATGACCCGTGATTTACAGGAAAGAAGCTCATTTTGAGGCTCTTTGTTGTAAATTGATTGCGATGACGAGCGGTCACACGGAGGAAAGGATAATTGGACGGAGTAAAAGGGCGAGAATATCGTCGTCTGAACAGAATAGATTTAAATCGGTCTCGGCTCATCAGGACGTCAGTCAGGCTGAAAGGTGAAAACCATCCACGATGACAGAAAAAGGAACGTTTTCAAGGGAATTTAAGTTATATCAAACCTTTTGGGGAAAAAAACAAACCCTATTAGTGCTTTTTTAAAATCCCTTTTCGCAGAAAAAAAACATCCCTCTGGTTTAATTTGGTTCTTTTACGATTTGCTTTAATTAAACAACAAAAACAATCTTTTTTCTTGCTCGTTAAATGTTTGCTGCTAATCAAATGATGAAATTCTAAGAAAGTGGAGCTTGCTCGAAGTCGGGTTTGACTAGTTTTTTGAGTTTTGATGGATTCGGGATCGTTAGCTTTCAGGCAAGGGGTCGTGAACTCACAACGACGCGTTGTTTGACATGTTTGGGCTGCGATCGACCCTCATTACATCGAGTTTGAGGGTTCATTCAGGAACAATATCCTGCTTAATTGATGTAAAAACAAGGGGTTTTAATATTTTATGTACCTGGACATCATTAGGGGGTCAGACTGTATCAAAAGGATGTACCCCACCTCTCGCCTGTAACTGGCCGGGATAGGGTTCCCGTATCCTGTGACCCTGAAGGGATAAACGGTTCAGAAGATGACTGTCAAGGTCCCCTCACCTGCCACCAGAGGGAGCCCTGGACCTTCTATCATCACTCTGATTAGGGACACCTGAGGATGATTAGTCCGATGACACACACCTGTGGATTCCAGTGCCTATTTAAAGGCAGTCTCCACTGACTTCCATGTTGGGTTTTCACCATCCTTCACGGCCAGGGCTTCCTGGCGTCCTGACCAAGTTTTTCATTCTTCTTCTCCTTTCGGCATTTCCCTCCAGGGGTCGCCACAGCAAGTCAGTTTCTTCCATCTAACCCTATCTGCTGTATCCTCTTTGGTCACACCAACTATCTTCATGTCTTCCTTCACTGTATCCATGAACCTCCTCTTTGGTCTTCCTCTAGTCCTCTTTCCTGGTGGTTCCAAATCCAGCATCCTTCTTCTGATGTACTCTCTCTCTCACCTCTGCACATGTCCAAACCATCTCAGTCTGACCTCTCTGATTTTAAAACCTCTAACATGTGCTGTTCCTCTGATCCTGTCCATCCTGGTCACTCCCAGAGAGATCCTCAGCATCTTCATCTCTGTTACAAACATCTCTGTTTCCTGTCTTTTCTCAGTGCGACTGTCTCTAGACCAATCAGCATGGCCGCTCTCACCACACTGTCTCTAGACCAATCAGCATGGCCGCTCTCACCACGCTGTCTCTAGACCAATCAGCATGGCCGCTCTCACCACACTGTCTCTAGACCAATCAGCATGGCCGCTCTCACCACTCTGTCTCTAGACCAATCAGCATGGCCGCTCTCACCACACTGTCTCTAGACCAATCAGCATGGCCGCTCTCACCACTCCGTCTTTAGACCAATCAGCATGGCCGCTCTCACCACACTGTCTCTAGACCAATCAGCATGGCCGCTCTCACCACTCTGTCTTTAGACCAATCAGCATGGCCGCTCTCACCACGGTTTTCTACACTTTTTCTTTCATTTTAGCTGAAACTCTTCTATCACACCTGATACTTTCCTTCACCCGCTCCAGCCTGCCTGAACACGCTTCTTCACCTCTTTTCCACACTTTCCATTGCTCTGGACTGTTGATCCTAGATACTTAAAATCTTCCACCTTCTTTTTCTCTTCTCCCTGTAACCTCACTTTTCCATTTGGATCCCTCTCATTCACACACATGTACTCTGTTTTACTGACCAAGTTTTTCATTGAACTGTTATATTTTTGGACTTACAGACATTTCTTTGGATTAATCCTATGCTTTTGTCTCACAGACTTGCCTGAATTCTGTTACATAAATCCTATTCATGTCCTGCTTTTGGGTCCAACTCCTTCCACATCTTCACATCACAAGACTGACGGACCTTCTTCTTTAATTTAATTCAATGTAATTTGTGGTACGTTATGTCACGTTTCATGTTCAGAACCACCTATCCCTAACACGATTGCGAAGCTGCCGGAGCCTATTGCGGCTGATTCAAGGCGAGAGGCAGTGTACACCGGAAACAGGTCACCAGTCTGTTGCGGGGCCAGACACACAGACAACCATCCACACACTCACTTATTTCTAGGGTAAAAAAAACATGCATGTTTTTGGATAGGGGAAACTCGACACAGAAAGGACAGTGATTGTCCCCACTTTGGGACTTGAACGCCTGACCTTCTTGCTGTGAGGGCACTGTGCTAACCACTGCACCACCATGTTGGCTGATTCCAATTACCTCTAACAGGTAATAGGAAAAAATATGATCAACTCGGAAAATTTCCCTGACACCCTTTGTTTCTGTGGCTGCATTTTTGGAGGCGCTTGGATCCGCCTCAAATGCTCCAACGTCAATGCTCCTCCTCCAAGTCGGGAGAAGCCAGATGGGGTGGTTCGGGCATCTGGTGATTATACGCCTCACTGGTGGGGATCTACGTTCCTACCCTCACCATGGTAACCAGGATCTACGTTCCTACCCTTACCATGGTAACCAGGGTCTACGTTCCTACCCTCACCGTGGTAACCAGGATCTACATTCCTACCCTCAACATGGTAACCAGGATCTAAGTTCCTACCGTCACCATGGTAACCAGGATCTACGTTCCTACCCTCACCATGGTAACCAGGATCTACGTTCCTACCCTCACCATGGTAACCAGGATCTATGTTCATACCCTCACCATGGTAACCAGGATCTACATTCCTACCCTCACCACAGTAACCAGGATCTACGTTCCTACCCTCACCATGGTAACCAGGATCTACGTTCCTACCCTCACCATGGTAACCAGGATCTACGTTCCTACCTTCACCATGGTAACCAGCTGTGGGTGGTGACCGAAAGAATGAGATCGTGGATATAAGCGGCCGAAAAGAGCTTCCTCCTCAGAAATCAGGTGAGGAGCTCTGCGATCCGGGAGGAGCTTGGTGTCGAGCCACTCAACTTCCTGGTCAAGAGAAGCCAGATGGGGTGGTTCAGGCATCTCGTCAGGATGCCCTCGAACGCCTCGCTGGTGAGGTGTTTCAGGCACGTTCCACCGGGAGGAGACCAAGAGGCAGACCCCGGACCCGCTGGAGAGACTATGTCTCACAGCTGGCTGGGGAACGACTCTGGATCTTTCCGGGTGAGCTGGAGGATGCAGCCGGGGTGAGAGAAGCCTGGGCTTTTCGTCTGAGGCTGTTGCCCCGCGACCCGGCCCTGGATAAGCGGAAGACGATGGAATGGAACGGAAACCCTCCGTTTTCTTAAAAAAAAGCTTTCCATGTCGTTAAACTTCGTATGATAATTTGACAAAATTCCATGTTTAAAAACTCCCATTTTTTAAAACCCAAACTGAGTCAGAAGCGTTTCCTGTTTATTTTTAGACTAACCTTTCAGCATTTCTTTGGCCTTCTTTCTGCATTCAGTTGAAATGTCATCCTGAAATACTGTTTGTGCTGCTTCAGATTTCTGATTGAGTTTAACAATGCCCGCGCCCGGGCGGCGTTACGCTTCACGAGACGTTTAAACAGAAAGATTTGGTTTTTATCCAAAAACAAAGGATTTAACGCATGAATAATTCCTAAATAGCAGAAAAAGAAAACCCTGAGAAAAAAATAAAGCAGAAAACAACCGTTTTTTTCAAGGTGAAACAATTCATTTGCACTCCGAGTCTTTCTGTTTAACTTTTAATAAGAATCATTATGAATGTAAAATAAATATCTATGATTCAGTTCCTTCAGGAACTAAAGATTTTAGAGCACGGGTGTCAAACTCCGGTCCTCGAGGGTCGGTGACACCTGTGTTCTAGAGTACCTGCAAAGTGGACCAAGAGAGCACGTACACGCCTCATAAACAACCCCAGATATTACATCTAAACCGTCTTTGTGTCGTTAAACCGGAGAAAAAAAATGTTTAACTGTGAATAAAATCTCAGTCAAAGTGACAAAATTTGGTCAAAGCTTTCTTCAACTAATTAATCCAGTCCTTTAAACTGGAGGAACCGAAGTGTGAGCTAACGTTAAAAATAAAATAATCCTGAGACGTCTTCTCCAAGGACACCTGGACATGAGCTCCGTGGAATTCGATCCCACAACTTCAGGTTTCAGAATACTGTAGTTGCCGTTGGACCAGATGTTTGCCCTCGGAACTACCGGTCCAAGGGCAAACGTTCTACCATTGCCTTCCCTTAAAATTCAACAGTTCAACAGTCCTCTTTTGAATCATGATGTCAACACAAGTCGTGATAGAAGAACTGAAAGTTAAACTCACCAACATGTTGACGTGAAGGCATCGATCGCTTTGTTCCACTCAAACACTGGAAAATGATAAAAATGGAGGAACGACAAAAAGAACCTGAAAAAAAGAAGAAAGAAGTCAGTTAATTTTGAATGAATCTAAAAAACAAGAATAATTTCCAACATAAAATAATATTTTTATGGTGAGTTTTGTAACTAATCTACATCATGGATTACTTCGTATGCAGATAACACCATCCTGTTCAACCGTTCAAAGTGGGTTTTATGTATGGGTTCCGTGGAGCTTGTTGGTTCTAATCTAAGTAGATCATCTCAGCCTGAAGCTCTGAGATGAAAACTCTGATTACACGTCTGTAAAAAAATATGATTAATACGCGACCAGTAAAACTTGTTCGCTCAAAGAGAACCTGAAAATGAAATTCTGTGCTTTTTTATTTTCTCTCTTGTAATAAAAACGCCGACAAGTTTGAAGAATCGTGTTTTAATAATAAAACTGATATCTTGAGCTTACATGACTAATCTGTTTTGAAGCCCACACTAAGCGGACTTCCCAACAGAGAGAAGAAAGGAAGATTTCATTTGAGCTGGATAATGGAGGTTTACCGCTCTTTAAAAAGCCTCCTAACGTCGGGCACCCTTGCTTTAATGCTTTTGATTTGTTTGTTTATTCTCTGTGTGCGTGTCTGTGTGATTTCCCATGGCTACTCCTGTGGAGCAGAGCCAAATGAAGTGAAGTTGAAACACACACATATACACATCCAAAGTGGCAGGGGGCGGCATCCGTCACTGTGACTTCCATCTCACAGGAGATGATTGATTTTTTTTTTTTCAGGGGGGCGATTTGAACGACATGATAAATGTCAGAATTTTTTGTCTCTTAGTCATTTAAAACATTGCGAATTTTAAAGATTTACTCACACGTGAGTGAGAAAATTAGTTTGAAGAGACCCTGAAATGGTTGTCGAAAACTGGTCTGTTCGGTTTGGGACGCACGTGATCCAGTGACTAATTTGGGAGATAAAAAATAAATGTAAACATTTGGTTCATAGAAAGAATCCTCTTAAACGGCGTCGCTTGAAAAGGAACGTTTAGGCTTCCATGTCAAATTTATCGATGAAGAAAAGAAGTTAGGAAACCAAGACGCTGCAGCTGTCTGACGTGGTAAAAAAAAAACAGCTGAAGTAAAGCTCTAGAACAAGTCGATCTATGTTCCTACACTCACTGTGGTAACCAGGATCTACGTTCCTACCCTCACCATGGTAACCAGGATCTACGTTCCTACCCTCACCATGGTAACCAGGATCTACGTTCCTACCCTCATCATGGTAACCAGGATCTACGTTCCTACCCTCACCATGGTAACCAGGATCTACGTTCCTACCCTCACCATGGTAACCAGGATCTACGTTCCTACCCTCACCATGGTAACCAGGATCTACGTTCCTATCCTCACCATGGTAACCAGGATCTACGTTCCTTCCCTCACCATGGTAACCAGGATCTACGCTCATACCCTCACCATGGTAACCAGGATCTACGTTCCTACCCTCACCATGGTAACCAGGATCTACGTTCCTACCCTCACCATGGTAACCAGGATCTACGTTCCTATCCTCACCATGGTAACCAGGATCTACGTTCCTTCCCTCACCATGGTAACCAGGATCTACGCTCATACCCTCACCATGGTAACCAGGATCTACGTTCCTACCCTCACCATGGTAACCAGGATCTACGTTCCTACCCTCACCATGGTAACCAGGATCTACGTTCCTACCCTCACCATGGTAACCAGGATCTACGTTCCTACCCTCATCAAGGTAACTAGGATCTATGTTCTCTCCCGCACCACGGTGACCAGCTGTGGGTGGTGACCGAAAGAATGAGATCACAGATACAAGCAGCTGAAATGAGCTTCCTCTGCAGGGTTGCTGGGCTCTCACTCAGAGCTCTGCCATTCGGGAGGACCTGGGTGTTGAGCCGCTCCTCCTTCAGGTCGAGAGGAGCCAGATGGGGTGGTTCGGGCATCTGGTCAGGATGCCCCCTGATCGCCTTGGTGGTGAGGTGTTTTGGGCACGTCCCACTGGGAGGAGACCAAGAGGCTGACCCCACCCGCTGGAGAGAGTATGTCTCACAGCTGGCTGGGGAACGACTCGGGATCCTTCCAGGTGAGCTGGAGGATGCAACCGGGGTGAGAGAAGCCTGGGCTTCCCGTCTGAGGCTGCTGCCCCCTCGACCTGGCCCTGGATGAGCGGAAGACGACGGAACGGAATAAAAAAATTTGGGAAAGCAGCTCGTAGTTTGCATTTCGTAAAATTGTGATAACGTAAAATTACTTTATGAAAACATCCAATTTCTCATGTTATTTGTTTTATGATCTAACGTTACATAGTATTGTAATTGTGCTTTAGCTCCTGTAGGGGGAAACACTGAGGTGATGCCGCTTTATTTGTTTTTCTTTTCTAAAAAAATTATTCTGTCCTTGACTGTAATCCGCGAAATAATCCGATCCGCTACACCGATCACCCAGACCATTAACCTGCAAACTAAAACCCATTTCATACCCTATTGAAAAGCCACATGAAGGTAACTCGGCTCCCCGGAGGTTTAAACAACAAAAAGACCATCTCATTTAGCCCGCACCGCACCCCTCCCACTCAGCTCTGTCCATCTCCTAATCAGATTAAGACATTATATTTGAGGTTGTTGGCTTAATCACCGTAATAAAGGGTCAGCCGGAGCATCGCTGCCCCATTAGTGTCATTAGACTGCAGCTGAAAGGGGGGATTTGCAGAATCTGCTTGATCACTGCTGCTCAGAGGAGGTGGGCATCCATCTCTCAGGTGAGACTATTGATCTGTTTACTCCCAGAAGAGCCGCTGGGACTTGAAGGAGTCTGCGGGCACACAGGGGCTCTAACAAGGAGGCATCCACTGAAAAGGTTGCCGCTGAGTTGCATAACAACCTGTTTTTGTTGCTTCCGTTTTGGTTTGATGATGCAGTAAACAAACCCAGAACCGAACCGTCCTCCAGATCTTAAAGGATAATATCTTTGAATCTTGATTCTAAACTTTAACCCAAAACTCTCCCTTTAAACCGAACACTCTGACCTTTGGAATAAACCTTGGCTTAACCCGAATCCGCGCTCTATCGCAGGCCAGGGGTGGGCAAACTTTTTGACTCGCGGGTCACATTGAGTTCTAACATTTGACCAGGGGGTCAGAACAGGATCAGAAGGATGGCATGCTTTGGTAACCTCTAGATTTGACCGATAGAATGACGCTAGATTTTAAACAAGCGCTAAATGTTACATCAAAGTGTTAAATTTCAAATCTAGTGGCGCTAGGTTTAAAATCTAAGCACTTGATGTAACATTTTGCTTGTTTTAACTTCTAACGCGCTTGTTTACGTGCGTGAATTGGCCCTGATGGCTTTCCATATTTGTGCACACTGTTTATTTGGCAGCGTGGACATCACGGAGACACTCACATTTTAATGGGAGCAATGTTGTTGTATCTTTGGCACAATCTAGTGACAAAACATCAGAATTGCGGGAAAATAAAACATTGACTAAGTTTATTTATGTAAGTTTTTCAAGTCTCGGTGGGCCGGATTAAATCGTTTAACGGGCCGCTTGTCTCTGGGAGGAGAGTTCAGCGGTCTCCTTCTAATCCTTACCCTCGAGAGTCAAGAATCTGGAGAATGAATTCTTCTTCTTCTTTTGGCATTTCCCTTCATGGGTCACCACAGCAAGTCAGTTTCTTCCATCTAACCCTATCTGCTGCATCCTCTTCAGTCACACCAACTATCTTCATGTCTTCCTTCACTGTATCCATGAACCTCCTCTTTGGTCTTCCTCTAGTCCTCTTTCCTGGTGGTTCCAAACCAAGCATCCTTCTTCTGATGTACTCTCTCTCTCTCCTCTGTACATGTCCAAACCATCTCAGTCTGACCTCTCTGACTTTAAAACCTCTAACATGTGCTGTTCCTCTGATCCTGTCCATCCTGGTCACTCCCAGAGAGATCCTCAGCATCTTCATCTCTGCTACCTCCATCTCTGTTTCCTGTCTTTTCTTCAGTGCTACTGTCTCTAGACCAATCAGCATGGTCGCTCTCACCACACTGTCTCTAGACCAATAAGCATGGCCGCTCTCACCACACTGTCTCTAGACCAACCAGCATGGCCGCTCTCACCACACTGTCTCTAGACCAACCAGCATGGCCGCTCTCACCACACTGTCTCTAGACCAATCAGCATGGCCGCTCTCACCACGGTTTTCTACACTTTCTCTTTCATTTTATCTGAAACTCTTCTATCACACATCACACCTGATACTTTTCTCCACCCATTCCAGCCTGCCTGCTCAAGCTTCTTCACCTCTTTTCCACACTCTCTATTGCTCTGGACTGTTGATCCTAGATACTTAAAATCTTCCACCTTCTTTATCTCTTCTCCCTGTAACCTCACTTTTCCATTTGGATCCCTCTCATTCACACACATGTACTCTGTCTTACTCTGACTAATCTTCATTCCTCTTCTTTCTAGTGCATCTGGAGGATAAATGCATATCTCTATTGTTGTTGTGTCGCTGCTGCATTTTTTTTTTTTTAAATATAGTGTTGCCCCAAATCTTACGTCTTATCCCTGAACCTTAACACCCAAAGCCCGATATTTTAAACTTAGCTCTAAATCTTAAACCTAAATCCTAACTTCTGAGCCAAGAGCAAAGAGCAAAGAGCCTGAATGCAAAGGCTGAAGCCCCAGCGTAATCCCCCAACAGCCTGAACCCTAAACTCTCAACCAAAATAATAATAATGATTTTCTAATAATCACATACTTTATTAATGATAAGGACATTTCTGTGCTGCATAAAACTCCTTAGAAGGCAGACGGACACTCTAACACGAGCTATGTTGGCCCAATCCTCAAAACACCCCTAACCCTAACCCTCAAGTCCAAAACCCTAAAATTTAAACCAACCATAGCATATTCCCTGAGCCTACTTCCTAAATCTGAACCTCAAGCATAATTTCCCAAGACTTCATCTTGAATCTTAAACTTGAATTCTGATCCTCCAACATAAACCAAAATCCTAATCAAGAACCTTAGATTTAGTGCCTGATCACATCGTATCAACTTTGCCGGATCATTCCTGCAGCAGTGAAAAAAATCGTCACCGTTTGTAACCGTTCATCACTATTTACAAAAGTTGTCTCTCATTAAAGCAACGCCGCATACGTTCAGCCAGCACTGATGTTTCTCGAGGGGCCCTCCAAACCCCCCAAAAGTTTTGAGCAACCCAAAATATTGCAAGTGGGGCAGAGCAGTCAATTTCCACTCCGGTAACGTTCACCCCTGCTCCACCAACGCCCAGTCAAAGTTTGGCAAAGCTAGACGCAAGTTTGTGGATGCCTGAATCCGCCAGGCTGACGCTCGACTGCCGCTGCTTCACCAGCGTTGGACTGGTGGCAACTAAACGTTGCTTAATCTTCGGTGGAGCGGTTGTAAGCATTTCACAAGCGGTCATGTCGTGGCTGGAGCGGTGCCGGGCATCGAAGTAGCAATCCATGGTGGTGATGAACGCTGGTTTGCCAGTGTTTTAGAGGTGTCGGAGCAGGACCGACTAACCAAACCACTTATTACCACTACGCTAATGCAACGCCAGATTTAGCGCTACGCTGCTAAGCCAATGGCCATGTTTTGATTTTTCTTCCTGTCATGGTTTCCTCACCCACCACCAGAGGGAGCCCGGGGCCTTCCTTCATCTGCCTGATTTGAGACTCCTGAAGGTGTCCGTGCAATCTGCCTTCCCTTCAGTGTCGGGTCACCTTCACCCCTTCTAGCCAGGTCTTACCGGCTGCCTGACCAAGACATGCTGGTTTGAACTTTAACCATTTTTTGTTACAGATTAATGGACTCCTTTTCAGAATAAATCATGTCCGTTGTCCAGCATCGGGTCCTCCTTCCGTCCACATTCTCGTCAGAGCACTTCCCCATTTCGTGCGCGGTGATGAGCATTGTCCAAATTTGGCGCCCCTTGTCTACCATTCACGGAATGCTCCAGTAAAGGTATCCTCTAGGATGTACCCTGTCGCTCTTCTGGTGCCAAGAAATATGAAAGTGGTTTAAAATTTAAAATGAAAGATTTGGACAAAATAACAATTAATAAAAATATCTTGCCGAGAAAAAATGGTCAGTGAAGTGGGCTCAAAATTCAAGATCAAATCTTGTCCACTTTGTTTCAATTGCTTTTTTCCAAAAAGAACATGCGTGATGTTTCTGCGACGCCGTGAGCCAGAACTGTGACTGTGTCAAGTTTTTTCTTGTGCTGTGTCTCGCAGCAACAGGGCGCTGAGTGGTTTTAATCTACAGGCCGTCATGCTTCCGAGGCACAGAGGATTTGACAGAGCAGAGATGTTCGCCGTGTGCATGCGGTGGCAGGAAGCGACCAGCGGCCCCGCTAGGCGTCGGTCCAGTTGGATGGCGACTGCTACACTCCAGGGGTTGGCATCAATATGCCTCACTCTGCTGTGCTGCTTTTATGTAGTGGAGGAGGAGAGCTACTGGCTTTGCCAATTTGATTTATAACTCCAGATTAGCAGCTGCAGCAGAGCCTGCAGGTTGTTATCCTCTCTTGTGTTTGGAGAGGTTTTCTTAAGAAATGTGCATGTTGATGCTTTACGCGTTCCAAATCCTTCGTCTCGAAAAGTACGAGCGTACAAGACCATCTGAGCAGGTTTCAGAAAGAAGCCTGGTTCTAATCTACGTTATCAAGCAGAAGCATTGTGCTTGAAGAACTTTAAAGTCTGTATTGAGCAGCTAGAGAGGGCAGACGTTAGTAATGGGTCATTGGACACTCTTAGCAGAATCCTCTCCAGGCATTTTCCTCTGCCAGCTTCCGTCATACAACGATGGTTTTTCTCACCACAGATCCCACTCATGTAATTGCCAGAAGATAAGAAGAGATTTTTTTTTTTGGAAGCAAGTTGAAGCAAATTGAGATGACATTTAGAGACTAAATTTAACATTAGAAAATAAAACAACCTGTGATTGGCTCTTGATCATTTCAAGATGGACGCCCTTAAATCACGTTTTTATGACTTACTGAAATAAAACGACTGGTAGATTATAAATAAATACGAGTACATCTTTCACACTTGCTTTGGAACCGGTTTAAGCGTGGCATATACTGTAAAACATTTGTAACAAGATGTAGGAACCTTAAACTCGGCATAAACTGGGCATAAACTCTTCGGAATTCAGCCCGATTTCAGGTTGTACGACAATAATAAGATCAAGATGAATTTCAGCGTTATGGTACGTCTTGTTGGTCGAGGAGCCATTTGTTACCCCGACAAGTAATCGGATGGTCGGTTGAGTTTCTGTTATGTTCTAAATTGGCGCTGTAGAAGCAGCGCTATTGGCTGATTGGTTGTGATGTCATTACGTTGGATGTAAACCTAGAAATATAACAGTAACCATGGCAACACGCAGTGGAGGAAAAACTTGTTGAAGAAGCTTTGTTAAGTTTTGCTGGTTTGGTGTGAGTGGTTCACTCGTAGCAGTGATTTAGTCTCATAGTTTTGATGGCGTTTAATCCGAAACGTTCTAAAATTGCATCGTGTATATCCAGCCTTGGTTAATGCCTCTCACTGATTGGCTGAGGGATTATTTTCATGGACAAGTGTCTGTGGCTTCCATTTGGTTTAATGATGCTCAGACCCGAACCATGCCAACCCTATCCCGTTACTCTAACCTTGGCAATTAACCCTGAACCTAAGCCCTAGATTCATTAGCCCGAATCTTTAGTTTGAAAGGCTAACAGATTAGTTGGACTGACAGCCGTTGTCAAGTTGTTTAGAAATCATTACCTCGTTTGAGGCATGACCTAAAACAAAACACTCCATCAAGTTTTACTAGTAAGTTGGAAAGCAATGTTGTTTTTGTGGCTTCTGGGTAAAAAACCCTGGACCAAATATTAAGCATGATCAGAAACCCTGATTAGAACAGGGTCCAGCCCTCATCAGGAGGCCTGGTTCCAGAGCCCAAGCTGTGCGTCGAGGCGAGTCCCACTATATCTAGCTGGAACCGCTTGACCTCGCTCACCAGCTCGGGCTCCTTCCCAGGCAGAGAAGTGACATTCCATGTTCCTAGAGCTAGCTTATGCAGCCGCAGATCCGACTGCCAGGGTCCCCATCGTTGGCTGCCACCCATTTCCTCCTTCACTCGACCCCTGTTTCGGGCACATCCCACCAGGTGGAGACCAAGAAGCAGACCCCGGACCCGCTGGCTGTGGAATGACTTGGGAATCTTTCGGGTGAGCTGGAGGATGCAGCCGGGGAGAGAGAAGCCTGGGTTTCTCGTCTGAGGCTGTTGCCCCTGTGACCCAGCCCCAGATTGAGTGGAAGACAACAGAATGGAACAAAAGAAACCTTGAATCATAAATCCAAGCCATAACTCCTCGCCCTACATTCAAACCCAATTCTAAATCCTCAACTTCAAACCCTAGACCCTAAACTCTTCCTATGTTAAGAAGCACATCCTCTACCCTGCTCTAGTATCAATACGTTTTATAAGACAAAATGCCGCAGCACGAACACTCCTTTTTTATTTACATCGAACAGTGGTTTGGAAGTTGGCATGACCAAAGAAGATGCAGCAGATAGGGTTAGATGGAGGAAACTGACTTGCTGTGGCACCCCCTGAAGGCAAATGCCGAAAGAAGAAGAAGAGCAGTGGTTTGGACATTTATTTTGAGAGTTTCTGTTATTGCTTTTGACTGAGTGTAGTTTTTATTAATGATAAAGGGGTCCCTCCGCTTTGCCCCCACCCACAGTCCCATTTGAACTCATTTTGGTTGGTTGACATGTTGTTTCTGTTAAAGAAACCCTTCATTAGACTGGTGACTTTGCCAGATGATGGACTCAGAGTAGACAATCTAACCCTAAACCAGTGCTTTTCAATTATTTTCTGTTACGCCCTATCAAGAGGAAAACAAATTGCGCGCCCCTACTCTCCACCACGATTATAAATACTGCATTTTCTGATCCCTGCTCAGTGCA
This sequence comes from Neostethus bicornis, assembly GCA_902685375.1. Lineage (NCBI taxonomy): Eukaryota > Metazoa > Chordata > Actinopteri > Atheriniformes > Phallostethidae > Neostethus > Neostethus bicornis. Next base: position 1,290,920 of record CACRXE010000066.1, on the reverse strand, counting down.
AAATAAACCCTACACCCAGAGATGCCAAGTTTTTGGCTTCACAAAGAGGGAGATTTAAGGCGGGGCCAAAAGGAGGAAGGGCTATGACATCACATCACATCCGTCAATGGACAACACCCGCCATGACAGTTGGGGTAAAACAAACCGCTCAAAACATGAGAAAGCAGCTGGTAAATTGTGCGTCTTCCGTGTGTTACCACCTAGCGTTATGTATCAGTATGAAGAGGAATTACCACCAGGAATACACCCCTGTTCTGATTGGTCACACTTTGTTTTGAGGCTCACGCACATAAGCTGAAACATGACCAAAGTCTCAGGATGTCCGACTTCTTCCAAACGTTCACCAAAAACAATACTGGCAATAGACCATGCAGATCGATACTAGTGCCTTTCAGATGCACAGCTGCAGCAGCAGGAGATGCCACGTGCTTAGCCTCATTATACCTAATCATGTTTATGGAATGCACTAGAGTGTTTTATTAGCCTTGGTGGCTGAGCAGGAGACAGGGCCTATTTGCGGGTGTCTCCCGTCCAATGCGGGAGGCTTGGCATGTCTAGACACCATAGATGTAATACTTGCAGCGCACACTCTGGCAAACAGAGCGTCACTACCAACTTCTGTGGTGAGCGTGCAGTTACACCTTATTCTACAATGGCAAAAAAAACCCCAAAAAAACAACTTCCCCGTTCACATGCACCACGCATCCTGCTACTTAAGAAGCACTGCCCTAGACTTAAAACCTAAACCGTTCTGTCTTCTTTTGCTCATCCGGGGCAAGGTCGCGGGGGCAACAACCTCAGATGGAAGGCCCGGGCTTCTCTCACCTCAGCTGCATCCTCCAGCTCACCCCGAAGGATCCTGATTGGTTCCCTAGCCAGCTGTGAGACATAGTCTCTCCAGCGGGTGAGACATGCCTAAAACACGTCCCCAAAACCTAAACCCTAAGCCAAAATGACAAAAAAAAATTCAGAACCTTAAATCTTCATCGTGATTTCCCCAACAATTAATTTGATCGACAGAAACCATCAAATAAATTTGTTTTGACTTTATTACCTTCTTGTTGTGATTTTCTAAAACAAAAAATTCCATCAATTTTGACCCAAAATGTGAAGAAACAAAGATCCTTCAGAAAGGATTTCTCATCCTTTGGCACCATTTTATCAATGACAGAATGCAATTTTCCAGTCCAATCCAGGGCTGTAATTTGCAATTGTACCCAGGTTATGGTTTTATTTTGTGGCCTCTGATTCTCATTTGACAGCATGACTGAAGTCACTGATTTATTTCTCCTATAAATTCCTCCCAGAAAGCGAAAATCTGTCTGCAGAAAAACTAGAAACGGGAGCTATTTGCCGTTCATGGCCTGAGCGATTGGTGACACGCTGCCTGAAAATGAGCTCTCGCGTTTGGTTGTTGACTGGAGCGTGATCAATGTCTGCAATAAGAGCGATCCCACTTTGGAGTCACTCTGACACTAATGTCTGACCGTCAACTCAAAAAGCTCAAAGAATTAAACAGAAATAAACATTTAAATAGAAGAGTGGAGCTCATGGGTAATTAATTTGTAGAAAATGACAGGAGAGGGTGCGGAGTGTTTATTTTCGCCAGATCTGTGCCCTTGGATTATTGATAAAAAGCTGATTTTCCTTCATTCGGACTCAAATTGGCTGAGATAAATGGGGCTGGTGAAAGCCAGGTAAACAGTAATTCTCTATCACAGGCAGAGTCTGTGAGAAATGACCAAACTGGATAATGTTAATCAGATCCCATTAGGGCATATGTGTGCGGTTAGCGCAGGGAAGGGCAAACCACGGTCCGCGGGCCACATGCGGCCCTTTAAACGTGTTAATCCGGCCTGCGTAAGGTTAGTCAGAGTAAGACAGAGTACGTGTGTGAATGAGAGGGATCCAAATGGAAAAGTGAAGTTACAGGGAGAAGAGATAAAGAAGGTGGAAGATTTTAAGTATCTAGGATCAACAGTCCAGAGCAATGGAGACTGTGGAAAAGAGGTGAAGAAGTGTGTGCAGGCAGGCTGGAACGGGTAGAGAAAAATATCAGGTGTGATAAAAGAGTTTCAGCAAGAATGAAAGAAAAAGTGTAGAAAACCGTGGTGAGAGCGGCCATGCTGATTGGTCTAGAGACAGTGTGGTGAGAGCGGCCATGCTGATTGGTCTAGAGACAGTGTGGTGAGAGCGGCCATGCTGATTGGTCTAGAGACAGTGGCACTGAGAAAAAGACAGGAAAAATGTTTGTAGCAGAGATCAAGATGCTGAGGATCTCTCTGGGAGTGACCAGGATGGACAGGATCAGAGGAACAGCACATGTTAGAGGTTTTAAAGTCAGAGAGGTCAGACTGAGATGGTTTGGACATGTGCAGAGGAGAGAGAGAGAGTACATCAGAAGAAGGATGCTGGGTTTGGAACCACCAGGAAAGAGGACTAGAGGAAGACCAAAGAGGAGGTTCATGGATACAGTGAAGGAAGACATGAAGATAGTTGGTGTGACCGAAGAGGATGCAGCATATAGGGTTAGATGGAAGAAACTGACTTGGTATGGCGCCCCCTGAAGGGAAATGATGGAAGAAGAATCCGGCCTGCGTAACTTGAAAAAATTAAATAAACTAAGCTTGTTAATGTTTTATTTTCCTGTAATTCGGATGTTTCGTCACTAGATGGTGCCAAAGATACAACAACACTGCTCCCATTAAAATGTGTGTGTCTCCGTGATGCCCACGCTGCCAAAATAAACAGTGTGCACAGATATGGAAAGCCATCAGGGTCAATACACACATGTAAACAAGCGTGTTAGATGTTAAAACAAGCAAAATGTTACATCAAGCGCTTAGATTTCAAACCTAGAGCCGCTAGATTTGAAATTTAACGCTCTTGATGTAACATTTAGCGCTTGTTTAAAATCTAGCGTCATTCTATCGGTCTAATCTAGAGGTTACCAAAGCGTGCCATCCATCTGATCCTGTTCACGCCCACTGGGCAAATGTCAGAACTCAATGTGGCCCGCGAACCAAAAGGGTTGCCCACCCCTGGGTTAGCGTTATACAGTCATTAGACATTTTTTTTCTTTTTTACTCACTCTATTCATCCCTCACTGGGGAAATTTGTGTGCTACACTTTTACACCTCAGCAGGCTGCCACGACGGCGCCAATGGTGCGAGAAACGGGGGTTTGGGTGTCTTCTTCCAATCCGCGGGCGAATGCTCTAACCAATGAGCCGCCGTCTCCCCCTTTGCAGAGAATCTCTCAGCAGCAAAAGATGCCAAAAAAAATTTCAACTACTTCAGTCTTAACCAGAGGTGTCAAGTAATGAAGTAAGACTACTTCGTTACCTTACTCAAGTAGAAAATCTCGTTATCTTTACTTTAACGAAGTAATTATTTTTTTGTCTACTTTTTACTTTTACTCACTACTTTTTTATGCAATTATCTGTACTTTTACTTCGTTTATTTTATAAAAAGTAGTCGCTACTTTCGCCATTTTGTCACCGTTAAAATGCCGCGACTGTTTGTCGGAGTTTTTTTTTTTTTTTTTTATGAACCCTGAATGCATCAAACAAAGGAACAGATGAATGATTGGCTGAAAGGTCCAGTCAATCCTTACTTTGGGGCGAGTAGCCCCGCCCACAAACTTTTAAAGAGCAGGGACGTCAATTTCCGTGTTTGAGACTCGGGCTCGGAAATCAAAGTGTTTCTGATGCTGCAACACTGAACTTTGATTGAATTATCAATTTTTTAAAAAAACAACAGCAAAGAAATGTTTTTTATTATTATTATTATTTTCAGTCTGCGGTTATTGTAAGCGTCTTTGCTGAAAATATTGTAGATGGTATTTTTATAAAAATAACTTTGATCTGTGACGCACTATTTTATCTTTAGAAACAAAGCTAATTGAACTGATTCATCCATAAATAGTAGTGGATGAAGTATTTGTGCTTAAAAGCATCCAAAATGTTATTGATTAGTTTATAAAGACTGACTAAGGAGATTAAAACTACACATCGCTTAGATTTTGTATCATGTAGATGTTTGGGTTAACATAAAAAAAAACCTTATATGTACACATATATATGTAGATAAGTATTTATGTAAATTTATATACCGTAATTTCACGGCTATGAGGCGCACCGTACGAAAAGGCGCAGTCTCAGTCACACACCGCTTTACAACAACACACACGCAAGCATGCAAATGTGCGTATTAAAAAAATAGTCCAGTGCTTCTCAAATAGTGGGGCGCGTGTGATCCTGTGGAACACGTTTTTCTTTTTTGCCGTACTAGAATAAAGTGTAATTGTACATCCACTACAGTAGTTGTAGTTTATAGTTTAAATAAGAATTATTTTTATTAAATTCAAGTTAATTGATGCACTTTAAATATTTTCTTTTACACACTAAAAAACAATGTTAATAAAGCTGTTCTTTTTTTTTTCTTTAATGTTAACGAGGATACAATGTTATGTAGAAGTGTACTTAGAACCAGGGGTCCCCAACCTTTTGTGCGCCACGGACCGGTTTAGTGTCTGATAATGTTTTCATGGACCGGTCTACAGGTGATAAGACCAGCCGGAAAAACTGGCTTTTTTAATCAATAATAATACATTTAAACCCACGTTGTCTTCACGAGAAAATTTATCAGCGTGGAAACATTCTCTCTGCTCGAACGCACTCTGGTTGCCATGGTAACGGTAAACATACCTTCAAAATAAAGACATCACAAAAACAAAGTGAATAAAAATACTAGTTAGGCCCCTCACACCAGGGGTGGTCCACCTGGTGGTTGGGGACCACTGCTTATAACAATTTCATAGACAAATGATACTAATTATGGTCATGGCGGAGAGTGGGGGAGAGCGGGGGGCGAAATATTTTCTTCTTTCTAGGGGGGGCGCAACAGGATATAATTGAGAAGCACTGCGTTAGTCCAAGCATCTACAATCCATTGACTCGTTTATGCTGAAATTACTCGCGGCGGCTCGATTCCCATGTTCCTCCTCGTAGCTGATTGCCTTCAGCTTAAACTGAGCGTCATAAGCGTGTCTCTTTTCCATTTTCAGTGTTAAAACAGCAATGTTGTGCATACAGAACATACCTTTTTTATACACAATCCACGCTCACACTTCACTCTTTAACGTTCTCATGCTTTTCTTTCAGGTCCGCCTCGCCTCACGGGCACCGTGTTGAGCCGCATTTTGTAATAACGGTGCATTTTGTAATAAATGTCCAAAATGTAATAACTTTTTCATTTCATTTTGTAATAAAGCCGCATTTTGTTATAAACTGCCGCATTTTGTAATAAACTGCCCCAACCCATAATCCTTGAGTTTTAATGCCACACCACCAAAGCGCCCTGCTGCTTTGTACAACCTTTGTACACTAATTGTGTGCTTTCCAACGACGTCCAACCCAAGGCTTCGGCTTAATGTTTCCCTTAGATAGATTGATGGATGGAATCGATCTGCAATGTCTTTAAAATGTTGAGACACTCTGTTAAATGTCCCAAGCATTGACATGTCATCCTCAAGGGTCATTTTGATAATAGACTGAAAGATTTCAGTTGGTAGGACAGGCTGAACAGGGGGTGTAGTCAGAACAGGGTCCTCAGGCTCATCAGGCTGGATAGGTGGGTCAGACTCATCTGGTGAGGCAGGCTGGATAGGTGGGTCAGTCTCATCTGGTGAGGCAGGCTGCAGTGGTGAAAGTGTGTTGTTGTCATATAACTGTCCTGCTTGAGCATCCAAAACATGCTCTATAAATGGTGTGACTGGTCCCTCCAAACTCAGATAATGTACGTTTATTACAAAATGCACCGTTATTACAAAATGCGGCTCAACACACCGCTTTTTTTTTTTTAGGTCACACACAAGGCGCACCGCACGAAAGGGCGCACCGCTCATTTTGAAGAAAATTTTAGACTTTTAGGTGCGCCTTATGGCCGTGAAATTACGGTATACCGTCTCCTAGGTCCCGCTCCTACTGGTTTTTTAAAATCTTGTTTCCCTGGTTATTTTTTCATTTTTACAGTTCTTAATATTTTAGAAAAAGAATCCAAGGATTTTGCCTCCTGTGTGTTTCCTTCACTCCCACTGCCTTACGAGTGCATGTAAAGGGTGTTATTTTGTCAATGGGCGTGGTTTTACTGGGTGTACAATATTTTTTGTAAAATACGATAATTTTACGTCATTAGTACGATAATCCAGCACCTCCCACCTGGCAACGCTGCCCAGGCTGTATGTGGCACTCCCATACTTACTAACTTGTTAAAGACTATTCAGTATTGCCTCAAAGAACTTTGAAAACTAGCTGCCTTCAAGGCTTGAAAAAGCCTTTTGGTCATTTTTTTTTTCATTTATTTATTTTTTTTTAACATTGAGTGTGTTTGTGTCTTAAAGTTGGTTAAATTAGGTGATGCAGAGTGAAGCTTGGTAGCTGAAGGGACGTTACATAATGCCCTGCTTATGTTAATACATTTGATTGTGTTAATTAATCGATTTCCAATAAAGATTATTAAGAAATAAATGTTTCTGATTCATAAAGTTTAACACCAAAACACTTTCATTTATTATCATATTTTCTGCTCCTTAAAGCATGTGATAATAGTTTAAAAATATGTTCATACGCTTTTGTTAACAATATTCCTTTTTTTCTGAAAATTACTTTTACTTTTTTTACTTTAAGTAGTTTTAAAATAGGTTACTTTTTACTTTTACTTAAGTAGAAAACTTGAGTTGATACTTCTACTTTTACTAAAGTAGTTTTTTAACTCGGTATTTATACTTCTACTTAAGTAGAAAATGTTGGTACTTTTGACACCTCTGGTCTTAACTTTTAAAACGGTTTAAATTAGTTCATTAAATTGACCTTAAAAAACTGTAAGATTTTAGTTACAAAAACTTTTCGGATTTGCCCGCAGCACCAGTAAAAAAATCTTCTTCAGTCTGAATCGGTGGCATGTCCAAACTTTTGACTGGTACAACCAGAACAGAACTATTTTGGGCTTTGCCTCAGAATAGTACAGCTTTTCCCCGGAGATGTTTCTGCCATAAAATGGTAAAATGTCACAACTTTAACGACTAAAATGTTGTTTACTTTCCACCAGGAATAAAAATAAGTTTGTGAAAATTGGTAAATTTTGTGATTTAAAAAGCAAGTCCTCGTTGATTTGGACAATTTAAAAAAAAAAAAAATATATCAAATTAAAGCAGTTTTATGGACACCAAAATAAAAACTTGATTTTCTCTAATTGGAACTGCTTTGAAAAGGTTACCGACATTAACAAGCACAAACTGGGACTGTCGTTCAAACGGACTAACCTAGCCGTTAAGTTTGCATTCCAACGTGCAAAAATAAATATAGCTTTAATTATATAACAGGAACAAACAGGGCGTTCCTTAAAAAGATGTTCTATTCACTGAAGAACAAAAAGATATCGATAAATTCCTCCATATGTAAAGTTCATGATTCTCTCTTCTTGTTCTGGATCTAAAATATCTTTAAACCATGACTCAGTATGTCAGCTCCCACAGACCAGATCAAGGTGAACTGGCATCCAGATAAAAAAAAATACAATACAGGATATTAAAACACTTGGATTGAGTTATCTTGGGCGCATTGCCAGTCTGAGGCTCTTGTTGCAGTGGTGGTATGACTCAAAAGAGGAGGGATTGTGTTTGCATGCTGTGATAAGACTTATAAGTATCTCGAGGTCTTTTTCACGGGTGGGAAGGATGGAAAAGGCGCATCTGCAATAATAAGGATGCTGCATTGGCATGTCATGGTGAAGAAAGAGCTTCCTACCCTCACCATGGTAACCAGGATCTACGTTCCTACCCTCACCATGGTAACCAGGATCTATGTTCCTATCCTCACCATGGTAACCAGGATCTACGTTCCTACCCTCACCATGGTAACCAGGATCTACGTTCCTACCCTCACCATGGTAACCAGGGTCTACCTTCCTACCCTCACCATGGTAACCAGGATCTACGTTCCTACCCTCACCATGGTAACCAGGGTCTACCTTCCTACCCTCACCATGGTAACCAGGATCTACGTTCCTACCCTCACCATGGTGACCAGGATCTATGTTCCTACCCTCATCATGGTAACCAGGATCTACATTCTTACCCTCACCATGGTAACCAGGATCTATGTTCCTACCCTCACCATTGTAACCAGGATCTACGTTCCTACCCTCACCATGGTAACCAGGATCTACGTTCCTACCCTCACAATGGTGACCAGGATCAATGTTCCTACCCTCACCATGGTAACCAGGATCTAAGTTCCTACCCTCACCATGGTGACCAGGATCTACATTCCTACCCTCACCATGGTGACCAGGATCTACGTTCCTACCCTCACCATGGTGACCAGGATCTATGTTCCTACCCTCATCATGGTAACCAGGATCTACATTCCTACCCTCACCATGGTAACCAGGATCTATGTTCCTACCCTCACCATTGTAACCGGGATCTATGTTCCTACCCTCACCAGGGTAACCAGGATCTACGTTCCTACCCTCACAATGGTGACCAGGATCTATGTTCCTACCCTCACCATGGTAACCACGATCTACGTTCCTACCCTCACCATGGTGACCAGGATCTACATTCCTACCCTCACCATGGTGACCAGGATCTACGTTCCTACCCTCACCATGGTGACCAGGATCTATGTTCCTACCCTCACCATGGTAACCAGGATCTACGTTCCTACCCTCTCCATGGTAACCAGGATCTACATTCCTACCCTCACCATGGTGACCAGGATCTACGTTCCTACCCTCACCATGGTAACCAGGATCTACGTTCCTACCCTCACCATGGTGACCAGGATCTATGTTCCCATCCTCACCATGGTAACCAGGATCTATGTTCCTACCCTCACCATGGTAACCAGGATCTACGTTCCCATCCTCACCATGGTAACCAGGATCTATGTTCCTACCCTCACCATGGTAACCAGGATCTACGTTCCTACTCTCACCATGGTAACCAGGATCTATGTTCCTACCCTCACCATGGTAACCAGGATCTATGTTCCCATCCTTACCATGGTAACCAGGATCTACGTTCCTACCCTCAACATGGTAACCAGGATCTACGTTCCTACCCTCACCATGGTAACCGGGATCTACGTTCCTACTCTCACCATGGTAACCAGGATCTATGTTCCTACCCTCACCATGGTAACCAGGATCTACGTTCCTACCCTCTCCATGGTAACCAGGATCTACGTTCCTACCCTCACCATGGTGGCCAGGATCTATGTTCCTACCCTCACCATGGTAACCAGGATCTACGTTCCTACCCTCACCATGCTAAACAGGATCTACGTTCCTATCTTCACCATGGTAACCAGGATCTACATTCCTACGCGCACAATAACAACTCGTTGTGGGCGGTGACTGAAACAACAAGAACCTGGATACACGTGGCAGAAATGTGCTTCTTCTGCAGCGTGGCCAAACTCTTGCTCCGAGATAGCGCTCCAGGCCCGTCCCTCTGAGAGGAGACCAAGAGGCAGATCCAGGAAGACAGACTGTGTTTCCCAACTGGCCAGTGATCTGGGATCCAAAGCTGGCGAATGTGACCAGGGCAAGGGAAGCCTGGGCTTGCCGATCCCATTACCCATCCAATGACCACAGTGTGGGTTCTAAATCAGACAAATATCTCTTTAAACCGTGGAAAATTAAATGTATTCATCCAGCTATCCCTGCTTTCAGCAGCAGAGATCATGTTCTTTTCCAGATTGGTGGACATATTGATCTGAGGGAGATTCGAGGAGGAGAATTCAGCCAAACCACAAGACAGCCATCTTACTTGGTTTGTTTTTCGAACATGTCTGAACAAGCTGACAAAACCAAACATACAGTACAAAAAATTTAGTCATCAATTGTTTCCCGTTTCTTATTAGAAAACCATTTAGTGATATTAGTTTCTCGTCTCGACCAAGAGAGTGAAGCAAAACCGGCTCTAGTTTTTCAGTCTGAAGCCATTTGTCTGAAAACAATTTTCTGTGTACGCTTTGATTTTCCATTGTTTATTCCACCTGACAAAAATCCAATACTCCTCCTCGCTTTTGGAGAAAATTGCCGTGTCTTTATCTGCTAAATGCTCCACTTTGTGCGTGAGCCATTTGCTAACTTTGACACTTGGCACTTTAAATTAAAACTTTTGCAGGTTGTTGTGAAGCAACTGAGTTTATGTTTCTAATACTGAGGTAAAACCATACGGTTTGGGGGTCAAAGAGTTCCAATGACGGAATGTTTTGTCTTTTAAACCGCTTCTATTAACAGGGTCGCGGGATGTGCTAGAACCTATCCCGGGCTAGTGTCAGGCGAGAGGCAGAGTACACCCCAAACAAGTCGCCAGTCTGCTGCTGGGCCACACACACACAACCATCGACACTATCATGAAGTGGTGTACGTGGAAAGAGGAAGACCCAATTGCAAGACAAAAAAAAATGGTTTATTTGAGAATTGCAGTCAAGTGATACTGTGAAAGAAAAACATGAGGTTTAGTTTAGGGGAAGAAGGTGGCTCAGTGATAGACCGTTCGGCCGCAGACCGGAAGTTAACCGGAAGTTTGCGGGTTCGATTCCCACTGAGTTCATGTCTAGGGTCCTTGGTGAAGACACCTAACCCCCCGTTTCCCCCACCATTGGTGCCATCATGGCAGCCTGCTGTGGGCTAGTAAAGCACACAAATTTTCCCGGTGAGGGATGAATAGAGTATATAAAATAAAAAGTAAAATAGCATCATGGCAAAGGGGTTATTGATCTGAATGTATTTCATGGTCAGGCAACCACATGGACCTGGCTGGAAGGGAAGGAAATGACCCAACACCTGAAGGGAAGACAGGCTACCTATTTAAAGGCAGCTGCACCAAGATCTTCAGGTGTCTAAAATCAGGCAAATGAGGGAAGGCCCCTGGTTCCCTCTGGTGGTGGGCAAGGGAACCATGACACAAACACACAAACCAGAGGTGAGATCGGGCCTAAAAAAAATCCAGCCCGACCCGGCCCACGGGTATTAAAACCTGGCCCGAGCCCGACCAATTAACTTGATTTGCGGGCCGGAGCCTGAAACAAGCCCGAAATGTCATATTTTATTTGTGAGGATTCGGGAGGAAGAGGGTTATTTATAAATAGGAACATTTTCAGGAACACGCTTTTTTAAATAAAAAAAAAAATCCCACTATTGGACCCCTAACACGCTTGTCTGTGATGGCCTGCTTAGCGCAAAGAGGAGGGACGGTCTTTGAAACGAATGATAAAATAGATCTTTAACGATCATCACTTTTGCCAGTCCAGCTCAGCGTCGAGGTGCCAGTCTTTTTTGCTCTCGTATGAAAGCAAAGCGCCACATTGACTACATCCAGTGAAGCCAATGCAAGTTTCTGTAGCATTTTGAACAATAAATTTGAATCTTTTCCACACCTCACTCTTACCGGTGCGTGTTTGTCTTTTCAGTTCTCCTGCTTTTAGTTTATCCTTAACTTCTTGCTCCTCCATATTAGGGGGTACCAGTTCAAAATAAATACAGATTTGTGTAGGGGAAGATTATCAAATTAAAGACGGGGCGTTCACGTGCGCAGAGCATGCTCTGGCTCTGCGGATCCTGTTTAGTAGTTAAACATTACTTCTCTGTTTTATTATTAATTTTATAACAAGTATTCCTTAGTTTAGTACACACACCTCATTTTAGTTTACATTTTATAAACATATGCAGTATTTATTTGAAAATAAATCAGCGAGAGAGAAGCCCGACCCGACCTGAAGTAATCATTGACATTTTTAGACCCGACCCCGACCCAAATTTTGGGCTTGGGCTTAAGATCTTTCTTCTGACACACGCTAATTCCTAGGGGCAATTTGACCGTGTCCAATCAACCTAACACCCATGTCATTCAAGGGTAGAAGGAAACCAGAGAAAACCCACACATTAACAGGGAGAATATGCAAACCACACACAGAGAGACCAGCATTTCAAGCCTCGTCACTGATTATATTTTGAACCTAATTTATTGTGAGACATTCTGCCAAGTGGTCAGGTTTAATAATTGAGATAAATGATTCATTTAGTAACCTTTAAACTCCTGGCAATCACTTCACGAAGCACCCAAACCTCTCCATGGCAAACATGACAGTAAACGAGGTTCACTTTAACTTGCGCTCTGACTGTCTGTCTGCTTCTGGATTAGCATTAATCTCATTACGTGTCACATGGATGTTGACATTTCATTTGCTCTGCTCCAATGGGAATCATTTTAAATCAATTGCAAGCACATAGAAGACGGTAAATCTTCTCATTGACATGCCCTGAAGGGGAAACGAGAGCTCCATTGAGGGAAACCTTCACCAGTGACTTTATGCAGATTAAACAGGTTCATTAAATAAATTGTAAGAAGATACATCGAGGAATGAATTGTCACGAGGTCACACGGGCGACATTGGTTCGGTCTCATTTGCAACAGTTGGTGGAACATCTGGTCCACCTTGGTCTGCTTTATACTGAAGGGATTTGTTGTCGGTTATCGAGACCACTGAGGGACAATTCCAAGAGTCTCATGCCCATACCCAAGCATCTTTGGGCCAAAATGTATGGATTTGTTGACATCTGCACAAACTGAGCAAACAATAGTTTTTGGGGGGTGTCGACTTTTGTGTGGTTCTTAGCAAATTCAGAAGTTTTTGAACGCAATTCGTAAGACAGTGGCTCAGTCACTCGGAGATCGGGTGAGGAGCTCTGCCATCTGGGAGGAGCTTGATATCGAGTCGCTCCTCTTCCAGGTCAAGAGGAGCCAGATGGGGTGGACCAGATGCCCCCCGAGCGCCTCGCTGGTAAGGTGTTTCGGGCACAGTGAGACTATGCCTCACAGCTGGCCGGGGAACGACTCGGGATCCTTCTGGCTTAGCTGGAGGATCCAACCAAGGTGAGAGAAGCCTGGGCTTTCCGTCTGAGGCTGTTGCCCCGCAACCCGGCCCCGGATAAGAGGAAGACGACGGAATGAAACGGAACAGAAAAGCCCTTATCCTCAACAGGGACGCCCATCCCCACTGATTTAAGCAGAGGAAGGGTACACTAATCAATAAACTTACTTCACAAACATTTCACTTTTTGAGCTCTAAATTATGCTAATTTACGAACCCTTCATCTAAAAAAAATTGACCTTAGATTATGAAATTTGTAAAACGGCTCAAAGTCAGCTGGTTGCGTTTGGACCAAAAGGTTGTGAGATCCACAATGTGATACACAAAAGGTCTTTAATGTCACAAAAGAAATCCCCAATGTCGGTACGGCCAACATGCCAAGGAGAGAAATGGACCTTATCTTGGGAGCGGGTGGCCATCCATCAGAAATTCCTCTGTTTATCAGCCTGCCCAAGTTGAAATGTGCAATGATGTCAGGCATTAATCAAATGCTGACACCTCACATTGAGAATAGATTCCTCCTTCCTGTGTCCGTTCATTGTCCTGCCATAGCTCAGACTGAATCCAGTGCAGACTGGCTATCAAACTGAAAGCAGCGACACTACACATAAAGCTCCCTGTTAGAAGTGTCTCAGCTGCTTTCTATAATTTTTTTTTTGTAAAAAAAATGTCTTTGAAAGCTGCTTTTAGAGGCTTTTCCTCTCTAAAAGCCAAAGAAAAGAATGTTAGAGTTACTGTGCCGCTGGGCCAGGAATAATCCTGTCAGAGGACGCAGACGGGCGAATAAAGGCTTCTCTGTGTTTGCCTCTGTCGGAGACTCCCCACTAGCCACTCATTCATTCTGTTAAAAAATACTGATTGCTATTGATATGTTGTGTCGAAACCCTCACAGGAGGGAGATTCTCTCATATATTTAACACCTCAGACACTCTCTATGGGTTTGTATTCACGTCGAAACACTGATCTACTGCGAGCCAACAAAAGTCTGTCTGGGTTTCACTGATTTAATCCGCAATAACAAAACACTTTGGCTCGTGTGGGCGATCATGAACTCTTTGGAGAACTTCAATTTTTCAGATGAATGAATATCTGAATGCAAAAAAACAAGAAGCAGATGTGACTAGAAAAATACCCTCAAGTATCCGACAAAACGCTTCGTTTAAATGTGTTCCTGCCGTTACCACCAGGGGGTGTCACAGTATGATTCAATTTATAAATAATAAATAACACTTTTTTGGTGTTATTTTGATCACTTTTCTATTTGTTTTGCTTCAACAGACCATCTCTGAATTTAATCAGCAACACAACTGCTAACAACGTTTAGACGCTACAGAAATATTTAGTCAGAATACAATCAGGTCATGTTGGATCAGGAAGCATCTTGGGAGTGGCCACATCTGCTTCATGAGCCGGGAACAACGTGTGCACACGTTGTAGGGATGGCTCCAAATTAAATTTAGACGTGACTGACACAAACAACAACATAAACACCATATGAGGGAGACTCAGGGATCACAGGACTGTAGGACCTCAAACCATCCAGACCAAGCCATCATACTCTCACTTTCTTGCTTGTGTTCCCTTCTGTTGCATCATCTCCCACTCTATCTAGGACCAAGTCACGGCAGCAACATTCTGCCCAAGGATGCCCCGGCTTCCCTCACCTTGGCCATTTCCTTCAGCTCATCAAGTAGGATCGCGGGAAGAACCCCTCCCTGTCCAGCTGTGAGACATAGTCTCTCCAGCACAATCTGGGTCTGCTTTTGGGTCTCCACCTGGTAACGCCAAACATCTCACCAGCGAGACGTCTGGGAGACATCCTTACCAGATGCCCCTACCACCCTATCTGGCTTCTGTCGACACGGAGGAACATCAGCTCTACTCTAAGCACCTGAGTGAGAACCCAGCCACCCAACAGAATAAAATCATTTCAGCTACTTGTATCCAGAATCTTGTTCTTTCTGTCTCCACCCAGAGCCAGTTGCTATGGTGAGGGTAGGAACTTAGATCCTGGTTACCATGGTGAGGGTAGGAACGTAGATCCTGGTTAGCATGATGAGGGTAGGAACGTACATCCTGATTACCATGGTGAGGGTAGGAACACAGATCCTGGTTACCATGATGAGAGTAAGAACATAGATCCTGGTTACCATGGTGAGGAACATAGATCCTGGTTACCATGGTGAGGGTAGGAACGTAGATCCTGGTTACCATGGTGAGGGTAGGAACGTAGATCCTGGTTACTATGGTGAGAGTAGGAACGTAGATCCTGGTTACCATGGTGAGGATAGGAACGTAGATCCTGTTTACCATGGTGAGAGTAGGAACGTAGATCCTGGTTACTATGGTGAGAGTAGGAACGTAGATCCTGGTTACCATGGTGAGGGTAGGAACGTAGATCCTGGTTACTATGGTGAGAGTAGGAACGTAGATCCTGGTTACCATGGTGAGAGTAGGAACGTAGATCCTGGTTACTATGGTGAGAGTAGGAACGTAGATCCTGGTTACCATGGTGAGGGTAGGAACGTAGATCCTGGTTACACCAAAAAACTTAAACTCCTCTACTTGGTGGAGGGGACACTCCATCCATTTCCGGGTGAGCCTCATGGTCTCCGATTTGGAGGGCCTGATTCCCATTCTTGCTGTGATTCTTGTTTGTATGTTCTGAATATGTTTTTGGTCTAAAATCCTCTAAAATAAAATAGTACAAACGAAGAATAAACTGGTCTTTTTTAATTTTTTATGATCACTTTTATTTCTGATCCTCGGAGCCAAACCTGAAGTTTTATATTGGAGTATTTGATCCATTGAGTTTTGACCCAATGTGGTTTTAACTTTAAACCATTAGCAGTTAAATCCATCGGAAGCAGGGTAATTACCACCTTCATACACTTTCCCTTTCACACAAATAAATTCCAGAAGAGCACCAATTCATGCAGAAAATTATATTTTTCATGTTCCTCTCATGGCGGCTGCAAAAAGTCTGCCACCTGAGAGTCACTTTGTCTCTAATAAAAAAATATCAAACCATTTGTAATAAAATAATTTTTGTTTGTAAAATAAACACAAAAAAGTAGTTTTCAGGAGTTTATTTGTTGGCATGACGATGAATGGAGATGATTTGAGGCGGAAACTTATTGCGTTTCCGCTGGTGGTGTTCAAACAAGCAGTCACACAATATGAAGGCTTTCTACCCCCCTGGAGGCAGAGTGTGAGAGCAAATTACCTTTTGTCATTACAGTAGCAGTATGCGGCGCAGATGGATGAGTTGCCAGGCCTGGTAATGTCTTTTATAGGCTGCTCTTTGGAAATATCCAATATGTAATAATATGTGTGGAAAATCACAGAGCTTCGTCACCGTGGAGCTCTGGACATTTGTGAAAATAGGTGTAAATATTTATATGTTTGCATCCATATTTATACGTCTACGTGGATTTTGAGAGACACAATGAGTCATCATTTCAATGCTTTGGAAGCAAAACAACTTTTTTAGCAAGTCTTTATGTTAAAGTTACAAATAGTGTGAAGCAGCTGGGGAAGGGATAAGAGCCTACCAAATCCGAGACCGTCGTCTTTGCCCGGAAAAAGGTGAAACGCCTCCTACAGGTCAGGGACAAGGTCCTGCCCCAAGTGGATGACTTTACACTTCACAGTGTGGGAAGGATGAGGTGGTCTGTCGTGGTGAAGAAAGAGCTGAGCCGAAAAGCAAAGCTCTCAATTTACGTTCAATCTACGTTTCTACCCTCACCATAGTAACCAGTATCTATGTTCCTACCCTCACCATGGTAACCAGGATCTACGTTCCTACCCTCACCATGGTAACAAGGATCTACATTCCTACATTCCTACCCTCACCACGGTAACCAGGATCTACGTTCCTACCCTCACCGTGGTAACCAGGATCCACGTTCTTACCCTCACCGTGGTAACCAGGATCTACGTTCCTACCTTCACCATGGTAACCAGGATCTACAATCTTACCCACACCGTGGTAAACAGGATCTACGTTCCTACCCTCACCATGGTAACCAGGACCTACTTTCCTACCCTCACCATGGCAACCAGGATCTACGTTCCTACTCTCACCATGGTAACCAGGATCTACTTTCATACCCGCACCATGGCAACCAGGATCTATGTTTCTACCCTCACCATGGTAACCAGAATCTATGTTCCTACCCTCACCACGGTAACCAGGATCTACCTTCCTACCCTCACCATGGTAACCAGGATCTACGTTCCTACCCTCACCATGGTAACAAGGATCTACATTCCTACATTCCTACCCTCACCACGGTAACCAGGATCTACGTTTCTACCCTCACCATAGTAACCAGTATCTATGTTTCTACCCTCACCATGGTAACCAGAATCTAGGTTCCTACTCTCACCATGGTAACAAGGATCTACGTTCCTACCCTCACCATGGTAACCAGAATCTATGTTCCTACCCTCACCACGGTAACCAGGATCTACCTTCCTACCCTCACCATGGTAACCAGGATCTACGTTCCTACCCTCACCATGGTAACAAGGATCTACATTCCTACATTCCTACCCTCACCACGGTAACCAGGATCTACGTTTCTACCCTCACCATAGTAACCAGTATCTATGTTTCTACCCTCACCATGGTAACCAGAATCTAGGTTCCTACTCTCACCATGGTAACAAGGATCTACGTTCCTACCCTCACCGTGGTAACCAGGATCTACGTTCCTACCTTCACCATGGTAACCAGGATCTACAATCTTACCCACACCGTGGTAAATAGGATCTACGTTCCTACCCTCACCATGGTAACCAGGATCTACGTTCCTACTCTCACCATGGTAACCAGGACCTTCGTTCTTACCCTCACCATGGTAACCAGGAATTACGTTCCTACCCTCACCATGGTAACCAGGATCTATGTTTCTGCCCTCACCATGGTAACCAGAATCTATGTTCCTACCCTCACCACGGTAACCAGGATCTACCTTCCTACCCTCACCATGGTAACCAGGATCTACGTTCCTACCCTCACCATGGTAACCAATTTTGGGTGGTGACCAAAAGAATGAAATTGCGGCTACAAGCAGCCATAATGAGCTTGGGTTCAGGGGGACTGGAATTTTGGTATAGCTCCTCACAGGTCCCCAAATTGGAGGCTGAAAGATGTGGAATTAACCCTGAATCATTTATGGTCGTTATGGCATATTCCGGGTACCTTCACGATATTCCGCCGTAATGTGATCCAGGCCCTAGTGAATCAAATGAGCAGGTTTTTCTGGTTTTATTGGGATTAGAGATGGTCTGCTGACTGTGTTTAAGATTATTTCGTGTTTATTTTACTGTGTAATGAGCATCAGACCATGAGTGGGTCATTTCCCTTCTTGCTTTTAATTAGGTTGCAAATGTCAACATATGAACCATTCCTTCCCGCCGTGTTTAACATGGCGGTGGTGTGTCTACTCCTGGCTCACCAGCCGATGGACAAATTTTCGTTTCACATGTCCACTTGGGCAATTAGGCAAACAGCTGAAAAGCAGAGGTGTTTCTCATGGCAGGGCTCTATGGTTTCTATAGCGTGCATGCGTCTGAAGAGGAGGGCTGAAACATTTCCCAACATATAAGTGATTGCTTAATCAAAGCTCTGGAAATAATTAGCTGTCAGAAACTGCAATTACTGTAGATACAGCTCATCCTCTTACTGGTTGATCAGATGATGTTTCAAATACCCGCTTAAGCAAAGCTGGCAACCTGTTTATAATTTCCACTCAACAGATTTTGTTTACATGTCTATTTGAAGGAAGCAAACTAATTGAATTCACAAACATACGTTTCATAGAGTGCAGCTTCACTGTCCCTGCCTGACCAGTTGGTGGCATAAGTGATTGTGGGGTAATAATTTGTAGCCCGTGGCGTATTTATTATAGTACCTTTTGTTAGCTTGGAAATGCAACTCTTCTTCTTCTTCGGCATTTCCCTTTAGGGGGTTGCCACAGCAAGTCAGTTTCTTCCATCTAATCCTGTCTGCTGCATCCTCTTTGGTCACACCAACTATCTTCATGTCTCCCTTCACTGCGTCCATAAACCTCCTCTTTGGCCCCCCTCCAGCCCTCCTTCGTGGTGGCTCCAAATCCAGCATCCTTCTTCCTATGTACTCTCTCTCTCTCCTCTGCACATGCCCAAACCATCTCAGTCTTGACTCTCGAACTTTATCCCCAAAACCTCTAACGTGTGCTGTTCCTCTGATGTACTCATTTCTAATCCTGTCCATCCTGGTCACTCCCAGAGAGATCCTCAGCATCTTCATCTCTGATACAAACATCTCTGTTTCCTGTCGTTTCCTCAGTGACACTGTCTCTAGACCAATCAGCATGGCCGCTCTCACCACACTGTCTCTAGACCAATCAGCATGGCCGCTCTCACCACACTGTCTCTAGACCAATCAGCATGGCCGCTCTCACCACGGTTTTGTGCACTTTCTCTTTCATGAGCTTAGAAATGCAACATTTCCCCAAAAAAGCTTTGATGTAAAAATTTATTTACTCTAACTTCTGTTTTTGACAGTCTGACGGGGCTGCCTGAATGGAGAGAGAGAGAGAGATAGAGAGGTACGAAATTGCGAGCAGAGCACATGCACCAAAACAATTTCTGCTTACTTTGAAACAGGGGTGGGAAACTTTTTTATTTGCGGGCCACATTGAGTCCTAACATTGAACAAAGGGGCCTAACAGGATCAGATGAATGGCATGGTTTGGTAACCACTAGATTTGACCGATAGAATGTCGCGATAGATTTAAACAAGCGCGCTAAATGTTACATCAAGAGCGTTAAATTTCAAATCTAGCAGCGCTAAGTCTGAGGCGGGGGTCATGCCACTCTCCTTAAGGCGGAAGCACCTACCGGTGAATAACTGGATTCATTTGAGGGAGAAGAGCCTTAACCACGCTCGGAAGAGGGGTGTCATGGTATGGGGGTTTGTGGCCACAGGAATTAGGTCGGGAAACTGGAGCAAGATGACTTTGTTCCTTTGGTGCCACAGTGAAGACTGCGGGAGGTGAGAGTGGAGTTGGGGATGGTGGAGTGGAGACGGAGGTATGGAGATGTGAATGAGGTGCGGGTGTTTAGGAGAATTGTTGGTGAGAAATATGGGTATTACAAGCGGGTGTTGACTGATCGTTCAAGGGATGCGGGTATGATCATGGGAGTGACAAGGAACGGACAAGGGAGGAGGTGGGGGTCCTCACGTCTGATCATGTGAGTA
Source organism: Neostethus bicornis (assembly GCA_902685375.1). Classification (NCBI taxonomy): domain Eukaryota; kingdom Metazoa; phylum Chordata; class Actinopteri; order Atheriniformes; family Phallostethidae; genus Neostethus; species Neostethus bicornis. The sequence goes on along the minus strand of CACRXE010000066.1, from coordinate 1,270,719 downwards.
TTTTTAAGGTGGAGTTGTATGTTGTGTGGATGGCTGTGAAGTGGGCGGTGCGACATGGTGGAGGGAAAACGCTTATCTGCACAGACTCTGTCAGTAGTTCAGGGACTTGGGGATGGTGAGGTATCACCAGAGTTTGTTACGGGATGTTTTCACTATGGTGTCGGGGGTGGGGAGTTTGTTTATGTGGGTTCCAGGTCATTTTGCGGTGAGGGGAAAGCAAAGGGTGGATGCGGTGGCAAAAAGGGCTGCAGAAAGAGAATGGTGGAGAGAATCATGGTTCTGTCCCAGGGTGAGGGGAAGGCGGTGGTCTGGAAGCAAATTGAGAGCAGTGGCATTCGGAGGTCAAGGGACGGAAGTTGTTGTTGATAATGAGCAGAGGATGGTGGAACTGAGTGTGGCGCCAGTTGGTGGTAGGAGGCGGGGACAGATGGTTTGAGCAGGTTAAATGATAAAATTTGGATGCAAGCTTTGTTTACTGATGGGTGGAACACGTTTTGTTGTGTTGTGAGACGTATGGGGCAGAGAGGGAGGTTATTTTGAGGGTGCTGAGGAGTGTTGGGCTGAGGGAGGTTTGTTTGAGAGAGGTGTTTCTGTATGGTCGTCAAGGGAAGGGTTTCAGTTTTGATCACTTTCCTACGGTGTACGGGGGGCTGAGCTGGATATGGGAAGCTTTTAAGAATACAGTAGGAGGCATTGATGTACCTTTCATGGGTGCTTTGTGCCTTTAAATGAGAAGAAGTTAACGTAGTCTGAAAAACAGCAAAAAAACCAAACAACTTTTCCAACCATGTCTTTCCTTTGAATAAACCTTTGGAACATCAAATTCTCAAACTGGGGAATCGTTGCCTACACGGACCGTGTAGAATAGTTGATGTCCTCTTTTCAGCTATCAAACATGGCCTGAAGAGACGCTTGTTTTTATGTCAAAGTGTCTTTCAATGAGGATTGCTGATTTATAAGAAAAATGCCCGCAACTCCCGGCGTACTGTGGAGTAAAGTGAAATGGACTAGAAGACCAAGCTGGCGCCGGCCAAGCTTCAAAAGTCCTACAAAAAAATTCCCAGCTCTGGCTTATTTTTGTGATCCAGAAAGCAGTCGTGCATTTCAAATTTGGTCACCCAGAAAGAGCAAATCTCTCTCTGCATGACTCACTGTAACTTTGAGTGGCTGCCCATGACTGCCTGCTGCACATTTACTAATGCTGGCCTGGAGACAGACAGTGCCCAGGCATCTGACCTGTTCTGTAGAGATGAGTCCATCGGGCAATGTCTACAAGCCAGTCCAACTTCATACAGCCTTTACTCAAAGTTAAAGCGTTGATGGTTTAAATTGTCTGTATTTTTTTTAAAAAACTGAACCAGGTTCAGTTCTACTAGTACAAACTGGAATGACACACCTTTGGCCAAGCAAGCCTGTGCTCATCCTAGTGAGGGTTGTATTGGATGAGACTGGATGGTTACATTATGTGTCTCCAAATTTAAGCCCAGATGAATTTAAAGCTTAAAACCTGTAGTTGGCAGAGGTATTAGTTCATAATGAATGTCAAGGTTTCATTTGAGATATTTCAGGTCATTATTCAGAATTATGTTTTAAATTTCAAATTGTCCAGCACGTGTGTTCACAACCCCACACCGCCTTTCCATTGGTCACTTTTGTAGGACTTAAGCTGTGCATGCACAAAGTTAAATTCAGCCAAAATTATTTACCATTTCCGGTCATTAGACAATGCTAAAAATGGTCCAATAGTGTCTGACCAGATTGTGTTTTTTTATTTTCAGACAAACAAGTGTTTGATGACTTTAGAGGTAAAAGCCTGTAAGTATAAAAAATGTTTGAGTAATTATGAAGGTGATTTGGTTCAAAGAAAGTCCATATTTTTGTTCCAGACACTGATCTCCATTGCTGTCTTCTTTACAGCTGTTGGATGAACGTTCATCTCACAGGTTCATTCAAGTGATTGGGCAAACAGCTGAAAGGCGGGGTCTAAATTCCCATGGGGTGTTTCTCACAGCCAGAATTCTTCAGTCCCTCCTCTGTCCCTCAGAAGAGAAGGACTGAAACATTTCCTGACATGCTGTGTTTGACTTTAGAAAAAAAAGATATTTTTTTTTTCAGCATTAAGCATTTCAGTCACAATTTAATTTTTTAAAAAAAAACTTTTCAAATGGGAAATTTAGGCTGTTCATTTTCTGAAGTTACAAATGTAATCTTGATTTGCTGAACCAGATGAAAACAACAGCCACTGCATTAAATGCTGGTTCTGATTTCAGGGATCAAGACTAGTCCAAAATGTTGCAAAAAAACCCTGAGAATCAAAAGAGTTTTTAATCTTCTTCAGACAGAAAAGCGATTGGTCAGTAGAAAACGACTATTGAACCATTTCTGTTCAGTTCTTGCTTCAGTCTCAAAAATTGAGATAGTCGGATAAGCTGTGGTTTTTCCAAAAATGTTGATTTGATGAGATTCTTAGTCCAGTCTCCTTGAGATGTTTTTATTTTTCTTAGTTTTACGTAAAGTATTCCTGATCTTAAATTAAGTTGGCATGCTTCCATTCTCACTGCGCAGTAATTGAAGCAGAATTGTTTGTGGATTTGTGTCCAAGTTTTTTCAACCAAAATGTGGGTTCTCTTTTCTGTATCATTTTTATTACAATGGACTGATATTTCAGGTGTTTCTGATTGAGAACAATGTTTTTTAAATTCAGAAGCCCACAAACGGTCCATAGAATTTTCACTCTTGTTGTATTTAAAGCTTATTTAAACATTGACATTTATTAATTTTTGATTTCTTTGGGAGATAAGCGCAGGACTGATGTCTTTGTTTTCAAGTGTTCGGAAAGTTTAACGTTCAAAATACATGAACTTGCATATTCGTCACACCAGAAGTCTTTCTTTCACATTAGAATTGTCTTTTAATCCTTTGAAGTATCGATCTCTGTTGCTCTTACAAATATGAGAACTGTCCCAATCAGACATAGGGGTTAATTTTGTAGATGCAGTATCTGCGTTCTCACTGCCAGCAGGTCAACATTATTTAAGTAGAATTTCTTATTTGATCAAGCACTAAAATGTAAAACGCTCTGTTGCATCTTGGGTCACCAACCCTTGGATGAATAAAACTGCTGAAAGGCTGGGTCTAAATTTACCAGAAGTCTTTCTTATTACTCATTGTCCTTTTCAAACCTTGCCTGTACTGTCCACGAGACTTTAAACTCAAAAGTTTATCTGACTATTTGCTCTTGCTTTGTATAAATGGAGTCCTCTCTCCTGAGTTCTGCTAAATTCAGACTGTACTTTTCTGGTTCAGAATGAAGTGGTGGCTTTCAAATTTGGTCACCTTTAAAAAGCAAAGATCTGTCCACGACTCAGTGTAATATTTCAGAAAATGTTTAACAGCTTCTGAAGTAGACCGACTAGATCGGCCTGTTGTGGTCCTTTCGAAGCATTAGGTGACCAATATCCGACCAAAGTTCAAATATTCCAACATCTTCTTTCTGAACTAACGCCACGTGTTGAACCTGCATTATGGCTTGTTTGTATTTTAAAATATTCACTAGCATTTTCAAGATATGTCCAAGGGAATCTTGGTACTGGATGTAAAATGGAGGACAAACATGTCCTTCTTTATCAATCATGACGGTGTGCTGCGAAAAATACAGTGTACCAAGTTTATGTCAAACGAAAGCTGTTGTTTCTCTAATGTGTGTATTTTATGTTGCATGCTTTCCTGAATGAAGGAAGACACCAGTTTATTGGCAGTAACCATCTATTTCACCGTAAAGCCTCTATCAATAGGACTGCTAAATAAAAATCCTTTTGGCTCCGTTAACCGTGTCAACCTTTACTTTGACCGTCATTTTCTTTCTTTAGCCAAATTCTAATGTGAATTCATGTTGACTGAAAAAGTCTATAAAGACATAGATTTTTCACGTAGAGAATTCACCATGTTTATTAATGACTCATTGTCATTCCTTTCATAATAATTGTATGAGAATTTGAATCAGAAGCCAAAAAAAATGTCAGATTTTTTTTTTTGTGTGGTCATTAAAATACAAAGTATTATATTGTGATGCTAGAGATTAGCATCACATTTTTTTTATTACAATGGGCTTTTGCCATGACTAGGTTGGTTGATGAAAAAACACAGGCCTTGTCTTTATATTAGAGTTTAATCAAAGTTTATAGAAAAACTCACTCAGTTTTGTAAATTGTCTTATATGAACATTTAATAAGTAACACATCATAATGTTCAAATGTAAAAACATGGACACCGTTTCAGTTACAATGCTGACTGTTCTATTGTTCAAAACAAATGAAAAATAAAAAAGTGTAGTCATAAAACTATGGTTCTACTTTCTGAAACTAGAGACGTGGTTATCCATTAAAAGTCCAGAAGGAAAAAGGTTGTTTCTGGTTGAGAAAAAAAAAAACTCTACCTAATTCTCTAAATCAATTTAAATTCAGAAGCCCACAAACGGTCCATAGAATTTTCACTCTTGTTGTATTTAAAGCTTATTTAAACGTTGACATTTGTTTAATTTTTGATTTCTTTGGGAGATAAGCGCAGGACTGATGTCTTTGTTTTCAAGTGTTCGGAAAGTTTAACGTTCAAAATACATGAACTTGCATATTCGTCACACCAGAAGTCTTTCTTTCACATTAGAATTGTCTTTTAATCCTTTGAAGTATCGATCTCTGTTGCTCTTATAAATATGAGAACTGTCCCAATCAGACATGGGACTCATTTTGTAGTTGCAGTATCTGCGTTCTCACTGCCAGCAGGTCAACATTATTTAAGTGGAATTTCTTATATGATGAAGTACAAAAATGTAAAACGCTCTGTTGCATCTTGGGTCACCAACCCTTGGACAAATGTTTGTCTCTAAAACTGCTGAAAGGCTGGGTCTAAATTTACCAGAAGTCTTTCTTATTGCTCATTGTCCTTTTCAAACCTTGACTGTACTGTCCACGAGACTTTAAACTCAAAAGTTTATCTGACTATTTGCTCTTATTTTAGATAAATGGAGTCCTCTCTCAAGAGTTCTACTAAATTCAGACTGTACTTGTCTGGTTCAGAATGAAGTAGTGCCTTTCAAATTTGGTCACCTATAAAAAACAAAGATCTGTCCACGACTCAGTGTAATATTTCAGAAAATGTTTAACAGCTTCTGAAGTAGACCGACTAGATCGGCCTGTTGTGGTCCTTTTGAACCATTAGGTGACCATTATCCGACCAAAATTCAAATATTCCAACATCTTCTTTCAGAATGAACGCCACGTGTTGAACCTGCATTATGGCTTGCATTATTGGGTATCTTCCAATTCTGACCCGATATGAAGTATCTTTTGGTGTCCTTGTAGGTCTATCCATAGCCCTAAGAAATTATGCTCCAATATTTATATTAATTGTATGGCTCTCAATATTTCAGGGGTAACATGATGGGTTTGTTGACGTTTTTGACTTCCCCTCACTTTGATCCTCTTCCTCATAACCATCTGATCCTTCTTAATGAGTCTCACATGTGCCTCATTGTCTCTCCTGTACTTAAACCTGTGCCTCCTCCTCTACCAGACAGTTTGTCTTGGTGTTCAGTGACTCTCAGAGATCTACCCTTTCAGAAAAAAAACCCTTTTAAAGTACAAAAGTTGTACTACAAAAAAAATCTGTTTTGGTAACTTGTGGGAGATTCAGGGAGAAGGGGCCTAGTAGTTGGTTAAATAATCTATTTGGTTCATTTGTACTAAACGCTGTGTTTCTGTCTTCGGCTGTGAGATGAATGTTTGTCTCACAATTTCATTCAAGTTATTTGGTAAACAGCTGAAAGACGGGGTCTGAATTCACATGGGGTGTTTCTCTTATGCAGAATACTTTTTTCTTCCTCGTCTGTGCCTCTGAAGAGAAGCACTGAAACATTTCCTTATAAGTGTTTATAAAGGTTTGACTTTAGATAAAGTTTTTTTTTTTTTTTTTATAAAGCATTACAGTCTCAATTTAATTCTTCAAAAACTTTCTAAATGGGAAGTTTTGCCTGTCCATGTTCTGAAGTTAATAATTTCATCCTGATTTGCTGAACCAGATGCAAACATCAGCCACAGGATTGATACTTGTTCTGATCTCAGGGATCAAGACTAGTCCTCAATTTTGTAAAAAATAAATGAATAAACTGAGTCAAAAGACTTTTTTTTTTTTAAAAGACAGAAGTGATTGGTCAACAGAAAGCGACCAACAGACCATTTTCTTTTGTCGCCATCGAGCTGTTTTCTTGCTAAAGTCAAGAATTCAAGATTTAGTTGTTGCTTAAGTTTAAAAATTGAAAATGATAACATTTTACATGAGTAATGGTTGTTGTTCCTCTGAAAATATTGATGACCTTTGAGCCAAAATGGTGGTCATTTCTAAGCAAAAGTCAATGGAGGGAAAAAAGTCAATAAATCTGATCCATTGAGTGAACGAATTAGTGCCATACACTGATTGGTGTGTGATCAGATTCTTTGAGTCATTTTGAATTTGGAAGTCTGATGTTTGTAAGAATAATGGTATCAAACTCTGCTCAGTCTGGAGCTATGTTGATGTCTTCTTTAAATGTTCGTCTTACGTGTTCATTCAAGTTATGAAGCAAAAAAAATGGAGGGTCCAAATTGACATGTGGTTTTTCTCATGGCTAGAGTTCACATTTCATACTCTTTTCGTGTAACTGGACTGTTTGTCCAAAAGATGTGCCATGCAGATTTATTTCTATTTGCTGAATTTGCATTCCTCACCCTTCCTTGTCTGATTTGTTTTCATCAAATGAGACCCTTTTTATGATGGATTGCAGTTTACGCTTTCTTCCCTGGAAAGGTGTGTGTCGATTGTAATCATCACCAACATTTAAAAATTAAGTTGTGTAGTTATTTTATTTAATGCTAAGGTGTACAATCGAGACATCGTACTTTGTGTTTTCTTTGTTGAGAGTGATCGCGTTGCGTTCAACGACATTTTGTAACATTGGAAGAGATTGTCTAACTTTTGAATTGAATCCAGATTAAATCCCTTGAGGTTTTTTTTTGCAGAATAAGCAAATAAATGAATGTTAAAAGTTATATTTTTAACATAATAAATGTCTTTAATATACTATTTTGTTGTTGTTTGGGTCACCAGTTGGATCCTAAATAGAATCCTTTTATTTCCAGGGAATGATATCATCAGCTGGATGCTTATTGTGACTTATACATGGTATTAATATTATTATTGATAAGCTTCTTGAGTTCTTTAAATGGTACAAAGCGTATTATTCCAAGTTCAGGCCCTGAAGAAAAGGGTGGAAACATTACCAGAGTGATTGTGTTTTTTGGATCACTGTTTAAAAAGTGATTTTCTATATTACAAACGTAATGTTTCCCATTTTAAAAATACACTTTAAATTATTCCCAAAATCTCCATTTGGGCCGATTTGTATCCTTCATATTGCCAGAGAGTTGAAAGTCTCCATTAGATCTTTTTCTTCTGTATTCAAGAATTGGTATTGGTCTCACATATCTACGAACTGTCCCAACCCTACGTGGGACTCGTTTGTTTTAGTAATTTCTTTCTCACTAAAGCAGGTCAAGTGTTTCCAAGCATTCTTTTATGTAAAAAGTCTTCATCAGATCAAGAACTTCAAAAGTTTAGACTTTATTTGCTTCTCTCAATACACTCACCGGCCACTTTATGAGGTACACCATGCTAGTAACGGGTTGGACCCCCTTTTGCCTTCAGAACTGCCTCAATTCTTCGTGGCATAGATTCAACAAGGTGCTGGAAGCATTCCTCAGAGAGTTTGGTCCATATTGACATGATGGCATCACACAGTTGCCGCAGATTTGTCGGCTGCACATCCATGTTGCGAATCTCCCGTTCCACCACATCCCAAAGATGCTCTATTGGATTGAGATCTGGTGACTGTGGAGGCCATTTGAGTACAGTGAACTCACTGTCATGTTCAAGAAACCAGTCTGAGATGATTCCAGCTTTATGACATGGTGCATTATCCTGCTGAAAGTAGCCATTAGAAGTTGGGTACATTGTGGTCATAAAAGGATGGACATGGTCAGCAACAATACTCAGGTAGGCTGTGGCGTTGTAACGATGCTCAATTGGTACCAAGGGGCCCAAAGAGTGCCAAGAAAATATTCCCCTCACCATTACACCACCAGCACCAGCGTGAACCGTTGATACAAGGCAGGATGGATCCATGCTTTCATGTTGTTGACGCCAAATTCTGACCCTACCATCCGAATGTCGCAGCAGAAATCGAGACTCATCAGACCAGGCAACGTTTTTCCAATCTTCTATTGTCCAATTTCGATGAGCTTGTGCAAATTGAAGCCTCAGTTTCCTGTTCTTAGCTGAAAGGAGTGGCACCCGGTGTGGTCTTCTGCTGCTAAAGCCCATCCGCCTCAAAGTTCGACGTACTGTGCGTTCAGAGATGCTCTCCTGCCTACCTTGGTTGTAACGGGTGCTTATTTGAGTCACTGTTGCCTTTCTATCAGCCCGAACCAGTCTGGCCATTCTCCTATGACCTCTGGCATCAACAAGGCATTTCCGCCCACAGAACTGCCGCTCACTGGATATTTTTTCTTTTTCGGACCATTCTCGGTAAACCCTAGAGATGGTTGTGCGTGAAAATCCCAGTAGATCAGCAGTTTCTGAAATACTCAGACCAGCTCTTCTGGCACCAACAACCATGCCACGTTCAAAGTCACTCAAATCACCTTTCTTCCCCATACTGATGCTCGGATTGAACTGCTGGAGATTGTCTTGACCATGTCTACATGCCTAAATGCACTGAGTTGCCGCTATGTGATTGGCTGATTAGGATTTAAGTGTTAACAAGCAGTTGGACAGGTGTACCTAATAAAGTGGCCAGTGAGTGTAGTTCTACTATATTCAGAATGATTTCAAATTTGGTCACCCATAAAAACCAAAGATCTCTCAGAACTCAATGTTTACCTAGAATGTCTTTCAATGACTTTTTGAAGTTATGTTCTGGTTTAGACAGCATCCAAGTCTGACGTTTCATTTTTTCTGCTATAAAAAAAACTAGAACAACAGGAAAGATCTATAAACCAGTCCAACTACATTTTGGGTTTCCTTAAAGTTGGAAGTTAAATTCAACTTCAAATAAACTGGACCAGTTTAAGTATGTTAAACTTTAAGCACAAACACGGATTCAGCATCTTTGTTACATCATGTTTTTCTCTTCTTTTTGCAAAGACTACTGTTTGTATAAAGAGTTTTCACTTTCATTTGAAGGGAAGTGTTTGTCGTTCATTGCACTTTTTTTTGTAACATCTGGTTTTCAGGCTAAGCTTGCATCGGTTGAGTCTGCAGAGATTACAACCTGTTTGTTCTAAGTATGTGTACCGTTTCATCTCGCTTGGAAAGTTTATTCGACTTTTTTCAATCTATGTTACACAGAGACTGAGCTTTTTTTTTTTTCATCTCGCTTGGAACATTTATTCGACTTTTTTCAATCTGTTACAGCGAAATGGATCTGTATAATCTCAGTTGTGAGTTATTCTTCTCGATAACTCACACATCTTTAAACAAGTGGGAATATGTACCAAATATCTATTAAGCACATTTGTATTTGTTTTTGCTTCGTCGTTCCCATCATTTTAATGATGTTTCACTTTACAGATTGATTTTTTTTTTGGATTAAAACGATCAGACTATGATCAGAGGGGAACAAGTCCAACCAAACTCACACTATTTAAATTTGTTGGTAATTTGAGTGACTAACACGTTTCAGCTTAAAGCAAACAAAAAGCTGTTTTCTCGCAAAAGTTAAGAATTCAAGGTTTAGTTGTTCCTTAAGTTTTAAAAATTTTAAATGATAACGTTATACATGAGTAATGGTTGTTGTTCCTCTGAAAATATTGATGACATTTGAGCCAAAATTGTGATAATTTCTAAGCAAAGATCAATGGAGGGAAAAAAAGTTAATAAATCTGATCCATTGAACGAATTATGTGCCATACACTGATTAATAAGCAATAAAAATCTTAGAGATGTTTTGTTTTTGTTTGTTTCATGTAGTTTTCCAGAGCTTCATTTAAAGTGTCACGCTTCCATTCTCACTGCAAAGGTTGTTGACAAAAATCTGTCATTTTGAATTTGGAAGTCTGATGTTTGTCTGAATAATGGTGTCAAACACTGCTCAGTCTGGACCTGTGAAAGTTCATCTTACATGTTCGTTCAAGTTTTGATGTAAGTAAACCACAAGTTTTCATGCAGATTCTTAAAACTGCAGGAAATAAATTAAAGCATCAAGTTACAGATCGGCACCTAATGGCGAGGTTTTGTTTTTTTTTTATTGTAGACAGTAGTTTGGACCAGTGTGCCGCTCTTCATGAGTCCTGATAAAGTTAAATTTAGATGAAATGTCTTTCTACAGTTAACACATCGTGCTGCATGTCCGTGTATCAAAGTCAAATTTTAGTATCCATATTCTCATTGTCCCTTGATCCAATGAGCCTGACCATGACGTCTAATGTGGATTTGGGTTTGGCTCGTTTCACCACCAGTTACTTTAATGAGATTTAAAGCTGTGTATTCACAAAGATGTATTTGGTCCAAACTGTATCTCGTTCCTACCATTATATGACTAGAATTAAGTTCAGAGGCCAGTTAGTGGGCGAGTTCTAAAAACTACATATGATTTAAAATATACCCATATAATGTCTGACTGGATTGGGTTTTTTTTTTATTTTCAGAGTAACAAGTGGTAAAATAATGTATTTGGTTCATTTCGTGTAAAACACTGATGGATGTTGGAGGAGTGTTCGTCTCTAAATTTCATTGGAGTTATTGGTCAAACAGCTGAAAGGCGGGGTCTAAATTCACATGGGGTGTTACTCATTACCTGAGTTCTTTTGTTGTTCGATTGTGCCTCTGAAGAGAAGCACTGAAACATTTCCTTTTATGTGTTTATTGCCATTTTTCAGTTTGGGGTCCTTTGAGCCTAAACTCTGGTCGTTCTGAAGCTTAAGGCATCGGAGGTAAAGCTGATACCTTTTGGTTCTTCTGTTAATGTAAAGTCAGGAAAATTGTAGTGACTTAAAATATAAGAAACAAAGAGATGACAAAGAATGAGATTCTCTGTCCAGCCTCTTTCAGATGTATTTTTTTCTTTATATTTTTGCTTCACCTAAATTATTACAGAGCTTATTTGAAGTGATTTGATTTCTTTCAGCAGAATTGTTTTGTGGATTTGTGTCCAAATCTTTTTCAACCAAAATGTGGGATTTCTTGTTCTGACTGATATTTCAGGAGTTTATGGTTGACAAATATTTTAAAATAAAAAGCTCTTCAAGTTGAATTAGTTGGCCCACAAAAGGTTTATAGAATTTTTACGCTTGTTAACTATATTTATACGGTATCATGTTTAGAGGATAAACAAACAATTGCTGACCTTGTTTATAAATGTTGGAAATGTTTAACGTGTTTGTTTCACATTTAAATTGTCATTTAATACGTTGAAGTTTGGATCTGTACTGGTCTCACATATCTACGAACTGTCCCAACCCGACGTGGGACTTATTTGTTTTAGTAATTTTTTTCTCCTTGCCTGCAGGTCAAGTGTTTCCAAGCATTCTTTTATGTAAAAGGTGTTCTGGTTTAGATTAAGACTGCATCCAAATCTGGCGTTTCATTTTTTCTGCTGTAAAAAATAGACCAACGGGCAAGATCTAGAAACCACTTCAACTACATTCTGGGTTTCTTTAAAGTTCAAATACTGTTGGAAGTCAACTTCAACAGTGAAAGGAACATTGAATTCTACTACACACCAAAAGATGTTCCTCTCTCAAAATGCTGAGAGGCAGGGTCTCAATTTCACCTGAAACCACCTTCACTGTCCGTAAGATGAAGAACTTCTAAAGTTTAGACTTCATTTGCTCTGAAACGATGTCCTCTCTCAATAGTTCTACTAAATTCTGAATCAAGTGGTACATTTTAAATTTGGTCACCCTTAAAAACCAAAGATCTCTCACGACTTATAATGTTTACTTGTAGTGTCTGTGCCTGTTTAGGTTTGTCTGCTGTAAAAAAAAACTAGACCAATGGGCAATATCTAGAAACCACTCCAACTACATTCTGGGTTTCCTTAAAGTTGGAAGTTAAATTCAACTTCAAATAAACTGGACCAGTTTAAGTTTGTTGAACTTTAAGCACAAACACGGATGCAGCATCTTTGCTACGTCGTGTTTTTCCCTTCTTTGTTCCAAAACACTCAACATTTTTGTCCATTTATATTCAAATCCACCATCAGGCGGATGAGCGAAGGACGAATGACCCTGTTTGCTCAAAGAGTTTCCACTTTCATTTGAAGGGAAGTGTTTGTCGTTCATTGCACTTTTTTTGTAACATCTGTTTTTAAAGCAAAGCTTGCATCGGTTGAGTCTGCAGAGATTACAACCTGTTTGTTCTAAGGATGTGTACCGTTTCATGTCGCTTGGAAATTTTATTCGACTTTTTTCAATCTGTTACAGAGAGACTGAGCTTTTCTTCTTCATCTCGCTTGGAACATTTAGTCGACTTTTTTCAATCTGTTACAGAGAAATGGAGACTCTCTGTATTGTTGTGCTCGTTCTAATATGCTGTGATGCATTTTGGACTTTGTCACCCAGAAAGAGAAACTATCCTTGAGTTGCATCAGCGTCTCTGCAAGCCAGTCCAACGCCATAGTGCTTTTACTTTAAGTTAAAGGGTTATTGTCTACATTATTTTAACTTCCGACATCTGAACCAGGTTTAGTTTGAGGATAGTGCCCGTTGGCCTGGTTAGCGTTGGGTTTCAGATACCAGTACATAGATTATGTTTTTGTAAATTTAAGTACAAAAGTTCATCCAAACTTTCTCGTCTAAGAATGTTTTGATGAGCAGCATGTTGCATAATGTTAAAACAAATTGTTGGTTTAATTAATGCACAAATTAGAGACGGGGGAATGTCTGTTTTGGTCCATTGTTGTGCTCACAATGAACCGACCTGTATAATCTCAATCGTGTGTTATTCCTCTCAATGAGCCACCCATTTATATTCAAGTGGGAATATTTACCAAAAATCTGTTCAGTTCACCGTTACGTATTTGGTTTTGGCTTGCATATTTTTTCGGATTCAAATGTTAGACTATGTTCAGAGGGGAACAAGCGCAAAGCCGTACTCAGACTATTCCAATTCCTTGGTAGTTTGAGTGACTAAGGCAGCAAAAAGCTGAGTTCTTCTTGCTATTTCTTCTTCTCCATCATGGCATTGGCTTCTCTGCAGAGCTCCTTCCATATAATTCCTCCACTCATTCAAACCCACGCGGCTTGAGAGAGCACCATATTCTCAATTACATCTTTGGAAATATCTGTGCGATTTTCTGGAGTATAAAAGTGATATATTTATCTAACATCAATCAGAGCAAATGTGGTTCTGGAAATAGTGGAGTCTAAATTTCAAATACTTTTTGGTCAAGTTATCAAAGATATTCGCAAAATTTTATGTTAAACAGCAAAAGCCGATAAGAGGTTGTCCATAAGGAAGTACCAGATTGCTTCTATAACGAGTAAGGAACTAACTTGAAGTTTACTAAAACCTCACACTCTTTATTTGTTCTCTTTCTGATACGCTGTATTATATTTTCGAGGCTTGAATTCAGTCTGTGGGGAGAATCTTTATGAAGATTGTTTCCAAATCTGTTTAAATAATGATGCCTATAGTTTCTTTTTTTGTGAAATTTTTTTAAACATGAATTTATCGGTTGCTGTCTCGAGTCTGTAGTCCACAATTCTGCAAAAAAACCAAACATAGCTTCTAAAGTCATAGCCTCTGCATCTGTCCACCTGTAGGTATTAAAGTTCACACCCTGTATTGGATTCCGATCCTAGTATAGAAGAGTGATTTCCACCAGTCCACGTAAATTTGGTAAGTGTTTGGAATATTTACCAAAAATCTATTCAGCACACTTATGTATTTGTTTTTGCTACGTCGTTCCCATCATTTTAATGATGTTGCACAGATTGATTTTTTTTGGTTAAACCATTTTTTGAATTGAATAGACTATGATCAGAAGGGAACAGGCGCTAACCAAACTCACACTATTTAAAGTTGTTGGTAATTTGAGTGACTAACGCGTTTCAGCCTAAAGTAAAAAAAAAAGCTGTTTTCTCGCAAAAGTTAAGAATTTCACTTTTAGTTGTTGCTTAAGTTTCAAAAATTGAAAATGTTCCTCTACAAATATTGATGACTTTTGAGCCAAAATTGTGGTCATTTGTAAAGCATAAGTCAATAGTCAGTAGGCAAGTTCTGTGACTATTAAACACAGAAAGTTATAAACTGCATATGATTTAAAATATACTCACATAATGTCTGACTGGATTGGGTTTTTTTATTTTCAGAGTAACAAGTGGTAAAATAATGTATTTGGTTCATTTTGTGTAAAACACTGATGGATGTTGGACAAATGTTCGTCTCACAATTTCATTGGAGTTATTGGTCAAACAGCTGAAAGGCGGGGTCTAAATTCACATGGTGTGTTACTCATTAGCTGAGTTCTTCTGTTCTTCATTTGTGTCTCTGAAGAGAAGGACTGAAACATTTCCTTATATGTGCTCATATAAGTTTGACTTAAGATAAGTTTTAAGTATTTCAGCGCCATTTTTCAGTTTGGTGTGCCTTAATGTCCTTTGAGTCTAAACCCTGGTTGTTCTGAAGCTTAAGGCATCGGAGGTAAAGCGATACCTTTTCGGTCCTTCTGTTAATGTAAAGTCAGGAAAAATGTAGTGACTTAAAATATAAGAAACAAGGAGATGCCAAAGAATGAGATTCTCTGTCCAGCCTCTTTGAGATGTATTTTTTTCTTTGTATTTTTGCTTCACCTAAATTATTACAGAGCTTATTTTAAGTGATTCAATTTCTTTCAGCAAAATTTTTCAGTGGATTTGTGTCCAAATCTTTTTCAACCAAAATGTGGGATTTCTTGTTCTGACTGATATTTCAGGAGTTTATGGTTGACAAATATTTTAAAATAAAAAACTCTTCAATTTGAATTCGTTGGCCCACAAAAGGTTCATAGAATTTTTACGCTTGTTAACTATATTTATACGGTATCATATTTAGAGGATAAACAAACAATTGCTGACCTTGTTTATAAATGTTGGAAATGTTTAACGTGTTTGTTTCACATTTAAATTGTCATTTAATACGTTGAAGTTTGGATCTGTATTGGTCTCACATATCTACTAACTGTCCCAACCCGACGTGGGACTTATTTGTTTTAGTAATTTTTTTCTCCTTGCCTGCAGGTCAAGTGTTTCCAGGCATTCTTTTATGTAAAAGGTCTTCTGGTTTAGATTGAGACTGCATCCAAATCTGGCGTTTCATTTTTTCTGCTGTAAAAAAAATAGACCAACGGGCAAGATCTAGAAACCACTTAAACTACATTCTGGGTTTCTTTAAAGTTCAAATACTGTTGGAATTCAACTTTGAAAAAAGTGGACCAGTTTAAGTTTGTTGTCGGTACATTTCAGATTGCATTGTGCCAACTATGAAATTTGGTGGAGGAGGAGTTATGATATAGGGTTGTTTTTCAGGAGCTGGGGTTGGTCCCTTAGTTCCAGTGAAAGGAACATTGAATTCTACTACACACCAAAAGATGTTCCTCTCTCAAAATGCTGAGAGGCAGGGTCTCAATTTCACCTGAAACCACCTTCACTGTCCGTAAGATGAAGAACTTCTAAAGTTTAGACTTCATTTGCTCTGAAACGATGTCCTCTCTCAATAGTTCTACTAAATTCTGAATCAAGTGGTACATTTTAAATTTGGTCACCCTTAAAAACCAAAGATCTCTCACGACTTATAATGTTTACCTGTAGTGTCTTTTAATGACTCTTTGAATTAGTGTGCCTCTTTAGGTTTGTCTGCTGTAAAAAAAAAAAAAAACAGACCAACTAGATTCTGGGTTTCCTTAAAGTTGGAAGTTAAATTCAACTTCAAATAAACTGGACCAGTTTAAGTATGTTAAACTTTAAGCACAAACACAGATGCAGCATCTTTGTCATGTTGTGTTTTTCCCTTTTTTTCGCAAAGACTACTGTTTGTATAAAGATTTTCCACTTTCATTTGAAGGGAAGTGTTTGTCGTTCATTGCACTTTTTTTGTAACATCTGGTTTTCAGGTAAAGCTTGCATCAGTTGAGTCTGCAGAGATTACAACCTGTTTGTTCTAAGTACGTGTAACCGTTTCATCTCGCTTGGAAAGTTTATTCGACTTTTTCCAATCTATTACAGAGAAATGGAGACTCTCTGTATTGTTGTGCTCGTTCTAATATGCTGTGATGCATTTTGGACTTTGTCACCCAGAAAGAGAAACTATCCTTGAGTTGCATCAGCGTCTCTCCAAGCCAGTCCAACGCCATAGTGCTTTTACTTTAAGTTAAAGGGTTATTGTCTACATTATTTAAACTTCCGACATCTGAACCAGGTTTAGTTGGAGGATAGTGCCCGTTGGCCTGGTTAGCGTTGGGTTTCAGATACCAGTACATAGATTATGTTTTGTAAAATTAAGTACAAAAGTTCATCCAAACTTTCTCGTCTAAGAATGTTTTGATGAGCAGCATGTTGCATAATGTTAAAACAAATTGTTGGTTTAATTAATGGACAAATTAGAGACGGGGGAATGTCTGTTTTGGTCCATTGTTGTTTCGTGTGTTATTCCTCTCAATGAGCCACCCATTTATATTCAAGTGGGAATATTTACCAAAAATCTGTTCAGGTCACCGTTACGTATTTGGATTTGGACTTGCAAATTTTCCGGATTAAAATGTTAGACTACGTTCAGAGGGGAACAAGCTCAAAGCCATACTCAGACTATTTCAATTCCTTGGTAGTTTGAGTGACTAAGGCAGCAAAAAGCTGAGTTCTTCTTGCTATTTCTTCTTCTCCATCATGGCATTGGCTTCTCTTCAGAGCTCCTTCCATATAATTCCTCCACTCATTCAAACCCACGCGGCTTGAGAGAGCACCGTATTCTCAATTACATCTTTGGAAATATCTGTGCGATTTTCTGGAGTATTAAAGTGATATATTTATCTAACATCAATCAGAGCAAATGTGGTTCTGGAAATAGTGGAGTCTAAATTTCAAATACTTTTTGGTCAAGTTATCAAAGATATTGATAACTTAACCCTAACCCAAACCCAAACAACAAAAGCCGATAAGAGGTTGTCCATAAGGAAGTGAGATTGAACATTTGACTTTTCAGGCGTTCGCTCATCTTTAAATCCCAACATGGGAGGGCGGAAGTGACAGCTCAGCCGAAGCAGCCAAATTTCTGACCGTTAGGGTCCCCAAGTATTTACAGTTTGATCACTGTTGGTGTGTCCAATTGATAAATTCGAAAGGTACATTTCATGGCCTTTTCTTGTCCATAAGTATGTCGTCTCAAACATAGTTAGCAACTGTACCTGTTTCCATTGTTTTCCAAACAACTGCCCAGAAGAAAAGTTCCCCGATGGAGCAGACACCGTGCTTGATTTTTGTGTTAGTAGCATTGTTAGCCCTCATTTATGTCTTTGGTTAAACGGACTGCTCCTTATTCAAGTGGAACAGGGTACTGTCCACAGGTGTGTAAAGCACAGCCCCAGGACTCTTCCTCTGCCAGAATCTTCTCAGACTTGGCGAAAGTTTCATTTAATGCTACTTTCTTGGCGTTTTCCTGACATGTCTCTTGAATTATTTTCATGTAAGTTGTCGGGCTGTTGTTTGTATGAAGTGACCTGTTACCTTTAAAAATGTAGAACCCACTTGGTCCCGGTAAGGGATTCAAACTATAAGATGTTCCTGGTAAATTTCGAGCTGCTCCGTCAAAAACAAACATTTGTGGGACAGATAAAGTTGGTACTGCTTAACTTGTTCACGTTCTTTGGATTGTTTACACTCCTTCTTTCTGTACACCCCCTGATTGGAATGGTCCGAGTTAAGACCCAGAGGTTTGTCAAACACATCCTCTGCTAGATGTTTTCTAAGTGAATGGGTTCTTTTGAGGTGTCTCTGCTTGGCCTTCTCATGGCTCTTATATCCTCTCATTTTCATGTTACTCATCGGGCGTTGTTGGTAGAAAGTGACTCGCCAGCTGCCTTTAAAGACGCAGAACTCTATTTCATAATTTGTTGCACTATGTTACTAGATGTGGCATCTTCTATAAAAGAACCAAATCCAGAATGAAGTGGTACATTTCAGATTTGGTCACCCATAAAAAGCGAAGAGCTCTCACGACTTATAATGTTTACCTATAGTGTCTTTTAATGACTCTTTGAATTATTGTGCCTGTTTAGGTTTGTCTGCTGTAAAAAAAACTAGACCAACGGGCAATATTTAGAAACCAGTCCAACTAGATTCTGGGTTTCCTTAAAGTTGGAAGTTAAATTCAACTTCAGATAAACTGGACCAGTTTAAGTTTGTTGAACTTTAAGCACAAACACAGATGTAGCATCTTTGTCATGTCGTGTTTTTCCCTTTTTTTCGCAAAGACTACTGTTTGTTTAAAGATTTTCCACTTTTATTGAAAGGAAGTGTTTGTCGTTCATTGCACTTTTTTTTGTAACATCTGGTTTTCAGGCTAAGCTTGCATCGGTTGAGTCTGCAGAGATTACAACCTGTTTGTTCTAAGTACGTGTAACCGTTTCATGTCGCTTGGAAAGTTTATTCGGTAGTTAAACGGACTGCTCCTTATTCAAGTGGAACAGGGTACTGTCCACAGGTGTGTAAAGCACAGCCCCAGGACTCTTCCTCTGCCAGAATCTTCTCAGATTTGGCTAAAGTTTCATTTAATGCTACTTTCTTGGCGTTTTCCTGACATGTCTCTTGAGTTGTTCTCATGTAAGTTGTCGGGCCGTTGTTTGTATGAAGTGACCTGTTACCTTTGAAAATGTAGAACCCACTTGGTCCTGGTAAGGGATTCAAACTATAGGATGTTCCTGGTAAATTTCGAGCTGCTCCGTCAAAAACAAACATTTGTGGGACAGATAAAGTTGGTACTGCTTAACTTGTTCACGTTCTTTGGATTGTTTTACACTCCTTTCTGTACACTCCCTGGTTGGAATGGTCCGAGTTAAGACCCGGAGATTTGTCAAACACATCCTCTGCTAGATGTTTTCTAAGTGAATGGGTTCTTTTGAGGTGTCTTTGCTTGGCCTTCTCATCGCTCTTATATCCTCTCATTTATGTTACTCATCGGGCGTTGTTGGTAGAAAGTGACTGCCAGTTGCCTTTAAAGACGCAGAACTCAATTTCAGAATTCGTTGCCCTATGGTACAAGATGTGGAGTCTTTAGTAAAAGAATGACATTTTGTTCCAAAGATTAATAGTAACCAGACATCAGGCATCTGTGTTTTCAGAAGAATAAAAATGAATTGGACCCACAAATTAATGTTTATTAAAAAGTGAATTTTAAAGTGAATTAAAGGCATTATTATTCTGCAGTGAAAGAGGTCACAGTCCTCTGACCTAGAGGGCACTATTAGCTTTTAATCATGTTGTTTTTCTCCTTTTGACATCTTGGTGTTGGATGAAAGCAATTTCACCTGATGGATGATCATAAGATGGAGAGAGCTTCATGCCTCACCAGTGAATTATGCACATTAAACACTCATGGACGCCTGAACCGGCTGCCGATGCAACCCCCTCTTCCGTCGCTTTAGACATACGGACTCCCATAAATGTGATTCTCAGTGACTTTGAAGCCTATCCTGTCTGCCTGAGACCTATTCATTACTAAAGTATTTGCTTGTCCTTATAAATCAGAAGGGCTTTTGTTCAAAAGAAAATCTGTGCTGGCCAACAACACGAAGTTTACGGAGAAATGATTCGTCATAAAATTAGCCAATGCTGCTCGTCCAACCAGCGATTTGTCTGTCGGTGATGACAGAGATCTTGTCCCTTCATTGTCCTCAATCCTTTCTATCTTGTCACTTTAAGTGCAATCAATAAAGCTTCCCAACCAAGCAAACACCCCTGAATAGCAGCCCCCACACCTTATCTTCCCACTGGGGCTGAACATTTTGATCAATATCTGAATGTGGGCCAAAAAAGGCTTTACTGTTTACTGATCGACGTGGTAGAGGTTGATAATATGTTCTCAAAGTACTCCTTATCAAATCATTGTTTGTATGTTAAGAAACAAACTGCATGCAGTGGAAAGCGGGAGTGTTATTCCCAAATTTACCATTTGATTTACAGAATGCTCGTTTGGATACTATTGAAAGAAGTTGCTCTTAGCGACACACTCTTTTATTTCTTTCACTGATGAGGACAGTCCACATCAGCCCCAGTTCAGCTTCCACTGAACTTCAGTACATTTAGATTTTACGGTTGCGTTTTACACCAAGTTTTATTCAGATGACTCGCTTATACTCGCATCTACTTCCACTTAAATTGAGGGATTTATGAGCGTGTGATGTCATTCAGGAGCGGTTGTACGCCAAGATGACACTTGTGTCCTAAAAAGCATTGCGGTTATTTTCTCCTGCCCCATACACAGCCCGGTAAACTACATTGCGAGCAATCTAAGTAGCTTGAAGTTTGTGTTAAGATTGCTTTAAGAATTGTCATCAAATAATTTGATGATTTGGGGTTAAGCTCCTGCCAAATGTCAAAGAGCAGCTTTTATGCCAGAAAAATAACGTCTAGTCTCACATGTTTTTAAGTTATATGCTGAATAATAAGTTGACAGAAACAGGACGACAACTCTGAACCAAACACAACAACGTCCATTCGGAAACTTGTCTGTTGAATACAGAAATCGGTAAACCACCAGTGGTAACATACATGGTCTCGTGCCACCAGGCTATTGGTCCGATCGTCTGACAGTTGGCTAGTTTGCACTGCTTGCTGACCAGTAGTCGGAGGCTTGTAGTGACGTTGAGTTGTACCTGCACGCCGATGACGAGGCTAAGCACGGAACATGAGGATGGACCAGCTCGTATTGTCAAAAACTGAATAAAATGTATTTAACAGATCTTTGTTATAATTATTCCATTTGTTTTTTAAATATTGGTTTTATCGAGGAACACAATAAATCATACGATGCTTTCAATCAGATAACAAAAATAAAAATGATAGAAGGGGAGAGTGAAAAATACCCCAGTAAATATGAGAAAGCAGGGCTTTTTCTTTTTTTGGGCGAACAGTATGAAAACAACTTTTGTGACGCTTTACATAAAGCCTGATTTTATAGGCTTACAGGGATAGAGCTTATTACAAACGGGTTCTACAGGACTTGCTGTAAATAGACAAAAATGCATATTTCTAAGCTCACATAATGTATTTTGTTTATCTAAATATTAACCTACAAAAACACAACCTGCAAACTTTATTCCTGTTTTACCAACTTTCTCTTGCAGCTTCATACATCAGCGTAAAGAAAGCTTGAATGCATGGTGTGCTGTCTGCTTTCAGACAGGTCTAATCCATAAAAAGCAAGCCTCTGGCCAATGCATCTGTAAATTAGTCCGTCTGAAAAATTCAAGAAACTCCCGGAGAAAGACTTGATGTGTGGATCTGGCTGCAAACTATTGTATTAATTGCCAGGGGGATTAAAAAGTATAGACCTCGACTTCCTCATGAATATTTGACACTTCTGGCTGTGCACAGGAGCCTGTGCTGCTGCTCTGGTTGATGTTTGGAGTTGCACTGCATATGTATTAGACAGTGAGTTATGTTCCAGCAGAGGGTTGTGTGTCTTTTTTTTGGTGCTAACCACAGAGCATACGGACCTGTATGGTCAAATGGGACTGCCTCCTGACCCTCTCCCACTGTCACGTTGTTAACCTGACTAATAGTTATTGTTTTATTTTTTGGATTGATGTGCAATCTGACAAAAAAAAAAGGGTCTTCTAGTTTAGCCGCATGCTCGCATGTAGCCTCAGATCTCAAAGCAACTTAAAAAATAAAACCCTAACATATGTAAACATCAAAGTCTGTGGCGTGTTCGTAACTTTAGTAAGTTTTAGACCAGCAGTCCCAAAACCACATCCTGTCTCCTTGATGCTTGCAGAAATTGTTGAGTAGAGTTTTTAATGGTTTTTCAGAGACTGTCGGTTTGCAAAATGATGCACATTTTTCAAACTAAACTTTTTACTAAGATAAATTTTAGCACGATAAAACCATAAAAAGGATGGAAATTTATGGGTTTTTGAAAGTTTTTGTTTAAAGTGTCCATTTTGTCCTGAAGATCAATGTCCTGAAGATGTTGACATTTTGATTGTTTTGGGCTCTAGAAATTTTTAAGAGATGTTTCTGTTTGACTTAAAGAGTCTAAATCCATGCTGTCGCTTCTGTCACGGTTTAACTTCGTGATTGAGATTATGTTGATTTTTAAAATCAAAATGACAGCAGAACGTTGAATATTATGATTTCCCAAAATGCTAAACTCTGAGACAGACCTCTTCGCTGTTCAACTGAGTGCCTGGTGCAAAATCCAAACATTGGTATTTAATAACTTTCCATCAGCTGCTCTCAGGCGTGTGAATCTACAATGTTTGGCTATCTGCTGTTTAAAACCATTGGTAGCTCCGCTAGCACCGAAAATGCAAAAGTTTTAATTTGAATTCAGTGACTCATAATAGACCTCAGCTTTTTCACTGTGTCTTGTCGGTGGTACGACAATGCGGAGCGAATGGAGGGGAGAATTCATACCGTCTAAAACTGAAGAGAAACTGAATAAATGTTTGAATTCTCAGCAAGAAGTTATATAAAATTTGAACATTGAAATCTCAGCCAATCCAAGTCGGTTTTCTTACTGTGGATAACAACACATTGGCCTGCAGTCTCGTAATTCCATTGGTTGGATAGCCCTGAAGCTTGTTCAGCATTCATGTCGCATTCATTTCTTCTACAATCCGAACCCGCTTTTGACTTTTAAATTCTACAAAGTTGTCGGTAAGATGTGGATTTGCAATCAGATGCACCATGTAAATGCATCTTTTTATTAAGTCTGTGTTCATAGAGTAGCAACTTCATCTGACGTATGATTCTGGACAGCGTCAGCGCGATGAAGAGGCCATGTTCTTGACAATGTTGTCAGTGAGTGTGTGTGTTACATCTGTTGATAACGCTCACAGAGTCCTAGAGCGAGGGTTGAGGAGGTTTGAAATGAAGTGTTTGGACATTCCTGTACGTGGAATTCTGTTTTGTTCGTAGAAAAACTCAGTCTTTATTTGATCTGATGGGCTTCAAAACTTAAACCTAAAAAATATTGGATGAAAAAGCCAGTCGGGAAGAATTTTCTGGAAATTAGTTCAATTTTGAAAGCATGTTTTTTTAATTACTGGTGACACAAACAAGCTGTAGAAACTTGTTTCGGCTTGACTGATGCTGAGAATGTAAAACTAGAGTGACTTTAGGAAAACGGGTTGGACCTGTAGGTGGAGACACTAAAGTTTTTAGAAGCTACGTTTGAACAGATCCTTGAAAATGATCACAAATTGATGTTTTTTACAGTAAAGAAGAAAGATGCCCCAACTAAAGGGCATATCCGGAGGACCCCAACTAAAGGGTCGGATCCGTCCTCCGACCAAAGCCAAGTTCGATTGCCACTGGGTCCAAAACCCTAGTTACTCTCACTATATGTGCCATCATGGCTGCCTACTGTGCTGATATGCAGCAAAGTCAGAAGAATTCAAAGGAATTTGCTCATCGTAACAGTTTTATGTCCATTAACACAACGTTAATCTGAATGTTTACAAGTGGCGCGGCTGTAGGAGGGGCTTAAAATGCACATTGTATTCACATTGTTTATTAAAATATGATCAGCAACCAATGTCCAAAATATTGAGCGGGTCACCAAACACTAAGGTGGGCTTGCCATGGGCCTCATGTACACGTTGAAACAAAGACTTGGCATCAGTTTAATACTAAGTCACCATCAGGTGTCGAGTCGATCTGAGCTACCCATTGGGTTACACTGCTTAAACCAGTTTCAGTACCAGGCTGCTCACCAATATGAGTGTTGGACGATGAATTCAGTGGAGTTCAAGAGACGATTTAAACAAATTACATCACAAAGTGATACGTTCAAAGTTCAAATTTATAAACGTAATGAAACGTTTAAAGACAAACCAGAAAAATCTGTTTAATGTGCAGCAATGTTTTCATGTCAGACCTGTAAAGGCATTCCTGCGACCGCCCGTACCGAGTCCTTTAAACTATATTCATCAGCCATTTTGTAAATCACAAAAGATCGCATGTGCAGGGAATTTATAAAGAGCCAGAGTGACGCATGGGGAGGTAACCAGTGTACGTCTGACTGCGCTGTACCAATAGGGTCCCGGAATGACCCGATCCGTACACTACTTGAAAGGGATTTTGAAGGCATTTTAATGTCTGACAAGCGTTAACAAACCACGCTCCTTTTTGTGAATTTTTCTTTCATAATTCAATAAAAAATATAAATCAGCCTTTTTTAAACCAATTTAAATCTGTTTCGGGATCAGTTTTAATCCTGACGTAACAGCCGTAGAAACAGTAAGAAAACAGGAACGAGCTTGCACAAGTGGAACAGTAGAAGAATTCAAGAGCATGATTTGTTCGGACAACATGTCAAAAACAGACCGAAAGCACAACAAAAACTGCAAGAAGAAGAAATAACACGAAAGTGCCCTAAACTCCCCGCTGTCCTTCATCAAAGTGCATCAGCATGACGCATCTTTGGGGACAGTCTGGCCGTTTTTACACTGAAGATCAAAGATGAACGTTTACTCTGCCATTTTCACCAATCAGCACAGAAAAAAAAAACTGACGAAGCTTCAGTTTATCGGCTGTAAATAAACAACAAAATCCAAGCTTTAGCAGCGTGAGCTGTTGGGTTTATGTGGTTTATCCACAAGGGAAATATTCACTTCTTTATCTAATTAATATGATGCCATGATGAATGCCAGCTGTGTGCCGCTGGTATCGGACGAGGTGCTAAAGAGATGGGCTGTAAAGTAAGAAGTCATAAATCTGAATGTCGCGTAGACTGTTAAACAGGGATAACCAGTGGAGCCGCAGATCGTCTAATTAAACCAGAGAATGTGGACGAGCCACTCCCTGTAATAGTTAAAGTTAATTGTCTTTCTTTGTAATGTACTTTTTAATTAGAGCTGGGCCCTCGTGCAGGGCTGTTGTAAAAGCTTTTAGATGTTTGAAGTTCCGATGCAAGTTACCGCCCACGCAGCTCAGGAGAAAAACAAACTCGTGTTTCACAAACATCACAGTCCGTCCGTCTGCTGCCATTCGTTTTCCACTTTAGAATCGGAATTCTAAAATCAGAAAACGAGCCATTTTCCATTCATCATTTGAAAAGGATGATGCATTGCAACGTTTTCATTCGGGCTGCACGGTGGCCTCACAGCAAGAAGGTTCGGGGCTCAAGACCCACATGGGGTTGAGGAGTTTCCATGTTATCCAGGATTCATCCCACCCTCCAAAATCATACGTTAGGTTGATTGGTTGGCTGCTGTGACATTGTTCCTATGAATCAGTATCTGTGCGGATGGTTGTCTGTGTGTGGCCCTGTAACGGGACGGACTGACGCCCTGTTCGGGGTGTATTCTCTCTCTCGACTTGAATCAGCCGGTATAGGCTCCGGCACCCCCTGGCACCTGGTCAGAAAATACCCAGCTAACAATTTAACATTCCCAGAAGGTTCTGGGAAAGATTTTCAAAGGTTAGCAGAACGTTCTTTAAAGGTTATTTTTGATTCTTTAAAGGTTTAAACAGAAAGTTTTATGACGGTTGCAAAACATCACTTTTTGGTATTCAGAACATTCCTCTACCCTTAATTTTAACCATAACAATTGGAATTTGGTTCTCTCAAGGTTTTGGGAAGGTTAGGTTCTAACATAACCACCAACTAACCTCTAGGGAACGTTAGTTTTTGGTAAAAACAAACCTTTAGAGAACTTCAGGCTAACGTTCCCTGGAGGTTCTCTGTTTGCTCGGTAAGCGTTTCTGAAGACGACGTCCTTACGGTAGAATGTTCTTTACAAAAGTTTTAGATCTTTTGTAACAATTTTAATTTTCTATAGACCTGATTTTTTTCCCCATAAATGTAAAGATCATTCATTCGTCTTCTGAACTGAATGATCTCTAATTGGATCAGAGGGTTGTCGAAGCCTATCCCGACTGATTCCAGGCAGGAGACAGGTTATACCCCGAACAGAACGCCAGTTTGTCCAGGGTGTACCCTAAACAGGCAAAAGAAAGTCAGCCAAAAATTTTTTTTAAAAACTAGGAGCTAAAAAATATATAAATAGAGCTTTGGGTGCGAAAACCATTTGCACCCCCTGGGACAATTTAAATAGCAGCAAGAGGCCGCACCCCCACAATGGGATTTGAACTCCAACTTTCTCTTTGTAAGGCCCTTGTGCCAACCACTGCACCACGTGTGGCCAATAGACCATCAGCTTATAAATGTGTGTATTAAACTGCGGTTGATTTGGGAGGTTTTGTTGGCGGTATCAGTGTACCATAACAAAATGATAAGTGTGACGCTGATGTGGTCTCTCATAGGTCAGTGTTGTGATCTCTCATAGGTCAGTGTTGTGATCTCTCATTGGTCAGTGTTGTGGTCTCTCATTGGTCAGATTGTGGTCTCTTATTGGTCAGTGTTGTGCTCTCTCATAGGTCAGTGTTGTGGTCTCTTATTGGTCAGTGTTGTGGCCTGTCATTGGTTGGTGTTGTGGTCTCTTATTGGTCAGTGTTGTGCTCTCTCATAGGTCAGTGTTGTGCTCTCTCATTGGTCAGTGTTGTGGTCTCTCATAGGTCAGTGTTGTGGTCTCTCATAGGTCAGCGTTTTTGATCTCTCATTGGTCAGTGTTTTGGTCTCTTATTAGTCAGTGTTGTGGCCTCTCATTGGTCGGTGTTGTGGCCTCTCATTGGTCGGTGTTGTGGTCTCTCATTGGTCAGTGTTGTGGTCTCTCATTGGTCAGTGTTGTGGTCTCTCATTGGTCGGTGTTGTGGTCTCTCATTGGTCAGTGTTGTGGTCTCTCATTGGTCAGTGTTGTGTTCTCTCATTGGTTGTAACACTGCCGTAAACATTGATAAATTGAGCAACAAAATAGCAGCACATCATCTTGACTAAAATCCCCACTTGGAATCTAAATATTTGACTTACCTGCTCTTCTTCAAAGGATTGAAACACTACACACACACACAACCTGAGCTTTCCGCTCTGACTGCTGGTGAAACGCTCATTTGTATCTACTGATGCGAGGTGAGCTCCTCAAGCACCTTCAAGTGTTTTAAAATGTCACACATGCATGCTGTAATAACGGTTCAAGGATAGCATTAGCATTAAGAGCTTCACCGTGATGAACACGGCGGTCTGAGCCTTGCTGAGAGGACTCAGACGTAAATACAGTGTCAACAGATATTCAGAGTATCGATCCACAGCAGGCGGAATCATTCAGGAAGACACAATAACCGTAGGATCGATGAACCCACACTGAGCTCTTCTTTTGTCATGATGTTAAACATGTTTAGATTTTAAGAAGAACTGTGTACTTACAGAACGGTTTAAGCAGTCCGTCTAGTTTTCTCCTGCATGGTTGGTATGTTAAAGTGCGCGATTAGTGGTGCAACGGAGACGTTCTCTGAAGGAGGACAGCCATGGATGGATTGACGGTTGGTCGCCATGGCCACTGGAATGAAGAACAGGGATAGAACAGAATCAATACCACGCTCATGTCACAGCTTTTCAGTTTTATTTACATAAAACCGTCTTTGTGATCGCAATGTCTCCCGAACATCTGAAGAGATTCATACTCAGTACTAACTATTAATGAACTGATTCGGTTCTCAGGGTCATGCGATCAACATCACAACACTGTCACGATCCCTCACTCTGCCTGCAGAGGGAGCCCTAGACCTTCCTCCTTCTCATGGACTCCACAGTGATCCCAAACACCCGGGTGATTAGCCTGATGCTGAGCAGCTGTGTCATCAGCCTGGTGCCTATTTAAAGGCAATAATAATAATAATGCATTGAACTTATATAGCGCTTTTCAAGACGCTCAAAAGACGCTTTACATATAAATGTGTATTATTCATTCACTCCTTACAATCATTCACACACACAACATTCATTCCTGATGATGGGAGCTACCATGCAAGGCGCAGACCACTATCATCAGAAGCAATTGGGTGTTCGGTGTCTTGCTCAAGGACACCTCGGCATGGACTCTGGGCGGGGGATCGAACCTGCGACCTTCCGGTTATGGAGCGGTCGCCCTACCTACTGAGCCATCCTTCCCCCTAGACTTCTTTGCCGGGTCATACCTTATATTCCAGCCAGGTCTTCCTGGCTGCCTGACCAAGATAAACATCCCATTGATCCATGTTTGTTTTCATTTACAGTTTTACTAGACTACCTCACAAATAATCAACCATGTTTGTTGTCCTGTATTTGGGTCCTCCTCCTTCCACCTGCACCCCACGTCTTGACAAACACAAGGCGTCATATATTCTTGTCAAAGCAATATCTCCCAAATTGATGGACTTTTAATGAAACTGCTTACAGCTGCTCAGTACCAACTAAGACCAAGGTGATGGGACCAAGGTTTGTGGTCCTTCCTAGAGGTGTACAACTCATCTGTGGCCACTGTCACCATGAGGCTCTACAGTGTGTCCCTGGTTCATCAGAGCAGTCTCAAATAAAAGGAAACTAACAGTTGTTTTATGAAAATAAACTGGATGACTTAAACATTAAACACTCTCATCTCGAACTTGAAATCAACAGCTAATAAAATCTGGCACGACGACTCAACAACTTCAAGTGTTTAGATGAAAGACGACACAAAACCTTCAGAGCTACAGCCCCTCAAGTACCAGAGTTTGTTGATAAGTTTGTAATTCTCGTAATAGATGGAGGCTGGATTTTTAAACACAGCTGACAAGCAGTAGTAACAGCTACAGTAATGTTAACTTGATGCTAGACAGTTTTCTTGATGCTACCACTCGGAGTTTTGACCCCTTTTGATTTTAGGAAGTGGTCAAACCATCAAAAGTGTAACCGGTTCATTGAAAACAACCGTAAAGGAGGCGATGGGCGAAATGGGATAGGAGGCAAAACGTTTGCCCTCGGACCGAAATTGTCTTGGCATCTGTTGCTCCCATTCACACATCAGGACACACAACAACAGTTCAAATAAAAGATTAAAACAGATAAGAAAGAGTAAAACAAGTAAAAAGACTAAAAATGATAAAGTGCTTCTAAAAAATGTAAAAAGTCAATCGATAAAAACAGTAGGAATCAGTAAAATCACTGCAGCTCTCTACTGCTCCTGCCCGATGTGGCTGCATTAAAAAGGAAGGAATGTGAGGTCAGTTTAGACACCCCAAAGTCACCATGATCAATGACTGTCTAAAGCAGGAGTGCCCAACCAGTCGATCGCGGACTGATTTCAAGTCGACTGCCAGGTGTACAGGGGAAAAAAATATAAAAGGAAATCAGTGTTGCCAACTCAGCGGATCTGACACTATATTTACTGAGTGTTCAAACCCACGAGCAGCTAGAGCTGCTAAAATTTAGCACCCACAGCTGGTGACCATAGGAACCTAGATCCTGGTTACCATGTTGAGGGTAGGAACGTAGATCCTGGTTACCATGGGGAGGGTAGGAACGTAGATCCTGGTTACCATGTTGAGGGTAGGAACGTAGATCCTGGTTACCATGTTGAGGGTAGGAACGTAGATCCTGGTTACCATGTTGAGGGTAGGAACGTAGATCCTGGTTACCATGTTGAGGGGTAGGAACGTAGATCCTGATTACCATGGGGAGGGTAGGAACGTAGATCCTGGTTACCATGGGGAGGGTAGGAACGTAGATCCTGGTTACCATGGTGAGGGTAGGAACGTAGATCCTGGTTACCATGGGGAGGGTAGGAACGTAGATCCTGGTTACCATGGTGAGGGTAGGAACGTAGATCCTGGTTACCATGGTGAGGGTTTGAACATAGATCCTGGTTACCATGGTGAGGGTTGGAACGTAGATCGACTTGTAAATCGAGAGCTTTGCTTTTCGGCTCAGCTCTCTCTTTACCATGACAGACCAATTCAGTGTCCTAGTTTTTGCTGACGTTGTACCGATCCACCTTACCACCATCCATCCCCCACTCGGGAACAAGACCCTGAGATACTTAAACTCCTCCACTTGGGGCAGGACCCTGTCCTTGACCCACAGGGGGCATTGCACACTTTTCCGGTCGAGGACCATTGGTCTTGGATTTGGAGGCGCTAATTCCCTTGTTGAGTGTTCGTTTTGGAACAGAGGTGCGAGCCCTGTTTAGTAAAACTAAAGAGAATTCAGGAGAATGTTTTAGCCTGACAGAAACTTTCTAAAAGCAGCCATTTGTTCTGTGAATTTCATCAATTTTTCAACAATACTTAATCTCACTTGTTGAATGTGATTTTTTATCTTTGAAAACAATGTTATGATGTTTCCAGATATTTTTCTTTGACTTTCGGAGATCATTATCCATGATCTGAACAAACGGGAGAAAAATCTTCCACCAAAACTCAAATATTTGTTGAGCTCCCACATGAGGAATCATTAAGAACACGGTACACTCGTCGGCGAGGTTTAACCGAAGAGCCGCTAATGACAGGAAGCAGAATCAAGTTACACATGTAGGAATGATAACAAAAAATCCCCACTGCTCAAACCCCAAAATAAAACAGTAAAAATGTCTGTTAGGGAAGCACCAATCAGAACCCCATCATTATTTTATGGTTGAGTATAAACCCTGCTCGTTTAATGGCGGCTCAGGTGTGTGTAAAAGTTATGCTATTAAAATTTTGTGATATTTAAAAGTTTCTGTTTGTACAAAAAGCTGAAAACAAAATATTTTTATGAGAACCGACACTAATTGTTTGAACGACGAAAACTGGAAACAAAAAACAAAGGAGGAGCAATTTTCTTAAAAAATAAGCTTGTGTTAAATTGGACTGAAATTTTGCCTCCAATTAAAGATTGTGGAATTCAGCAAAAAAAAAAAACAAAAAAACATAAAGAAGTAAAAACAAATAAACAAACGTGTTAAGCTTCAGGCGTGTGGTCAAAAATACGTATGGCCAAATTTGGGTGCGAAGGTGCTGCCTAACCAAAACTAGCAGAGATGCTACTTCTCACAAAGAGGGAGATTTTGAGGCGGGGCCAAAGGGGGCGAGGGGCTTCACATCGCATGACATGACGTCACATCTGCCAATGGACAACACCCACCATGACAGTTGGGGTAAAACAAACCGTTCAAATCAAAAAGCAGCTGATAAATTGTGCGTCTTCCGTGTGTTACCACCTAGTGTTATGTATCAGTATGAAGATGAATTACCACCAGGAATACACCCCTGTACTGCTTGGTCACGCTTTGTTTTGAGGCTTTGTTTTGACAAACCAACTCTTCATCCATACAAACACATTGAAATTTAAAGACTTAATAGACTACAAAACCGCACAACTCATGTATATTATTAAAAATAAACAAGTACCAAATCAGATCCAAAGTTTTTTCAAAATCGAGAGAGTACCCATAATCTGAGGGGGTCCGATGTTTTCAAAAAGCCTAGGGTCAGAACTAATACAAAACAACACTATATCTCTACTGTTGGGGTGGGTCTATGGAACAGATTAGAACAGGACATCAAAGACTGCAGAAGACTGACTCAATTTAAAAGTTTATATAAAAAGAAAATTGTAAAATCATATATAAAAACAAACTGATAACTTATCATGTAAATGTAACAGCACTTTATGTTCATGTTTAGGGTAAAAGGGATAGGTGCTTATAAGCACTTTGCTTCTGCCTGGTTCCCTTTCAGACTGTGTATTTTTATTTGTACCGTTAGTTAATTTTCTTGTTGTTTTATGTCTGAATAAATTAAATTGAATTGAAGGCTCACGCACATAAGCTGTCACCTCACCAAAGTTCCTGGATGTCCGACTTCCTCCATACATTTACCAAAAACAATACTGGTATTAGACCATGCAGATCGGTGCTAGCGGCTGCAGCAGCAGGAGATGCCATGTGCTTAGTCTGATTATACCTAATCCTGTTCATGGAATGCACTCGAGTGTTCATCATGCGGGAGTTTTATTAGCCTTGGGGGGTGAGCGTGAGATAGGTCCTAATTGCAGGTGTCTCCAACACAATGCGGGAGACTTGGTATGTCTAACACTAGCGTTGTTTGACCAGTGGTTTGCTCCCAAACATTGTTTTGGTGTGGCCCTGCAACAGACTGGTTACCTGATCAGGGTGTATCCTGCCTCTTGCCTGAAATCAGCCAGGATAGGATCGGCACCCTCGACATTCATATAAGCGGTTCAGAAGGCGGAATGAAACAAATTTTTATCCACACGTTATAAACAAAGGTGTGACTGAGCTTGGATCTGAATAAAAAAACGTGTTGAATATAATTTTGTGTATTTTCAGCAACTGGGTTTATAAAGATCACTTTTTGTGTATGCCTCAAAGTGTCAGATCCACCCCCTTTCATAAATGCCATCTGCATTTCTAGTATATTCTCTTTTTGCACCTAAAATTCGACTTTGATCAATGAGGGCCGTAAACTTAAAGTTAGCGAGAGCACGAACCGAAACTCAGCCTCACCAAATAATTCATGTAGGTCGTTATTTTCTTCTACAGAATCACATTATTGTGTTTAAAGACGTTCTACTGGTCCTGAAGTTTCCGGGGAGCCGTTATGGCCTCTAAAGCTGCAGCGGTTGGCATGTATGGGGTTTAAACGTTACATTTTATTTCTCATTAACCCTCTGAAATGATGGTGTTTGTGAGTGTTTTTGATGGGAATAGCTGGGTTCACAGTGTGTGCTCACCCTGCCCTCTCAGACCATTATCCCAGAACACGGTGCGCCACGCTGGGAGACACTAACAGGCACACCACAGGTTTAATGGAAATTCTTGTTTAAGGGCCAAGAAATTTTTTAAAAAGCCACCAGACAAGCCTCGGCCCCTTGTTAAAAACGGCTCCTAACGAGCTACATGAGAAGAACAAAATCGTGTCACCCCTGGTATTGAGATGGGTTGGAGAAATAATTTGAGCCGAAGTTGAATAGAGGGAAGCATGTGATGATGGGACGAATCCCAAACCACAGAGAAGCCAGCGAGCCTGTTAGAGATGGCTCATGATCGTAAGCTTGGAGAAGGACTTCAGAGTGCCTCCTGGGCCTCATGATGGTGGGTAGGACCGTGGACTCACAGCAAGAAGGTGGGGGTTCGATCCCAGATGGGGACTAAGCTTGGAACACTGTTGAGTTTGCATGTTCTCCCCGTGTATGTGTGGGTTTTTTCCAGTTTCCTCCCGTTCCGTTCTGTCATCTTACACTCCTCCGGGGCCGTGCCGCGGGGGCAACAGCCTCAGACGGGAAGCCCAGGCTTCTCTCTCTCCGGCTGCATCCTCCAGCTCACCCAGAAGGATCCCAAGTCATTCCCTGGCCAGCTGTGAGACATAGTCTCTCCAGCAGGTCCAGGGTCTGCCTCTTGGTCTCCTCCCGATGGGACGTGCCCGAAACACCTCACCAGTGAGGTGCTTGGCCGGCATCCTGACCAGATGCCCGAACCACCCCATTTGGCTTCTCTCGACCTGGAGGAGGAGCGGCTCGACACCAAGCTGCTCCCAGATGGCAGAGCTCCTCACCTTATCTCTGAGTGAGAGCCCAGCCACCCTGCGGAGGAAATTAATTTCGGCCGCTTGTATCTGCGATCTCTTTTTTTCGGTCACCACCCACAGCTGGTGACCATAGTGAGGGTAGGAACGTAGATCCTTGTTACCATGGTGAGGGTTGGAACATAGATCCTGGTTACCATGGTGAGGGTAGGAATGTAGATCCTGGTTACCATGGTGAGGGTAGGAATGTAGATCCTGGTTACCGTGGTGAGGGTAGAAACGTAGATCCAGGTTACCATGGTGAGGGTAGGAACGTAGATCCTGGTTACCATGGTGAGGGTAGGAATGTAGATCCTGGTTACCATGGTGAGGGTAGAAATGTAGATCCTGGTTACCATGGTGAGGATAGGAACGTAGATCCTGGTTACCATGGTGAGGGTAGGAATGTAGATCCTGGTTACCATGGTGAGGGTAGGAACGTAGATCCTGGTTACCACGGTGAGGGTAGGAACCTGGTTACCATGGTGAGGGTAGGAACATAGGATCCTGGTTACAATGGTGAGGGTAGGAATGTAGATCTGGTTACCATGGTGAGGGTAGAACGTAGATCCTGGTTACCACAGTGAGGGTAGGAATGTAGATCTGGTTACCATGGTGAGGGTAGAACGTAGATCCTGGTTACCATGGTGAGGGTAGGAATGTAGATCCTGGTTCCAGCTCTGTTCCACCAAATGGCTGTTCCATCTCCACCCCACCTAACTCTGCACCACCTAGCAGCTGTTTGGAGCTCTCTTTGAAAATACTGGACTCACAAATGTCCCTAGTATGGGATTAATACCGGATTATGTTTCTATATGAATCCCGGGCGTTGGATCCATGGCCAACTGGAACAGATTTTTTTTTCTCGACCATGGCTTTTTGGAGGGACTAACCATGAAGCGCGAAGAGGTGAAACTCAAAAACAACGACGTGTATCTTCAAATGCTCTGAGATAAGAAGGCTCTCCCATGGAAGCACTGAAACCCGTTCTTTAGAGGAACGACGTAGAAAGCAATCACTTGAAAGACTCTTAACAGAATGCAACACGAGGCGAAACCGCAGGGCGAAACACGCTCATCGCTTTCGTCTCACACTGTCCAAATGATTTCCCCACGGAGAAAATCTGCCTAATGATCTTTGTCTCTGGTGCCCCAATTCATTTATTATGCAAATAAGCAAAAGCCGCCAGTCTGATCAGACGCCGCATAAACCAAAGTATACTCGAGCGTTGCGATCGTGTAGGAGGACGCTTTGAAAGCTGCTGCAAGATGATGCAAATTATTCATCAAATTGTCAGAAGCTGATAAGAGACTAAAATATCTAAAAGGAAGCTTCGGGTTTTAATAAACTGTTAATTCCCTCATGAACGAGTCCAAGAATTCTGGATTTAATGCGTTAAAGTCTTTCCATGTTCAGCAGGGGAACTTGAAACTGATTGGCTGTGAGCTAACCTGACCTTATAATGTACTGAAATCAGCAGATTGATTGAGAAATACATAAAGAAACCCACCAAGGTTAATGAAAAGCAGGAGCGGGATTTATTCTCCGCCTCATCACCTTTACCTTCAGTAAAAAAAAAAAAAAAAAAATTTTTTTTTTTTTTTTATACATAGATCAATCCGAGCTGCAGATTTTTATCCCTGCGGAGCACTAAATGTTTGGTAAAGAGCTTTTAATCAAACACAGCTTGACCTTTAAAAACTCAACTGATGATGTTACCATAAAGTTCGGATTAAACTTCGGCAGCTTTGCATAACTTATACAAGATTACTTATTTAAACGGTTTTAAGAAAAAAAAAAACAGTTGAAGTTTTTCTCGTGTTATTTTCAAATAAATGTAAATATCTTTAAATGAATGAAACGCTTCTGAAGCACGTATTACCTGAGGAGGACACAGGGGGTGCTAGAGTCTGGCCGGTTCAAGTCGAGAGGGCGAGATACACCCCGAACAGGTCGCTAGTCTGTTTCGGGGCAAAACACCATTCACTTACACATTCATTCTTAGGGTCAATTTCGTAGCGACCAATCAACCATCCATGAACCTCCTCTTTGGTCTTCCTCTAGTCCTCTTTCCTGGTGGTTCCAAACCCAGCATCCTTCTTCTGATGTACTCTCTCTCTCTCCTCTGCACATGTCCAAACCATCTCAGTCTGACCTCTCTGACTTTAAAACCTCTAACATGTGCTGTTCCTCTGATCCTGTCCATGCTGGTCACTCCCAGAGAGATCCTCAGCATCTTCATCTCTGCTACAAACATCTCTGTTTCCTGTCTTTCTTCAGTGACACTGTCTCTAGACCAATCAGCATGGCTGCTCTCACCACAGTCTCTAGACCAATCAGCATGGCCGCTCTCACCACACTGTCTCTAGACCAATCAGCATGGCCGCTCTCACCACACTGTCTCTAGACCAATCAGCATGACCATGATTTTTCTCCACCTCTCCTCTTACTACAGATCACTATGTCATCTGCAAACATCATTGTCCATGGGGATTCCTGTCTGATCTCGTCTGTCAGTCTGTCCTTCCCCATAGCAACAGTCCCACCCCCACACTGAACTCCTCTTTCTCACCTACAGCACACCTCACCACTGTCTTACAGCCCTCATACATGTCCTGGACCACTCTAACATACTATGAGTCACACCAGACTTCCTCATACAATACCAGTACAAATGCGCAAGTCGGATTTGATTCCTCGATGTTTGTAAATATTTTATCTTTTAACACGTATTTTATGTTTTAAACTAAGAAGCAGGGTGTGATTTTTTTCTGCGAAAGGTGTTGATTTAATGTCATGATCCCCTCTACTGCCGCTAGAGAGAGCCCTGGATGTTTCTCGTCAACCTGATTGGGATCACCTGAGGATGATTAGACTATCCACACATCTATGCACCGTGTCAACTATTAAAGGGCAATTCGGGTCATACCGTCCCTTTCAGCCAGGTCTCCCTGGTTGCCTGACCAAATACACATTCAGTCAATAACCTTTAACCATGCCACTGAAACTTTGTTTTTCTTTCCACTGTAAATTATGGACTGCTAACTTCAAATAAACCATGTTTTCTGTCTGGAAATGGGTCCTTTTCTTTCCACCTTGAGTCCGCTTCTTGATATTTAATGTACAGTATCTACTTAGTTAATTTATTAACCACTTCTCCATTCCTGGTTCAAATGGGCTTCACTACTATTTTTGAGCAAATATCTGTACTTTTACTTCGCTACTTTTTAAAAGTGTGTTTACATTTTTTGTTACATTTTCGTTGAGGAATTTGAAAAATGTACAGGTTTTTTCTTTAGCTTATCTTGAAGCTGCCTCGCCAAAATTAAAAGAAGCAGTTGATCGCCTTCGGTCTCCAAGAGGGAGAAGAAGTAATGAATCGAGGACCAATCAGAATCGAGAGTAAATATTTTCCGCATTCATTCAGCGCCAAAAAACTAACATCAAATATTACAAAATTAAAGAGTCAGAAGATCGTTGTTTGTTGTGTTTACTTCTAAATAAAAAGTTGAGACATCATTACACAGAGCAGGGGCGGATCTAGGATTTTCCAAAGGTGGGTGGGGGGGGTCGTGAGGTCATTGACAAAGCCAATATATAATGACTGGGGGCCTTCCCCCCCAGAACATTTTAAAAAATAAGTGTCATTTTCCTGTATTTTGGCGGCCCACTTGCTGGCCCTGCAAGAGGATAGCTTGACTAGTCCCCTTTCCTTTCTTCTTCTTTTTTTTTTGGACCAAATGAGGGACGTGAGGGGGGGGGGGGGGGGTCACGCCCCTGCAGAGTATTTATTTTTGACCCTACAGCACAAAAAAAAACCTTTGAATTATGATCGAATACTTTTACTTTTTACTTAAAAAGTAAAATTTACACCAATTATTTTTGTACTTTTACTTAAGTAATTTTTTGCCTACTTATCTATATTTTTACTTAAGTACAAAAAGTGAGTACTTCATCCACCACTGGGAAAATACAAAGTTCATTTGGATTTATTTTCATGCCCATGCCCGCTGTGGTTGATTTCCATCTTTTCCGTGGATGCGGCGTCCCGACGTATAAAATATAGAAGGAATCCAGAACACGTCGGTAATGGAAGCGATGGTGTCCACAGAGAGGATCATTTTTTTACTTATTACCACTTCACCGTAGAACCCCCCACACCCCCACTGTTTTATGTCTGCCATCCCCCGAAGAGCCCGGCTACAACAAAAACACGCTCGCATGCCTTCAGACTGTCAGAGGCATTTTGGAAAGAAAGCATAAGCAATAAAATGAGCCTCCCAGCCTTTCCATTTTTAAATACCCTGAAGGGAAGCTCTGTAATGCAGTTTTCTGGTACTTCAGGGCTCATGACTGCGTCTGCTCAGCAGTGCCCTTCGAGTGTGGGCGGTGGGTTTATTGCAACATCAGCGTTCTGATCACAGGAAGGAGGGCTCGCTTGTTTAAACCTCAGCCCGGTCGTAGATCTCACCGGACGTCTTCATTATTTGCTGTCAGGGTGGAGGTGGTGTGTCTGTGTGCACGTCTTCATTATGTAAGAGTCTGACAGTCCGGCCTTCAGTCTGTTTCCACGCCAATGCATCAACGCCTCGGAGCGCCAGGAATGTCTGAGACTCATGGCTCCAGTATGCGTGATGGATCTGTAGACATGCTCCGATAAAATATGTCTTCCCTAACAAGAAATCCAAATATGAGTCAGTAAACCGTGCGTAGACGTTCGTTAAAACGCGTGTCAGCGCTGATGTGGTCATCCATCTTGTTTTCAGTGGGTGGATGCACCTGTGCGTTAAAGCAGATGTTTGAGCTCCAGGCGGCGCATTGACCGCACACAGCCAGGATGAATACGAACCCAAAGCAGAGACAGAGAGAGATTACCGGATCTGTTTCACCTCAGGGCGGGAGGATGTGGGATTAAAGTGTTTGTTTAGCTATAAACAACCACGCCGGACTCTTCCAGGACAGTACGTCCCCACAATAAAACACTACCTCCTTTTTTTCATGGAGTTTTTTCTTCTTTTCTGCCAAGAACAAACTGAATGTTTCTCTTTTTATTATGTGTTATTGTCCAGATGAGAGCAGGTGACATCGTCTTTCCTTCGTCTCCTGGCCAGTAAAGACATCTTTGTGTGTTTATATGAGTGTCTGGTCAAGTTTACATGTTTGGGTTGATTTCTGGTGAGTTACCTCGGGTTAAACTACGACCCTGAATGTCTGCACAGGATCACGTCTGGGAATTCTGCTTGCAAAAGAATCCAGAGCCATGTTTGGGAGGGACAGAAGTTGAAGGTTCTTGGGGGAAAAATGGCTGAGAGGAAAAAGGAACGAGTGTTTTGAAGAGTTGTTAAAAAGAAACCGAAAGAAAACAACAAGTAGAAGAAATTATTTTTCAATATTTTGACCAAAAGAATGAGATTGCGGATACAAGCGGCCGAAATGAGCTTCCTCCGCAGGGTGGCTGGGCTCTCACTCAGAGATCCAGGAGTAGCTCGGTGTCGAGCCGCTCCTCCTCCAGGTCGAGAGGAGCCAGATGGGGTGCTTCGGGCATCTGGTCAGGATGCCCCCTGAGCGCCTAGCTGGTGAGGTGTTTTAGGCAGGTCCCACGGGGAGGAGACCAAGAGGCAGACCCCGGACACCTGGGGTCTGCCTCTTGGGTGGGGAACTTCTTGGGATCCTTCCAGGTGAGGTGGAGGATGCAGCCGGGGTGAGAGAAGCTTGGGCTTCCCGTGTAAGGCTGTTTCCCCTTCGACCGGGCCCCGGACGACGGAACGGAACATTTACATGCCACTATAGAGAGCATCCTGTCTCTCAGTATGACTGTGTGGTAACAGCAGCTGCACCACACAAGATAAAAAGGACTTGGCCCGAGTGGTGAAGACTGCACAGGGGATCGTTGAGTGCCGGCTGCCATATCTGGACTCGGTCTACAGCTCCCAAGTTCAGCAGGAGGCCAGAAGGATAGCGATGGACCCACCCATCCAGGTTAGGGACTGTTTTACCTCCCATATCAGGGAAATGGTACAGGACCATTAAAACCACCACCTCACGTTTCAGAGCTGTGAAAGCAATCACTCCACTAACCTTCATCCTACTTCAGACTCATCTGACTAGTACTAAGAACCTTTTACAGTACCACACACAATAACAACACAACACTGTTAATTATTTTTATAAAAATCCTCCAGTTGTCGATTTGTACTGTTTTTGTGTCTCTTTTTTTTTCAGCCTGAAGTCTGTCTAAATTTTACTATGAGAATGGTGACGATAAGGAATCTTACAATTACTTCTTAATTCTGACATGATCCCCTCCCCTGCCACCAGAGGGAGCATTGGACTTTTCCCTCATCACCCTGATTAGAGACACCTGAGGGTGATTAGTCTGATAACACACACCTGTGGATCCTGCTGCCTATTTACAGGCAGTCACTCCAGACGTTTTGTCGGGTTATCATCATTCACCATCCCTTCTAACCAGGATGGTCGGGCTTCCTGGCTGCATCTTTGCATCCTGAGTTAATCCTGTACGCTTTGCCTTACAGACTTACTGGACTTTTGGTTAATAAATCCTGATTTTTTGTCCTGTATTTGGGACCTTCTCCTCCTCCTCCTTCCACATCCTGTTTGGATTTATTTTGGGAGGAAAACTCCACAACTCATCCCTCAGGGGGAAATTTGTGTGCTGCAGTGCACCGCAGCAGGATGCCAGGAGGGCGCCAATGGTGGGAGAAACGGGGAGTTAGGTGTCTTCTCCAAAGACACCTAGACATGAGCTCAGTGGAATTCAATCCTATAAACTTCCGGTCCAAGGGCGAACATTCTGCCAGTGAGCTATCGCCTCCCCAGATTAATGTGGACCAGGAAGTATCAAATATTAGAGAGGAGGGCATTGAAGAGGATGAAGAGTGGGAAAGCTCCTCTTCCTGATGATCGAGTTTTCAAACCGCGGCTTTAGAACCTCAAGAGAGGATATAATTCGGTAAAACAAACAGATCCTATTCTCTGAAACTTTAGACGTGAGGCTATTTACGATAAACATAAAGCAGCCAATCGGAAAAGACCGAAACTGCTTCCAAGAACACTGTGCTCCTCTGAGACGAAGAGACGTAGTTAAGAAACTATGAACATTATAGAGATTCAAAATGGAAGTCATGTTCTGGACCCGTTAAAAACATGAGAAAAGCACGAGGTAGGGATCATGGGAAGTTTAACATGACGTGTTCCGTTTTCATCTAATAGAGTGAGGATTAGATGAAATTCCACAGCAAGTTAATCCTGAAGATGATTCACTGGACCTTTCAGAAAGTTTCACAACTCATTTTAATCACACATCAAGTTAAACATCGCCTGCTGGTTGGATGAGAAAAAACTTTTTTTTTCGTGTATGAAGAAAAGAACTGGGTTAAAGATTCTGAAATACGGAGAGTAAAATATAACCTGGATGATAAACGGAGCCTCATTTCTGATTTGTGCTTATGTTAAAATCAGTGCATATCTTCTGCCGAATTCCACAAAAACTGAGATCTGTAAAGGTGGTTGAGTGCGTGGACTGTAGCTTTAAGTAGTCAGAAGCTCCGTTCTGTTCCGTCGACTTCCACTTATCTGAAGCCAGGTCAGGAAGCAACGGCCTCACACGGAAAGCCAAGGTTTCCCTAACCTCGGCTGCATCCTCCAGCTCACCTGGGAAGATCCCGAGGTGTTGCTTGTCCAGCTATGAGACATAGTCTCTCCAGCGGTTCTTAGGTCTGTCTCTGGGTCTCCTAATACGACGTGCCTCGAAACAACTCACCAGCGAGGAACTCGGGAGGCATCCTGACCAGATGCCTCCCGAGTCATCTGGAGGCAGCCAGATGGGTCAAGAGAAGCCAGATGGGCTTCTCTTGACGCGGCTAGAGACGCGGCTCTACTCCAAGCTCCTCCCAAATGGCAGAGCTCCTCACTCTATCTCGGAGTGATAGAAAAAAGATGTGGCACACAAATGGTGAGATGGTAACGGAGAGAGAAGGTAACGGTAAGCTACTGCTGTAGCCACAGCTGCCCTGGGGCATATTGACAAAGCAAGGCAGTCATTTTGTGCCATTGGCCACCTGACCGTCACCAACCAATCACACAACATCTAGACTAAGGAACATGGGTGAAGAGTCTTGCCCAGGGACACGGCGACAATTTAATCTCAATGGCCACACCTGGGGTTCCAGCGGTCCACCATCCAAGTACTGCCCTGGCCCAGCCTGCTTAGCTGTAAGACCTGACGGGATTGGGCATTGACACGTTAACATGGCCTCTTGACTGCTTTCTGTTCCAGTCTGTCCTCTGACTGTGGCCATCTGGCTTTGTTCCCTCAGAAACTCAGTTTAGTCTTCTTTACTTGGCGCAGGTCATCTTGTTGGTTCCTCCACTTTTGTCCCATTGATTCTCTGTCTGCTCTGTTACTATGAACTGTGTGACTGATAGCCTAGGGTTTGAACTCTGCCTCATAAGCGTGTTTCTTGAAAGAAGACGTTTTAGGGTCTTTATACACACCCGCTCACCCGCCAAAGTTAATCAAACTCCTACATGATGAACACTTTAGTGCATTCCATGAACATGATTAGGTATAATGAGGCTAAGCACATGGCATCTCCTGCTTCTGTAGCTGTGCATCTGAAATGTGCTAATAGCGATCTCCATTGCCAATATTGTTTTAGGTGAACGTATGGAAGAAGTCGGACATCCGGGAACTTTGGTCCTGTGACAGCTTATGTGCGTGAGCCTCAAAACAAAGGGTGACCAAGCAGTACAGGGTGTATTCCTGGTGGTAATTCCTCTTCATACTGATACATAAGACTAGGTGGTAACACACGGAAGACGCACAATTTACCAGCTGCTTTCTCATGTTTAGAACGGTTTGTTTTACCCCAACTGTCATGGCGGCTGTTGTCTATTGGCGAATGTGACGTCACGTCATGCTATAAAATCGCCCTCTTTGTGAAGCCAAAAACTTCGCATCTCTGGTAGTATTGGTTAGGCAGCACCTGCACACCCAAATTTTGCGCACAATTTACCAGCTGCTTTCTCATGTTTGACCGGTCTGTTGTACATAAACTGTCATGGCGGGTGTTGTCACCCGACCTCCAACCCCCCAAATCTCCCACTTTGGAGAGCCAAAAACTTGGCATCTCTGGGCGTACGGTTAGGCTATCGGTAAATAAAGGCTTTTAGTTTGGAAAATATGGTGCTTTAAGGCTGAAACAATTCTTTTTTATTTCAGTGACAGATCAGTGTGCGCCACCAACTGTCGGTCACCTTCTTATCCGTCTATCTTTTACAGGGTTGCGGGGGGTGCCGGAGCCCATCCCACCTGATTCAAGACGAGGGGCAGGGTACACCCCGAACAGGTCGCCAGTCTGTTGTGGGGCCACACACACACTCATTCC
The DNA here is from genome assembly GCA_902685375.1 of Neostethus bicornis. Taxonomy (NCBI): domain Eukaryota; kingdom Metazoa; phylum Chordata; class Actinopteri; order Atheriniformes; family Phallostethidae; genus Neostethus; species Neostethus bicornis. Next base: position 1,227,608 of record CACRXE010000066.1, on the reverse strand, counting down.
CAGGGGTAATTTTTGGCACCGGCCAATCAGCCTAACATGAATGTTTTAGGAGGGTCGGAGGAAACCGAGGTACCCGGGGGAAATCCACGCAGACACGAGGAGAACATGCAAACTCAACACAGAAAGGACAGTGTTCCAAGCCACATCCCCACCTGGGACTCGAACCCATGACCTTTTTGCTATGAGCCCACTGTGCTACCCACTGTGTAACCGTGCCGCCACCACCAACTGAGTTGTAATTATGACCGCCTCCGATGTCCGCTGCTTTTTGTTTGTGGAGACGGTCAAATGGCAATTCGGTGAGTGGCGCACACTGATATGTCACTGAAATGAAGAGAGTAGTGACAAAAATGAATAGCAAAGAGCACCTTGATTTCTGCTACAGTGGATTTTGGCTTCCTTGGTCATTACATGACCCATATTTTGATTGGTTGGGGTGTGACGGGGGGAAAGCCGGCTTACTACTGAGGGTACGATAATTCTTTATGCCAAACGTAGGAAATCAATTAGTCTTTTCTTTTGACTTTTTCTCCATGACTTAGTCTGTTTGCTTTAAATCTGCTATTTGATCAATGGTAATCCAATTTACAGATTACGGGGAACACTTTTTAAGAAGTCTTACGTTCATGTGATTTCAGCAGCTTCTCAGAGCAAATCTTTAAATCCCCCATCAGATGTTTGTAGAACTGGAACTGAACCTCTGCTATCGTTTCTGAACCCTGTGTGAGAAACGGAGCTGCACGACGTGTGAAACTGAACTCTTCACTGAGGTGGCAACTAAAATATTTTAAAAAATCACACTTAGTACGGAGAAAGAGGGTCTGTACTTCTTCTTTTGGCATTCCCCTTCAGGGGGCGCCACAGCAAGCCAGTTTCTTCCATCTAACCCTATCTCCTGCATCCTCTTCAGTCACACCATCTATCTTCATGTCTTCCTTCACTGTATCCATGAACCTCCTCTTTGGTCTTCCTCTAGTCCTCTTTCCTGGTGGTTCCAAATCCAACATCCTTCTTCCAATGTACTCTCTCTCTCTGTCCTCTGTACATGTCCAAACCATCTCAGGCCATGGCCACACGTAACCGGGTATTTTTTAAAACGTATATCTGCTGTCTTTTGTTTTAGGAAAACGCTTGCGTTCAGACGTAACTGTTTTCAAAATATCCGCCTCCACACGGAGCCATGTAAATATGTTTCTGAGTGCGATTATGAGCATGCCAGACCAGTAGTTGGCAGTATGAACGTATTAAACGTACGTTCTGAGCTGTCCAATCATATCCGTGGATCCATGCTGCCCACTGTCTGCTTTTGTAAACAAGGACACACACGGATGACGTATATGCATTACTTGTCGCATTACTAGCGACGGATTAAAACTCAAATCTCCGTTTTTGCATATCCACACGCAAATTCAAAATGGAGTTTTCAAAAATCTCCACTTTGGCCAGAGTTTTCAAAACGCCGGTTTTGAATGAAAAAAACTTCAGTTTTTGTGTGGACGGCAAATACATGCAATAAAAATACATGCGTTTTTAAAAATACCCGACTACTTGTGGATGGGGCCTCAGTCTGGCCTCTCTGACTTTATCTCCAAAACCTCTAACATGTGCTGTTCCTCTGATCCTGTCCATCCTGGTCACTCCCAGAGAGATCCTCAGCATCTTCATCTCTGCTACAAACATCTCTGTTTCCTGTCTTTTCCTCAGTGCCACTGTCTCTAGACCAATCAGCATGGCCGCTCTCACCACACTGTCTCTAGACCAATCAGCATGGCCGCTCTCACCACACTGTCTGTAGACCAATCAGCATGGCCGCTCTCACCACACTGTCTCTAGACCAATCAGCATGGCCGCTCTCACCACACTGTCTCTAGACCAATCAGCATGGCCGCTCTCATCACAATTTTCTACACTTTTTCTTTCATTTTATCTGAAACTCTTCTATCACAAATCATACTTTCCTCCACCCATTCTTGCTTGCCTGCACACGCTTCTTCATCTATTTTCCACACTCTCCATTGCTCTGTCACACCAGACTTCCTCAAACAATACCATAGTTCTTCTCTAGGTACCCTGTCATACGCTTTCTCAAGATCTACAAAGACACAATGCAGCTCCCTCTGACCTTCTATGTACTTTTCAATCAGCATCCTCAAGGTGAATACCGAATCTGTTGTGCTCTTTTTTGGCATAAAACCATCCCGTGGCTCACAAATTCTTACTTCAGACTGTATTAAACTGAATAGTCTCAGAATGTAAGGAAGCCTAGGTGGTAAAACCAGGACACCTCATCATCAACGCCTTGAAACTAACAAGAAGTAAGACTTGAGAATCTTTTGGATCAAAATCAGTTAACTTTTTACAGCGATTAAAATTGCAGAAACTTTTCTTTTTAGTGGAATTAAAACGTTAAATTTTTATACTTCATGTTCTTTCTGAGAGCCCGCGTCCGGTTAGCATGTGCTGCATTAGCATGCTAATGGATACGGCATAAATATTGAAGGTTTCTTCAGGTTTTACAGGAATTTGGTTTCTATCTGAACGTCCTTCTCAGAGCAGCATCGTGTGACAACCAGACTCTGCTTCTAATAAAACGTTATGGACTGAAAATGGACGTCTGTTTACGTTCAAACTAGTTGAAAAGACGGATTTAAAAGAGTAGAAATTGAGTAAAGATGATGAGCTGGGGGCGAACGCCAGAGAAGAATAAGAGCATTGTTTAATTCCTGGAGATCAAGATGTTCTCAAACCAGTTGTTCAGCAGGAATAAATTAACACCAACGCTTCAAACAAAATGCTTTTGCTGGATTTGGTCACAAGCTGTTTTAATAATGAATGGTTGAGGTCTACGTGAGGTTAAACCAGCCATTTGTAATCCTGATATTTGTTCCCTGAAAACCTAATTGGTTCATTGATAGATAGTACTGAGTAACTGTCAACAGTTTCATTCAAATCCCTTCAGTGTTTTTTCCCTTAGATTGTGTTTGCATAATTATTTGTAACATATTGTATTTAGCCGTTGGTCCTCAAGAGAAGTCAGAAGTCAGAGGCCTCCCGAACGCCTCTCTGGTGAGGCGTTCGGGGTACGTCCTACCGGAAGGAGACCAAGAGCAAAGCCCGCTTGATAGGGAACACCTCAAGATCCTCCAGGTGAGCTGGAGGATGCAGCCAAGGTGAGAGAAGCCAGGGATTTCCGTCTGAGGCTGTTGACCTCACAACTGGGCCGCGGATAAACGGAAGACGATAGAACGGGACCTTGCTAGCCTCATCCCGTCGGTCCTTCTGGAAACCACTCTGGCGACCTTTATCCATCTCCTTCAAGAAGAAGCTCCAGATCTATAACTCCACCGTGCTCTCTAACCTGTTCTATGGCTCGGAGACGTGGCCCTAAATAAGACTCTGGCGGCCAGAATCAATGGCTTCGACAGGAGGGCTCTACAAACCATCGAAAACATCAGGTGGTCCAATCAAGGCTTTAACAGGTACTCAAAGCCTGTATGTGCCAGCCCAAGGTATGTAACCTATCTGCACAACGCCCCACTCGCTGGTGAGGCCATGTCCTCCGCCTGCCTCCCGACCATCCTGCGAGAGCAGCCCTTCCGTTCAACCCAAAGATCGCAGGCTGTAAAAGACCACGACCTAAGCCCGATGATACCCGATGGCTCGATGAAATCACGGGCAGTCTCCAACAACTCTGAGTCATCGTCGAGGAAGCAGAACAGCTGGTTCCAGATCGCTGGTGCTGGAAAATCTTGGTTTATCTGGTTGGCTCGACACACGGGGACGGGACCCGCCCCCGTTCACTGGAGGCTTTGATAGATTGAGTTAAGCCCCACAGTGGGGACAATATGGTATGTCCAGGGGTCTTTAAGACAGGTACTGAAGGGTTTGGGAGAATTTTTAGAACTAAGAAGGTTGTTCTCAAACAGTAAACTTTTCTCTTTAATTATGCAGCAGCTCTCCAGGTGCCGCCTCTCGTTTATCAGAAAGCAGATACAAATCTTTTTCATAAGCTTTGAATCATCTCATAAATCCCTCTGCAAATCATCTCGGCGGCCCCGCTCTCCCTGCGACCTGCTCCAGATTATTACCTCCACATTTCTTTGGAATTGATTATTTTGCTTCTTTTTTTTTTCGCGTCTTGTTTTATCTCGGGCCGGCAGAATGGCTCAACGCTGTCGGAGAAATCCTTCAGCGCAGGTATGAAAAGCCGTGTGGAGAAGTGTCTCCTTCACTCCTGCTCTCCACTGATAACTTTAACATTTGACCGGGCATTGTGTCGAAGCGGCACGCCACGACGCTTCCATCCAAACAGATTTGTTTGAGTTTTAGAAAAGCGGAGACGCTTCTGGAAGGAGAATAGATGCTCTACGGACTGATTAATGAGCATTTCATATCAGCTATCTGCTTATTTTGTTGCCACCTTCAGACAAATTGAAGTGTTCCTGTTTAAATGGGCGGTGGTGTGAATCACGAACAATTCACCACAACCAAAACAACTTTTTACTTTATTATCTCCTCCCGTCAGCAGTTTGTATTTGCCTTTCTTTAGGTTTGCATTGGATGGAAGCGAAGGAGTTCACGCACCGTAGAGGTTTTGTGATGGATTAGTCATCCCTGGAAATGAAACTTCTTTGCTGTTGGATGAATGGACCGGTGTGAAGAAAAGGGGGGACTTGCTTGCATTTTGTTTTTAAACTAGGTTATTGGTCACCTCGCATTCTCTCCTTTATTTCCTAATCCCTTCACTCTAAGCCCTGTGATTGGTCGACATCCTTTAAAGACATTTAATTGAACAGGGAAACTTTTTCTCAGCTTTAATTGACTCCAAAAAGCCCCTAAACTTTCTGCGTACGCCAACTTTGACGCAAACTGAGAGATCTATAAAGGCTACTAGAGTCAAATTCTAAAAACTCAGAGATATTTGATGATAAAAATGTAAACACGAGATCGTTTAGAATCTAAAATTCAAAATCTACAAACTGTAATTTCTGGGAGGAGCTTAGAGATAGAGGGAGGAGCTCTGCCATCTGGGAGGAGCTTGGAGTAGAGCCGTTGCTGGTCCAGGTCAAGAGAAGCCAGATGGCATTATTCGGGGTTCCGGGAAGATGCCTCCCAAATGCTTTGCTTGTGAGGTGTTTTGGGCAGGTCCCACTGGGATGAGACCCAAAGGCCTGCCCCAGACCCGCTGGAGGGACTATGTCTCACAGCTGCACAGGGAACACCTCAGGATCCTGGAGGATGGAGGCTGGGCTTCCCATCTGAGGCTGTCGCCCCTGCAACCCGATTCCGACAAGCGAAAGACAGCAGAACGGAACAGCTCATTAATACCAACTATAGATGAACAGGACTTTGAAACATCTTTTTATCACTAATAGAAAGTGAATTACAGTTCTTTGAACTCTAATTTAAAAATCTACATTAACGCCACCTACTGACCCCTATACACGTTCCAAAAATTATAAACATTGAATAAATTCCATCGTGTCGTCTTCGACTTATCCGGGGCAAGTTCACGCGGGCAACAGCCTCGGACGGGAAACTCAGGCTTCTCTCTCCCCGGCTGCATCCTCCAGCTCACCCGGAAGGATCCCGAGTCGTTCCCCAGCCAGCTGTGAGACATAGTCTCTCCAGCAGGTCCGGGTTCTGCCCCTTGGTCTCCTCCAAGTGGGACGTGCCCGAAACACCCTGCCCGTGAGGTGCTCGGTTGGCATCCTGACCAGATGTCCTAACCACCCCATCTGGCTCCTCTCGACCTGAAGGAGTCTCTCCAGCAGGTCCGGGGTCTGCATGTTGGTCTCCTCCCTGGTGGGACGTGCCTGAAACACCTCACCAATGAGGCACTCGGGGGGCATCCTGACCAAATGCCTGAACCAACCCATTTGGCTTCTCTTGAACAGGAGGGGCGGCTCGACACCGAACTCTTCCCGAATGGCAGAGCTCCTCACCCAATCTCTCAGTGAGAGTTCTGCCAACCTGCGGAGGAAGCTCATTTCAGCCACTTGTTCCGCAATCCTATTCATTTGGTCACCACCCACAGCTGGTGACCATAAGTGAGGGTGAGGATAGGAACGTAGATCCTGGTTACCACGGTGAGGGTAGAAACGTAGATCCTGGTTACCACGGTGAGGGTAGGAACGTAGATCCTGGTTACCATGGTGAGGATAGGAACGTAGATCCTGGTTACCATGGTGAAGGTAGGAACGTAGATCCTGGTTACCATGGTGAGGGAAGGAACGTAGATCCTGGTTACCATGGTGAAGGTAGGAACGTAGATCCTGGTTACCATGGTGAGGGTAGGAACGTAGATCCTGGTTACCATGGTGAGGGTAGGAACGTAGATCCTGGTTACCATGGTGAGGGAAGGAACGTAGATCCTGGTTACCATGGTGAGGGTAGGAACGTAGATCCTGGTTACCATGGTGAGGGTAGGAACGTAGATCCTGGTTACCATGGTGAGGGTAGGAACGTAGATCCTGGTTACCATGGTGAGGGTAGGAACGTAGATCCTGGTTACTATGGTGAGGGTAGGAACGTAGATCCTGGTTACGATGGTGAGGGTTGGAACGTAGATCCTGGTTACCATGGTGAGGGTAGGAACGTAGATCCTGGTTACCATGGTGAGGGTAGGAACGTAGATCCTGGTTACTATGGTGAGGGTAGACGGGCATTGAACAGACGATTGCTTAAAACCAATTTACCACACAGACATTAACGATTCATTCAATCGGTTTCCAGTCTTCATTTTAAAACAGTATTCCTGAATCCACATCGATGGACGGACTACTGAATTCTTTCTGTTGAACCATACGTTTCCATGTGAACAGATTTGCAGATCCATTTTTTTTTGCCTCAGGGTGACTGAGCATGCTCAATCAATCTAAGGAACCCGGCAGGCTTTGTACGGAACAGCGGGGTCTCTAATCTCTGAATCGCTCATCCAGGAATAAGACAACAGTCCTGAGAGTAGCTGGATTTTCTCTGAGATTGGATGATGAATTATTAACACATGTAGTGCCAGGAGATGATGAATTTTCAGAGGGTTAGAACTGTAAATGAGTGGCTCGAACCCGCATCCCTGTGACACTCAACCCGTTTAAATGAATTCCTTCTGCACTCGGTGATATTTTACTCTGACGGACCACAAGTTAAGCATCCCTCCTGTACGGAAAGATTGAAAAGCCAATCTCTAAAAGGAATTATGGATGACCGAAGAGCATGGCTTAATTGGAAATTGATTGACTTGGCCGTGTTACACCTGGTCTCATAACGTTTCACATCCCGCCTGCATTCCGCCGCAATACATTTTTCAATAAGTAGCGCCACAGGAGCAGAACCTTTCTCGTGCTCATTTCTTTTTGTGGGTAAAATTGTGTGGATGAAGCTGTGGAGCCACAGCAGATCCAAGCCATCACTTCAAAGAGACGGGGTGGGAATGGTCTCTGCATGACGGATGCAGTTTTCCTGCTCTAGAAGCCAGAGAACCAGTATATCTGGGTTTCATACTCCATCACCCAGTAAAATGGTTTGAAACAGAAACGACTTCTTGTCCAAGCAGGAAAGCAGCAATGCAGGATGAACCTGACCATCCAACACACTCATCTCATTTTATTTTAAACACTAGTTTAACATCATGCAGAAATTTTAAAGGCATTTCAGAGATTTTTACCATTTTTTTAAAACGTTATTCCCAAATAAAAATCATTCCTTTCATTTTTTGTTCTTCACTATCCGGATACTATTTGAAAAACGAGTTGTTTTTGGCCATGGATTTTGTTCTTTGTCGCATCCACATCCAGTGTTTTAGAGCACATGTTCTGCACATGCTCAGTCCAGACAGGAAGTGCTACCAAAATTATATTTTAAAACACCATGCGCTGTTTTTTTTTTAACGTGATAGACTTTAATTTGCATTTGTTTATTGTATCTAGTGTTCAAATACTATTTAAATATCAACCTCTTGGCCAAGGATTTTGTCCTTCATTACGCCGACATTCCGACATACGCTTGAAATCTTGTAGAAGTAGTCCATGCATGCAGCCTCATCGAGATCATCAAACAACTGGAAGTGAACAACCGGTCGCAAAACCTAAAAATAATACACATTCAACAAATAAAAAACACTTGTATGTTTTAAAATAACAGATTTTTTGTCAAAAAATACAGAGCAGGTACGAAAAAACGCTAATTCCAATAGAAATCTTGGAATTACACCAAGTGGTAGATCTCAATGTTTAGATCATCTGGAAGGGGGTTGGAGGAGGATGATGTGTTCCGACCATGCGCAAAGGCGCAAAGTAGCTGACCTCGACTGTTGCAGATCTCGTCAGGACAACGGAAAACGCGCAAGTGGAAACAAAACAGACAACAAAAAAAGGGGGGCCAGGGGTGGTGCCCCAGCGGCAGAACGTTCGCCCGCAGACCGGAATTCACGTCTAGAGTCCTTGAAGAAGACACCTTACCCCGTTTCTCCCACCAATGGCGCCGTCCTAGCAGCCTGCTGTGGTGTAGGAGTGCAGCACACAAATTTTCCCGGTGAGGGATCAATAGAGTATGTTAAAAAAAAGAATAAGCAGGGAGCGAGAGGAGGGGGAACATTTTTAAATCTCAGGTGTATGATGCATACACTCTGAGACATATTCTGAAAAAGTAAATCTAGAAAAAAAAAATTTCTGTTTCTTCGACAACTGAATATTTTTGAACACTTGAAAACAAAACTGTTAAAAAAAAGGAATATAAATTCAACTTTTTTGGTGTATTTTTTAATTTAATTTTTAATTTATGTGTGAATGGGTGCGGGGCGGGGCGGAAGGGGGGGGGGGGGCGCAAAGGTCCCCAAGTCTCCCCTGGATCCGCCCCTCATAACAAAAACGAGTTATTTTTCTTTTTTCTTTCATGCCTTTGAATGGTTCATAAACTCTATCTGGATACCATTCCAGTGCCATCTTTCTGGTGAGACTGGCACAGAGTGGTATCATGACAGTCCACTTCCCACAAAACATGGAAAGAATCATTTTTGCACTCATGCCCACTTTCCTCCTTTTTTGTTTCCACACCATTTCCTCTAAACCGTTGCCAAAAGTATCGTCCAAGGTGACGGAATGAGACATATTCCCAGTAGCTCATCGCATTGCCATGACAACTATTCCCCTTCTTCTGCTCCACGCGTCACCGGGGGGAATTTTGTGATGAAATGACATTGTATGTTTTGGGTTTACACCGCTGCCGGGGGGAACGTTGGGATTTATGGCACATCAGTCTGAGTGTAATGTGTGTTTTTTTTATTCTAAGACTTTGCGGAGTGATACACGGAACATGTGCTGCTCTTTAATTTTTTAAACAAAAGCTGAATATTGCATGGCATGCGAGCTCGGCTGTTGAGTCGCAGTTTATCATCTAATGGGCGTCTTTTATTTGGAAAACATTTTATGGACGCGTTAGGTTTCTGAACTGCTGGTTAAATGACTGCTCACAAGGGGTGTAAGGTATGTGTACATGTTGCCCAGTTTCGGCGTGGGGCTTTTGGGTCATTATGTTGCAAAATTTGTGTGTGTTTACAATGTGTGTGCAGCACAGCTGAGCTAATGGTGAACTAAACATGGACGAACTTCCTCATGTACAACAAAGCGTGCGTTCCATTCTATTCCGTCGTCTTCCGGGTCGCAAGGGCAACAGCCTCAGACGGGAATCCCAGGCTTCTCATCCCGGCTGCATCCTCCAGCTCACCCAGAATCCAAGACATAGTCTCTCCAGCAGGTCCGGGGTCTGCTTCGCTGTCTCCTCCCGGTGGGACGTTCCCGAAGTACCTCACCAGCGAGGCGCTTGGGGGGCATCCTGACCAGATACCCGAACCATCCCATCTGGCTCCTCTTGATCTGGAGGAGGAGCGGCTTGACACCGAGCTCCTCCCAAATGGCAGAACTCCTCACCCGATCTCTCAACGAGAATCCAGCCACCCTGCAGAGGAAGCTCATTTTGTTTTGTATCCGCGATTTCATTCTTTCGGTCACCACCCACTGCTGGTTACCATGGTGAGGGTAGGAACGTAGATCCTGGTTACCATGGTGACGGTAGGAATGTAGATCCTCGTTACCACGGTAAGGGTAGGAATGTAGATCCTGGTTACCATGGTGAGGGGAGGAATGTAGATTCTGGTTACCGTGGTGAGGGTGGGAACGTAGATCCTTGTTACCATGGTGAGGGTAGGAATGTAGATCCTGGTTACCATGGTGAAGGTAGGAACGTAGATCCTGGTTACCATGGTGAGGGTAGGAACGTAGATCCTGGTTACCATGGTGAGGGTAGGAACGTAGATCCTGGTTACCATGGTGAGGGTAGGAACGTAGATCCTGGTTACCATGGTGAAGGTAGGAACGTAGATCCTGGTTACCATGGTGAGGGTAGGAACGTAGATCCTTGTTACCATGGTGAGGGTAGGAACGTAGATCCTGGTTACCATGGTGAGGGTAGGAACGTAGATCCTTGTTACCATGGTGAGGGTAGGAACGTAAATCCTGGTTAGCATGGTGAGGGTAGGAACGTAGATCCTTGTTACCATGGTGAGGGTAGGAACGTAGATCCTGGTTACCATGGTGAGGGTAGGAACATAGATCCTGGTTACCATGGTGAGGGTAGGAACGTAGATCATGTCAAGTAACAAAAGGATCCTCCCCCTAAACTACCCTGCCAATTCACACCGCCAAGTTCTACACACCACACTCTGCTGAAAGGAGTGGTTGTCATGATCTCCTCTCCTGCCTATTTAAAGGCAATCCCACAGGTCATCGTCATCCTTCTCAGCCAGGTCTTCCTGGCTGCCTGACCAAGTTTATCTTTGAACTTAAAGACATTCCTTTAGATTAATCCCATGCTTTTGTCTTACAGCCTTGCCTGACTTCTGTTTCAAACCACCCCATCTAGCTCCTCTCAACCTGGAGGAGAAGCGGCTCGACACCGAGCTCCTCCCGGATGGCAGAACTCCTCACCCGATCTCTGAGCAAGAGCCCAGCCACTCTGCGGAGGAAGCTTTTTATGTGAATCAGCAAAAATTATTCAAATTTATTTTCAAGATTTATTTACTGGTGACTTTTTGGGTCCATGTTCAAAGTGAGACTTTACTATTTTTTTTCTTATCAGGACATTAGCGTGTTTTACTCCAGTCATCATGTCAGAGCTCCGTCAGGCTTCACCTTCTGAACATATTAAATTTAGTTTCAAGGTATTTAAACGGATTAGACGTTTAGCTTCAGGAAGATGAGTGGGCCTGATGGAGCGATGGCCTCCCGCCTCGCTGCAGACAGACGCTGACTGGCAGGAAGAATGTGGGAACAACAGCATGGGGGAAATTCCTCTTTTTTCTGCCGCTGTACGTCAGCCTGGGTCACCCATCTTAAAGCAAAGCCAGACAGATACACACCTCTCTCCCAGCGGAGCACGTCTGCCTGTCAGATTGGACCGAACAGGTCAAAGCAGGTCTGAGATGACCCGTCAATGTTTGTGACAAGCAGATGGATGGATCGGCACCTCGCGGAGCTTCTGCTTTACTCATCACTAACATGTTTAACCGAGGGTACCCAACCGGTCGACCGCAATCTACCGGTAGACTGGTCCCGAGTCGATCGCGAGACATGTTAAAAAAAAAAATTAAGAAAAAAATATTACCGTAATTTCACGGCTATAAGGCGCATATAAACGCCTTAGATGCGTCTTGTGTGTGAGAAAAGGCAGACCTAAAAGAAAAAGCGGTGCCCGCGAGGCGGACCTGAAAGAAAACACATGAGAACGTTAAAGAGTGAAGTGTGAGCGGCGTGGGAGCGATGGATGACCGAAGGGTGGAAGGCAGCGCCGGGCGAGTTACGCTACAGTTTGCCAATGGATTGTAGATGCTTGGACTAACATGTCTGCTGGTACTGTTATCCGAGCTTTCTCAAAAGCTGGTATCCTTTCTGAGGAGCCGCACAGTACAGACAGTGACTTTGACAGCGAGGAGTGAAGTGGACCTGCTCTGTTGGATTTTGCGCAGCTGTTCGATTCCGAAACAGAGGATGAGGACTTTGACGGATTTGAATAGAGACTATTACCGGTAATGTGTTTGTTTAGTATCGTTACTACTTAAATAAAGTACAACCAAACTCAGTTTTGCTCCCGATCTATTTTTTAATCCACACATTTGCATGCTTGCGTGTGTGTTGTTGTAAGGCGGTGTGTGACTGAGACTGCACCTTTTCGTACGGTGCGCCTAATGGTCGTGAAATTACGGTAAGAAAAAAAAACCTATCAAAGCAATATTTTTTCTTGACTGGTGGAGAAGATTCTTAAACAATTCTAAATAATTTATTTTCAAACAATCCTGATTTGATGCCTGAAATTCACCCCGAATTTCTACTCAGCTGCAGATCTGGAGAAGGCGTGGACGCATACTCCCGCGTTGGTGACGTCATGCGTGACGTCGTTACATGACGTCGCGGGACTGGTAGGTCTCAAGGGGTTTGCTAGTTGAAAAGTAAATCTTGGGACAAAAAAGGTTGGGCACCCCTTGTGTTTGACCAATACACTGGTCCATCGCCATGACGAGCTTCACCTGTTGAGGATTCATTAGCGCAATTTTTAAGCTTTATTTTCTAAATTGCTATAAGCGTTAGAGGTAAGATCTTAAGACCGAGCATGAGCCCAAGCCCGACCTGAAATTTGGGTCAAGTTAAAAATCAAGTCAATAGGTCAGGCTCGGGCTGGGTCGGGTTTTAATACCCGCGGGCCGGATCAGGTCGGGCTGGATTTTTTAGGCCTGATCTCACCTCCACTATACGTCCAAATTAACGCATTGTGTTCTGTGTGCTGATTGGTCGTACTGCTGTGGTGACTGTCGCTGGATGAGAAGCAGAGGAGTGGCACCCCTCCACCTCCTTCCTCGTGAAAGCAATGAGAACAATCACGATGTGTGCCAAGCGTCTTGGCCTTGGTGGATCATGTGCGACAACACACCGCAGGACAAGGCTCCACCCACATGGTCGATAAACGAGATCAAGATTTTTTTGTTTCATTTTCTGATTTAAATTTGAATGTAAATTTGGAGGCATACAGGTGTGTGGTTAAAGTTTCGTCTTCTGAATGGTCCTTCCCAACGAGGTTCTGGAGGTGCCTGGTAATTCAAGGCGAGAGGGAGGGTACAACCCAAACAGGTCGCCCGTCTTTTGCAGGGCCACACACACATACTCATTCATAGGGCCAATCAACCTAACATGCATGTTTTTGGAGGAAACCAGAAAAAACCCACACATACACAGGTAGAAAATGCAAACTCCACATAGAAAAAAACAGTGTTCCAAGAATCGTCCCCACTTGGGACTCAAACCCTCGACCTTCTTGCTGCGAGGCCACCATGCTGCTTTATTTTTTATTTATTTCATTATACATTTTTTTATTGTTGTTGTTTTCTCTTATTTCCAGTAGTCCCAGGGACGGCTTGGGCCGTCTGAAACTCTTCTATCACACATCACACCTGATATTTTTCTCCACCCGCTTCTTCACCTCTTTTCCACACTCTCCAACATGTATGAATAAAAAAAACCCACCTCAGGAGTGTTTTTGATTCGGGAATTAAATACTCTATTCATCCCTCAACAGGAATATTTGTGTGCTGCACTACACCGCAGCAGGCTGCCACGACGGCACCAATGGTGAGAGAAACAGGGACCTAAGTGTGTTCTCCAAGGACCGTAGACATGAGCTCAGTGGGATTCTAACCAGCTTCTCCCGTTCCAAGTGCGAACATTCTACCACTGAGCTTTCGTCTCCCCCCTAAATGATGCTTATAGTTCTGAATTTTGGGTCAAATCACTACTTAAATTCTAATTAGTGCTCTAACTTTTCTTTCCTGGAGAAAAAATATGAGAAAAAGTAAGAAAAAATACAGCAGATACGAGAAGCCTAGGCTTCCCGTCTGAGGCTGTTGTCCCTGCAACCCGGCCCTGTATGAGCGAAAGACGACAGAATTTTAATTTCAAGAAGATATTCTATAAAACAAGATTTATTGCAGCTGATTCTGTTTCTGATCAAATTTCTAGAGGGAATTATGAAATATAGTTTCATAAGATCCGTTTGATTTGGTCATACACAAACCCAGGCGTGCCCGCCATCCCAACAGAAGAATCACAAGTATTTATCATCTCTGAACCACAAGGGGATGATGAAATCACAATCCCAGTACGCCCGACTCGAGATGAAGACATGCAAACGATTCCACATGTGTTCCAGAGCCAGGAGACTGAGGACTGGCAGCCATGTTTACAGCAGTTCCTTACTTATTGTGGGCATAGATTGGATGCAAAGGGCCAGCGAGGATGTAGGGTATTTAAAAGAATTGTTATGTCCCTGCCAGCGGGCGGCGACAGTGGGCGAGTGAGCGATAAAAATACATGGGATCAGATTTTAAGCACATTGTTACCACATGTAGACACAATAAAGGCAGTAAAAAAAAACATGGACTGCCAGGCTGTGCAGGGGTTTAGAAAGTGGGTAGGTTTGCTGGATGCAGAGCCCGTGGTATGTGCCGCCTCACAGGGGTAATGAGATAACGTAATGATAATATTGACAAACTTAGGCGACAGACGAGGTCAGACAGGAATCCCCATGGACAATGATGTTTGCAGATGACATTGTGATCTGTAGTAAGAGGATCTACGTTCCTACCCTCACCATGGTAACCAGGATCTACGTTCCTACCCTCACCATGGTAACCAGGATCTACGTTCCTACCCTCACCATGGTAACCAGGATCTACGTTCCTTCCCTCACCATGGTAACCAGGATCTACGTTCCTACCCTCACCATGGTAACCAGGATCTACGTTCCTACCTTCACCATGGTAACCAGGATCTACGTTCCTACCCTCACCATGGTAACCAGGATCTAGGTTCCTACCCTCACCATGGTAACCAGGATCTACGTTCCTACCCTCACCATGGTAACCAGGATCTACGTTCCTACCTTCACCATGGTAACCAGGATCTACGTTCCTTCCCTCACCATGGTAACCAGGATCTACGATCCTACCCTCACCATGGTAACCAGGATCTACGTTCCTACCTTCACCATGGTAACCAGGATCTACGTTCCTTCCCTCACCATGGTAACCAGGATCTACGATCCTACCCTCACCTATGGCAACCACCTGTGGGTGGTGACCGAAAGCATGTCATCGCGAATACAAACGGCCGAAATGCACTTCCTCCACAAGATGGCTGGGCTCTCATTCAGAGATCGGTTGAGGAGCTCTGCCATTCGGGAAGAGCTCAGTGTCGAGCCGCTTCTCCTCCAGGCCGAGCGGAGCTAGATGGGGTGGTTCGGGCATTTGGTCACGATGTCCGCCCCAAGCGCCTCGCTGGTGAGGTATATCGTGCACATCCCACCAGGAGGAGACCAAGAGACAGACCCCAGACCCGCTGGAGAGATTGTGTCTCACAGCTGGCCGGCGAACGACTCGGGATCCTCCTGGGTGAGCTGGAGGATGCAGCCGGGGTGAGAGAAGCCTGGGCTTCCCGTCTGAGGCTGTTGCCTCGCGACCCGGCCCCGGATGAGCAGAAGACGACAGAACGGAACGGTTCAAACCAGACTGAATAGTGTAAAAATGTAAACGCCTTTTTGAGAAAAGTATAAAAAAGTTTGATTTCCTTGACGTCTTTATGGATTCCGCTCACTGCGACTAACGAGGGATGATTTTACATCCAAAAAAATTCTCCTGCTGGTTGGAAAAGTACAAACACATGTTAACATCTCATCTAAAAATCCCCGATGAGAGAATCAGAGTCTTCTTTTGTTTCCGTACATCCATAATCTGCATGCTAAACATCTGAGCTCTCAGTCAAAGCCTCGGATCTATATGGGTTATTTATCAGCCCTGCCGGCTCCGGCTGATGTCTTCATTTGTCACTGCCGTGTGTCTTGGAGCAGAATTTGATCCCACAGTCAACATTAGCAGCTTTTATGAAGCAGAGGATTCAGGATGATGATCCAGAGATAGAACGATGAACAAAATAATATAAGAAGCTGGCGGATTGTGGAACCAAGATGACCAAATAAATCAGTGGGCAGCAGATAATTGGACAAGCAGCTCTCGTGGGACCCGTGAAACGTGACACCATCATTTGTAATTAACCGTAAAAATGTAACACATGGATTCAGTTCCCTTTGGATTATTTCCAGGAGTTTGATATCTGACAAGATGGTGGCTGTAATGAATCTGCAGGAAGGATACCACCAGCTGCCTTTTGGGACGGTTTGTTTCTCAGAGGAGGAAATTCCCCAATCGCAGAAGCAGAAAATTTGCAGGAACCAATGGCTCGTTTGACCGTTACGTAACGGCTGCGTTGCATAAGAAAGAGTTAGAAAATCTGTCCTCCGTTGTGTCTTTGAAAAGAAATTAGACCTGAAGCAAAACCTCGGAACCAAAACTGGGTGACATTGATGACCGAACCGGCCCAGAGGAGGGGGGTTTTAATCAGTTTTCAGAGAAATTATTCTGTTTTTAATCTCCTGTGATGTGCTTGTTTTTATTTAGGAAAAAAGACTTTAATGGTTTGATTATTTTACCTCAATTAATGACAAATTTAAAATAAAAATACACAATAAACCAAGTTTCATCATAAATTATCAAAACATTTTAGAGTAAATTTCTGTGAGTTTAAATGAAACATCTTTCTCCTGCCCCCTAGTGGAGGGGTTTGATTATGTCAGGGTCTTGTTTACGAGTGGGGGAAGGATGGAGAGGGGGGATCTACGTTCCTACCTTCACCATGGTCACCAGGATCTACGTTCCTACCCTCACCATGGTAACCAGGATCTACGTTCCTACCCTCACCATGGTAACCAGGATCTACGTTCCTACCCTCACCGTGGTAACCAGGATCTACGTTCCTACCCTCATCGTGGTAACCAGGATCTATGTTCCTAGCCTCACCAGCTGTAGGGGGTGACCAAAAGAACGAGATCGCGGATACAAGCGGATGAAATGAGCTTCGTCCTTAGGGTGGCTGGGCTCTCACTCAGAGATAGAGTGAGAAGCTCCGCCATCTGGGAAGACCTCGGTGTAGAGCCGCTTGCTCCTCCAGGTCGAGTGAAGCCAGACAGGGTGATTCGGGTATCTGATCCGGATGCCTCACGATCGCCCAGTTGGTGATCTCTTCGTGTTTCGGGCATGTCCAACCGGAAGGAGACCCGACATCTAATGGAAGGAAATGTTTGCTTCGGCCAAGTCAAGTGTTGATCCCACAATGTACCAGGAAATTAGAGACCTTCGGTAATCCAAGGGTCTCAACATGGCTGACTTATTGCTAAAATTTATGTGTGTATTGATCAGCTACAACGTCGTGCCCGTCTTAATTTGATGGTCTCGTTGAAGTGACTCTTAGACCCTAATGAGTTTATGGTAGTCATGACCTTCTGCTCATGTTCTAATAATCACGAAAACAACCACTAATTATGCATTTGTTTTCTTTTCTCTACATTTTAATTCCACATCGTGTAGAAACTGGAGAACATCCCAACGATTAGAAAGTCTGACAAAGTCGACCAGCAGCCCTCGTGACCCGGTTCAGCCATGCTGGTGCTAAAGGGTAGAGTTTGCTTTTGGCTGTTTGTTCCAGTTGGCTGGTCGGATTAAAAACTGGGCTCCAAAACAAAAAATGACTCAAATTGTTTAAAAAAAAAACACCAAACAGCAGCTGAATTTAAAATGAAGCTGTTTTTTAACTTTTCCATTTCTGACAAATTTAAAGCACATTTTTAGGAATATTTCCGTTTTTTATGCAGTGATTTTAAAACAGAAAAAAGCTTTTTTTTTTCAGTCACAAAGGAAAACAAGTGTTTCTGTCGAGTTGTTTCATGTCTGTTTGTGAGAGGCCTGTCAAAAGCGGCCATCAGAGAGTGTGAACGTTGGAGCAAGGGGCGCCGCACACCGTAAATCCATCCCATAGTCTGTTTGTGTTCCATTGACACCCGCTGGTCTCTGGACTCTGTCAGGAGTCCTGTTCCTGTCAAGTCGTATAACAACGCCTCGACACGGTGAGCTGGGAGTGGTCCGAGAATCCACTTCAGTATCTAACCACGCAGAATACCAACAAGAATATCCGCACAACTCAGTGCCCACTCTCCTTACTGGCATTTCTTTCCAAATGTCAAATCGTTCACCTGGAAAGGGTTACGCGGACCTTCAGGGATCGTCTGTGAGAATGTCAGACTTACACCATGTCTACGGATAAAAAGTAATGTCTTCTCACAGTGAAGCCCCAGGTGAAAGGAATCCGAGTCTCGGATGACTCGGTCGCTCCGCACTTAGCGGGCCAACGTGTAATCCCAGGCTATGTTTGGTTTCATCTACGTCTAAGTCGAGTTTATCCACTGGAAACACCTTTTGACCCCATTTCCTGTGCACCTTGGAGTAATACCGCACGTCAACGTTCTTTAGTGATTTGTTTCTGTGTCCCTCAGGCGGATATATAAAAAAAAAAAATCCAGCATCAAACACGACAGGGTTTTTACTACCTCCATCTGGGCGCCGTCTCAAGTTTACTTTTACAAGAGCGTGCTGACAAAGTCTGTAAATCCAACCGGTTAAGAACATAAAAGAAAATGATGGTTTATAAAAAGAAACAACAGGATGGACTGGGATTTAACTGGGTAATAAAATGTTCTTCACCTGAAAACAGAGACGTAGGGATGAGCGATACGACAGTTTTAAGTATCAATAAGATAACAAGTACGTCAAAGGGGAAACTTCCATCAATACCGATATCGATACCGATCTAAAGTCAGTTTATTTGAATAGAATTGTTTTCCATTCCGTCGTCTTCTGCTCATCCGGGGCCAGGTCGCGGGGGCAACAGCCTCAGACGGGAAGCCCAGGCTTCTCTCACCCCGGCTGCATCCTCCAGCTCACCCGGAAGGATACCAAGTCGTTCCCCGACCAGCTGTGAGACATAGTCTTTCCAGCAAGTCCGGGGTCTGCCTCTTGGTCTCCTCCTGGTGGGACTTGCCCAAAACACCTCACCAGCAAGGCGCTCGGGGGGCATCATGACCAGGTACCTGGACCACCCAATCTGGCTCCTCTCGACCTAGAGGAGGAGCGGCTCGACAATGAGCTCCTCCCGGATGGCAGAGCTTCTCACCCGCTCTCTGAGTTAGAGCCCAGCCACTCTGCGGAGGAAGCTGAATTCAGCCACTTGTATCCGCGATCTCATTCTTTCAGTCACCACCCATAGCTGGTTACCATGGTGAGGGTAGGAACGTAGATCCTGGTTACCATGGTGAGGGTAGGAACGTAGATCCTGGTTACCATGGTGAGGGTAGGAACGTGGATCCTGGTTACCATGGTGAGGGTAGGAACGTAGATCCTGGTTACCACGGTGAGGGTAGGAACGTAGATACTGGTTACCATGGTGAGGGTAGGAACGTAGATACTGGTTACCATGGTGAGGGTAGGAACGTGGATCCTGGTTACCATGGTGAGGGTAGGAACGTAGATCCTGGTTACCACGGTGAGGGTAGGAACGTAGATACTGGTTACCATGGTGAGGGTAGGAACGTAGATCCTGGTTACCATGGTGAGGGTAGGAACGTGGATCCTGGTTACCATGGTGATGGTAGGAACGTGGATCCTGGTTACCATGGTGAGGGTAGGAACGTGGATCCTGGTTACCATGGTGAGGGTAGGAACGTAGATCGACTTGTAAATCGAGAGCTTTGTTTTTCGGCTCAGCTCTCTCTTCACCACGATGGACTGATGTGGTGTCCTAGTTATTGCTGACGCCTCACCGATCCACCTGTCGATCTCCCGCTCCATCCTTCCCCCACTTGTGAACAAGTTACATAAACGAGATACTTAAACTCCTCCAATTGGAACAGGACCTCTCTGTATTTCACTGGGTCCGAGTGAGAGCCTCCAATTCCTCAAGCAGGCAACTAGATGTTTTCACGGAAACCGCGAAAAGACAGGAAGAATCTCCTCTAGACAGTCTCCTTTTCCACACCTCCTCCAGATCTACTCCTTCTACTAAGCTCTCCCGGGACTGAACCAACTCCTCCAGCCACACACGGATATAGCTCCGAAAGCCAGCAGCTGGTCGTGCATATCAACAGCAGAATGACTCCATAAGCAGTTAGCCGTTCGGAGCTAGCCTGACAATTTCTGAAAAATCAGCTGTCCGACACAAACTAAGTCCAAAATGACATCCAAAGTGCGCTCAAAATGAAATCTTCAGAAAGAGACAAAACATAGCAGAAGAAGGAACAGAAACTCAGAGAAAGTTAGATTAAACGCTAAAGTAACAGGGAGCACTGCAGCAGGCAGCCGCCCAGAGCAGCGCCTTAGCTGTTTGAAATAAAAACATGCATGAATTATATTAAAATGTCAAACTTTGAAAACAAAATCTGTCCATTGATGAACTTTAAAGTGTCAAAAACACTGCAAAAAATTTCAATGTAGTAATTTAGTGTATCCTTGCCAAGGGAATGTGGACCCCTAGTGGGCCGGAGGTGTTTTGCAGTGGGAGTACAGTTGAAGTTTTTTTCCCTTTAAGCATAAAATCTTAACTTCTTGATAATTAAAGTCTTCCAGTAGTTTTGTGACGAGGAACAAAATCCATGACCAAGACCTTGACATTTTAAAGGTTACTGGATGAAAAACTTTAGCTTTAGTTCACCATTTTTTTTGAGTTGTATTTTATGGAGGCCCGCATGATGGCACATGGTTAGCACAGTGGCCTCAAAGCAAGAAGGTCAGGGTCCGAGTCACAGGTGGGGATGGAACACTGGCCTTTGTGTGTGGGGTTTGCATGTTCTCCTGTGTATGTGTGAGCTTTTTCTGGTTTCCAAAAACATACATGGCCGCTATGAAATTGCCCCTAGGAGTGGTTGTTTGTGTGTGTGTGTGTGTGTGTGTGTGTGTGTGTGTGTCTGTGTGGCCCCGCAATAGACTGGCGATTGTTCGGGGTGTATCAGCCAAGATTGGCTCCAAAACCCATCAACCCAGCTGGGATGGACGCCTTAGAAGATAAATGAATGTATTTTATGATTATAATCAAATTTCTTAAACCTGCATTAAGAAAAAAGGAAGACGGTGGCTCAGTGGGAGAGCGGTCGCCCGCGGACCGGAAGTTAATCGGAAGTTTGTGGGTTCGCATCCCTTTGAGTTCACGTCTAAGGTCCTTGGAGAAGACACCTAACTCCCTGTTTCTCCCACTTTTGGTGCCATCATAGGTGGCAGCCTGCTGCGGTTTAATGCAGCACGAAAATTTCCTGGTCAGGGATTAACAGAGTTTATTTTATAAAAAAAAAAATACTTCAGGAATGTTTTTTATGTTCGGAAAACATCCAAACAATTAAAAAATATCTTGAAAAAATAAGTTTATTTGATTTTTTTTTTCAAATTTCTACTTTTGTATCTCATTTGCATAAATTTGCAACACTTCAGAATCAAATGCTTTAATTTTTCAAATGCGACAACAGCTTTGATTTATTGATACTTTTGTATTTTTAAAGCTTCACTGCTGAAAAAACGGATGACTTAATCCAGACTGATTGTCTCCGGACATAAAATGTTGACTCTAGAAGAGAAAAAACAGCATGGCCGACTCTTCACTGAGGAATGTTTACCTTTTGATTTTATCCTTCATATCCAGAGTCACAGCCTGTGTTAATCTGTTGAGTGTGTGCACAATCCGGAGCTTCATATCACACACACCCGTCTCTGAGTCTTCCTTCCAGTTTTGATTTCATACATAGCTGTTTAGTCTCAGAGAAAAACTCAAACCAAGTTTTTGGCTTCACAAAGAGGGAGATTTTGAGGGGCGGGACCAAAAGGAGGCGGAGTTTGACGTCACATCCGCCAATGAACAACACCCGCCATGACAGTTGGGGTAAAACAAACCGTTCTAAACATGAGAAAGCAGCTGGTAAATTGTGCGTATTCCGTGTGTTACCACCTAGCGTTATGTATCAGTATGAAGAGGAATTACCACCAGGAATACACCCCTGTACTGCTTGGTCACGCTTTGTTTTGAGGCTCACACACATAAGCTATCACATAACCAAAGTTCCCAGATGTCTGACTTCTTCCGTGTGTTCACCAAAAACAATACTGGAAATAGACCATGTAGATCGTTACAGCTGGAGATGCCATGTGCTTAGCCTCATTATACCTAATCATGTTCATGGAATGCACTAGATCCGGGTTCGGCAAACTTTTTGGTTCGCGGGTCACATTGAGTTTAGACATTGGGCCAAGGGGCTGGAAGAGGAGCAGATGGATGGCATGCTTTGGTAACCTCTAGATTAGACCGATAGAATGACACTAGATTTTAAACAAGCGCATTAAACGTTACAACAAGAACGTTGAATTTCAAATCTAGCGGCGCTAGGTTAGAAATCTAAGCGCTTGATGTAAAATTTTGCTTGTTTTAACATCTAACACGCTTGTTTACATGCGTGTATTGCGCCCGAAGGCTTTCCATATTGGTGCACACTGTTTATATTTACAGCGTGCGCATCACAGAGACACACATATTTTGATGAGAGCAGTATTGTTGTATCTTTGGCGCCATCTAGTGACAAAACACCAGAATTGCAGCAAAAATGAAACATTAACAAGGTTTATGTATTTGATTTTTTTTTAGTTCGGCGGGCCAGATTGAAACGTTAAACGGGCCCGCATGTGGCCCGTGGGCCGTAGTTTATCCATGCCTCACTAGAGTGTTTAACATGCCAGAGGTTTATTAGCCTTGGCGGGTGAGCGGTAGGTAGGTCCTAATTGCGGGTGTCTCCTGCCCAGTGTCGGAGACTTGGCATGGTTGGCACTGGTTTAATAATCTGAGAATTACAAGAAAAATTGTGCTTCAAGGGATAAAAGTGAATTTATTTCTTTTAAAAAAATCTAAGTTTGCTTTCAAACTGTATTTTTTTTCAGTTTCTTTCTTACTTTTCTTGATGTTTAACACAAATAGTACATTTAAAAGTGCAGCTTATTGTTTCAGCTTCGCAAAATGCGAGTCAATGGTAATCAAAAGCAGCCCTCGGGCTGAATCTGAACTTTAGGAAACCTTTCATGTACTTCCTAAAGGATCTCACCGAGACGATTATTTGTTGGGACAATTACAACTCCAGGCTTTTACCGAAAAACAAATCAACAATAAAGATTTTAAGTGAAATAACTTTGTGTTTGGACCACGGCGATAACTTCCCACCATGTTTTTTATCCTTCACATCGAGCGAGACGTCTCCTGTTTGGACTTCACTACATCATTAAAGTCTCTTCTGTCTCCGGGGGGATCATGAGGGATCAGATCAATACCAACCTGAAGAGCCGCTTCAGACTGCTGAACTAACTCAGCTGAACAAAATGGTCTCCAAGAGAGTAAATTTCGATAGGTACTGGTTGTTCAGAAGATGGTAACTCCTAGGGAGTCACCGCAGCGACCACCCCACCTGTTACTAGCATCTTACCGCATGGGGTGAAGCCAGCAAGTTAGCATATCCGAAAAATCTGAATAGAAAATTCAGAATTTTAAAAGTTATTTTTTGGGTGGCACTGTGGTCTCCCAGCAAGAAGGTTGGGATTTGAGTCCCGGGTGGGGCGAAGCTCAAAACACTGTTTGTTATGGGCAAAGCCATTTAGGGGATTTTTGTTTTTGTCGCCCTCTTGTGTTTTTCCTTACCTCTGCCACCCAGGCTCCAAACTTCCCCACCTGTTGGCAGTTAAAGATGATTACTAGTGGCTGATTAAGAAGGTCCGGTGCCAAGCTGAGAGGGGACCCATCTGCAGCGCCTCCAAAAGAAGCTTTTCAGTTAAGATTGATTGAAAATAAATTGTTTATTCTTTTAAACACCCCACTCTTCCTCATTCTTCAACAGATTGTTCTCACCCGGGGATTAATCATAACATCCGTCTACGTATCTGCCTAACCCTAGACCATACGAGTCGTAACACTGGTCTATCTGTGTAGAGTTTGCATGTTCTCCCTACTTATGTGTTGGTTTTTTTTCTGGGTTCCTCCCACTCTCCAAAAACATGCATGTTGATTGGCCGATACGAAATAGCCACCAGGAATGATTCTGTGTTTGAACGGTTGTGTGTGTGGCCCAAGACAGACTGGTGACCTGTTTGGGGTGTACCCTCCCTCTTGCCTTGCATCAGTCGAGGTAGGTTCTGGCACTCCAGCACCCCGCCAAGGATAAGCGGTTCAGATGACAAAACAAAAGTTATTAATAAAACGGGATTTTCTATGCTTTGGGCGGCTCGGTGGCGCAGAGGGTAGCACGATGGCCTCACAGCATGAAGGTTGAAGGTTTGAGTCCTGGGATGGGGACAAGGCTTGAAACACTGGTCTTTCTGTGTGGGGTTTGCATGTTCTCCTGTGTATGTGTGGGTTTTCTCCGGTTTCCTCCCACCCCCCAAAAACATACACGTTAGGTTGATTGGAAGGAATGTGTGTGTGGCCCTGCAACACAACGGCACCCTGTTCATGGTGTATCCTGCCTCCTGTCTGAAATAAGCCGGGATAGGCTCTGTCACCCTCATGACCCCGTTAGGTATCAGTGGTTCAGAAGATAAATAAATGATCCATTTTAATAATTTAGGTTCAAAATCTCCAAAAATCCAAAATTTGGATCCTTTTCAACCGGTTTGTTCTTGGCCACAAATTTTGTTCTTGTCCATTGATTTGCATCCATTTAGTATTCACAGGTTCATCTCCAGTTGGTACTGAAGAAGTGTGGGTGTTTTTTTTTTAAAAATTTCTTCAGTTGATGCATCATTCTGTTCAATTTTGGTGGTTAAATTGTTAATTTTTTTACCCCGATTTTAATTTCAAGCTTGCAAATAAAAACAATCTCATCAGCCGTGAGACTGGTTTCCACATGATGGCAACATTTGGCTCATATTTGATCCACATCTGCAGGTTTCTTTGACAAACAGCATGTAAGCGTTGCTGCCAAAACTCCATCAGATCAAATGACCACCACACATGGCCTATGAAGAACTGGATGTAATCTCTGCCCAGGTTGGCCCATTCCAGCCAAACACTTGTAATTTCCAAATTGCAGCTCGCCAAATGACATCTGGACCCCATGTGGCACACGGAGAAAAAGCCAGAGCTGCTGGTAATAGAGTTGTTGAAGGAATCCTGGGTTTTGGACGCTCTGATCAAACCCAGGGTTAACTTAGTGGCAAAGAGACTGAAATAAAACGGTTACTTTTTATTCTCTAAATAAGACTGTTATTCATCGATGAAACGACGAGGCATCTCACCGGCTGAATGATTTGGATCCGTGCAGAACAAGAGAGAGCCGAGAGCACGGTGATTCATTATTGACACGGCGCCTTCATTTGGACATCATTCCTGTTTATCAGTTTGTGGCAGGCCAGTAATTAGGAGAGCGATGCCTCCAGGAAGACAGTTTGATTGTTATTAACCATTCAAAAGACATCAACTTGACACTTCATTGACCTGCTCCTAGAAGTGAACTGATAAATGCTCGGCTGCTTCATAAATACAGAACTGTAATCCTTGGCGAGCCAAGAAAATTCAGAAGGATAGTAAAGGCATGTTGGTTCATTTATGGAGGTAAATCTCCGTGCAGCCTCTGGTTGTCTAAATGACTTTTTCTTCTTTTGTTTTTCTGCTCTGATTCCCAGAAATTTGTGACTGAAACGACTCTATATTTAGTTTTTGTCTCTTAAAACGTGGCCGTTTTGATTTCAATCCAACTTAAAACTATTTACCAACAAAAAACTTTACGTCCTAAAACCCGACCTAACCTGTTACCATCCGGTTTGTCCTTTTCTGTCCCTCCAGCTGGATTTTTAGGAGTGCTAAACTGATCGGAAACTGTACCCAACCTGAGGAAATGAACCTCCGTGAAGTTGGCCCTATTTAAAAAAACGTATAAATAAAAATAAACAAAAAGTGTGTCAGTCAATCAAATAAACAAGCAAATACATAAGTTTGTGCTATTTCAGTTTTCTTATTTTAAGAAATACGATTTGGTCGATGATGTCATCAAATATGGCGTCATCAAATATGGCGTCATCAAATATGGCGTCATCAAATATGGCGTCATCAAATATGGCGTCATCAAAGATGGCGACGCCCTGAAATAAATGAAGGTTTGAATGACGTAATCGTCCAAAATGTATTTCTTAAAGTAAAAAAAAAACAACTAAAATTGCACAAAAGATTGACATTTTTTTTGTTTATATTTTTTTAAGAGAGAGGTTGAAGGTTCTGTGGAGGTTTTGTGAGGGTTGCCTGAAAGTTAGTTTTGTAGGTTGTATGAACGTTCAGAGAACTTTCTAATAACATTGTGTAAGGGTCCTAGAAAGTTAAAACTAATGTTAGAGGAACGTTCTGAGAACCTTAAAGGAACCGTTCAGAAAAACCAAAAAATAACGTTCCACCACTGTGATGAAACTTTCCAATTCACCTTCAGAGAACCAAAAATAACCCTGAAGGAACCTTCCGCTAACCTTTAAAAACCCTTCCCAGAACGTTCTGGGAATGTTAAATTGTTAGCTGATTATTTTTATCTTTTAAATTTTATTGTTTTTAAATATGAACTCTGAGTAAGCTCGGCTTCCCTGGTTTCCTTCCTGAGTGGTCCTGTCCTTACAAGTGGACACTACCTGTTATTTGTGTGGCTTTTTTTGTGAATTCCAGTAAGTAATCGACAAAAGAAGGTGGAAGATTTTAAGTATCTAGGATCAACAGTCCAGAGCAATGGAGAGTGTGGAAAAGAGGTGAAGAAGCGTGTTCAGGCAGGCTGGAACGGGTAGAGGAAAGTATCAGGTGTGATGTGTGATAGAAGAGTTTCAGATAAAATGAAAGAAAAAGTGTACAAAACCGTGGTGAGAGCGACCATGCTGATTGGTCTAGAGACAGTGTGGTGAGAGCGGCCATGCTGATTTGTCTAGAGACAGTGTGGTGAGAGCGGCCATGCTGATTGGTCTAGAGACAGTGTGGTGAGAGCGGCCATGCTGATTGGTCTAGAGACAGTGTGGTGAGAGCGGCCATGCTGATTGGTCTAGAGACAGTGTGGTGAGAGCGACCATGCTGATTGGTCTAGAGACAGTGTGGTGAGAGCGACCATGCTGATTGGTCTAGAGACAGTGTGGTGAGAGCGACCATGCTGATTGGTCTAGATACAGTGTGGTGAGAGCGGCCATGCTGATTGGTCTAGAGACAGTGTGGTGAGAGCGACCATGCTGATTGGTCTAGAGACAGTGTGGTGAGAGCGACCATGCTGATTGGTCTAGAGACAGTGTGGTGAGAGCGGCCATGCTGATTGGTCTAGAGACAGTGTGGTGAGAGCGGCCATGCTGATTGGTCTAGAGACAGTGTGGTGAGAGCGGCCATGCTGCTTGGTCTAAAGGGTCTAAAGACAGTGTGGTGAGAGCAGCCATGCTGATTGGTCTAGAGACAGTAGCACTGAGGAAAAGACAGGAAGCACAGATGTTTGTATCAGAGATGAAGATGCTGAGGATCTCTCTGGGACTGACCAGGACGGACAGGATCAGAGGAACAGCACATGTTAGAGGTTTTAAAGTCAGAGAGGTCAGACTGAGATGGTTTGGACATGTGCAGAGGAGAGAGAGAGAGTACATCAGAAGAAGGATGCTGGGTTTGGAACCATCAGGAAAGAGGACTAGAGGAAGACCAAAGAGGAGGTTCATGGATACAGTGAAGGAAGACATGAAGATAGTTGGTGTGACCGAAGAAGATGCAGGAGATAGGGTTAGATGGAAGAAACTGACTTGCTGTGGCGCCCCCTGAAGGGAAATGATGGAAGGAGAAAAATATTTAAGAACAAACGGATGCTACTTTTTCACCTGAACTGAAAACTCTTCACAACGAAGCTCACATTCCTGATGAAAACATTAAGTTTGTTTCCGACGGGGTTGATTTTTTTCTTTTTTTTTAAAGAGGAACATCACAGCCGGATGAGCAGAGGAACACCTGAGGCTTCAAACTGATATCCACGAAAATCTCCAGAGGTTTTTAACGAACTGATGCCGTTTAGATGCGAAGACGTACAAAGAGAATTAAAGTTCAGGATGTAATAAAACGGACTGTAAT
The DNA here is from genome assembly GCA_902685375.1 of Neostethus bicornis. Taxonomy (NCBI): domain Eukaryota; kingdom Metazoa; phylum Chordata; class Actinopteri; order Atheriniformes; family Phallostethidae; genus Neostethus; species Neostethus bicornis. The sequence continues at coordinate 1,199,493 of CACRXE010000066.1, read as the reverse complement.
ATCAACAGACCAGACAATTAAACAGACATCAGTCTGTTATTAAAACAAAGAAGAGGAGTCGTTAGAGCGTTCTAGGGTCCACGTCGTTAGTTGCTTTAAACTCTGGACCAATCATATTTGATTCTGATACGATGTAACTATAAAGATCTGGTTTTATTACAAGCAAAGTGATTTCCCACAATGAGATTTTAATATTCACACGAACCCACGTCGGCACGTTTTCCCGAGTTGTGTTTATAAACAAACTTATTTGTCAATCATTTTGTCAAATTCAAGCTCAAAACAATGACTCTTGAAATGAAGACGTTTAAAATCATCGTTATTTTGCACTTTGATGAACAAATTCTCCCAAAAAACTATAAGTCATGCCAAAAAATATCTGTCGAATATTCACAAAAGTATTTACTCAACTGATGATTGAGACAAAAAATGGATTTGGAATTTTGAGCCCAGAGACAGAGTGATAAACTCTGCCATCTGGGAGGAGCTCAGAGTACAGCCGTTGCTCCTCCAGGTCGAGAGAAGCCACATGAGGAGGTTCGGGCTGGGATGCCTCCTGAGTGTCCCGCTGGTGAGGCGTTTCGGGTATGTCCCACTGGGAGGAGACCAAGAGGCTGACCCCGGACCTGCTAACTGGATAGGGAACACGTCTGGATCCTTCCAGGTGAGCGGAACCAGGGTCAGAGAAGCTTAGGGTTTCCATTTTGAGGATCTTGCCCCACAACCTGGCCCCAGATAAGCGGAAGACAACGGAACAGAAAGTAACTTAAAAAAAAAAAAAAAAAAAAGGATTAATTGATCGTCTCCAACTAAAAACCAGAGCTACTTCAAAGACGTTGACGACCTTCAGGTTTCGATTCATAGATTAAATCACAAAACTCAGACAGAGAAGTAAATAAAATTGATCATCACAACAGCATCGACCTTTTCAGCCCGAACGATACGCCGATACGTCCTGTTTACTGATCAACATCACTGTAAATAAATCGTTTAGTCACCAGAACGGAAAAAGATTTCTATTCATTTCAAGTCCTGTTTTATTCATTTAGCCAAGAATCAACACACAATTATCACAATGGACGTCACCGACTTGATTTCACTGAAAAAACAATCCACAAAAATCAGGTTTAAAGATGGAAATGCTAATTTTAACCCAAATCCAACAGATACAGAATATCCATGTATCGGTAGAATCTCCTTCTCGGTGAGGAAAAACTTCTTTTTTGAGATTTTTATGCATTTTGTGGCCTTTTTTTGAGCAAATTTGACTTTTTAATTTTTTTTTTTTTAGTTCTGATCTTCTTGCCGCTCCTGCCACGCGTCCCACTGCAATGATTCGACGCGCGTTAGAAAAGTACGGAAAAAAAATCAGCGCATTTTGCCTCCCTTCAGTCACACACATGCAGATTTAAACACGCACGCACTGTACGCGCGCACACATACACTTATGGCTGCAGTAGAAAAACTCAAAGTAGCCAAAAAGCACAAAAAAAGAAGTTGAATTAAAAAAAAATAAACCTTCACCTCTCGTTTATTTTTCCCGCCTTAATTTTTCCCGCCTTTTTTTTTTCCTGTGCTGGTTTTATTGTTTATTTTTTGCACCTTTCAGAACGGGATTAAAATGATCCAGTCATGTGAGAAAAAAAAATCTGAAGGAGTCTAGCTCACACTCTGCTGTGCGTCCAGCCTTCGCAGCTGTGCTTTTTTACGCGCGGTGCTGACGCGCGATCACATCTTAATGTCACCCTGAAGCAGCAGAAACAAGAAGCCGGAATTTTTAAACCTAATTTTCTAACAGAAAAAGCAAATGGAAGCTACTGGAAATCCAATTTTTCCTCACAGAGATGGAGGCTGTTAGGACAGAGATGTCTTCCATCTCTGTAGTTTTCTACTGTCTATTTTAGGACTGATTTTGTGGCTTTTTGGGTTGAATTTATGGTGTAAATCTTAATATTTAATTAAAATGAGACTAAACTGAATTCCATCTCTGAACAAACAGACAATCGAGCAGATCCAGAATCCCATCAGCTTGTTTATGGCACATAATTATCATCAATAAAGTTCAATCCCATCATCGTTAGATTGATTTTTTTTAGATTTGGAGATAGAAGAAGACGAATTGAGACGCAAAGATTCTCCGAATAAAAAAATAAACATCATAAAAGCACAAAAAAAATGCAGACAAGTTTTAAAAAATTATGGATGACGATTCTAAGGACGTCTAAGGACCGAATCACCAGCCAAATGTGACCAAATGACTCTTGAGCTTCAACATGAGCGAACCCAAAAAAATTCCAATTTTTTTGTCTAATTATTCCAAACATCCAGACATAAAAAAAATCACACATAAACCCTGTTTTCTTATTTTAAAAAGCAAATAAAATAAAGTTTTTCCATCTTGTCAAGACTCTCTGTTTGAATTTAGGAACAAATCCAAGTAAAAAAAGAGACATTTGAATTGTTTAAACTCAATAAATCCAATTAGGTTAACAACAAAATCTGATTCTGGAAGGAAATCTTAAAGCATTTTATGTCATAAAACCTTCCAAAACAAACATGTGCACATTCAGCTGGTCTGAAAGCTTCAAGATGAACCTTTAGGATGGAAAAGAAGAGAAATGTCCATGCAGGATTACCTGGTGCGCGTGGTCCGCTGCTCCGCAACGTTGCACCGTGGTGCGTGGAAAAGATCCACGGCGTGCAGGAGAGGAGAGAGACACGGAGAGAGAGAGAAGGAGTAGAGCGAGAGGAAGAGGGAGGGCTTGAAATAATCAGTGAGGCTGCAATTTTTTTTTTATTTTTTTTTTAATGTTAGTCTGATAAATTTATTTTTATTTTATTTTTGATTCATTGGGAATAAGTCTGTCAAATTATGATTTTTTTTGTCAAAATTTTTTTTTGTCGTTAAATGTTTCTTTAACCCGATCAAGATAAATGTTTGTAAAACAGCTATGATATCGAAAAAATAATTAATTACAATCTAAACGTCGAAAATAAATATCATTCACAAACTATTCCAATATTACCCTACACTCACCATGGTAACCAGGATCTACATTCCTACCCTCACCATGGTAACCAGGATCTACGTTCCTACCCTCACTATGGTAACCAAGATCTATGTTCCCACCATCACCGTGGTAACCAGGATCTACATTCCTACCCTCACCATGGTAACCAGGATCTACGTTCCTACCCTCACCATGGTAACCAGGATCTACGTTCCTACCCTCACTATGGTAACCAAGATCTATGTTCCCACCATCACCGTGGTAACCAGGATCTACATTCCTACCCTCACCAAGGTAACCAGGATCTACGTTCCTACCCTCACCATGGTAACCAGGATCTTCGTTCCTACCCTCACCATGGTAACCAGGATCTACGTTCCTACCCTCACCATGGTAACCAGGATCTTCGTTCCTACCCTCACCATGGTAACCAGGATCTACATTCCTACCCTCATCATGGTTACCGGGATCTACATTCCTACCCTCACCATGGTAACCAGAATCTACGTTCCTACCCTCACCATGGTAACCAGAATCTACGTTCCTACCCTCGCCATGGTAACCAGGATCTACATTCCTACCCTCACCACCATAACCAGGATCTATGTATGTTCCTACCATCGCCATGGTAATCAGGATCTATGTATGTTCCTACCATCGCCATGGTAACCAGGATCTACGTTCCCACCCTCACCATGGTAACCAGGATCTACATTCCCACCCTCACCACTTTGGGTAGTGACTGTAAGAACAAGATTGTGGATACAATCGGCCGAAATGAGGTCCCCCTGCAGTGTGGCTGGGCTCTCGCTCAGAGATAGAGGAAGGAGCTCTGCCATCTGGGAGAAGTCAAGTGAAGCCAGATAAGGTGGTTAGAGCAAATCATTAGCATACCTTCGGACACTACGTTGGTGAGGTGTTCTGTCCCACTGGGAGGGCATGAAGAGGAAGACCCAGGTTCTGCTGGAGAGACTTACAGCTGGACAAGAAATGACTCTGGACGCTTCTGGGTGAGCTGAAGGATATGGCCGGGGTGGGTTGTCCATCTAAGGCTGTTGCCCCCGTGACCCGGCTTGGGATAAAGTGGACGATAAGAAAACAGAGCTTTGAACAAATCAGATTTTTACATGTTTTAAATTTTAAACGTTTACGAAGAACAACTATACACATAATGGGGGCGGGGTGTGGAGTGGGAGCGTCTTTAAAAAATAACTTTCTAAAATGCTGTTGGTAAATCTGCAGCATGAGAGAACGATGTGGTTAAAGCATTTTCCTGAGCGGAACAATTTTACGACCCTCTTTACTCTATTTATTTCAGCTACAGAACAACAAACATGGCGAATGGAGGCTTGTGTTCATGTCACACCGTCATCTCTGTTCTCTGATTGGTCAGCCGTTTTCCCATCACTGCAAGTGTAAGATAATGCCAGCAATTCCTGTCCTAGTTGCTGGAGAAAATGAAATGGAGGGATGCACTAGATAGCGCTCGCCTGGCTGTGAAAAATAATCTACTGAAAAAAGCTCTTGACACAATTTTCTAAAATCCATGCATTTTTAAATTTTTTGCCTGTGTGAGGCATGAAAACAAAAAATTCACAGTGTGTTTCCAGAGTGATCACTTTTTGCGCACTGCATTGTACCAAAAAGTGACCAACCTGTGAACACGCGACACCGTCTTCCATCCCTCCACTGTCAGGATCCCTCACCTGCCCACAGAGAGAGCCCTGGATGTTCCCAATCAATCCGATTAGGATCACCTGTGGATGATTCCTGATTACACTCACCTCTGCACCCTGCCATCTATTTAACGGGAATCCCCCCGGACTTCCTTGTCGGGTCTTACCATCCCTTCCAGCCAGGTCACCCTGGTTGTCTGACCATGTTTGAACTTTGTTATTTTTTGGACTTTTGGAACCTTGAGTTAACCCTGTGCTTCTTGTTTTACAGACTCTCCTCAATTCATAAAGCTTGTTTGAAGTCCTGCTGTTGGGTCCTCCTCCTTCCACATCCTAAAACCGTGACATCCACGTTCTAAAATAAGGTTGTGACTGAGCATGGATCTGAATACATGTGGGCGTGTTTGTTTTTAATGTGCTTTTTTTTGGTTGCTACATTTATGAAGACCACGTCTTGTGTAAAATTTAAAGCAACAGGTCCTCAATTTTTTTCATGAATGCCATATGTGCTCTAGTGTACAAAAACTTTGAGGTTCGTTGGGATTGGCTCTTGTACATCCGTCACATTTCCTTGTAAGATGTAAAACTTCGTACCACGTCATTTTACTGAAATTGAGGACCAAAGAGGAAGTGACCAACTATAAACAAGTTAAAATAATTTTAAGAATCTCTTCATCTTGTTTTGTGACATTTTAAGTCTGTTTTCTTGTGAAAGTACCGGCTGGTTCCAGTCAGACACCCACCACCTGCTCCTACCCATACATCTGCAGAGCATGAGTCACCCATGCTGCTCCTTATCTTTACTGCATGTTAGTGCTGAAAGCAAGCGTCTAAATGGCCGTGGAAGTAGCACGGGGGGCGTGCACACCTGTGTTATGCAGATGAACAACGGAGCCTCAAAGGAGCCGTAATTTGTTACAGAAAATCACAGTTTTAATGGACTCGCTTTGGCCAAATTAAGAGAGACAGCGTGAACGCCATCCTGGAAACGATGATGACATCAAACATGTGCTTGTATAAGTTTACTTCTGTTAGGGTGAGGGGTTTGCGGGGGTCCTAATATTTGTACTTGGAGAGTTCTGTCTGTGTGAGTGTAAATCTAAAAGTTCTGAGGGCAACAATGTGTGAATGTAACCCCTCAATTGCTACGACTACAAATTTGAGCTGCATCGGTCCTTTGTGGTAAAGACAGAGCTGAGCCGAACAGAAAAGCTCTGGATTTACAAGTTGATCTACGTTCCAACCATCACCATGGTAACCAGGATCTACGTTCCTACCCTCACCATGGTAACCAGGATCTACGTTCCAACCATCACCATGGTAACCAGGATCTACGTTCCTACCCTCACCATGGTAACCAGGATCTACGTTCCTACCCTCACCATGGTAACCAGGATCTACGTTCCTACTCTCACCATGGTAACCAGGATCTACGTTCCTACCCTCACCATGGTAACCGGGATCTACGTTCCTACCCTCACCACAGTAACCATAATCTACGTTCCTACCCTCACCATGGTAACCAGGATCTATGTTCCTACCCTCATAGATCCTGGAACTATTTAATAAACTAATTAATATTCAGTCAGACGTGACGGTAGGAAGACTTTTAATCATTAACGCTAATTAAAACATCATTTTTCACTTGTAGTAAAAGAAAAGTAACATTTTGAATCTTTTCTGAACGCAAAGGTTCTATGTTACTGCCCTCACCATGGTAACCAGGATCTACGTTCCTACTCTCACCATGGTAACCAGGATCTACGTTCCGACCCTCACCATGGTAACCAGGATCTACGTTCCTACTCTCACCATGGTAACCAGGATCTACGTTCCTACCCTCACCATGGTAACCAGCTGTGGGTGGTGACCGAAAGAATGAGATTGCAGATACAAGCGGCTGAAATGAGCTTCCTCCGCAGGGTGGCTGGGCTCTCACTCAGAGATCGGGTAAGGAGCTCTGCCATCTGGGAGGAGTTTGGTGTCCAGCCGCTCCTCCTCCAGGTCGAGAGGAGCCAGATGGGTTGGTTTGGGCATCTGGTCAGGATATCCCCGAGCGCCTTGCTAGTGAGGTGTTTTGGGCACGTCCCACCGGAAGGAGACCAAGAGGCAGACCCCAGACCTGCTGGAGGGACTATGTCTCACAGTTGGCCGGGGAACGACTTGGAATCCTTCTGGGTGAGCTAGAGGATGCAGCTGGGGTGAGAGAGGCCTGGGCTTCCCATCTGAGGCTGTTGCCCCCACGACCCGGCCTGGATGAACAGAAGATGATGGAACGGAACAAATTTGAGCATCCGGGTATGAGCATAAAAAGTAGAAATTATGTCACTGCGATGAAAAGTACGTAATTATAGCCGTGACGGCAAACTCAACCAACCTCAGGTGTTATCTACAAAGCTTAGATTGAGTGAGGGAACTTATTGAGGTCTTCATCAACCCCAAATTTGTGCCATGAAGCGGTATGCAGGTGGAAGGAAGAGGAACCAAATGCAGGACAGAAAACATGGTTTATTTGAGTATGGCAGTCCAGTAACGCTGTGAAAGAAAAACAGGTTTTAGTGGCATGGGAAGAGGTCATTGTTCTGACCTGGCTCGAAGGGATGGTAATGACCCGACATCAAGGTCCAGTGTGATTGCTCTTAAATAGGCAGCAGGGTCCAAGGATGTGTGGCATCAGAATAATCATCCTCAGGTGTCTCAATCAGGGTGATGAGGAAGGTCCAAGGCTCCCTCTGGTGGGAGTTGAGGGGATCATGACAATCTGCGTGCTGTAAGGTGTGAACATGGAGCAAAAATGCGTCCTCAGTTTAAAATCCAGACAAACTTTTATTAAAAAAAAAACCCAGATCAGGACGTTTCTGAAATTTGTGCATTTTATCGCAGATGCGATAACTACGCAAGTTTATGTCTTGTTTAAGAAACACATTAGCTCCGCCCACGACTCAGAATAAAGACATCTCTTCAATGCTTCGGCGTTCCGGTCAGAAAAACGTTACCGAAGCACGAACAGCCCGAGAGCCGAGCCCCTAATCTACATGCCAAAACCTTTTAACCCATCTCCATCGTGTCTGGATGAAGCCCATCTGCTGCATCACTGCTTCAATATAAACAGCATGAACAGAATTTGTTTGATCCTCTTGGTTTTTCGGTTTATTTTTAGACCTTCACACCTTAAAGTCGCACCAGTAATGAAATGAATCTTCAAACAGAGCGAAGGAAAGACGTGTGAGATGTTTTTAAAAAGGTGTCAAATCAAAGTGTTACTGGTGATGGTCGAAACGACGCAGGTGAAAATTTAAACCATGACTAAACAAAGCGAAACTAAGGAAGTTCACAAAGAACAGCTGAAGAGATGTGTTATGGACCCCCCTCAAAAAAAACCTTCCAGATCAGATTAAAAAAAAAACATCACCTCCATGTTATGGACACATTTTCACATTTTTTTTTTTCATGGCATACATTGATGAGGCGGGACAGTGGCACAGTGGTTAGTATAGTGGTGTCACAGCAAGAAGATTGGGGGTTTGAGTCCCGCAGTGGGATTAAGGCTGGAAACACTGACCTTTCTGTGTAGAGTTTGCATGTTCCTCCCGTGTATGTGTGGGTTTTCTCCAGGTACTCCGGTTTCCTCCCACCGTCCAAAAACATGCATGGTAGGTTGATTGGCCACAACGTGATTGCCCCTTGGAATGAACGTGTGTATGTGTGTGTATGGTTGCGTGTGTGTGCACCCGCAACAGACTGGCGACCTGTTCGGGATGTACTCTGCCCCTCACCTCTAATTAGCGGGGATAGGCTTTGGGACACCCCACGACTCCGTAAGGGACAGACGGTTAAGAAGGTGACTAACTAGTTATCATGAAGCGGGGTGCAGGTGGCAAGAGGAGGAGCCATGTCCAGACAGAAAACATGGTTTATTTGAATGTGGCCATCCAGTAATTCTGTGAAAAGAAAAACAAAGTTTCAGTGTCATGGTAAAACATTATTGTCGGAATGCGAATTTGGTCAGGCAGCCAGGAAGACCTGGCTGGAAGGGATGGTATGACCCGACAGGGAAGTCCAGGGTGATTGCCCTTAAAAAGATGTCAGGGTCCACAGATGTGTGGAATCAGGTATCAATTTCAGGTGTCCCTAATCAGGGTGATGATGAGCATCCAGGACTCCTTCTGGCGGCAGGAGAGGGGATCATTACGCTAGGTGTCGGGAAAAATACCGGCTACTGGTAGACCATGATCGTCCGGTTGGGGACGCATAACTTATTAGTAGCGGGTGAGATTAAACGATTAAAACAATTAAAACATGTGGAATAAAACGATAAAATCCATGCGATAAAATCTCCACCTGCTACATATTAAAACTCTCATTGGTCGTTAAGATGATTGGAACTATTTGACACGTAAAGAAAAACTTGATAAATTATTTTTTTACCAATTATTTCATCTTAATGAAGTAATTACTCGCATTCTTCTCGTTATCTTTCTCAGGCGCTTCGAGGGGGCAGCTCTGTCGCACGCCATCTGACGCAGAGGACTCAAAATTTTAGAAGTGTTTGTAAAAATCAGGAAAATAAGCCGGAGCAAGTCCAATTTGTCTTAATAAGCGTCGGCGAGTCACTGACAAGCTGCTCCCGCAATTCTCTCAGGAGTGAAACAAAAGGCAGGAACGAAGACGAGCGGAGAAATACGATATGAAAAAATCAATAAGAAGGACAGGGGAGCCAATCCAAACCACTGTCACAACAATTTCATGAGCAGACTAATTAATTGTTTGCTCATAAATCTGCAAAAGAGAACACGATAGCTTCATTTTTCGCTTCCAAAATGAAAACAACATCCAGGAATTTCAACATGCTTCGCCTTGTTTTGCTGGTTTGCATTTATTGGTTTTTCCCTGAAACCAATCCAGTCCAATCACTCACGAAGCCGTTTGTAATGCAGCACATGTTGAACTGAAAGCTTTCTCACACACAAGAGGAGTCAAACTTCTTTCAGGTTTGAGTAAAAACAAGAAGAAGTCGATACCGGTGTTCAACGTGCCGCGGCTCGTCTTCAATCTCTAACAATTATGGATATTTGAGCTCGATGTGAAAACGTGGTTAAAACAGGTTTTTAATGTAAAGTTTTTATATTTTATAAACTTTTCAACCTTAAACTTTTAACCTCACCTCTAAAAACATGATCAGTTCATCTATAGTTTGTACCAAATAACCAGTGGTGGAACATAACGAAGTAAATGTACTTCTTTACTGTACTTAAGTAAAAAAATTGTGTATCTGTACTTTACTTAAGTAAAATTTAAGACCTGTACTTTTAATTTTACTTCACTACATTTTTTAGAGCAAATATCTGTACTTTTACTTCGCTACTTTTAAAAAGTGTGTTTTACATTTTTTTGTTAGATTTTCTTTCAGGAATTTGAAAAATACACAGGTTTTTTTTGCGCATCTTGAAGCCGCAATGCCAAAATCAAAAGAAGCAGTTGATCGGGAGAAGAAGTCATGAATCGAGAAACATTTTCTGCTTTCATTCAAAAACCTAACATCAGATATAGTACAAATTAAAAAGAGTCAGAAGATCGTTGTTCGTTGTGTTTACTTCTAAATAAAAAGTTGAGCCATCATTACACAGAGCAGGGGCGGATCTAGAATTTTCCATAGCGGGGTGGGGCTTTGACAAAGCCAATACATAATGAGTGGGGGCCTCCCCCCAAAACATTTTAAAAAATAAGTGTCATTTTCCTCAATTTTGGGGCCCATTCACTGGCCCTTCTAGTGGATGGCTTGACTTGTCCACTTTCCTTTTATTTTATTTATTTATTTATTTTGTGGGCCAAAAGAGGCGGGAGAGGGGGGGTCACACCCCTGCAGAGTATTTATCCTGGTTACCATGGTGACACCCTATATCACAACAAATAACATTTGAATTATGATCGAATACTTTTACTTTTTACTTAAAAAGTAAAATTTACACCAACTACTTTTGTACTTAAGTAGATTTTTTGCCTAATTATTTGTACTTTTACTTAAGTACAAAAAGTGAGTACTTCCTCCACCACTGCAATTAACCTCTGGCAGTTCAATTAAAATCCCAACAGGAAGAAGCAGGCGGCCATGACGGCGCCTATGGTGGGAGGAGCTAGGGAGTTGGGTGTCTCCTCCAGGGAGACTTAGGCATGGACCCAGCGGGAATAAAATTGGCTTTTTCCAGTCCAAGGATGGATATTCTACCACTGAGCCAACGACTCCACACTATTTATGCTGTGTCATGCACATGCCAAGGGTGAGGGAGTTCGCAGGAAGCAAGAGGAGGGGGGAATTCAAAGCGTCAACAGTGTCATCATTGAAACTGAAATACATTTTTAGCTTTTTGTTTGGTAAAAATCACTTTTTTAACTGATAAAAGGCAGCAAACGGGACAAAAAAAGTGTGTAGTGGTTTAAAAATGACTTGGTTTAGAATGCGGCATGGTGGAGAACAAAGTCCATGTGTCGTGATGTGGAAGGAGGCGGACCCAAATGCAGGACATAAAACAGGATTTATTAAACACCCCTTTTACGTTAAAAGGCACTGCCCCCTTATGGCCGCCTGCTGCGGTGTCTCCTGTTTTTTTGGCGTCTGGTCGTCTATTTTTTTTCATTTTTTCCACTCGTTTCTGTTCATTCTTTTGTGTGTGTTTGGTCCCGATCTGGAGATGTGACTTTGTTCGCTCTTTGGACGTCGTTTTGGACTGCATCGCTTTCCTTCGGACGGCTGTTTTTAAGTTAGCCGTTTTTTTCTGTTTCACTGACTAGCTCTCCGTTTTGTTGGTCATGGAGTCGTCTCACTTTGTTAGCGTGGACTCAACCAGCAGCTAGCTCTCAGAACCAGATCGCCCGTGGCTAGAGGAGTCTATGCCGTCCAGACAGAACTGAGAAGAAGACGATCTGAAAGGAGGCGCTTTGAGCCCAGTGTCCCTGCGGTTGTCATGGGTAACATCCGGTCGCTCGCTGGCAAGATGGAGGAACTGGGGACGCTTGTTCTGACCCAGCAGAAATGGGGAGGGCCCACTTGATGTGCTTCATTGAAGCCTGACTTTGTGGACTCATTATGGACTGTTTTTTAACTGTTCAGTCACCAGCTTTTACATCGTGTAAGCAGACTGGGAACGCATCGAGGTGTCCAAACGTGTAAATGATACAGGGATCAAACTTATAGTCAGGCAGCCAGGAGGACCTAGCTGGGAAGGATGATGATGCCCAGATGTGGAAGTCTGGGGTGATTGCCTTTAAATAGGCAGCAGGGTCCACAGGTGTGCGGCATCAGAAATCATCCTCAGGTGTCCCTAGTCAAAATGAGGTAGGCGAGGTCATCCCGACACCATGTCAAAGAATAATCCGGAGTTCGAATGGCATCTGAATGCCCGACAGGATAATAAAAAAAAAATTTTCAGGAATTTTAAAAATATGGAAATAACGTTAAAATAAAAGTTCAAACGGTTTAATTTGCATAATTTTTTCTTTTTATTTTCTACTTTTTCTCAAGACGTAAAATATTTTTGAGCATTTTTCTGCTTTTTTGGTTTTAAAAGAACATTTTTATGCATTAAATTTTGCAAATTTCACTTCTTTTTGTTTATTATCTGCTCATTTCGGACACTTTTAGTTTGAAGGTGGACACTTCGTTTGCATACAAACACCGTTTTTATCAAACCGAATTAAATCAAAAGAAAAAAAATGACTAGAAATGATTTTTAAAAACATATTTTGCAGATTAAGTCTCAGACAAGGGGAAGAAAATTCAATCTTGTGCTTCGATGGATTTTAATAAGCTGTTATCGATTGAACCGCTTTGTATTCTTACTGAAATATTCACTTAAAACTCAGAGTTTTCTTCTTCGAGACGGGGGCTAAAGTGAAGGGGCTTATCTAAAATGCCTGGGGTTAATTGCCTTCCATCCTCGATCTGCTTTTGAATGTTTCTAAGCCTCCAAAATGAGTTCATTAGCAATTCTTTGCAATTCTTTGATAGTGTCTTAATTGAGGGTAATTAAGTGAAGTGATGGCATTAGTGGATTGGTGGACAAAGCATCAAAACCTCCGCTAGGGGGGCAGCATACATGAATATGTCATTAATGGTGACACTCCAGAGAAAAAGCCCACAGTGTCTTTTTTGTGGCGCGGCTTTAGACGGGCAGCGTGCATTCGCCTGAACCGTTTTTTGTTATTTAGATAAGTGGGATAATTACGATGAGGATGAATACTGGACCAGAGTATGCATGTCCAAAAAAAAGGAAGATGCTGTGGTGAAATGAAAAAAACAGCAGGTGTTTCTTTTTTTTTTTTTTTTTTTACTCCTGCTGTCACGCCGTACGGTCCCAAATATCTCCCAACAATCTTCACCAGACTTTTCTGTTTTTGTTTTACAACTTTTCATGTATTTTATGTCGACCAAAGAACAATAAGATCATCTCACAGCAGTTTGTTTTAACCAGAATGACAAATTTTAACGTCTACGTTTTCAGTCAGCCATTCATCTTCTTATCCGTCTATCCCTTTCGGGGTTGCATGGGGTGCCGGAGTCCATCCCGGCCAATTTAAGGCGAAGGGCAGGATACACCCCGAACAGGTCGCCAGTCTGTCGCGGGGCCACACACATACAACCACCCACACACACATTCATTCCTAGGGGCAATTTGGCACTGGCCAATCAACCTAGCATGCATGTCTTTGGAGGGTGGGAGGAAACCGGAGTACCTGGAAGAAACCCACACAAACACGGGGAGAACATGCAAACTCCACACAGAAAGGACAGTGTTTCAAGCCTCGTCCCCACCCGGGACTCGAACCCACGACCCTCTGCCACCCACTGCGCCACCGTGCTGCCTAACGTCTATGTTTTGTTTTAGAAAACAAGAAAATTTTGTTAAACTTTTAAGGTTTGGAAAAATGAAACATATTCAATTTTCTTTTGTATCAAAACACAGTTTTTCAATGGATTCAAGCAGTCAATTGAAACAAAAAAGAAGAGAAATCTTCGTCTTTCATCATGTCCGTTCAGGGGGCGCCACAGCAAGTCAGTATCTTCCATCTAACCCTGTCTCCTGCATCTACTTGGGTTCATGCTCTCCATCACTGCAACCATGAACCTCTTCTTTGGGCTTCCTCTAGATCAGGCATGGGCAAACTATGGCCCGTGGGCCACATGTGGCCCGTTAAAACGGTTTAATTGTCACACATCACACTTGATACTTTTCTCCACCCGTTCCAGCCTGCCTGCACACGCTTCTTCACCTCTTTTCCACACTCTCCATTGCTCTGGACTGTTGATCCTAGATATTTAAAATCTTCCACCTTCTTTCTCTCTTCTCCCTGTAACCTCACTTTTCCATTTGGATCCCTCTCATTCACACACATGTACTCTGTTTTACTCTGACTACACTTCAAACCTCCACCTCTCCAGCTTTTCCTCCACCTCATCCCTCCTTTCACTACAGATCACAATGTTCCATCTTCCCCGCACACGCTTCTTCACCTCTTTTCCACACTCTACATTGATTTGTAGAGAAGAAAGAAATATCCTTTAAAATGCAAAAATAAGGTCACATAGAAACTTGATAAGGGTCTACATAAAGCAGGACTTCACCAACATGAATCTGAATTTTTTTATGCCTCAGATCGCCGAATATGGAGGAAGTATATCGGACATAAAATGGCTGTCCGTGCTTCCGTAACACTTTCAAAGATGTGATCCAACATTGTGTCTGAATTAAGAAATTAATTAGTTACGTTATTTTGTTTGCTCTCACTCAGAGATCGGGTGAGGAGATCTGCCATCCGGGAGGAGCTCGGTGTCGAGCCGCTCCTCTCCAGGTCGAGATGAGCCAGATGGGGTAGTTCGGGCATCTGGTCGGGATGGCCCCCGAGCGCCTCGCGGGAGAGGTGTTTCGGGCATGTCACACAGGGAGGAGACCATGGGGCAGACCCCGGACCTGCTGGAGAGACTACGTCTCACAGCTGGCCGGGGAACGACTTGGGATCCTTCCGGGTGAGCTGGAGGATGCAGCCGGGGAGAGAGAGGCCTGGGCTGCCCCTTTGAGGCTGTTGCCCCCACGACCCGACCCCGAAACAAGCGGAAGATGACGGAACGGAACGTTATTTTGTCAAATTCGGTATCAAGCAGTCCGAGGAGAACGGAGAGATTCCATTTCCACTTCAGAAATCAGAAATATGAAAATTAAAAAGTAAAATCTTCATTGTTTTTTTCTCGTTTTGTCTCAAACTGAAAACTTTAATCAATTATAAAACTTTTTCAATATGAAAAGTAAATTTTGAGTGAGAAAAAACGTGATTCTAATCAACCTTTTTGGGGATAATTAGAGCAAACATTAATTCCGTGTGACAGACGTGAAACTACAACAATAGAAACTCGCTCTAAAAAATCTGTGTGAAGATTTGAAGTGCACAAAGCTTCTGGGAAAGTTTGTGTCATTAAAAAACTCAATCAAGACAACTTTATAAATCATAATGTGAGCCCGTTCTGACAGATTTTACAGGAGATGAATTGTGCCATGAAAATGTTTTTCCTCTTATTTAGTTTTATCTTCAGCCCACACTGAGCTCTGCCTCGAACAGTGTCAGAAAATAAGATTTTTATCTTGCTCTTATGAACAAACCTGACACTAAAGTAGAGATTAAAGGAGGTTAGAGGAAGGATAAGAGGGTGGTCTACATTATGAAGGACTGTACTGAAAACTGTAACCAGATCAAACGATTCTCAGCCTGAGGTGAGAAAAGAAGCTCAGTGGGAAAAAGAAGGTCTGTGCTGAGTTTGGAATCTGAGACTCTGATTCAACCACACGGCTTAAAACGGTTTAATATCAACATAAATCCCAGGTTCATGGTTGTTTCCTGTCTCTAAAGTTAACATAAAAAGCCAAACGTACGATTCACGGATCGTAGGACTAACTAAAGCCGTAACGGTACAGGTCGTCATACCGAACTGTCTTCGTATGGGACATTCAAGTAACTTAAGGGGTCTTCACAAATTATTCCACTCTATTTGTGCATGTCCACAAATAGAGCGGACATGCACTGTGGTGGGTGGAGCCATTGCATGCCCCACCCACCACAGATAGGGGTTGCATCTCAATCAATCAGGGCTCCAGCAAAAAGGCGTTGTTTCCGTCCCAGTGCGTTGAGTCAACCAGATAAACCATTTTTTTCCAGTGCTGGCGATCTGGGCCAACTGTGCTTCTTCCTTGACGGTGAGCAAGACAAAGCTCCAGATCTTCAGTATAACTCTGCCGTACTCTCTGTTCTGCTTTATGGTTCGGAGACGTGGCCCCGAAACAAGACCATGGTGGCTAGAATTGACAGCAGGGATCAATGAACCATCGAAAACACAAGGTGGCCACAACAAGTCTCCAACCAGGCACTCAGAGCCTGTACGTGCCAGCCCAAGGCATCTCGCTTGGTTGCACAAAACCGAGCAATCCTTTAGTTCAATCCAAAGATCGCAGCCTCGAAAAGACCACGAGGCAAGCCCAGTGCCATACCCTGTTGTTGTGATGTGGAAGAAGGAGTAGGACCCAAATGCAGGACAAAAACAAGATTTATTAACAGAACTCAGACAAATCTGTAAGGCAAAGGGCACAGGATTAACTCAGGATTCAAAAGTTCAAATAATATAATAACAGAGTTCAAAGATAACTTATGGTCAGGAAGACCTGGCTCGAAGGGATGGTAATGACCCGCCTTGGAACCTATGTACATTTTAAACCTAGTGCGCTAGATGTACGTTTTTTTAAGCGCTAGCGCATTTGATTTTAACATTAGCGCGGTAGATTACGTGCGTGTAGCGGCCCCAATGGCTTTCCATATCTAGCGCGCTTGTTTACCAAAGCATGCCATCTGTCTGTTTACATTGGCCACGTTGGGTTCTGCCTTTTAGTCAAATGTTAGAATCCAATGTGGCCCGCAAATCAAAAAATTTGCCCACCCCTGGTCTAGAGACAGTGGCACTGAGGAAAAGACAGGAAACAGATGTTTGTATCAGAGATGAAGATGCTGAGGATCTCTCTGGGAGTGACCAGGATGGACAGGATCAGAGGAACAGCACATGTTAGAGGTTTTAAAGTCAGAGAGGTCAGACTGAGATGGTTTGGACATGTACAGAGGAGAGAGAGAGAGTACATCAGAAGAAGGATGCTGGGTTTAGAACCACCAGGAAAGAGGACTAGAGGAAGACCAAAGAGGAGGTTCATGGATACAGTGAAGGAGGACATGCACCAAAGAGGATCCAGGAAAACATCTTTGGTCACGCACCAAGAAAAAATGGGTAAAAACTGACTTGAATTCCTTATATTTCCAAACTGCGACCCGACCTTACCAAATACATTATGTCATTATGTTACGTTGTGTTCTTCCAAATCAAAACGAGCTTTCTATTTAACGTAATTTGAAAATGGAAGTAAATGTACTTTTAAAATCACCAAAAAGTACAAAATAGTCCAAACACTATTCTCCGTATTCCAGCTAATTTAATGTCACCCTCTTTGCTTCTGAAACGTTTTATGTCATTAGCTCCCGTGGGAAAGCATCATAAAGGAGGCGGTGGGGGGCGTAGGGGCGGTGGGGGTGTTTTAATGTCCTTGGTGAGTTGCAGTAACATGGACACTGTCAGACACGGAAAAGGTCCACTAAGAGCTGCTGGAACTCTGAGTTTAATATACTCGCTGTGACGAGGGTAATAAGAAATCACCAGCAAGAGAAAAAGAGACGAGGCGTCTTTGATTTTTACACAAATCACACTGTAAAGTTGGTAACGTTAAAAATCACATTGGAAAGAAACTGTGGAGATTTTCAAAACTTCATTTTCTGTTTACGAGTCAGTAAAAACGTAATTATGCAGCTCTTTCTAGCTTTTAATTATTAATTGGAAATTAAAAAATATCCGAGCATTAAAGCTGAAAATAAACAGAAAATGAAGATTTTTTTTTTTTTTACCACATGACAATCATGCGAGTATGAAGAGGTCTACATCAGAACACAAGGCAAAATAAGTCCCCCCACTCCCACAGATAAAACACCCACTTACCCCCCCCCCCCCCCACACACACATCCATACTTGTAAAACTACAAATAGAGCACACACCCTCATAAACATACACACTCTCTTAAAAATGCAAAAGGCTGGATGCAGATGGAACACCTGAGAAAACGGTATCTGAGGAGCCACCGCAGCAGGAGCCGAGGCACACCTGCGATCACCGGCCATGATCCAAGGCCCCGGATAAAAGATGAGGCCGAAGCCAGATCCCCACCAGGACCCCGGAGCCAGATCCCCACCACGGCCCCGGAGCCAGATCCCCACCAGGGCCCCGGACCTAAGGACCAGCAGCCACCCGCTGCAGAGGCCCCTCCCCCAGAGGAAACACTGGAGATGATAAAAAATTAAATGACATAAATAAAAATAACTAAAGCTAATGAATTAATAAGAAATGTTCAAGTAAAAACATCAAATAAGATCGAATAAAACTAAGAATAAAACTACAAATAAAACTAACAATAAAACTACAAATAAAACTAAGAATAAAACTACAAATAAAACTAAGAATAAAACTACAAATAAAACTAAGAATAAAACTACAAATAAAACTAAGAATAAAACTACAAATAAAACTAAGAATAAAACTACAAATAAAACTAAGAATAAAACTAAGAATAAACTTATTATGAGAAACTTTGTTAAAAGCAAGATTAAAAAGATTAAAAAGACGTGTCTTGAGCCTCTTTTTAAAAATGTGAACGTTCTCTGCGGCCCTGCGGCCCCGTGGCCCTGAGCTCCTCTGGCAGGCTGTTCCATAAACGGGGGCCGTAGAATCCGAAAAACCTCTCACCGTGAGCGTGTGTTCTGACTTTAGGAATAACCAGGAGTCTAATCCTGAACCATCGATGCTAATTCCCAATGATGTGGACAAAGAATTGAATCCATACGAATCGTTTCCGATCGGTCGATAAGCCACAGAGAATGAACACTAAGTGGTGTTTGGTGTGAAAATAAAATCTATTCTCCATTCTCTGTGAGGTGTGGATGGGTACACTGTTAGAATTGGCTCACAAAAAGAAAGCAGGGAAGGTAGGAGTGTAAAAAAATGCTGACTGGCGAACAGCCAGGATATGAAAAGTGGCTCTAAGAGTTGGCAGACGGCGGAGATGGAGCAGCTGGGAAGCAACGAAAAGTACGGAAACCCTAAATACTAATGCTGGGCTGTCAGTTTTACAATTTAACACAGTTTACAGAGAAAAAGAAAATCTATATGGGTACCCACCAGCAGTGGCATGTCACACCTACGGTATGCCTTCAATACCGACGTCTTCCTCTTACTGTATCTAGGGCCGAGTTGCGAGGGCAACATCCTCAGACGGGAAGCCCAGGCTTCTCTCTCCCCGGCTGCTTCCTCCAGCTTACCCGAAGGATCCTGAGTCGTTCCCCGGTCAGCTGTGAGACATAGTCTCTCCAGCGAGTCCGGGGTCTGCCCCTTGGTCTCCTCCCGGTGGGATGTACCCGAAACACCTCACCAGCGAGGCACTCGGAGGGCATCCAGACCGGATTAATTTTTTAATCCCTCATGGGGAAATTTTTGTGCTGCATTGCACCAGCCAGCAGGCAACCAATGATAGCGCCAATGGTGGGAAAAACCACCAATGGGGGTTTGGTAATTTCTCTTTGGACACCCAGGCATGGGTTAGGGTTAGGTTGTTTGGAAACATCCAATGGGAAAACAAAGATGAGAGGACAAAATCCATTTGCATGATTCAAGTATGGAGTCTAGGATCTGGAGTCTGTCATGGTTGTGTGGCTGCTCCTGACCTGTTCAACTGCGTGATTGACCACCCGATGGTCAAGGTGTGTGAACGGGTGTCTCTAACCAGGCGCTCAGAGCCCATACGAGCCGGCTCAAGGCATCTTGACTGACTGCACAATGCCGCATTCGCTGGTTCGGCCATGTCATGCCTCCTGATTATCCTCCAAGAGCGATCCTTCACTTCAACCCAAAGATCCCAGGCTGGAAAAGACAAGAAACAATTTCCTACCCTCACCATGGTAACCAGGATCTACGTTCCTACCCTCACCATGGTAACCAGGATCTACGTTCCTACCCTCACCATGGTAACCAGGATCTACGTTCCTACCCTCACCATGGTAACCAGGATCTACGTTCCTACCCACACCATGGTAACCAGGATCTACGTTCCTACCCTCACCATGGTAACCAGGATCTATGTTCCTACCCTCACCATGGTAACCAGGATCTACGTTCCTACCCTCACCATGGTAACCAGGATCTACGTTCTTACCCTCACCATGGTAACCAGGATCTATGTTCCTACCCTCGCCATGGTAACCAGGATCTATGTTCCTACCCTCACCATGGTAACCAGGATCTACGTTCCTACCCTCACCATGGTAACCAGGATCTACGTTCCTACCCTCACCGTGGTAACCAGGATTTACGTTCCTACCCTCACCAATGTAACCAGGATCTAAGTTCCTGCCCTCATCATGGTAACCAGGCTCTACGTTCATACCCTCGCCATGGTAACCAGGATCTAAGTTCCTGCCCTCACCATGGTAACCAGGATCTACGTTCCTACCCTCACCATGGTAACCAGCATCTACGTTCATACCCTCACCATGGTAACCAGGATCTAAGTTCCTGCCCTCACCATGGTAACCAGGATCTACGTTCCTACCCTCACCTATGGTCGCCAGCTGTGGGTGGTGACCGAAAGAATGAGATCGCGGGTACAAGCGGCCGGAATGAGCTTCCTCCGCAGGGTGGCTGGGCTCTCACTCAGAGATTGGGTGAGGAGCTCTGCCATCCGAGAGAAGCTCGGTGTTGAACCGCTCCTCCTCCTGGTCGAGAGGAGCCAGATGGGGTGGTTCGGGCATCTGGTCAGGATGCCCCCCGAGTGCCTCGCGGGCGGGGTGTTTCGGGCTCGTTACACCGGGAGGAGACCCAGGGCCAGACCCTGGACCCGCTGGAGAGACTATGTCTCACAGCTGGCCGGGGAACGACTTGGGATCCTTCCAGGTGAGCTGAAGGATGCAGCCGGAGAGAGAGAGGCTTGGGTTACCCGTTTGAGGCTATTGCCACCGCGACCCAGCCCTGGAACACGCGGAAGATGACGGAACGGAAAGAATTAGTGGCTACAATGAGTACGTTTTTGAGTTTGAGACCCTTGAGATAGTCGATCTGATGAGTTGAGATTACGGATCCGACAAACAACAACCCGAATGCTGAAACTCAAATGGGAATCGTTTCACTTTAAGAAAACCCTTGAATAAATCAGAAGCTGCAGATGTGAAACATACCCTCTGCATACCCGCTGCATTGGCAGATCTGGAAGCAGAGTTACTAATCACAGAATGAGCTGCTCCGCTTAAAACACACCAGAGTGTAAAAAAAAAAAAAAAGATAATTAACTCATCCCCTTCATTCCTGGTTTTATTACAACAGCTTTATGTGACAGGTCAGGATGTCAGAAGAGATTAAACGTCACAATATGGACCGATAATGTGATGGCATGATGGTATCACAGGTGGAAGATGAGTTAGGGCTGGAAACTTTTTATGACTGCTCGTTGGCAATCAGTTCCTGGCGTAAATGAAGGACGGAATGAATCTCAGTGAAGGGGCACGTGTGGGGCGAGTCATTTCCATTTACATCACAGAGATCGACAAATGATCAAGTTATAATTTTTCTGATGTGAATTTAACATTTGAATTTTGGGCCATTGGGGTTACACGCCCCGTTTTGGTCCACAATAAAAAAAAAAAAAGGAAAAAAAAGAAAGGAAAGCTTGTCCATTCGGGGCCAGCGAATGGGCCACCAAAATGTAGGAAAATGACTCTTTCAAAATGTTCTAGGGGGAATGCCCCGGCCTCCTCTATACCGGCTTTGTCACACCCTCCTTTAGAAAATCCTAAATCCGTCCCTGTTTTTCACCCCTAGAACAAATGGAACTTATTTTGGTATCTAAACAGGGTTTACCCCAAAAGAATAAAAATTGAAGTTGTAAATATTCAGACAGTAAATATTCTTAATGAAAAAAAAGAGTTGATTTTTTTTTCCCTATTTTTTTCCGCTAATGGACTTAAAGAAAGACTTAATGTCTTGTTTAATAAATCAACGGGCAGGTTGTTCTTAAGAAGAAAATTACCGCTTATAATTTTTTTTAGTCTCTTTTAAATCCAGACAGAACAGGATCAAATGGTTTTGTTGTCCTTCTAAAGTCCTTTAAACTTTGTTAAAGTTTGTGAGTCATAAAAATATTTTTATGCATGAATAACAATCTTGCATCTCCTCCCGACCTGGAGGAGGAGTGGCTCGACACAAAGCTCCTCCCGGATGGAAGAACTCCTCACCCGATTTCTTAGTGAGAGCCAGCTACCCTGCCGAGGAAGCTCATTTCGGCCACTTGTATCCGCAATCTCATTCTTTCGGTCACCACCCACAGCTGGTTACCATGGTGAGGGTAGGATCGTAGATCCTGGTTACCATGGTGAGGGTAGGAACATACATCCTGGTTACCATGGTGAGGGTAGGATCGTAGATCCTGGTTGCCATGGTGAGGGTAGGAACGTAGATCCCGGTTATCATGGTGAGTGTAGGAACATAGATCCTGGTTACCATGGTGTGGGTAGGTACGTAGATCTTGGTTACCATGGTGACGGTAGGAACGTAGATCCTGGTTGCCATGGTGAGGGTAGGAACGTAGATCCCGGTTATCATGGTGAGTGTAGGAACGTAGATCCTGGTTACCATGGTGAGGGTAGGAACGTAGATCCTGGTTACCATGGTGAGGGTAGGAACGTAGATCCTGGTTACCATGGTGAGGGTAGGAACGTAGATCCTGGTTACCATGGTGAGGGTAGGAACGTAGATCCTGGTTACCACCGTGATGGTGGGAACATAGATCGACTTGCGACCCGGCCCCTGATGAGCAGAAAATAACGGAACGGAATGATAATCTCACACAAAAAAAATTACAACTTCTCACCTGCAGTCGAACCTTTATTTAAAGAAAAAAAGGCCATTTAAACTTCGTATTTCCTCCATGTTTTCCTCCCATGGTGATTCTCAGGCGATGCTGGCCTCTATAATTTTAATCCCACATTAGACTCTTTTGAAGAAAGTTAAGCACTTTGAAAGGATTGTTTGGATTCCAAGTCTTTCTTCAGTTTGCTCAACAGATTCCTAGCATCAGCAGACGTCTCTCGACAGATGGTCCTCTCAGTCTGAGGACTGCTGGCGTCTTCTGTGTGACTGAAAACAAAAAATACAGTAAGTCCCTTCAGAAAGTCCTCCACAATCTGTTTCTTATGTCAGCTGTTTTTAAAAAGAGGTTATTGGGCTTTTTTTGGGGTAATAATTATTTTCTCAGAGCACATTTTAATAAATTCAAATAAACCCTTTGTTTGCTCAGAAATGGAAAATTTGCCCCCCAAAAATAAAAATATTTATTCAGTTTGACTTGTTTTTGACACTGAATTTCCCGTTCCTCTTGATCCCGCTTAGTCCCGCCTCCTAGGAATGTGTGTGACTTCCTTTGACGCTGAAAATTTAAAGCAAACAATCTTAAGCTTTGGTTTTAAATTCTGATTTATTAACATAAAAACAGCACTTTTGTTCGGACTGAGCATGAGTAGAGCACATGCACTTTACACTTCTGGTTTATGTTAAAATGGAGAGTGGTAAGGAGCCAAATCCATGGCCAAGAAGAACAGAAGTTCAGAGAGTATCCAAATATTGTACAGGAAAGTCGCAAACTTTTGTATCGCTTGAATTTTTTCTAAAAAATGTGCTTCTCGTGACGGCAGCAGGTGCGTGTAGCTCCACATAGTTGTTGGATTTTTTGAGTTATTATTGGAGTTTCACAAGGAATATGGAGTCTTCATGGACGTGTGGAGATGTTGCTGCTGGAGTGAATCAGAAGGAATGAAGACAGGATCTTCTGAGTGACATCATCAGTGCTTCCTGTCTGAACATACCCGGCTTCACTATGGAACTAAAGATGGTGGACTGCTGGTGTTGTTCCACCACAGTGAAGGATCAAGATGTGGAGCTTTTAGAGACAGTTTAACATCTTATTAGGAGTCACTGGAGCTGAAAAACATTGTTGGAATGGTAACCCACATTCTACCCAGCACAGAGCTAACTGTTGTGTGTTCCACCAAGTGGCTGTTCCAGTTCTATTCCATCAAGTGGCTGTCCCAGCTCCATCCACCCAGCTTGGCACAACATAGCAGCTGTTCTGAAGCTGTTTTGAAGCTCTCTCTTGGACTGCTGGGAGCCACTGGACATGCCCAGCTGGGTATTAATAAAGTAATTTGAATCTACATGTGAATACCATGGACTTTGTAATGAAACTGGTCATTTTTGATGCCCAGTGTAGATCCCGAATTCATGCATTTTAGAATGTGGGCGTGGTCAGGTTTCACACAGGAATTTGAACAAAAATACTGTAATAGATTAAAAAACAAAAATGTACCCAAATTCACACAGAAAATTGTGACAGAGAACAAAATCCACTGATCGTATTTTTGGACTACAGGAAACCTGTTTTTCAAATATACGTATATATATTCTGGGTGGAGACGGTGGCCGCATGGTTAGAGCGTTCGCCCGCGGACCGGAAGGTCGCGGGTTTGCGTCCCACGGAGAGCACGTCTAGGGTCCTTGGAGAAGACACCTAACCCCTGCTTCTCCCACCATTGGCGCCGTTGAAGGGCAGCCTGCTGCGGTGTAAGGAGTGCAGCAAACAAATTTCCCCGGTGAGGGAAGAATAGAGTAATTCATTTATATTTATTTATATATGTTCAAGTGATAGTTGTCATGAGGCGGTGTGCAGGTGGAAAGAAGAGGATTCAATTACAGGACAGAAAACATGGTTTATTTAAGAATGACAGTCCAGTGAAGCTGTGAAAAGAAAAACAAAGTTTCAATGGCATGGTAAAAGGTTATTGTCATAATGTGTTCCTGGTCAGGCAACCAAAAGGACCTGGCTAGAAGGGATGGTATGACCCAGCAGAGATGTTCGGGGTGATTGCCCTTAAATAGATGACAGGGTCCACAGATGTGTGGCATCAGAAATCAATCTCAGGTGTTCCTAATCAGGGTGATGAGGGTTATTCAGGGCTCCCTCTGGTGGCAGGAGAGGGGATCATGACAACAGCAGGCTGTAAGGTGCAAATATTGATGTTAAAAATTGATGTTTTTACTGCATATACAGAGGATTTCATTCTATTGTTCAACATATTTGGGAGGCGGTAGCTCAGTGGTAGAGCGTTCGTCCTTGGGCAAGAAGTTCGTAGGTTCGATTCCTATTGCGTTCACGACCAGAGTCCTTGGAGAGTATAATGCAGCACACAAATGTTCCTGGTGAGGGTTCATTTCTTGTCTTTTATTTATTATTATGTGAGTTTTTAAAAAGGCTTTTAAAAAAACTGAAATTTAGTCGTTAGCTCGGCTAAAAATTGCCCGAAAATATTCCAGTTTGTAAACAACCTTTGAAATAAAAAAGTGTTCATTAGCAAAATTTTCAGTAAGATTTTAGATTGTGTGTAATCTGCTGTTTAAAATTTTTACATTCATTATTTTTTGGTCAATGTATTTTTTGTCTTGTTTTTGTCTTATTTTTCCTGTAATTGTGTTTTTTTTTTTTGTCTTTTTTTTGGTGTAAAATAATCGACCCGTAAAATCTACGGCTGTAACACCACTTTTTATCATTTGAAAATCCTTAAAATTCATCACACAAAAAATATTGAGACAATTCGAACAATTAAGAAAGTAAAAATAAATGTAGAGTTTAACAGCCCACCTGGTCGTAGTTTGTTTTGAGGACGATTTGGGAAGCAAAGCTCCCATTTATGGATTTTAAAAGACAAAAGAGAATCTAAAATCAGTCCCAGTGTTCTTTAAAAGTTAGTTTCATTAATATTTAACTCTAATAAAGTGGTTTAATAACGATCTTACTGCCTGATTCCTAAATTGGTTCCTAAGTTAAAAACGAGCGGTCAAAAGGTGAAAGCCACCAGGGGGGGTCGTTACTTTGGTAGCCAGTTAATTGGTATTGCCCACCGTCTCCTGGCACGTTTTTCCTCAACTGTGGCTCCAGACTTAATTCCTGCTTTCAATCATCACTGTTTTCATTTTCTTCACCTCTCACTTATTTCATTTTAATTCTTTGCGTTTCTCCAACATCACGTTAACCAATCATCAAAGTGGGCCGTATTGACCCGACGCGATAAAATCCCTGGAAACAGTGGCGAAGCTCTCTTCCTCATAAAAATTGGAACATTGGCTCTTGATGATGTGTAGAGGCTCTCAAAGTGGAGGTGGATTCCTTCTGTAAAATCAATGTTTAAAATGGTTATAAATGTCCGCGGGAGATGTGTTTGCTCTGGGACCGGAGGGTGAGGATAACGAGACATAAAGACTATGTGTCCCCTTCGCTGTCTGTAGTCACCGACCGTGAAGGCTCAATACTTTAGACCGATAGAACACAGATGGTTTACAGTTTTATTGGCATCTCTGAGCATTCATGCATAGAAGAGTGCTGAGATGCCTCTCAGAGCCAGTCAATGTTTTACCCTTCAATGCATGGTCTCGCACCAGACTGATGCTCCAAGTCTCTCAAATTTTTGCCTTATGATTTCTATCTGTTTTCATTTGGTGTTTGAAAATCAAAACTACAAGGGTATAAAAAATGCAGGCATTTAGGTTTGTGTCATCATGGATTCACCCAAGGTCTTTGATGCCATTGATCGTCAACTGCCTCTGAGAAAACAAGAAGGATATAGTTTCAGAGGACCAGCACAACAGATACCGGGATGTACAGGTGAATTGTCATGATCCTCCTCATTTTGGAACACTTCCTCCCTCATATTTTGCCCTCTTCCGTAATTTTGTACACCTTGTCCCAATCCCCAGGTGGGTCTGGTTTCCCTCTGGAGTATTTAAGCCCTTGTGTTTATTTATTATTATTGATCCCCCTTTGCGGAGTCTGGCTGACGCTATTCTTCCTAGGGTCCTTAGTTCCTCACTTCCCTGCCGGATCATTCCTCTGTTGCTTCCAGTCTTCTGCACCCCCCGCTCCACTGGTCTTCGGTGCTGCTTTCATGCAGCCATGGTGGGGCACCCTGCTATCCTGGTACCTCACTCTACTATCCTAGTTTCTCGTCCTGCTCCTGGTGCAACCTGGCATCCTGCTGAGCTCATACCTCTGGACCTTTGTCCTGCTGAGCTCATACCTCTGGACCTTTGTCCTGCTGAGCTCATACCTCTAGACCTTTGTCCTGCTAAGCTCATACCTCTGGTCCTGGTGCATCCTGCTGTCCTCCTGAGCTCATGCCTCTGGTCCCTCATCCAGCTGAGCACAAACCTTATTGTCAGTCACCCTGCCAAGCTCTGCCTGGTTTTGCACTTCCTTTCAAAATACACTTGTTAAAATTGGCTTTCCCTCAGGGTCCTACTTCACCACCATCACCACCATCCTGACATGAATAATGTAAACTCTGAACAGATAATTATTGCTCACGGAGTCCTTCAAAGTTCTATATCGGGGCCCAAATAAATGACGTTGGTGAAGCCTTAAAAGAGTGGAAGTTTATTTTGTTTGCAGATGACACCAATCTCTATTGTTCAGGGAACAACATAGAGCAGCTTCTGAATACAGAAGAAAATCAACCTAAAATAATAAAATTATGGTTTGAAATCATTAAATTATTAATGAACTTCAGTTAAATAAAATATATTAAAATTGGCCGAACACAGATCAACAAGAAAATGAAAAATTAAAGTAAATTACAGTCCAGAGCAATGGAGAGTGTGGAAAAGAGGTGAAGAAGTGTGTGCAGGCAGACTGGAATGGGTGGAGAAAAGTATCAGGAATGATGTGTGATAGAAGAGTTTCAGATAAAATGAAAGGAAAAGTGTACAAAACCGTGGTGAGAGCGGCCATGCTGATTGGTCTAGAGACAGTGTGGTGAGAGCGGCCATGCTGATTGGTCTAGAGACAGTGTGGTGAGAGCGGCCATGTTGATTGGTCTAGAGACAGCGTGGTGAGAGCGGCCATGCTGATTGGTCTAGAGACAGTGTGGTGAGAGCGGCCATGCTGATTGGTCAAGAGACAGTGTGGTGAGAGCAGCCATGCTGATTGGTGTAGAGACAGCGTGGTGAGAGCGGCCATGCTGATTGGTCTAGAGACAGTGTGGTGAGAGCGGCCATGCTGATTGGTCAAGAGACAGTGTGGTGAGAGCAGCCATGCTGATTGGTCTAGAGACAGTGTGGTGAGAGCAGCCATGCTGATTGGTCAAGACACAGTGTGGTGAGAGCAGCCATGCTGATTGGTGTAGACACAGTGTGGTGAGAGCGGCCATGCTGATTGGTCTAGAGACAGTGTGGTGAGAGCGGCAATGCTGATTGGTCTAGAGACAGTGTGGTGAGAGCGGCCATGCTGATTGGTCTAGAGACAGTGTGGTGAGAGCGGCCATGCTGATTGGTCAAGAGACAGTGTGGTGAGAGCAGCCATGCTGATTGGTCTAGAGACAGTGTGGTGAGAGCAGCCATGCTGATTGGTCAAGACACAGTGTGGTGAGAGCAGCCATGCTGATTGGTGTAGACACAGTGTGGTGAGAGCGGCCATGCTGATTGGTCTAGAGACAGTGTGGTGAGAGCAGCCATGCTGATTGGTGTAGAGACAGTGTGGTGAGAGCGGCCATGCTGATTGGTCTAGAGACAGTGTGGTGAGAGCGGCCATGCTGATTGGTCTAGAGACAGTGTCACTGAGGAAAAGACAGGAAACAGAGATGGAGGTAGCAGAGATGAAGATGCTGAGGATCTCTCTGGGAGTGACCAGGATGGACAGGATCAGAGGAACAGCACATGTCAGAGGTTTTAAAGTCAGAGAGGTCAGACTGAGATGGTTTGGACATGTACAGAGGAGAGAGAGAGAGTACATCGGAAGAAGGATGCTGGATTTGGAACCACCAGGAAAGAGGACTAGAGGAAGACCAAAGAGGAGGTTCATGGATACAGTGAAGGAAGACATGAAGATAGTTGGTGTGACCAAAGAGGATGCAGGAGATAGGGTTAGATGGAAGAAACTGACTTGCCGTGGCGCCCCCTGGAGAGAAATGATGGAAGGAGAAGAAGAAGAAGTCTCACTTTATGTGCTGTATTCTTCTCTCGTACTTTCATGCCTCTGTTAATGTGCAGAAATATGGGGGAATAATTATAAATCAAATTCCATTCCTATCCTTTTATTACAAAAAAGCTCCAAGGATCGTTAATGAAGTAGCTCATTAAACACCAACAAATCCCATTTTATTAAATTAAATTCCTTAAAGATGGTGGAGACGGTGGCCGCGTGGTTAGCGCGTTCGCCCGCGGACCGGAAGGTCGCGGGTTCGCGTCCCACGGAGAGCACGTCTAGGGTCCTTGGAGAAGACACCTAGCCCCCACTTCTCCCACCATTGGCGCTGTTGAAGGGCAGCCTGCTGCGGTGTAAGGAGTGCAGCAAACAAATTTCCCCGGTGAGGGATGAATAGAGTAATTCAAAATAATCAAAAATAAAGATCCAGGATCTTGTTAAACTCAAAACTTTAGTTTTTATGTACAAAGCTTAAAACTATACGTTCCCGATCTGTATTCAGGAGATTTTGGATTTCAGAGGGTCGACATAATCTGAGAGGATTGGTCGTTTTAAAGAGAAATTTTCAAGAAAAAAGAAAAGCAGATGTCAACCTGTTACAGGGGTAGTATTGTGTGATAGTTTAGACAAAGAACTGAAAGAAAGGAACTCGCTGAGGAAATTCAAATGACTACAAATCCCAGATCAATGGTTAAGAACATTCAGGTGATGTAGAAATATTACCGTATTTTCATGACCAAAAGGGGCACCGTATTAAAAGACGCAGTCCGAGTTTCATGTGGTCTGTATTTAACCCACACATAAGGCGCACATGACGATAGGGCGCAGGTTTTATAAACATATCCTCTTCTACGTACGTCCACCTTACAACAACACATACACAAGCAGACAAGTGTGTGTATTTAAAAATAGATCGGGAGTAAAACTGAGTTTGTTTGGTTTTATTTAAATATTAGTTACAGTCGTCATAAAGTCATTTATCAAATCCATCCAAGTCCTCATCCTCTGGTTCAGAATCTAACAGCTGCTCTAAATCTAACCTCGCAGGTTCACTTTCCTCACTGTCAGAGTCACTTTCTGTACCGTGCAGCTCCTCGGAAATGATGCCTGCTTTTGCGAAAGCTCGGACAACAGTGCCAGCAGACACATTAGCCCAACATCTACACGTAACTCGGCGGGCGCCGCTTTCCACCCTTCGTGAAGCAGTGGTCTCCTCTGGTCATCCATCGCACCCACGCCGCTCGCAGTCATACTTTGAACGGCCGGTTCATGCTGATGTCCAGCGGTTAGAGTTCCTTTCTCAGACCTCCAGGAATCACAGCAAGCGTAGCGTTCATCTGCTTCACTTGTTTTTTTTCACCACACACACTGGGCACACCGCTCGATAGGGCGCGGCGCTCATTTTGAAGAAAATCTGAGACTTTTACGTGCGCCTTATGGCCGTGAAAATACGGTAGTCTGGTTTCTGAAATTATTGTCATTTTCTTGTTTTGTCTTCTGAACAGTTTATTCCTGTCAGGGTCGCGGGCGGTGCCAGAGCCTATCTCGGCTTCCTTTAAGGCGAGAGGTAGGGTACATCCTCAACAGGTCACCAGTCTTTCGCGGAGCCACACACACTGACAACCATCCAAACACACATTCATTCCTAGGGGCAATTTTGTAACGACCAATTAACTTAACATGCTTGTTTGTGGAGGGAGGTAGAAAACCAATGCATACATGGAGAGAACATGCAAACAGTCATGATTCCCTCGTCCACCACCATAGTGAGCCTGGGACCTTCCTTCATCTCCCTGATTCGGGACACCTGAGGGTGATTGATCAGCTGCCTGTTTAAAGGCAGACTGCCTTGCCTTCAGGGTTGGGCACTCCTTCCAACCAGGTCTTCCCGGCTGCCCGACCAAGAGACATGCCTGTAAACATTTAGATATTCCTTTTGAACCATGTATTTTTCCTCACTGGACTGCCTTACTAAATGAATGATGTTTATCGTCCTGCATTTGGGTCCTCCTCCTCCTTCGGCACCGACTCATTGTGAGAAAAACACCACACAGAAAGACCAGCTTTCCAAGTCTCGTCTCACCTGGGACCCAAACCCAACTTTCTTGCTGTGAGGCCACAGTGCCGCCCTATGCTTTGACATAGATTTAAAAAAAAATGTTTCCACCTACATCTTAAAGGGCCCATCTCATGTAAAATAACTCTTTTCACATTGTATCCTCTGCACATACACACGCATAATGTGGGGTTTACAACATGCATTACACCATAGTTATGAATATATATTGATTTGGTAGAGCGCAGTCACAGACCCGGAACTATGAAAGGCCGGGTATCGCTCATCCCCCCCGCCCGTCCTGAGAAAGTACAAGCTCCGCCCTCTGCTCTCACTGAGCCGCTATTCCTCCGCCCATCTCTGAGCGGGAGGGGGAAGGCAGGCGTAAACCCGTGCGTAGCGGTTTGGTAGCGTCTGAAATAAGATTTTATCATGTCGATTCATCAAAAAAGCGTGTTTCAAGCAAGAAAATAAAAAAGACGCAGAGCAGTGAACCAGCCTGTATATCGGACGTTGAAAGCGAGTTTGTGAGGGCGTAAGGCCGGAGTGGAGGCGGGTGAGGAGGGCGGGCAGGTGGTGAGGAGGGCGGGCGTGTTGTGAGGAGGGAGGCGGGCGTGTGCGAAGTCCGTCCTGGCTACGTCAAATGCGTCATACTGAGCGTACCAGAAATCCACAGCAATTTGTGAAAAACGGGCTAAATCAATCTAGAAAGCCCTTTGGTGACATATACAAGGCCAGGACATCACTCTTACAAGCTAGAAAACTCTGGAAAGTCCATTTTGCATGAGATGGGCCCTTTAAAACCGGACAGATACAAACAGAAACTTACACTCAGAAACTAACAAACATACACAAAAAAGTTGGCGCCAAATCCCAGTTAGCTAGAGGTTAATTCCTACTATGTTGGCATGAATGCTGATCAAGAAGCTCCTGGATCTGAACCATTCACAAAGAAAATAGGCCCATGCAAGTACCAAGAGGAGGGTTTCACACTATAATGTGAAACGAGTATCTTTACGAGGCGTTTTGCAAAGTCTCTACTAAAGAGTTTGGCATTTCACTCGAAGGTGAAGCAGACGTAAAGTGACACGCCTGCAGGAAGCAGCATGGAAATAAAAAAGAAACTGCACATAAAAAAAAAAGAACAAATTAGGCTTGTTATTCCTGGGCACCTCCGGGCGGTGCGCGTAGACACTTCATATGAGAAACAAGCTCTGTTCATCATTCTCAGTGAGATATTACAATATTTTATACAATGTGAGTCCTCTGGAGAAAACATGGAGATACACCCAAGTTACTAAAAAACGGGACTTTAGTCTGGAAAATACAGTATTTTACAGCAGTTTGTGATCGAGGTATTTTCTAGACCCACATAAAAGGCTCTGAAGGAGTTCCCTTATCGCCTCTAAAAGACAAGTTTTTGTACTTGTATTTTAAGGCAAGGCAAAGCAAGTTTATTTGCAGCAGAATTCAAACCAAATCTAATTCAAAGCAGGAGGCCGGTCCCAGAGGCCGGTCCCAGAGGTCCTCAGAGTTCTAGATGGTTCATGTTTAGTCCTGACTCTAGACACAAGCAGGAGGCCGGTCCCAGAGGTCCTCAGAGTTCTAGATGGTTCATGTTTAGTCCTGACTCTAGACACAAGCAGGAGGCCGGTCCCAGAGGTCCTCAGATTTCTAGATGGTTCATAAGGTACTAACATATCACAGATGTACTTTGGTGCTAGACCATGGAGAGACTTAAACACAAGCAGAGCACCTTTAAAGTCTATTCTCTGAGCCACAGGAAGCCAGTGCAGAGACTTGGGCACAGGACTAAGGTGACCATACTTTAAAGATTCAGATTCAGAATCCTTTACTTATCCACCATGGGCAAAATTTGTGAGTCTGGTAGGTAGCTCCGAGCAGTTCAAGAGAGAGCTCCAAACAACTTCAGAACAGCTGCTAGGTAGGGTGGATTTGGGTGGAGCTAACAGTCATTTGATGGAAAGCAGCTTCAGTCCAATAGAGCTGGAACAGCCAGTTGGTGGAACACACAACAGTTGGCTCTGCACTAGGCGGCGTGTGGGTTACTATAGCAACTATGTTTGAGAGCTCCAGTGAATCCTAATAAGATCTTAAACTGTCTCTAAAAGCTCCACATGTTGATCCTTCACTGTGGTGGAACAACACCAGCAGTCCACCATCTTGAGTTCCATAGTGAAGCGGGTATGTTCAGACAGGAATCACTGATGATGTCACTCAGAAGATCCTGTTGGAGGATCCCCTTCTTCTGCCGCCACAGGGAGCCCTAGATGTTCCTCATCACCCTGATTAGGGACAACTGAGGTTGATTCCTGATGCCACACATCTGTGGACCCTGCCATCTAATTAAGGGCAATCACTTCCTTGTCTGGTCATACCATCCCTTCCAGCCAGGTCTCCCTGGTTGCCTGACCAAGAACATATTCAGACAATAACATTTTGCCATGCCACTGAAACTTTGTTTTTCTTTTCACAGTAGTAATGGATTGCCAAATTCAAATAAACCATGTTTTCTGTCTGCAATTGGGTCCTCCTCTTTCCACCTGCACACTGCCTCTTGACACCTGTGTTCATTCCTTCACCTTCTGATTCACTCCAGCACGGAACATCTCCACACGTCCACTCTGACGCCACGTTCATCTCTTGAAACCCGAATAAAAAACTAAAAAAATCCAATGAAAACATGCAGCACAACATGGATTTGCTGCCATCTTGACTCGCCATTTTGAACAGAAGATCTTCTTAGTCTTGTGTTAGTTAGTCTTAGTTCTTAGTCTTCTTATGTCCTGCCCCTAGTGGATGAGTTTAAGTATCTCGGGGTCTTGTTCACGAGTGGAGGAAGGATGGAGCGGGAGGTCGACAGGCGGATCGGTGCGGCATCAGCAATAACTAGGACGCTGCATCGGTCCGTCGTGGTAAAGAGAGAGCTGAGCTGAAAAGCAAAGCTCTCGATTTACAAGTTGATCTATGTTCCTACTCTCACCATGGTAACCAGAATCTACGTTCCTACCCTCACCATGGTAACCAGGATCTACGTTCCTACCCTCACCATGGTAACCAGTATCTACGTTCCTACCTTCACCATGGTAACCAGCTGTAGGTGGTGACCGAAAGAATGAGATCACGGGTTCAAGCGGCCGAAATGAGCTTCCTCCGCAGGGTGGCTGGGCTCTCACTCAGAGATCGGGTGAGGAGATCTGCCATCCGGGAGGAGCTCGGTGTGGAGCCGCTCCTCCTCCAGGTCGAGAGGAGCCAGATGGGGTGGTTCGGGCATCTGGTCAGGATGCCCCCCAAGCGCCTCGCGGGCGAGGTGTTTTGGGCACTTTCCACCGGGAGGAGACCAAGGGGCAGACTCTGGACCCGCTGGAGAGACTATGTCTCACAGCTGGCCGGGGAACGACTCGGGATCCTTCCAGGTGACCTAGAGGATGCAGCCGGAGAGAGAGAGGCCTGGGCTGCCCGCTTAAGGCTGTTGCCCCCGCGACCCGACCCCGGAACAAGCGGAAGATGACGAAACGGAACGGATCTTTTCAGTCCTTAACAGAGGACGCTTTCTGACAAAGATGCCAATGGTTTCACAATAAATAAATTCAGTTGTGTTGTTGAATCCTGCTTCTCAAAATGTTTCCCAACGTCCCCAACACACACTGTTTCAAGACCTACAGTCCTACAGTCCGCGAGCCACAGATACAACGTTACCATTTCCCTTTAAGCCTTTCCGGTTAGGATAAATGTGACTGACTATGGTGACATTTAGAAAGTGCAAGTCAGTCCATTTAATTTTAAACCTCCTGTAGTGAATGAAGTGAAGATCACTTGAGCAAGTTTTAAACTCAAAGTTCATCTATTATTGGATGTTTAAAATATTTTTCAGTAGTTAAGTCGTAACTGTAGATTATGAAGCAGCCCAACAGTAAAAACCCATTTGTGTAAGTTTATGACTGACTTTTAAAAGTTTATGTTGTGTTACTTCATCAGTTTGTTAGAGCGCAGCCAGTTCTGTTTCTTGGCACGCGGAGTTTGTTTGCATGCTGTGTTGAACTTGGTTTGCCAATGTTTGTTTATCTTGTTGATGTTCATCCAGTGTGCAGTTTAGCTCTAAATCACTGGGCTTCAACTGATGGCCCGTGGGCAAGAACCGCCCCATCTTCTAGTTTGGATAGGCCGATTATCTATTAACTATTCA
Source organism: Neostethus bicornis (assembly GCA_902685375.1). NCBI lineage: Eukaryota > Metazoa > Chordata > Actinopteri > Atheriniformes > Phallostethidae > Neostethus > Neostethus bicornis. The sequence continues at coordinate 1,164,348 of CACRXE010000066.1, read as the reverse complement.
GTCAACATGAACACTGTTAAATATTCGAATAACTCCGGCACTCTGAGGCTCCTCTCTTCCTCGAGTTTCTTATCCTGCTTCATGCCGTGTCCTACAACTCTGTTCTAAACCCAAAACTGGTATTTTTTTTCCCCTATAAGCATAGATTTACTCATTTAGGGCTCCATTCACTGTCATGATTCTCTCACCTGCCACCAGAGGGAGCCCTTTTCTGGACTTTAGCCGGATCCCAAATACCTGGGTAATAAGCCTGATGCCAATCAGCTGTGTGTCGTCAGCCTGGTGCCTATTTAAAGGCAGTCATCACATCCCTTCCAGCCAGGTCTTTCTGGCTGCCTGACCATGGTTTACAATAACCTCAAGACATTATTCTGATCCTGTGGGGTTTTTTTTCTTTACAGCTCAAACTGGACTGCCTTCCTAAATAAATCCCGTTTTGTTGTCTTGCATTTGGGTCCTCCTCCTTCTGCACCCTCACTTCATGACATTCACTAATGGGAAAGTTGCTACTGTGGTGTCGGGGACGTCTTGGGCCCAGTGGGAATCGAACCAGGTTCTTCCGGTTGAAAGACGGTAACTCTTCCACTGAGCCAACGAATTGCTTGGGCTAAGAAAGCCTTCTCATTAAGCAACGGAAACTTGAGACTTATCAAAACCACCATAGCTTTACAAAACACACCTGTGACGAATATGAGGTGTAAACCAACTTGATCTCTGGCCTGCCCCAAACACGCCTCTAGTACTCCATCGGATTGAAGAAGAAGCTTTTTGAATCCACCGTTGGTAAATCTATGGTATGGAAGGATAGGGTGGGTGTAACACCCTTCCTCTTCTTTCTGAGGCGGACACTGTTACGCTTTAGCAACCTTCAGTCCAGCTCCGGAAGCACCATTCATTCATCTTCTAAACCGTCCATCCCTCTCGGGTTTCACAGGGGTGCCGGAGTCTATCCCGGTTGATTCAAAACGCAAGGTAGATCCCGAACAGGTCACCTGTCGCAGGGCCACACACACTCATTCCTAGGGGCAATTTTACAGTGGCCAATCAAATCAACTTAACCTGCATGTTGTGAAGTGGAAGGAGGACCCAAATGCAGGACATCAAACAAGATTTATTTAACCAAGGATCAGCAAGGCTCTAAGTAAAGAAACAGAAGTCAAAAGGGATCAAAATGGTTATCAAAAGAGTCAATCTCAGGATATCCGCTGGGTCGGGAGTCAGCCAGGGCTGGAAGGCATGAAGACCTGACGAGGAATGCTGGTGAGGTTGCCTTTAAATAGGCAGCAGAGAGACTAGGTGCAGGTGGTCCAATCAGGTGCACTTGGTCCAATCAGGTAGAAATGGGGGAAAGGTAAGATGGTCCCCGGCTCCCTATGGTGGTGGTTGAGGGAACCACAACACTGCATGTTTTTTGGAGGGTGGTAAGAAACTAGAGTACCTGGAGACAACCCACGTGCACACGAGAAAACATGCAAACTCCACACAGAAAGGCTAGTGTTTCAAGCCTCGTCCCCACCCGGGACTTGAATTCCCGACATTCTTGCTTTGCGCCACCGTGCCGCCATCTGCTAAATCTAATTTGAATAAAAACTGACTTCACATTTTAACCTAAAGCTTTCATTTTTTCTAATTAGTTGACCCACTTTATAAAAGTATTTTGGACCATTTCCTTCTCAAACCTTGATTTAACACACTTTTCTAATGAGTGCATCTGTTAGGTGGCATCCAAATGTGTTAAAAATTTGTATTTTTCCTGCTCTCATTTATGCGTATCTAACATAAACTCAGCAGTAAGCCTAACTCCTTCTGGAAAACATGCGCAGAGTCAGGATGTAGCGTCCAAGCTCCATTTTAATGACTACTGTATGAAAAAGATGTCTTCAGAACAGAGTAAAACTGTAAAACAGAAAGAAAATATACACTTAACATAGTGCAAAAGTATGTTTAAAGTAACTTATCCCATGAAAATAGGCCTACATGCGGTAATAAACATACAAACTAGCAGTAGCAAAATACACACTTCCAAGTGTCCTTTCACACAAATGAAACATTAATATTGTACTTTATGAACATATAAAACAAACTTACAGACTGTGATGTCAAAAAGGGGATTAGAAAAAATAGATGAAAGGCGGTGGATAACTTGTAGCTGGCTAACTGTTATGCTAACTCACTAGCGGAAGCAAAATAGCTGCCTTCTCCTCACAACTTCCTGTTTTTTCTAGTTCAGCCTTCAAAATAAAACACAGGAAACGGCCTTCAAAATAAAATACAGAAAAACTTAAAGAATGTAATCTAACTCTAAAAATAAATATTCCGCACAATTATAAAGGGCAAGACACTCCCCGCCTGGTGTCTGTAAAGATGCCATATAAACCTAAAACATGCTTCAGTCCTTTGATTTCAGAATAAGAATGACCTCGGTGACGGGCCGTAGGAATGTCTTTGTAGATCCATCTTTGGTCGTTTTAATCTCGATTTTTCGGACCTTTCCATCGCGTCCTGGAAAGGTTTTAGTCACAAGAGCCATGGGCCACTCATTGCGGCATGTCTGGGTGTCTTTTAGTAAAACAACATCACCTTCTTCGATGTTGGGACTTGACGTTTGCCATTTATGACGTACTTGTAGTGTATGCAGATATTCACGTTTCCAACGACTCCAGAATTGGTCTGCAAGCCTTTGTACTTGACGCCACTGTTGCTTGAACAAGTCTTTGTCGGTGAATTTTCCTGATGGAGGTGAAACACTCTGTTTCCGGGTGAGAAGCATCGCAGGGGTAAGTATTTGAGGAACCTCTGGATCAGAAGATACAGAAACCAAGGGTCTGGAATTGATGATGGACGTCACTTCTGCCATGAGAGTGCACAGGACTTCATTAGACAAGCTTGACGAGTGAATTCGCATGAGCATTGAATCTAAGATCCTCCTTGCGACTCCGATCATGCGTTCCCACGCACCACCCATATGTGAGGAGTGTGGTGGGTTGAAGTGCCATGAACATCCTTGATTGTTTGTGTACTTCTGAACGTCTGATCCCTTCAGCACTTTGTGAAACTCCAACTCTCTGCAAGCGCCGACAAAGTTGGTTCCACAGTCTGAGTGAAGCTGTTCAGAGGGGCCACGGATAGCAAAGAATCTCCTCAAGGCGTTAATGAAAGACGACGTGTCCATCGACTCTATTACCTCTATGTGGACAGCACGTGTACTCAAGCATGTGAAGAGAACGGCCCAGCGCTTGTTTTGTACAACACCTCCTCTTGTCCGTTTGGCTGTCACAAGCCAGTGTCCGAAGACGTCCACACCAGTGTAGGTGAAGGGAGATGAAGTGCTCAGCCGCTCTTGAGGGAGGTCTGACATTTTTTGGTTCTCTCTTTTCCCACGGAGCTTTCGACAGGTAACACATCCATGAAGAATGCTACTTATACGTCTTTTGCTACTGATCAACCAGAAACCGGCAGCTCGTACAGCGCCTTCTGTAAAGGTACGGCCTTGATGTTCCACTCTGTCATGGTAGTAGCTTATGAGCAGAGTGGAGACGTGATGTTTGCCTGGCAAAACAACTGGATGTTTCTCCTGATCGCAGAGATCAGCTTGCTTCAACCGGCCTCCGATTCTCAACAATCCATCTGATCCAAGGACTGGATTGAGTTTTGACAGTGGACTTTTCTGGTTTACGTCAACTCCTTTTGAGAGGGCAGTGAACTCTTCATCAAAGCAGTCCTTTTGTACAGCAAGAAGAATCGCTGAAGTTGCTTGAGATAGCTCGTCCGCTGTGCGAGGTTTGCTACACTGATGCCAGCCAGTACAATCTATAACATTTTTGTTTGTTGACTTGAAACAACGAGCTACATGGATGAGGTTTGCAACCGCTCTTAGCAATGACTTCCAAGTTGAGAATTTTTCGAATCTCTTCGGATTGAGCGACTTTTCATCGTGGCTGGTAACGCAACTTGTCACTTGCGGTCTGACATCCATGTCTGACTCTGGATCAATAAGCTCAAATGTTTGTTGCTGATCACATACTGTTTGAGGCTTGTGAAGGAATGCTGGACCTGTGAACCAGTTTGTTTTGGTGAGCAGAGAGGCTTGAACGGATCTGGATGCATGGTCACTTGGGTTATGTTCTGTGGGCACATAACGCCACTGCTTTGGCTCCGTGGACTGGTGAATCCTTTGCACCCTATTGTGGACATAAACATAAAACCTCTTGGACTGGTTATGTATATATCCGAGTACCACTTTACTGTCGCAATAAAAGGTGACTGCATCCAGTGTGAGGTCGAGCTCTCGAACAATGAGTTCTGCCATTTCCACGGCTAGCACTGCTGCGCAAAGTTCCAATCTTGGGATGGTGGGCCCGTTTGCAGGTGCTAGTTTGGCTTTTCCTAAGATGAAACCTACGTGAACCTTGCCATCTTCGTCTGTGGTTTTTAGGTACGCTACCGCACCGATTGCTTTTGTGGATGCATCAGAAAAGACGCATATTTCTTTTTTGCTAGCCTTTGCAAGTGAGGTTGTAGTGTAAGCACGAGGAATGTGAAGTTGTTGCAGTTCCTGTAGAGAATCTCTCCATGTCTGCCACACCTTATGTTTGTCATGAGGAAGTGGGGTATCCCATTCTGTTCCATCCAGCGTAAGTTCTCGCAATAGAGATTTTCCCTGTATGGTCACAGGAGCGACGAATCCAAGCGGATCGAAGAGGCTGTTTATAGTAGAGAGTACTCCTCGACGTGTGAACGGTTTGTCCGTGATATTCACTTGAAAGGTGAATGTGTCTGTCTTGACTTCCCAACTCAGACCAAGACTCCTCGTCGTGGGCACAGTTTCTGTTCCCAGGTAGAGATCTTGTACATCTCTTGCGTGGTCCCCTGCTGGAAATGCTTGCAGAACTTCAATGCTGTTGGACGCGATCTTGTGAAGTCTCAGATTTGACTCAGATAGTGCAGCTTGCGTTTTCTGCAGAAGAGTAATGGCTTCTTGCGCAGAGGGAGTTGAAATAAGTCCGTCGTCTACATAGAACTCACGTTCCACGAAGTGTCTCATATCTGACCCGTATTCCAGTTCTCCACTGTTGGCTGCTCTTCTGAGGCAGTACGTTGCCACGGCTGGAGAAGGACTGTTGCCGAACACATGGACCCTCATCCTGTATTCAACAATGTTCTTGGTGGGATCGTTATCTCGAAACCACAGGAAACGTAAGTAGTCTCTATGGTCTGCCCTTACAATGAAACAATGAAACATCTGTTCGATGTCCGCCATTACAGCTACTCTCTCTCTTCTGAACCGAATGAGCACGCCTAGCAGGCTGTTATTCAGGTCTGGTCCAGTGAGAAGAACGTTGTTGAGTGAAATGCCGTTGTATTGTGCGCTGGAATCAAACACGACTCTGATTTGATCAGGTTTTCTGGGGTGATAGATTCCGAACGATGGCAAATACCAACACTCGTGTCCTTCCGGCAGAGGTGGCGCTGGTTCTGCGTGACTGTTGTCAAAGATCTTCTGCATGAAAGCGACAAACTGTTCTTTCATCTTTGGCTTGCGCTCTAGCGTACGCAGCAGTGAGGAGAGACGTGTCATAGCTAGGTCTCGATTGTTTGGTAAAGGTGGTCTTGGAGACTTGAAAGGAAGGGGGGCGACCCAACTGTTGGATTCATCCTGAAAAACTTGTTCATCCATGACTTTGATAAACTGTTCGTCCTCTACAGAGAAGGCACGTTTCTCGTCATTTGCAGTTCTAGCAAAAACAGTTAGCCCGAGGGAGTCAGCGTCCATGTGCAAGCGACCGTTTCTGTGTCCGTTTGTTTGGCTTGGACTGATTACTTGGTTAAGATGGACGTGACTTGTGCATGGCTGAAAAAGTGTTGGTCTGCCATCTCCCAGTATGTTTGTTTTGTAGCTGTGAACTGTGGGCTTATGGACTTTTCCCAAACACACATCACCGACCAACACCCATCCAAGGTCAAGTCTTTGAGCAAATGGTGTATCTCCAGGGCCATTTATCTGTTGTCTCACTTTATGAGCGCGAAGAATGTCACGACCCAGAAGTAGAAGGATCTGAGCATCATTGTCCAGAGGTGGGATTTCTATGGCGAGATCCTTGAGATGGCGGTGGTGGAAGGCAGCCTCAGGTGTTGGTATTTCCTCACGATTGTCCGGTAAGTCCTCACATTCAATCAGTTCTGGGAGTGAAAAGCTTATTCCACCTTTTTTGCTTCAATCTGAAATCCAGTTGCTCTTCTGCCAGATGTTGTGGTCAGTCCAGTACACGTTCTCAGAGTGTATGGATAAGTGATGGCTTCGATTTTGAAAACATCGAAAAACTGCGACCTGGCTAGAGACTTGTTGCTCTGATCGTCGAGCATTGCATACATTTTCACTGCTTCATGTGGGTGGTTCTTTGGGTAAACCTTGACAAGACAGATCTTCGCGCAAGATTTTGACTTCAGAGCGTCTCCGCAAACCTCGGTACAGAGAGGACTGACTACTGAATTTGCCTCTTTTTCTTGCTCCCCGCCGTTATCTTGTGGGGGGTTTGACTCTTTGTTCGCCCATTTAGGCGGACCAGGGTGAAGGGCGGATATGTGACTTTCACTGTTACACTCATCACATTTCACCGTAACTTTGCAATCCCGGGCGAGATGAGAAGAAGATGAACAACACCTGAAGCAGATGCCTTGTTCTTTTAGATAAGCCTTTCTGTCTTCGAGAGTCTTAAGTCTGAATCCTCGACATTTCTTTAGGGGGTGGGGCTTCTTGTGGATAGGGCACTGCTTGACTAAATCGTCTTTAGAAGGCACTTCCGTTGGACTTTCGTCGTTTGTCACCTTGGTCTTGTGCACCGAAACCGCACCTCTTGGACTGACTCGCCTCTGCACAACCTGTTCTGAACGAACGTTGTTTCCAGAATATGAAAAGCTGGGATCGTTCCTTATTTTAGCTTGGTAGCAGACGAAAGAGGTGAAATATGAGAATGGTGGATAACTGACTCGAGACGTTTCTTTGTACTTAGATCCCTGGTTGAGCCACTTTTCCTGTAGGCTGTATGGCAACTTCTCCACAATTGGCTTTATACCACGTGCGGTATCCAGATATGACAAGCCTGACAAGTATCCATCTTCTTTAGCTGCGAGCACCTCGTTTAGTAGATCTCCGAGCTCTCTCAACTTGTAGTTTTCTTTATTAGAGATCTTTGGAAAATTATCAAGCTTCGAGAAGAGAGCACTCTCGATGACTTCTGGAGCACCGTAGCAATCATCGAGCCTTTCCCACGTTGTTTGTAATGCGGCGGCTGGATTGGCTATATTGACCGCTCTGAGACGTTTGACGTGTTCACTTGATTCTTTTCCCAGCCACTTCAAGAGCAAATCCAACTGTTCACTCGCAGACAGATCCACGTCTCTGATCGTGTTGAAAAACGAGGACTTCCACGCCCTATATGTTTCGGGCCGGTCATCAAAACGTGATAGGCCAGTGCATACAAGTTCTTTACGAGCTAAATATTTTGCCATATCCATCATTACTGAAGATTCTGCTCTACGTGTGTGGGATGTGTCTGCGTAGTTTGGAAAGCTAGACTTGGGTTTAAACTCTGTCTTTACACTGCTTTGAGTGGGGTTTTTAGTGTGCTGTTGTGGAGACGGCTGATAGTTGAGCGCCATCTGGTGGGGGTGAGAGGGTACTGTCCTTTGTGGACTTTGAGATGATGCTGACCAGGAATTTATCACAACATAGTCCTGTGCTCTGAAGATGTGTGGTGTTGGGGGGTAATACTGGGGCTCATTACATTGCTCTGGGGTGTCCTGACGGCAGACTGGAGCAGGCCTGTCGGCAAGGTGACCATTTTGTTGTTCGACGTAATGGCTTACACGTTCATGTGTATTTTGGGCTGGAACAGGGGAGCTTCTCGTGCTACGGGTTTCTCCGTCCTCTAGATCTGCTGCTGCTTCCAGTGCTTCTGCTTTGGCGTTAGCGGCTGCAGCCTCTCTTTCATAATGTAAAGCTTCCAGATCGGCCTCCAGATCGGCTACCAATTTGGCTTTTTCAGCTTCCAATTTGGCTTTTTCAGCTTTTATGGCTTTTTCTTTTTTAGCGAATGCTACACGAGCGCGAGCGGCTTCAGCATCTGCTCTGGCTTTAGCTGCTGCGGTGCTCACAGATGAACGATTGGAACTGGAACTTCTGAAAGTCTTCACTGACCCGCCATCTTGGGAGTTATTGTTGGGTCTAGAATACTGAGTAGGCTCCGGAGTGAATTCCTGGTTTACTTCGTCCATGTTTGATTATGTGCAGTGCTGTCCTATTTTGTTATCCGATTGCGTAAGGTCTCTTTATTTTTTCAAGTCCTTTTTACTGTTACAGTCTTTTTACTGTAACAGTCCTTTTTTCTTCTAAAATCCTTTTACAAAGAGTCTTTTTACTTTCCTGCTCTCATTTATGCGTATCTAACATAAACTCAGCAGTAAGCCTAACTCCTTCTGGAAAACATGCGCAGAGTCAGGATGTAGCGTCCAAGCTCCATTTTAATGACTACTGTATGAAAAAGATGTCTTCAGAACAGAGTAAAACTGTAAAACAGAAAGAAAATATACACTTAACATAGTGCAAAAGTATGTTTAAAGTAACTTATCCCATGAAAATAGGCCTACATGCGGTAATAAACATACAAACTAGCAGTAGCAAAATACACACTTCCAAGTGTCCTTTCACACAAATGAAACATTAATATTGTACTTTATGAACATATAAAACAAACTTACAGACTGTGATGTCAAAAAGGGGATTAGAAAAAATAGATGAAAGGCGGTGGATAACTTGTAGCTGGCTAACTGTTATGCTAACTCACTAGCGGAAGCAAAATAGCTGCCTTCTCCTCACAACTTCCTGTTTTTTCTAGTTCAGCCTTCAAAATAAAACACAGGAAACGGCCTTCAAAATAAAATACAGAAAAACTTAAAGAATGTAATCTAACTCTAAAAATAAATATTCCGCACAATTATAAAGGGCAAGACAGTATTGTTTTGTAAAAACAAAGTTTCCAAGCACCACTCGTCTTCTTTTCACACCTTTAGCACATTTATTTCCAGCTATAATCAGCTAAAAGAGACAAACCTCTGATGAGACTTTTCTTTCATCATAGGATGTGTGAGCCTCTCGCTTTCCACCGCACACCCACTCATCATGCTCATCGCCGTACCTCTTAGGTCTCATTTAACGAGTTAGAGGGAGAAAAGAAGCGATCCAGAGAGGTTGTTGGTTTTCCAGCAGAGCCGTTGGCAGTGCTGTGGTCCCATCTGCAATCATGCGTGTCTATACTTAGACACGCCTTGCCACTCACAAGCAAAACCCTGCACGGTAATTAAAAATGCACCATTGTCTCATTTGAACATTGATATGCAATCAGAAGAGTTTCTGGAGTTTTATTTCTTCTGTTGTCGAGGGAAATACTTTTGTAGTTTGGACTTAATGGAGAGAAAGTTTGTGTCCAAATATGTTCAAAAGATGATTATGAACAGAGCATCATCCGGGTTGCTGCTTGTGGAATGGTCGGTCCACTGTGTATCTTTAAAGCTGACGTAATTGAACCCGGACAGCTTACCTTAGGATTGTTGCTGACCATGTCAGACCCTTTCTGACCTTCGTGCACCATCTTCTGATGCTACTTCAAGATCACCTTCTGTCCAATTTGACCAGGACTTCATGATAGTGCCCAGGGGAATTGTGTATAAATAAGCCTGTAGGCAAAATTACAATGAATGCCAGCTTCTATGCAAGCTGAGCAATCTATAAAGATGGGGAAGTGCCTGCAAAGATGAGACTTGTGGATAAAACCTAAGCAATCAATTGCAATCAATTTTCCAGTCAGATGCTGTGTTGTAAGTATTTGGGCGTAGCTCACTAGTAGAGTGGCCACCTTTAGACCAAAGAGCAAGGAGTTTATGCCTAAGTGTCCCTGGAGAAGACACCTAATGCCTAGTTACTCCCCGTCAGGATGTGGAAGGAGGCAGAAGGACCCAAATGCAGGACAACAAAACAGAATTTATCAGCCAAAAGTTCCTTAAGGCTGTAAGGCAAAGGGCACAGGATTAACTCTAGATAAAAAATTCAAATGATATAAAAGAGTTGAAAGATGCAACTTATGGTCAGGCAGACCATTAGTCAGAGTAAGACAGAGTAGATGTGTTAGAGGTTTTAAAGTCAGAGAGGCCAGACTGAGATGGTTTGGACATGTGCAGAGGAGAGAGAGAGTACATCAGAAGAAGGCTGGATTTGGAACCACCAGGAAAGAGGACTAGAGGAAGACCAAAGAGGAGGTTCATGGATACAGTGAAGGAAGACATGAAGATAGTTGGTGTGACCAAAGAAGATACAGCAGATAGGGTTAGATGGAAGAAACTGACTTGCTGTGGCGACCCCTGAAGGGAAATGATGAAAGAAGAAGATGAGCCAGGAAGGTGAGGGCTGGTGAGGACGATGACCTGACAAAGACATCTGGAGTAGTTGCCTTTAAATTAGACACCAGGATTCACAGGTGTGTGTCATCAGACTGATCACCTTCAGGTGTCCCTAATAAGGGTGATGAGGGTAGGTCCAGTGCTCCCTCTGGTGGCAGGGGACGGTATTATGACACTACCACTTTTGTAAATAAGTCATAGTGGGTTTTTTAATTTTGTCTTTCTTTTATTTTGTAAAGTTGTTACTTTAGGGATTAAATCCAGATTATTTTTAAGTACTTAAAGAGACTCCCATTTCACTCGAACTGTCCAACGCATAAAAAAATAAGAATTCAACTCACAACCATCGATTAAATCTTAAACTGCGCTTCATTTTTTCAACTTGTTGTTCTTACCAAAAACTAAATGGGTGTTTGGCTGCTTACAGTCAGTCACCTGCTTATCTGTCCATCCCTCAGGAGGTTGCGGGGGCCCATCCCGGCTGATTCAAGACACACCCCAAACAGGTTGCCAGTCTGTCATGGGGCCATACACATACAACCATCCACACACACATTCATTCCTAGGGGCAATATGGCACCGGCCAATCAACCGAGCATGCAAATTTTGGAGGGTGAGAGGAAACAGGAGTACCCGGAGGAAACCCACGCAAACACAGGGAAAACATGCAAACTCCACACAGAAAGGTCAGTGCCCCAAGCCTGGTCCCCACCTGGAATTCGAACCAACGACCTTCTTGCTGTGAGGTCACTGTGCTACACACTACGCACAGTGCCGCCCTTAGCTGCTGCCAAATTTGTTTCATTTGATGCAATATTGAAAGGTTTAAAGAACCAATAAATAACACACAATAATAAAAATGGTAGAAATAGCAGTTATAATAACAATCGCCCCCCAAAAATGGACCTGTTTATATTTTTCAGTTGGGTTCTATAACTTTAAATGAAGGGTTCCAGAGTTATTTTAGCTAAAGACGCTTTGCTGCCAGTCTGACTTTTGACTGAAGACGTCTTCCTTCATCATTTATAGTCATTCATCCATGTTTAAGATGTCCCTATTTCAAAGTAAGAATATAAAAACCATTATTAATACTTCATCAAAGGAAACACAGCTCCAGAGTAATCCTGGTATGAGCTGACATAAAATGACAGACTAAAGGTTCGCTGGCCTTGTTAAATCTTTCTTCACATCAGGGTTGGAAAAGAAGACTAGTCGGTGCGATGATGAAAGGCATATGCTTCACATGCTCCGGTTTAATCAGAGAATTTAGTGAATCACTCTGTGCTGGTGAAAGACTGAAAATAGACGCAAAAAGGACGAGATTAATTTTTATTTATAACCTAACATCTTATTCTATGGTTACTTGTTTAAGGAATGGGCGGAAAAAAATGGATTATTAGCCTTTTCATTAGTCATAAAAATGGCAGCTATGGAGAGTGTGGAAAAGAGGTGAAGAAGTGTGTTCAGGCAGGCTGGAACGGGTGGAGAAAAGTATCAGGTGTGATGTGTGATAGAAGAGTTTCAGATAAAATGAAAGTGTAGAAAACCGTGGTGAGAGCGGCCATGCTGATTGGTCTAGAGACAGTGTGCTGAGAGCGGCCATGCTGATTGGTCTAGAGACAGTGTGGTGAGAGCGGCCATGCTGATTGGTCTAGAGACAGCGTGGTGAGAGCGGCCATGCTGATTGGTCTAGAGACAGTGTGCTGAGAGCGGCCATGCTGATTGGTCTAGAGACAGTGTGCTGAAAGCGACCATGCTGATTGGTCTAGAGACAGTGTGCTGAAAGCGACCATGCTGATTGGTCTAGAGACAGTGTGCTGAGAGCGGCCATGCTGATTGGTCTAGAGACAGTGTGGTGAGACCGGCCATGCTGATTGGTCTAGAGACAGTGACACTGAGAAAAAGACAGGAAACAAAGATGTTTGTAGCAGAGATGAAGATGCTGAGGATCTCTCTGGGAGTGACCAGGATGGACAGGATCAGAGGAACAGCAGATGTTAGAGGTTTTAAAGTTAGAGAGGTCAGACTGAGATGGTTTGGACATGTGCAGAGGAGAGAGAGAGAGTACATCAGAAGAAGGATGCTGGGTTTGGAACCACCAGGAAAGAGGACTAGAGGAAGACCAAAGAGGAGGTTCATGGTTACAGTGAAGGAAGACATGAAGATAGTTGGTGTGACCGAAGAGGATGCAGCAGATAGGGTTAGATCGAAGAAACCGACTTGCTGTGGCGCCCCCTAAAGGGAAATGCCGAAAGAAGAAGTGACTGGTTTTAGTTTTTATTCTGAGTCTTATTCCATTGTGTCCTCATGGGGATTGTCCATCCCATGAGCTCTGCCTGCTCAGTCTGTGGGGTCTTCACTGTGGGGGTCTGACTGGCCTTGGTGGTGCCGGTCCTTCACTTTAGCCAGGTTGCTTCTGTGGGTGCCCGTGTCTCCTGGAACTTGGTGGACCTCTGTGGTTTTGGTCTCTACAGTCATGGGCAGGCCGACTCCTGGAGTGTATTGATCCCCAGTTATTATTTCCTCACAGCATCAGGCCGGATGTTTATTTTTACTTCAGTTAAAGAGACAGTAGCTAGCGATTACGGTGAGATGGGGAATAGAGAGTGGGGCTTGGGGCCGTTGGGAGAACCCTGGGCTTCCCGTTTGAGGCTGTTGCCCCCACAACCTGGCCTTGGATGAACGGAAGACGATGTAACGGAAAATGAAAAAAACATCTCTTAAAAATTTTTTCCATTCAATCATCACCCATTTAAGCATCTGAAATGCAGCGTTTTTATTGATAAAAAAAATCTGTATAGATTTCTTGTTTATGACTTCAGGCCAGAAGCAATTAGAAATCTCTTACTTTCTGTCTGTAAACTGAAAGAAAGCGCAGTTCTATTGTGCGCCCCACTTTCAGAGGCCAGTCTTCATGGTTTCGTGTGATGTTTAGAGCTTCATAATTATGTGGACGCATTGTGTCGGGTCATTACTGCTCGCCATAGAAAAATAAATGGCCAACACCTGTGTACAGTCTCCGTACAGGAGAATGATCTACTTATAATCACTGTTACAACAAAGGTTCCCATAAAGCACCGGTGGGACTGGAACATAATTATGATCCATGAATTATGATGCCGAGCAGAAGCGTTGTGCCAGGACTGTTCCTTTTTTTTTTTCTCTGTGAGACCAGCTACTCTGTAAAAGCAGTGGGTGTTAATGCAGCTATAGATTATTTATGTGGCGATAATGGAAATAAAGAGCAGTAATAAAGCTTCTTATGTAAACATAAATAAACATGTGAATGTCAAGCAGGATTTGTTTACCTCATTAGTTAGGCCCCGCCCACACGTAGACGCGTAGTTTTGAAAATGCATATCTGCTGTCCTCCGTTTTAGGAAATCGCTAGTGTCCACATTGAGCTGTATATATACGCTTCTAAGTGCGAGTATGAGCATGCCAGACCAGTAGTGGGCAGTATTGATGTGAGCGTAGGTTCTGAGCTATCCAATCAGAGCACTTCTGTCGTCATTTCCGCAAAACCTGAAACATGGCGACAGAGATCTCGTTTGTGTGGATCGACAAGGAGGTGGACTATAAACCTCAGAATTGGATCTCTGCTTTTTGCGGATGATGTGGTCCTGTTGGCTTCATCGGACTGTGATCTCGAGCTCTCACTGGATCGATTTGCTGCCGAGTGTGAAGCGGCCGGGATGGGAATTAACGCCTCCAAATCCGAGACCATGGCGTTCGCCCAGAAAAGGGTAGAATACCGTATCCTGCGGGTCAGGGACAGCGTCCTGCCCCAAGTGGAGGAGTTTAAGTATCTCAGGGTCTTGTTCACGAGTGGGGGAAAGATGGAGGCGTCAGCAATAACTAGGACGCTGCATGGGTTCGTCATGGTAAAAAAAGAGCTGAGCTGAAAAGTAAAGTCGATCTACGTTCCTACCCTCACCATGTTGTAACCAGGATCTATATTCCTACCCTCACCATGGTAACCAGGATCTATATTCCTACCCTCCCCATGGTAACCAGGATCGATGTTCCTACCCTCACCATGGTAACTAGGATCTACGTTCCTACCCTCTCCATGGTAACCAGGATCTATATTCCTACCCTCACCATGGTAACCAGGATCTATATTCCTACCCTCACCATGATAACCAGGATCTACGTTCCTACCCTCACCATGATAACCAGGATCTACAGTCCTACCCTCACCATGGTAACCAGGATCTACAGTCCTACCCTCACCATGGTAACCAGGATCTACGTTCCTACCCTCATGGAAGGATGCCAGCAGCCATTTGCACATGGCGGTTAGTGATTTTTGCTCAAAGTCCAGGCACGCTGCCGCCTGTATAGATCACTCAGCGTGCCTGGAAGTTGGCATTGATATGGATTTTGGTAAAAGAAAGCTTTGTAAATGAGGCACCTGGTCCTCAGGCCGTGCTGACTCGGATCTGACGGGGAACAGCAAGTCGGTCTGTTGCGTTAATGACACGTAATGCCATTAAACGCACTCAAAATCCACTCATCCTTTTGCTTTTTGCCACATAATGGAGTCGATAATGTGAGTCACTCACGTAGCCTGATGAGGGCAGAGTAAAAGGTGTCATTTACTGACTGCCGAGCAAATTATGACAAAAAGAAAAAGGAAACAGAAAAAAGAAGGTTGGGGACCGTCTAATGCATCAATCCTAGATGATCAGTAATGATTAGAAGGGACGATCATTTCCAAGACCCCCACTAACGAAACCTTCATGTAACTGTTTATTCACATTTGCAGTTCTTCGTTTGTTCCCATGTCTTTCTTATTAATGAATATCACATTCTAGCACCCCCATCGTATCCAATCACGTCCCATGAAGCAGAAATCAAATTAAAATAAAATCTTTTTCAGTCATGCGTCACAAACGTGATGAAACGTGGCCAAAGGTTGAGGCGCAGGTTTGGTTACGTAAACCACTTCAAAATAGAAAATTATTATAGAGGTATAAAAAAACAAGTTATTCGTTTTAGACTTTTAGCAACCATCTTTTTTGGTTAGCTTTGCTAATCTGTACCGAAAGCCCAATAAGGGCATATTTGTGCCAAGTTCACCCTTTATGGATGAACTATATCCCCAACAAGAATCACTTTGCTGTAAACAAAAAAAACCAGAGCATTTTTGGCTCAGCACTCTCTTCACCACGACGGACCGATGCAGCGTCCTAGTTATTGCTGACACCGCACCGATCCGCCTGTTGATCTCCCGTTCCATCCTTCCCCCACTCGTGAACAAGACCCAGATATACATAAACTCCTCCAACTTTGGCAGGATCCTGTTCCTGATGTGGAAAGGGCATTCCACCCTTTTCCGGGCGAGGACCATGGTCTCGGATTTGGAGGCGCTAATTCCCATCCCGGCCGCTTCAAACCGATCCAGTGAGAGCTGGAGATCACGGTCCGATGAAGCCAACAGGACCACATCATCCACAAAAAGCAGAGATCCGATCCTGAGGTCACCAAACCGGGTCCCTCCAACGCCTCGGCTGCGCCTAGATATTCTATCCATAAGGGTTCAGAATGAAACTTTTCAAAATATTTTTTAAAAAACTGTTGCAAACTGCTCCACAAAAAATGATTTACTTTGCAAAACATTTCAAAATTCAAACAAACACCCTCTTTTTCTTCTCATTTTGGCATTTCCCTCCAGGGGGCGCCACAGCAAGTAAGTTTCTTCCATCTAACCCTGTCTGCTGCATACTCTTGGGTTCATATCCTCCTTCACTGCATCCATAAAACCTCCCACGACGCCTACAAAATGACTCGTTTTCATGGCAATTATGGTACATTCTAGGCGGCCATTGTTACAGTGCAGTCAGAAATAAAACTGTTCACCTCTTCTTTCGTCACTATGGCTCTTTAAAAGAGCGGGGAGGCGATGGCTCAGTGGTAAAGTGTTCAGAACGGAAGTTTGCGGGTTTGATTCCCACTGAGTTCACGTCTGGGGTTCTTAGAGAGGACACCTAACCCCCCGTTTCTCCAACCATTGGTGCCGTCGTGGCAGCCTGCTGCGGTGTAATGCAGCGCACAAATTACCCCATTCAAGGATAAAAAAAATGTATATATTATAATTATAAATTGACTGCAAAATCTTTTACGATCTGCTGATAAATACAGATTTTAAGATTTCAGTAAGGTGTGAAAGATTCCCCGAAAAAGGTAGGCAGGAGGAATGGCTTGATAGGTAGAATTCCTTTTTCTCTCTGCCTCTGTTGTCATGGGTGATAACGACTCGAGGGAGTGATTATAAGTGAAATTTAGATTTTCATTATTTATTTTTATCTATAGCTCTTCTGGGTTTCATAAAAGCAATGCAGTTAAAAATGTTTTCAGCCTGATTAGAGTTCCTCTGGTACCAGAATACCTCTCCGTGATTAGCTGCACAAACATCATCAGTGTTTTTCTTTTGACGATAAGAACGACATTTCTGTTGTTTTGAGTTTGTAATAACTTTTATAACAGAATGCATTTTTCTTCACTAACTGAGAGCAAATTTTTTGATCACTAAACATCATTTTAATTTATAGTTAATTGATACAGTTAAAAAAAAACCATCTCAAAATCAAAACCTTTTATTTAGCTTCAACAAATGTGTGATTTTGGTACAAAAAGAACTGTTTTTTCCTACTAATATTCTCACTTTTGACCACTGGACTACCACATAGCTGTGGGCTTTTTTACTATACATTACAGTACTATGAAGTATGGAGCCCAAAAAAGTGGGAAAAGATTTGAGTGGGAGATCGACAGACAGATTGGTGTGCCGTATGCAATAATCAGGACGCTGCATCGATCCGTTGTGGTAAAGAAAGAGGTGAGCCGAAAAGCA
The DNA here is from genome assembly GCA_902685375.1 of Neostethus bicornis. NCBI lineage: Eukaryota > Metazoa > Chordata > Actinopteri > Atheriniformes > Phallostethidae > Neostethus > Neostethus bicornis. The sequence goes on along the minus strand of CACRXE010000066.1, from coordinate 1,147,037 downwards.
AAGCTCTCGATTTACAAGTCGATCAATGTTCCTACCCTCACCATGGTAACCAGAATCTCCGTTCATACCCTCACCATGGTAACCAGGATCTACGTTCATACCCTCACCATGGTAACCAGGATCTACGTTCCTACCCTCACCATGGTAACCAGGATCTATGTTCCTACCCTCACCATGGTAACCAGGATCTACGTTCCTACCCTCACCATGGTAACCAGGATCTACTTTCCTACCGTCACCATGGTAACCAGGATCTACATTCCTACCCTCACTATGGTAACCAGGATCTACGTTCCTACCCTCACCATGGTAACCAGGATCTATGTTCCTACCCTCACCATGGTAACCAGGATCTATGTTCCTACCCTCACCATGGTAACCAGGATCTACGTTCCTACCCTCACCCAGCTGTCGGTGGTGACCGAAAAAATGAAATCCCAGATACAAGCGGTTGAAATGAGCTTCCTTCACAGGGTGGCTGGGCTCTTACTCAGCGATAGAGGGAGGCGCTCTGCCATCCGGGAAGCGCTTAGAGTAGAGCCACTGCCCCTCCAGGTCAAGAGAAGCCAGATGCGGTGGTTTGGGCATCTAGTTAGGATGCCTCCCGAGCGCCTCGCTGTTAAAGTGTTTCAGGCTATGTCCCCAAGGGAGGAGACCCAAAGGCAGACCTCCTACCCACACAGCTGGCTGCGGAACGCATCGGGTTCCTTCAAAATGAGCTGAAGGATATAGCCTTGGTGAGGGAAGCTTGAGCTTCCAAGATGAGGTAGCTGCCCCCACAACTCTGCCTCGGATAAGCAGAAGACGATGAATCGAAAGATAAGAATAGACAATCTTATCTTTTGAATGGCTGAAGTGAAAAATTTTGATGGTGACTCAAGATTTTTTAGATGAAAAAAATAAACCTTGTCTTCAATACAGTGTGTCAGTGTCAAGTCAACCTTGACACTGATTTATAGTTGGTACTGAGTAAATGTGGGCAGTTTCTTTAAAATCCTTTCTGTTTTCTAGATTTAAAACAGTAACAGAAAACATGATTTAACCCTGACCACATTGTGACCTGTAAATCCACATCTTTACTATGGTTTTATGCTGAAAACAAAAGAAAAAAGCAGTGCTGTCTTTTTCTCGCTTTGTGGTCGATTAACGAAAGACAACTGTTGTCATTGGAACTTCTGAGAAATTATTTTCATTAATCTCTTCAGAAAATGTTAACGCTGATAAAAAATTCATTAGGTTTATAAAATCAGGTCAGAGACCTCCATGATTTTGAATTATAGCTGCAATAATAAAAAAAAAAACCCTGATCATTGGAAAACATAAATTTATAAACTATAAGTCTGGAAGCAGATATCTGATTATCAGTGTGTGTGTGTGTGTGTGTGTGTGTGTGTGTTCACCCTTAATCATTGCACTGTACTTCCACTGGATTGCAAATTCCTCCAGAGACTAATCAGCCATGATTAGCCGATGGGCTACGTGATCGGCCTTCATGTGAATACATTTCTTTTTACTCTGAAAGTAGCCACTTGCATCATCGTGGGTCTCGTCAAGCTCTCTTTAGAACTGATAAGTGAATCTTTTCTGCGGTTACGATCTATCTGGTTTAGAGATTTTAGAGACAGTAAAAGGCTGAGCTAAAGACGTTTCTCGTGATAAGTTGCCTTTAAATCCCAGAAAAGAGAAATAAGAATGAGTCGATGCCAAGACTGAGAATGAGTCTTTAATTCCATTGGTTCGGGTTAAATTGTTTTTATTTCAGTTTGCATTAAAATTGTTTATTTCTTTTTTTTTAAATATCATATTCATTTGTCATGGGGAAATTGTTTTTGCTGCATTGAGCCACTAATATTAACAGAGTGAATGGTCTAACCCAGTGGTCCCCAACCTTTTCTGTGCCACAGACCGGTTTAGGGTCTGACAATATTTTCACGGACTGGTCTAGAAGTGTAGCAGAAAAACTAAACAAGACCAGCCTGAAAACTGGCTTTTTTAATCAATAAGATCAAACTTAAAGCCACGTTGTCTTCACGAGAAAATTTATCAGCATCGTCTTTATAACATGGAAACATTCTCTCTGCTCGAACGCGCTCTGGTTGTTATGGTAACGGTAAACATACCTTCAAAATAAAAGACATTACAAAAAAATGTGAATAAAAATACCAGTTAGGCTCCTTCACAGTAAGACTAGATCAATCAGAGTTCTGAGTTTGTTTTGCTGGAACCAGACAGTCTCATCTTGACCTGAAACCTGAAGAGTGTTTTAAAGGTTCAGTCTGCTTCGTAACTCTGGAACTCCCCTTAAAGACGTTTCGTATAGATCTTTGATTTTTACTCATTTTACTAGTTTAGGGATTAAAATTTAATGAAATGATGCGTCACTGGTGAATCATTGATAGATTCCTCTCAGCCTTCCAAGACAGATCCCACATTCTGATTTGAAGGCCTTGCCAGCCTTCTTGGTGTACAGGTAAACAATACAGTTACCTAGGGTCTTCGATAGTCTGGTGATGTAGTGAAAACCTACGGCGGTAAGTGAGGCGTTGCGCCATCATGAAGCTGGTATCGCCTAAACCGGAAGAGTTGAAACTAAAGAGCAAGGAGAAGGAGCAAACGATCAACCAGTGGCCTTCATTAGCCACAAAGTGGGTTTACTAAGAATATGGCCCACACCTCTGCAAAAGATCTGCCCGACAGAGAAAAATCCTGGCACTCCACTAAATTGGGAGTGTTGGGCTTGAAGGCACGACTGGGATTCAAATACAAATCATACGCATCAGACATTTGAATTTCCCGGCGTCCCTCACGTCTGAAGGTAAATAATGGATAAATCCAAGAAAAAGAACATTTCTGAAGATAACAGAACATTTTATGCTACGTGGGCAGATTCTTTTACTTTCACTGCTGGTGAAACTGGTTTATTAGTCTGCGTAATATGTAGTGAAAAACTGGCAAACAACAAAAAGTCATGTTGCGAGACATTTCGAGAACAAACACTCGGCCTTTGCTAAAAAATATTCCAAGGGAGTGGAGCGAAAAAAGGCAGTTTCGGAGCTGATGCGGAAGTCACTTCCAAAAGTGGATTAAGACTGGAAGTTCAACTACATGTGCGAGTTTCATGGCTGCTCAGGAAATAATCAAGCATAGGAAGCCGTTTACAGACGGAGAATACCTCAAAGAAACTTTTATTAAGATATAAACAAAGAAAATAAAAGACATGCCTCTCTCTGCAAAAAACTGTCCAAGACAGAACTGTGAAGATGGCAGAAAACGTCACCAAACAGCAGATTGAAGATATTAATTCCGCTTTGGCTGACGGTATGCAATCGCCTGTGATTTGACATCGAACCATTAGCGCTGTTCTGCCGACGTGTGGGCTCATCACAGGAAGAAATGATTGAATTGATACCGTTAAAAGGCCAAACACGGGGGACGACATCTGCGAGGCTGTCTTGGATTGGACATCGTGGTGTTGAAGCTCAAAAGCTTGACAGCTGATCTAGAAAACGTGACCGGTCAGAAGGCTGTTCTCGCTCGGAATCACAAATGGAGCGACATTGCAAACCTTCCCAGACATGCCAAAGTTGTGTTTGAGACATGGGATGCCATCACCGACAGCTACGTAAACATGAAGAGGTATGCATTTGCGGTCCTGGCAATCTTTGGATCCACATACATCTATGAGCAGGTCTTCTCCAAAATGAACTTTATTAAAAACAAGCACCGCTCACGCCTCACAGACATCAGTTTACGTCCCTGTTCGGTGACATACTGTAACTCCATAACTACATATTAAGTGAAGTAGTCCTTTATTTTTAATTCAGGAGGACAACTGGCTGCACACCCCAGTACACGCAATGGGACAGAAGCACACTGTACATTTTTTTTTGGTTTGCATTGTTCGTTCAGTGCTGGTGGATAATATTTGAATAAGTTTGGACTCAAATAGACAGACGTAGAAATAAAATTCTGTGTTCTCTGCAGTATTTCATTGATTTCATTTTCATAAATGCAATAGTTTTTTTTAACATAGCATAATATATTTAATGATGTCAAAATGGGTTATGGCTCCAGGTGCTTTCTTTTCAATGGGGGGCGGTCCGAAATGGCTCTTTGAATAAAAACGGTTGCTGACCCCTGCTAAAAATCCTAGTGCTTGTCCTTTGCCGATGAGTCTCTTATATTCCAATGGCTAGGATACAGTATTCCCACCACCATGCTCCAGGCTACAAGGAGAGTTTATAATGAAGTAGAGGTTTTGTTTTGGAAAGGCAACTGCGCAGTGGGTTTATTTAAACCAAATTAAATGAGTAAACTGGAAACAACCTATCAGCATCCGTGCGCTTGTTATATTTTACTAATCAATATGTAGTCTGTGGACTAACTTTGGTATCACATCTTGCGATCTGTATAAAGGAAAGAATTTGAAACATCTCGATGACGACATGAGGCTCACCTTGCTGTGTTTTGGCAAAGAAAAAGAGAAACATTTGGAAGAACAAGGCAACAAACTATCTTCAATTGTAAGTGCTTTAAAGACAAAAATACAGTCAATGAACCAAGATGGCGGATCAAGCAAAATAAAAACTTCGACCACGCACTTCTGCTCCTCAATCAGAAAAGCACGCTTGATCCTGTCACCCACACACTTGGCGCACATTTATCCTGCATAAGCCTACGTGCTTCTTGGTTTTGGACAGTCTCATCAACACCTGAGGTCTAACGGTGCAAATTCCTCACAGCCTTTAAAGACAGATCCCACATTCTGATTTGGGAGCCTTGCGATCCTTCTTGGTGTACAGGTAATAAATAATACTGTTGCCTGGGGGTCTGCGATAGTCTGGTGTTGTTAGAGGCAGTGTTGTAGGACAACCTATGATGGTAAGTAAGGCGTTGCACCATCTTGTTGCTGGTATTGCCCGAACCGAAAGAGTTGAAAGTAGAGTACATGGAGAAAGAGCAAAAGATCAACCAATGTCCTTAATTAACCACACCTCCACAAAAATCAGCCCGACGGAGAAATATGCTGGCATTCCACTCATTAGGGAGTGTCTTGGGCTTGAAGGCACAACTGGGATTCAAATACAATGAAGTAGAGGTTTTGTTTTGGAAAGGAAACTGCCCAGTGGTTTTATTTAATCAAATTAAATACGGGTAAACCTGGAATAATCTATCAGCATCTGTATGCCTGTTATATTTACCCAATCAACATGTAGTCTGTGGACTAACTTTTGATGTCACATCTTGCTATCTGCATAGAGGAGAGCATTAGAAACATCTTGATGACGACAAGAGGCACACCTTGCTGTGTAAATGTTGTGGCAAAGATAAAGTGAAACTTTTGGAAGAACAAGGCCACATAATATCTTCGATTGTAAGTGCCGTAAAGACAAATTAAGGTCAATGGAACAAGATGGCGGATCAAACAAACATAAAGTAACATTAAAAACACAATCTTTCCACATGTTTTACTCTGATTTCTGTTCGTAACAAATAGTTTTTATTGTTTCACACAGTTTGGTTTGTTCATAATCCAGTGGTCCCTGGAGGGGACGGCAGGAAGGTGGTGAGGACATTCCGTGTAACAGTCACTGGTGTTGGGCACGCTGCTGTCTGAGACACAGGCTAAAAATTCAAATGGTCGAGGTCTATCATTTCCCTGTGATTCCCACTCAGAACCAACAAACACATACGAAGTGCCTTTAACTGCGGTCTTAAAAAACCTTGATATGAATTAACTACTAGCTGGTAAGAATAAACCTGACTTAGCAACGCGTTGGTAAGGACGTTGGTTTGTTTATTTTACTTCGATTTTACCTGAAAATGTAAAAAATCAGAAGGATTGCAAATTCTAATTTTCAACACCTGATTATTTTTGTCTCATTAGAGGTTTTTAACGATTAACTACTCTTCATTTCAAGACTGATTTCCGTGTATTTTTTAGCTGATTGTGACATTGAATCCACACTAATGGTGAGCAAACTTGGATTCTGGAAACAAAAGTTTATAAAATATGACGATATAATAACTACAACACAAGAGAATTGAAATTGTTAAATCTGTTTACTTTAAATTAAAAAAAGACATTCATCCTCTTTTTTGTCTGAGAAAATTTATTATTAGTTTAGGTAAAACGTGTTTAAATGTAAGAGTGAAAAACCTGCTTTCCTCTGCTCCACTCAACTGCTATTTAAACTCTTTGTTTTTGACACGGGCAATCTTCCACCCAAAGGTACAAGTCTGGATATACTGTAGACATATGTTCACTTTCACCAAAATAAGTTTGTCATTTTTGCAAACAGTACTTTTAAAAGGAGGTAAAAAGTTGTAGTTTCAGACAAGCAATTTAGTGAAATTGTCGTTTCATGGGTCAGAATGATTATTTTAATCGATCAGAAGGCTGTAAAAATACAGTATGTAAGTCAATAAACACAAACATATTCAGCCTAGCATTAGAAAAAAACTATCTTAGCTTCAGACATGAATAAGAACCAAAAACTGGCTTTAAAGTTACACAAGTTCTTCTAACAATACAATCAATGTGCTGATGTTTGGCCTGCTCCGTAGCCAATCAACTGCCATTCAAAAATCACAAAAGTACGGAGACTCAGCTTGTTTAAACAGAAACAGTTCATTCATATTTTATGCAAGACGTTTATCTTTCATATCTTTTTAAAGAAGTTATGAGTCCAAAATGTTATTACTCTGAACTGCAAAATAGTGGCAATAAAAACAAGTAGTAAAATCTAAAATTGGTTTAGTGACTTTTATCAATCCTCATAATTGATATGAGCAGTGGATCAGCTAGAGGGAGAAGCATTTCAATGGTCACCATTCAACTAGAAGCGGTAACGTTGAGCAGAAGAAATGGAACATGTCCAAGGACGGTCACATTGGCGCTTTCATCGCTGCATTCCGTATTCGGTTGCCACTCGGTAATCCATTGCTGTTCCTGAGACAATTGCACAAATTCCAGTTGCTTTTGGGACATGCTCAGAAAATGAGAATTTTAATGAACCCAGTTAGCACACAATATGTCAACTACCCTCCACCCCAAATGTGGACAAATGAAGCTCAATCACTTTTACTTATTCTTGTACCACTTACGTTAATAGAATATTAGCACGACACTACTAACACCCAGACAGTAGAAATGATGTTATCTAAGTCAACAATCTCCTGTCTGACCACTTTATTCTACTGTCTCAAAAGGAAGCAAGTTCTTCTTTCAGAGCAAAGTTCAGGCCAATAGATTAGACATCACCTCATTTTCCAAAGAAACTTGCTTGTCCTCTATCTGCTGACTGTCTCCAGGAACAACTTGTACTTCCACATTTTAGATGGACAAGCAAACGCTCAATGAAAGTATTTGATTGAAAACGAAGTGTGTTCGTCTCTTCTTGCTTACGACAGTTAAGATCATGGAAAAGGAGTGAAAGATCAACCAGAGGCCTTTATTAGCCACACAGTGGGCTTACTAAGAACATGGCCCATACCGCTGCAAAAGATTGGCCCGACAGAGAAACATGCTGGCATTCGACTAAATTGGGAGTGTCTTGGGCTTGATGGCACAACTGGGATTCAAATACAAGTCAGACACATCAGAGATGGTCAGCAGCTTTCACACATTACTAGCAGAGGCCTTGTGTAACTCTCCAAATAGTGAAGGGTTATCTCCAAAGCTAAAAAGCGTAGTGCTTGCCCTTTGCCGATGGGTCTGTTCCATCACCATGCTCCAGGCTAAAAGGAGAGTTTACAATGAAGTAGAGGTTTTGTTTTGGAAAGGCAACTGCCCAGTGGTTTTATTTAACCAAAATAAATACGAGTAAACCTGGAAACATCCTATCAGCATCTGTGCGACTGTTATATTTTAACACTCATTATGTAGTCTGTGGACTAACTTTTGACATCAAACCTTGCATTATACATAGAGCAGAGCATTTGAAACATCTAGATGACAACAAGAGCTTTTAAATGCTTTGAAATGAGCGGGTTGATTCTAAATCTTGTGGCAAAGATAAAGTGAAACTTTTGGAAGAACAAAGCCACATAATATCTTTGATAGTAAGACAAAAATAAGGTCAATGGAACATACAAACTGAAAGTAACGTTAAAAACACGATCTCTCCACATGTTTTACTCTGATTTCTGTTCGTAACAAATAGTTTTTATTGTTTCACACAGTTTGGTTTGTTCATAATCAAGTGGTCCCTGGAGGGGACGGCAGGATGGTGGTGAGGACATTCCGTGTAACAGTCACTGGTGTTGGGCACGCTGCTGTCTGAGACGCTGTTAAAAATTCAAATGGTCGAGGTCAATCATTTCCCTGCGATTCCCACTCAGAATCAACAAACACATACTTATTTCTGAGTGCGTTCAACTGCGGTGTTAAGGAACCTTGATTTCAATTAACTACGAGCTGGTAAGAATCAACCTGACTTAGCAACACGTTGATAAAGATTTGTTTATTTTACTTCGATTTTACCTTAAAATGTAAAAAATCAGAAGGATTGCAAATTCTAATTTTCAACACCTAATTATTTTTGTCTCATTGGAGGTTTTAACGATTAACGACTCTTCATTTCAAGACTGATTTCTGTGTATTTTTAGCTGATTGTGACATTGAATCCACACTAATGGTGAGCAAACTTGGACTCTAGAACCAAAAGTTTATAAAATACGACAATCTACAAACTACAACACAAGAGAATTGAAATTGTTGCATCTGTTTACTTTAAATTTAAAAAAAGACTATTATTGATCCTCTTTTTTGTCTGAGAAAATTCATTATTAGTTTAGGTAAAACATGTTTAAATGTAAGCGTGAAAAACCTGCTTTCCTCTGCTCCACTCAACTGCTATTTAAAGTCTTTGTTTTTGACACGAGCAAACTTCCACCAAAAGGTACAAATCTGGATATACTGTAGACATACAGTATGTTCACTTTCACCAAAATAAGTTTGTCATTTTTGCAAACAGTACTTTTAAAAGGAGGTAAAAAAGTTGTAGTTTCAGACAAGCAATTTAGTGAAATTGTCATTTCATGGGTCAGAATGATTTTTTGACTAGAAGGCTGTAAAAATACAGTATGAAAGTTAATAAACAGAGAAATGTATTCAGCCTAGCATTAGAAACAGACTATCTTAGCTTCAGACATGAATAAGAACAAAAAAGTGGCTTTAAAGTTACACAAGTTCTTCTAACAATACAATCAATGTGCTGATGTTTGACCTGCTCCGTAGCCAATCCACTGCCATTCAAAAATCACGAAAGTGGCTAGCTCCACATCTGGTAGGCGAGCTGCCCCGGAATCTTTGCTGGATTTCTCTAAGTTTGAAGCCATTAAGAACCCAACAAGTTCTCAAGCAGACCTCTGATACCAAAGAACAAAGGAGATCTTTACCTGGGCTCAACAATGGCGGAAAGAGAGACTCAACAGGAAAAGTTCCTCCGGAGTCATCTTCAGAAGAAGCCTTGTTTAACCCAGACCGTCTCGCTGTGATGATGGAAGAAATGCCCTTAGAGCAGGGTCAAGTTGTTGATGAGAAGGTGGATTCAGCAGCCAGGCATGACCGGAAAAGTCACTTGTCTGGTCAGAGTGAAGTACATTTTGATCTCTGCTTAACTGTGGCCACAAACGGAGACTCAGATGGAAGTGGAGAAGCAAAAAAAGTCACAACTGAACATCGAGAAATGGAGGGCCTTAATGAAAGCCGTCCCATATCAAAAGAAAAGTCAGCCAAAGGACAATCCACAAACGTCTTCAATGACAGAAAAAGAGACAGAGCAACAACCCAGTGAAGCATTGGATGAGAAAGACAAATGGCCAAGCAAAGGACAAAACCAACAACCTGCAAAACAAATTGAATGATCAAGATGCGGCCTTGTTTTCTGTTTGAAGTGGCATTGCTATGCAAAAAGATACACAGTTTTCAATTTTTCGTACACGATGTGTGAAGACTCCAAGAAGCCTCATAAGTTAACTGAAGGATACAAAAACCGAATGGATCACGCTGCCACAGCCTTAGAGAAAATCCTTCCAGTTTTTAGCCCCCATCGTACCATCTCCGGACAGCAGCAGTTCAAACCTCTGAGGATTAGAACCAACATCAAAAGGACATGGAGCAGTAAACCAGCACGACGTGATGGAACACAAACAAGGTTTGCTGACAGAATTGAACACTGGTTTGGCTTCGCTCAGCCTGACATCGACCTAAAGCTTTATGATCCACTACGTGAGACAAGTGAACTGACTTCAGAACCGGGCTAAACAAAGAGAATCTTCAAGTCATGAGGGCGAAATGATCAGAAGGCACTTTGTGTATTGTGGCACTAATTCAATCACTTTTTCAACCATACTCTGAAAACTGAGATCTTCGACCATGGGAAGAAGATCTGAAATGGCCAAATCAGAAAACACAAGCATTGTAAAATAAAGTATAAATCCGGATATACTGTAGATATATGTTCACTTTTATCACCATAAGTTTGTCATTTCTCCAAACTGTACTTTTAAAAGGAGGTTAAAAGTTCTAGTTTCAGACAAGCAATTTAGTAAAAATGTCATTTAATGGGTCAGAATGATTTTTTGACCAGAAGGCTGTAAAAACACAGTATGAAAGTCAATAAACACAGAAATCATATCACCAGCGCATTAGCAACAACTATCTTAGCATCAAACATGAATCAGTGGAACAACACAAGGCTTTATAGTAACACAAGTTCTTTCAATAATATAATCAAAGCATAGGCTGATGTCGGACCTGTTCCCCAGCCAATTTGCAAATAATGACAGTTCGAAGACTCAGCTTGTTTAAAGCAACAGTTGGTTCATATTTTATGCAACGTCAAAGAGCAAACAGTGAGCGAAAAAAACAAACTGACCGCAACGAGACACGAGTGTGTATCTTTGATAGGAGTCCAAAATGTTATTACTCTGGACTGCAAAAAATGTAGCAATCAATAAATTAATGAAAATCTGAAACTGTTTTAGTGAATCCACATATTTGACTTGAGCAGTGGACCAGCTAGAGGGAGAAGCATTTCAATGGTCACCATTCAACTAGAATCGGAAACGTTGAGCAGAAGAAATGGAACACTTCCAAGGAGGTCCACCTTCATGCTTTCACCGCTGCATTCTGGATTCGATTCCCACTCGGTAATCCATTGCTGTTCCAGTCGTTGACTTTTGTAATCATTATAAACTCTATGTCATTGAGAATCCGCAGGTGGTTATTATGGCCTGTGGCCAGTTCAAAGATCTGCCTCCACGAATGTTTTCGATCATTTTTGCTCAAAACAAATGATCGAAATTTGTTTTGATTCTTACCTGGTAAGAATCAACCCGACAAAGCCACGCGTTGATAAGGACGTTAATTTGTTTATTTCACATCAATTTTACCTTAAAATGTATAAAATCAAAAAGAAAGCAGTTATTTATTTAAACCAACAAATTATTTTTGTGTCATTGGAGGTTTTAACAATTAACTACTCTTCATTTCAAGACGGATTTTTGAGTATCTTTTAGCTGATTTTGACATTAAACCACACTAATGATGAGCAAACTTGGACTCTGGAACCAAAAGTTTATAAAATAGGATGATCTAAAAACTACCACTCAAGAGAATTGCAGTTTTTAATACATCTGGTTTACTTTGAACAAAAAATATTATTATACATCCCCTTTTTTTGTCAGAGAAAACTTATTTTTAGTTTAGGTAAAACATGTTTTCCTCTGCTCCACTCAACTGCTATTTAAACTCTTTGTTTTTGACACGAGCAAACTTATCTCATAAGGTATAAATCCGGATATACTGTGGATACATGTTCACTTTTACCACCATAAGTTTGTCATTTTTGCAAACCGTACTTTTAAAAGGAGGTTAAAAGTTATAGTTTCAGACAAGCAATTTAGTGAAATTGTCATTTCATGGGTCACAATAATTTTTTTGACCAGAAGGCTGTAAAAATACATCATGTAAGTCAATAAACAGAGAAATCACATAGACAGAGAATTAGCAACAGACTATCTTAGCTTCAGACATGAATCAGAAGAAACAAAAAAGTTGCTTTAAAGTAACACAAATTCTTCTAATAATATAATCAATGCATAGGCTGATGTCGGACCTGTTCCCCAGCCAATCCACTGCCATTCAAAAATCACAAAAGTACGGAGACTCAGCTTGTTTAAACAGAAACAGTTCATTCATATTTTATGCAAGACGTTTATCTTTCATATCTTTTTAAAGAAGTTATGAGTCCAAAATGTTTTACTCTGAACTGCAAAATATCAGCAAAAAAAACAAGTAGTAAAATCTAAAATTGCTTTAGTGACTTTTATCAATCTTCATATTTGACTTGAGCAGTGGATCAGCTAGAGGGAGAAGCATTTCAATGGTCACCATTCAACTAGAAGCGGTAACGTTGAGCAGAAGAAATGGAACATGTCCAAGGACGGTCACATTGGCGCTTTCATCGCTGCATTCCGTATTCGGTTGCCACTCGGTAATCCATTGCTGTTCCTGAGACAATTGCACAAATTCCAGTTGCTTTTGGGACATGCTCAGAAAATGAGAATTTTAATGAACCCAGTTAGCACGCAATATGTCAACTACCCTCCACCCCAAATGTGGACTAATGAAGCTCAGTCACTTTTACTTATTCTTGTACCACTTACGTTAATAGAATATTAGCACGACACTACTAACACCCAGACAGTAGAAATGATGTTATCTAAGTCAACAATCTCCTGTCTGACCACTTTATTCTACTGTCTCAAAAGGAAGCAAGTTCTTCTTTCAGAGCAAAGTTCAGGCCAATAGATTAGACCACACCTCATTTTCCAAAGAAACTTGCTTGTCCTCTATCTGCTGACTGTCTCCAGGAACAACTTGTACTTCCACATTTTAGATGGACAAGCAAACGCTCAATGAAAGTATTTGATTGAGAACAAAGAGTGCTCGTCTCTTCTTGCTTACGATAGTTAAGATCATGGAAAAGGATCGAAAGATCAACCAGAAGCCTTTATTAGCCACACAGTGGGCTCACTAAGAACATGGCCCATACCTCTGCAAAAGATTGGCCTGACAGAGAAACATGCTGGCATTCCACTACATTGAGAGTGTCTTGGGCTTGATGGCACAGCTGGGATTCAAATACAAGTCAGACACATGAGAGATGGTCAGCAGCTTTCACACATTGCCAGCAGGCCTTGTGTAACTGTCCAAATAGTGAAGGGTTATCTCCAAGGCTAAAAAGCCTAGTGCTCGCCCTTCACGATGGGTCTGTCCCATCACCATGCTCCAGGCTAAAAGGAGAGTTTACAATGAAGTAGAGGTTTTGTTTTGGAAAGGCAACTGCCCAGTGGGTTTATTTAACCAAATTAAATACGAGTAAACCTGGAAACAACCTATCAGCATTCGTGAGCCTGTTATAGTTTACCAATCAATATGTAGTGTGTGGTCTAACTTTTGGAAACACATCTTCCATTCTACATAGAGGAGAGCATTTGAAACATCTAGATGACAACAAGAGCTTTTCAATGCTTTGAAATGAGCGGGTTTATTCTTTATCTTGTGGCAAAGATAAAGTGAAACTTTTGGAAGAACAAAGCCACATAATATCTTTGATAGCAAGACAAAAATAAGGTCAATGGAACAAGATGGCGGATCAAACAAACGGAAAGTAACGTTACCAAATAGTTTTTATTGTTACACACAGTTTGGTTTGTTCATAAACCAGTGGTCCCTGGAGGGGACGGCAGGATGGTGGTGAGGACATTCCGTGTAACAGTCACTGGTGTTGGGCACGCTGCTGTCTGAGACACTGCTAAAATTCAAATGGTCGAGGTCTATCTATCATTTCCCTGCGATTCCCACTCAGAATCAACATACATATTTCTGAGTGCGTCAAACCTTGATATGAATTAACTACTAGCTGGTAAGAATTAACCCGACGTAGCAACGCATTAATAAAGACGTTGATTTGTTTATTTTACTGCAATTTTACCTCAAAATGTAAAAAATCAGAAGGATTGCAAATTCTAATTTTCAACACCTGATTATTTTTGTCTCATTGGAGGTTTTAACGATTACCAATCTTCATTTCAAGACTGAATTTTGTGTTTTTTGTAGTAGATGGTGATATTGAACCACACTAATGGTGAGCAAACTTGGACTCTGGAAACAAAAGTTTATAAAATATGACGATATAATAACTACAACACAAGAGAATTGAAATTGTTACAACTGTTTACTTTAAATTAAAAAAAGACTATTATTCATCCTCTTTTTTGTCTGAGAAAATTCATTATTAGTTTAGGAAAAACATGTTTAAATGTAAGAGTGAAAAACCTGCTTTCCTCTGCTCCACTCAACTGCTATTTAAAGTCTTTGTTTTTGACACGAGCAAACTTCCACCAAAAGGTACAAATCTGGATATACTGTAGACATATGTTCACTTTCACCAAAATAAGTTTGTCATTTTTGCAAACAGTACTTTTAAAAGGAGGTAAAAAGTTGTAGTTTCAGACAAGCAATTTAGTGAAATTGTCGTTTCATGGGTCACAATAATTTTTTAATCGACCAGAAGGCTGTAAAAATACAGTATGTAAGTCAATAAACACAGAAATATGTTCAGCCTAGCATTAGAAACAAACTATCTTAGCTTCGGACATGAATAAGTAGAACAAAAAAGTGGCTTTAAAGTTATACAAGTTCTTCTAATCGTACAATCAATGTGTAGATGTTTGACCTGCTCCGTAGCCAATCCACTGCCATTCAAAAATCACGAAAGTGGCTAGCTCTATGTCTGGTAAGGCGAGCTGCCCCGGAATCTTTGCTTGATTTCTTTGAGTTTGAAGCTTGTTGGGTTCTTAATATGGGGTTAGTAGAAGAATGTCATTATGTGTGCCATAAAGCTTCCAAAATAGTGAAGCAGCAGCACATTTACCTAAAATATAACATTTGAAACTTTTCTCCCCACAGTAAACATGAATCTTTTCGTCCATATAAGATGCAAACGCTGTAGTAGAAGCAGGATTTAAGTCTTATGTGCAGACAACCAGCAGCGCACTATAACTTATATATCTCAGAACATAAAGGACGACTTCATTTCTAATGTCTTTGCCAAACAAATGTTTCACAGTAGGAGTAAAAATGGAGGAATTGTCTGGTTTTTCAATTTGTAAATATGTTCAAAAGTCTTGCACCGTGCATGTTTATTGAAAAAAAAAATCACGGAAGTTAGAAGACTCAGCTTGTTTAAACAGCAACAGTTCGTTCATATTTCATGCAATGTCAAAGAGCAAACAGTGAGAAAAAAAAAAAAAAAACTGGCCATAACGAGACATGAATGTGTATCTTTAATAGTTTTATAAAAAGTTCTTAGAGTCCAAAATGTTATTATTCTGGACTGCAATAAATTAATTAAAATCTGAAACTGTTTTAATGAATCCTCATATTTGACTTGAGCAGTGGACCAGCTAGAGGGAGAGCATTTCAATGGTCACCATTCAACTAGAATCGGAAACGTTGAGCAGAAGAAATGGAACATTTCCAAGGAGGGTCACATTGATGCTTTCATCGCTACATTCTGGATTCGATTCCCACTCGGTAATCCATTGCTTTTCCAGTCGTTGACTTTTGTAATCACTCTATGTCGTTGAGAATTAGCAGGTGGTTATTATGGCCTGTGGCCAGTTCAAAGATCTGCCTATGCGAATGTTTTCGATAATTTGTGCTCAAAACAAAAAATTATCGAAATTTGTTTTGATTCTTACCTGGTAAGAATCAACCCGACAAAGCCACGCGTTGATAAGGACGTTAATTTGTTTATTTCACATCAATTTTACCTTAAAATGTATCTTAAAATGTATAAAATCAGAAAGATTGCAGTTTTTTATTTAAACCAACGGATTATTTTTGTGTCATTGGAGGTTTTAACAATGAACTACTCTTCATTTCAAGTCGGATTTTTGAGTATTTTTTAGCTGATTTTGACATTAAACCACACTAATGATGAGCAAACTTGGACTCTGGAACCAAAAGTTTGTAAAATAGGATGATCTAAAAACTACCACTCAAGAGAATTGCAGTATTTAATACATCTGGTTTACTTTGAACAAAAAATACTATTATTCATCCCCTTTTTTGTCTTGGATAACTTATTTTTAGTATAGGTAAAATGTGTTTGATTGCAATGCTGAAAATTGCGCTTTCCTCCGCTCCACTCAACTGCTATTTAAACTCTTTGTTTTTGACACGAGCAAACTTCCACCAAAAGGTACGAATCCGAGATATACTGCAGATACATGTTCACTTTTACCACCATAACTTTATCATTTTTCCAAACTGTACTTTTAAAAGGAGGTTAAAAGTTGTAGTTTCAGACAAGCAATTTAGTAAAATTGTCATTTCATGGGTCAGAATGAATTTTTGACCAGGTTTTAAAAATACAGTATGAAAGTCATTAAACACAGAAATCACATAGACAGAGAATTAGCAAAAGACTATCTTAGCTTCAGACATGAATCAGTGGAACAAAAAAGTAGCTTTAAAGTTACACAAGTTCTATTATAATATAATCAATGCATAGGCTGATGTCAGACCTGTTCCCCAGCTAATTTGCAAATTACGACAGTCCGAAGACTCAGCTTGTTTAAAGCAACAGTTGGTTCATATTTTATGCAACGACAAAGAGAAAACAGTGAGCGAAAAAAACGAAATGGTCTTAACAAGACATGAATGTGTATATTTCATATTTTCATGTCCAAAATGTTGTTACTCTGAACTACAAAAAAGTGGCAATAAATCCACTCAGTAAAATCTAAAAATCTTCTAATAACTTTTATCAATCCTCATATTTGACTTGAGCAGTGGATCAGCGAGAAGGGGAAGCATTTTAATGGTCACCATTCATATAAAAGCCAGCAGAAGAAATAAAACATGTCCAAGGAGGTCCAACTTGAAGCATGCATTTCATAAATCGGTGCCATTTTTCGAAAAACTGTTACAGTACTTGTGTCACATTGAAGATTTCCGATATTCAAACTATCCAGGCTTCAATTCCAACATTTTTTTTTAATGGAGGAACGTGAAACCCAAACATCAACTGATTGATATAAAATCTAATTGATGTGTCGTTGCCGCATTTTGATGAACCGCATTTTGGATGCTTTTAAGCAGGGATACTTCATCCCTCCCGCCATTTTTATTTCTACATTAAAATAGTGCAAAAAAGATCAAAGTTATTTTTAATAAAAAAAATACCATCAACATGTTTCAAGTAATACTTTTGCTAAGACTGCAGACTGAAAATTATTAAAAGATTTTTCTTTCTTTGCGGTTGTTTTTTAAAACTGATAATTCAACCTACACGATTCAGTATCAGGAGAACGCTTCCTTTTCCGAGCCCACAACAAGTCTCAAATAAACAGAGATCGACGCTCCTGGTTTTTAAAACTTTGTGGGCGGTGCTACTCGCCCGAATGTAACCAATCGCTAGCCGGAATGATTCACTGGACTTATCAGCCAATCATTGAGCTGTTTCTTAGCGCGATGCATTCAGGGTTAAAAAAAAAATCTGACAAAACAGGCTCGGCAGATGAAAACAACAAACACAGTTAAATAGACAAAAAAAACGTTCAAATGATCCTATTTTGAGCGTTTTCACTTTTTTTCTGGAAGTAGCAGAAATGGACAGACTGACAGACGAGGTCAGACAGGAATCCCCATGGACAATGATGTTTGCAGATGACATTGTGATCTGTAGTGAGAGGTGGAGGTTTGCACTAGAAAGAAGAGGAATGAAGATTAGTCAGAGTAAAACAGAGTACATGTGTGTGAATGAGAGGGATCCAAATGGTAAAGTGAGGTTACAGGGAGAAGAGAGAAAGAAGGTGGAAGATTTTAAGTATCTAGGATCAACAGTCCAGAGCAATGGAGAGTGTGGAAAAGAGGTGAAGAAGCGTGTTCAGGCAGGCTGGAACGGATGGAGGAAAGTATCAGGTGTGATGTGTGATAGAAGAGTTTTAGATAAAATGAAAGGAAAAGTGGAGAAAACCGTGGTGAGAGCGACCATGCTGATTGGTCTAGAGACAGTGTGGTGAAAGCGGCCATGCTGATTGGTCTAGAGACAGTGTGGTGAGAGCGGCCATGCTGATTGGTCTAGAGACAGTGTGGTGAAAGCGGCCATGCTGATTGGTCTAGAGACAGTGTGGTGAAAGCGGCCATGCTGATTGGTCTAGAGACAGTGTGGTGAAAGCGGCCATGCTGATTGGTCTAGAGACAGTGTGGTGAAAGCGGCCATTCTGATTGGTCTAGAGACAGTGGCACTGAGGAAAAGACAGGAAACAGAGATGTTTGTAGCAGAGATGAAGATGCTGAGGATCTCTCTGGGAGTGACCAGGATGGACAGGATCAGAGGAACAGAACATGGTTTTAAAGTCAGAGAGGTCAGACTGAGATGGTTTGGACATGTGCAGAGGAGAGAGAGAGAGTACATCAGAAGAAGGATGCTGGGTTTGGAACCACCAGGAAAGAGGAGACGGTGGCCGTGTGGTTAGAGCGTTCGCCCACGTACCGGAAGGTCGTGGGATCGCGTCCCACGGAGAGCACGTTTAGGGTCCTTGGAGAAGACACCTAAACCCCGCTTCTCCCACCATTGGCGCCGTTGAAGGGCAGCCTGCTGCGGTGTAAGGAGTGCAGCAAACAAATTTCCCCGGTGAGGGATGAATAGAGTAATTCATTTATTTATTTAAGACCAAAGAGGAGGTTCATGGATACAGTGAAGGAAGACATGAAGATAGTTGGTGTGACTGAAGAAGATGCAGCAGATAGGGTTAGATGGAAGAAACTGACTTGCTGTGGCGCCCCTGAAAGGAAAGTCACAGTTCCTGTGATTTGTGGGGGTTTTTTTGGACACCCATTCTTAACATTTAGAACAATCTGCATTAAGTATTCCCGTTAACTCCAACCAATCACCAGCTTTCTCCAGTGTGAGCCTGAGGTGCTGATCACTGACACTGCAAGCTCTATCGAGCAGACACAGATGAACGTTACCTCGGGGCCAACACACAGATCGATGCTCGCTGCTTCCGATTCTCATGCTTTCATAGTTTGCCCAGCGAGTGATCAAGAGAAATGATGTGAAACATCACGGCTCCTCATCTCACAAGGCTGAATTCAGTATTGATTTTCTGGACAGGACACTGCGGGATGGACTTGCAGAGAACTCACAGAGCACACGCCTGCTCATCATGGTCCCATCAGTCTACTAAACGGACCCTAACTTGATTCTACTCGTTTGTACGGGTGGATTTATATGAAAGGAAAGAGATGATTTGAAAAATTGTTTTTGGTCATTTTAATGTTTAAATTGTTTGGGTGAGTCTTTGTTTTTGTCGTCTTTAACCAGGGATGCACATCGTTTGCTTAAGGCCCAGTACTTAGAGGAACACCTAGAGATGTTACTCTGTCCTCGGTGAGCAGTCTTATTTCTCTAAACTCTGTTGTCATGAAAAAAATGTCCCAACAGTGACCAATATCCTGCTAAAAGCAAACAAGCAGCACGATTGCAGATAAATTTCCAAAACAGACTACAAGTAGTGAGAACTTGGGTTGGCAAACAGATATAGTATGCCAGTTTAATCTCCAACAGGAGAACTTTGTGTCTGGTCGCTCCAAGAGAGAGCTCCAGACAGCCTCTGAACAGCTGCTAGGTGGTGTCGAGCGTGAACGGACATTTCGGCCAAGAAACTGCAACCTAGGATATTTGGACCATGGGACAAAACTGACTAAAAGCAATTATTTTGTGTAATGCAACTGTTTTATTCAATTTCACAGGATACATTATCACAGAAATAGAGTTAGGGTTTGGGTTGAGGAGATATTTAAAGAAAAAAAATGTTTAGTGGCCCAAAAGTCCATCCCAAGTGGCCCACATGGCCCGAATATCCTAGGTTGCAGTTGTATGACCCAACTGTCCATGGCCCAAATGTCCTAGATTTGGTGTTGAGTTGGGTGGAACTGGAACAGCTGCTTGGTACAACAGCTGATAGGTGGAATATGACTATATACAAAGCCAGAGCTACATACGAACTGCTGGAGCTACGTCACGCTAATGTCTTCTTAACGTGATCAGAGAAAGCTGAAGTTTTTTCTATCGCGCCCCCCCTGCATCACGCCGCGTCCCACTATTTAGGAAGCACCCCTTAAACACACTCGCCAATCCCACGTCAGATCTTTTAAAGTTAAATTTTTTATGAAGGAATTTATGTTGCTTTTGTTCAGAGAAATTCACAAGAAGTCTTCAGTCGATTGGTTTTATCAATACTTGATAAAAGTTAAGAAATGACTTCTTGAACTTTTAATTCCGGGACTTGTTTAAACTTTTTTCCGATACCCAGGAATCATATCTTTAGGACATGATTTGGACTTTAATGTTCCGTGAGATTCGTCTCAAAGTCCCTTTGGTTTTTTCTGACCTTTTCATCTCGAGAGAGGCTGACATGGTGAGCATTAACAGGACTTATGTAAGGATTGTTTTACCACAGATTTTCCCTGGTTTATTCCGTCTTCTACCAACACGATTTTATTAGACGAAGGCAGGGTATTTCTTCCAGTCTCTGTACTCTGGTAATCTTTCTACGAGTCTAAGATTTACTGAAATGAGTTACAAAAGCAAGAACATGTGTACCAGAGAAGACACCTGAAGATCAAGCTCAGGAGACAGTGAGGTGTCTTGACTTCCACTTCCTCGTGTTCTCCCTTCGTTCTGGTGATTGCCAGCTTCCTTCCTAATGCGTCACACATGTGTCTCACTGTCTCCCCCTACTATCTGTCTATAATGTCTGTTTTGTCTTAGTTTCTTCGCCAGGTTGTTTTACGTCTTCTTTAGACTTCAGGTTTTTTGTGTCTTTGTTCTTTGTTCTCGAGGTTTGAGTATTATTTGTTTAAACTGCAACCGTCCGGTGATGGTGTCCACAATGTCACATTCAACCTGACGTTTCAATCATAATAAAAACACATTACTGACTTAAAACAGAATCATCAGCAGACACAGTAAGTCCCACAAAAGTGTAACTAATACTTTTAAAAGTTTAAACAGAAACTAGGATTTAGATCAAAGTCGTTTTGGGATTATTCCACCGAAAAGTTTTCTACCCAAACTTTAAATAATTCATTTCTATTATGACGAGACCAAAAATTGATAAACAAATTAAGTTTTTGGAGCCTTTCCTGGTGTTTTTTCTGAAAAACTTTGCTTATTTTGTATTGTTGTGTTTAAAATACTTGAACCAAAGTCCAGGTTTCTTTTAGGAAAACAGAAAAAGGACTTTTAGCCAATGATGAAAGTTTGCTCCACAAAACTTTTCAACAACCCCAAAAAGTTATTTTCTCAGTTTTCTCCAGTTTCTCATAAACAAAAATCTAATTATGTTCTAAGTTTAACCACGTTCTCTGCTGTTCTCTTACTGTGGGAGGTTTAAACATGTGTGGCTTCGCGTTCCTCACATCTCAAGAAATGATTTTAAATCCAGAGAAGAGGCGATGATAAGAAAAAAAGCTTCTTTATCTGCTTTCGACAAAAGGAACTACATCCTGTGTTTGGAGATGAACATTTAGATGCATTTCTAATTTGTCCAGCAGAGGAATGAGGGCCGGCGGCGTGCAGTGGAGAGCTTTCAGTGGAAAATGAAGGATGCCAAAGCTGCGAGAGAAGATAAAAGCCCCCTAAAAATGTCGGAGTAAAAGAGAGCTGGAGATAGAAAGAAATGAATGAGACTGTTTTGAATGAGAAGCTAAGATAACGAGACGCATCTCTTTCCTATCGGGGAAACACATTTTACAAAAAATCCCAACCCATTCCAGTGTTTATATAGCAAGGCTTACCTTCCTGTTGGACAACGTTGACCCTCCTGTTTGGTAGGGCTTTGTAATCTTTGTTGTGGAAAAATTAAGGCCAAACCAGCTGATCTAATCGTTTGATCATTGCGAGAAATCGATAAATGGCTAAAACGATGATGGATTTCTTTCTGAGCCGAGCAGGTTAACGCTCAGATTTACAGAGTTTTTCTAAACGCACCACCATGTGCTTTGTCATGACATGAAGGAAGAAAGCAGAAACAGACCTTTTTTTATCTTGTTCATTGTGCAGTATATAAGCAAATAAGTATGTTTCGAAATATTGCTTGAATTGTTGTGACAGCGGCACGTGGCTCTGCGCTGGGCGGAATGTGGGGCACTCGGGGGACATCCTGAACCACCCCATCTGGCTCCTCTCGACCTGGAGGAGGAGCGGCTCGACACCAAGCTCCTCCCAGATGGCAGAGCTCCTCTCCCGATCTCTGAGTGAAAGCCCAGCAACCCTGTGGAGGAAGCTCATTTCGGCCGCTTGTACCCGCGATCTCATTCTTTCGGTCACCACTCACAGCTGGCGACCATAGATCATAGATCCTGACCATAGATCCTGGTTACCATGGTGTGGGTAGGAATGTAGATCCTGGTTACCATGGTGAGGGTAGGAACGTAGATCCTGGTTACCATGGTGAGGGTAGGAACGTAGATCCTGGTTACCATGGTGAGGGTAGGAACGTAGATCCTGGTTACCATGGTGAGGGTAGGAACGTAGATCCTGGTTACCATGGTGAGGGTAGGAACGTAGATCGACTTGTAAATCGAGAGCTTTACTTTTCGGCTCAGCTCTCTCTTTACCACGACGGACCGATGCAGCGTCCTAGTTATTGCTGACGCCGCACCGATCTGCCTGTCGATCTCCCGCTCCATCCTTCCCCCACTTGTGAACAAGACCCTGAGATACTTAAACTCCTCCACTTGGAGCAGGACCTTGTCCCTGACCCGCAGGGGGCATTCCACCCTTTTCCAGGCGAGGACCATGGTCTTAGATTTGGAGGCGCTAATTCCCATCCTGGCCGCTTCACACTCGGCAGCAAATCGATCCAGTGAGACCTGGAGATCACAGTCCGATGAAGCCAACAGGACCACATCATCCACAAAAAGCAGAGATCCGATCCTGAGGTCACCAAACCGGATCCCTACAACGCCTCGGCTGCGCCAAGATATTCTTTCCATAAAAGTGATGATTTATTTCGTCTGATATTATAATTGTTTTTTTTGTTTGCCGTCATTTCTTTTTACAACTAGATTCTTTTTTTTTTTTACTCATGAATAATCCAAACAACAAGGCTGGATTGTAAACTCATTACTTGAGTTTGCACAGATGATTCATTCGATTTAATTATGCATGTTAGAAGCTGCATTTATAAACCTTTATAAATGTTTTAGATTTTTTTCCATTTAATGATCACTGGAGACAAAAAAGGTCTCCTAAAAAAACTCAGTGTTTAGCCTTCAGGAGCGTATCCGTTCACCGGCTTAGTTTTGTATCGTTATTTTATTTGTTTTACAAGTCGATTTATTGTAAAAAAGTAAAGTTCTTGGTCTAAACTCTAATTTTTGTTGTCATTTTAAGATTGAAGTGAGAATAAAACTCAAAATTCCAAGTTAGCTCACTTTTTTATTTCAATAGAAACAGCGCTAGCTGGATCGTAAACTTTTTCTTCTTCCTTCAATCCCCTCCAGAGGGCGCCACAGCAAGTCAGTTTCTTCCATCTAACCCTATCTCCTGCATCCTCTTTGGTCACACCAACTATCTTCATGTCTTCCTTCACTGTATCCATGAACCTCCTCTTTGGTCTTCCTCTAGTCCTCTTTTCTGGTGGTTCCAAATCCAGCATCCTTCTTCTGATGTACTCTCTCTCTCTCCTCTGCACATGTCCAAACCATCTCAGTCTGGCCTCTCTGACTTTAAAACCTCTAACATGTGCTGTTCCTCTGATCCTGTCCATGCTGGTCACTCCCAGAGAGATCCTCAGCATCTTCATCTCTGCTACAAACATCTCTGTTTCCTGTCTTTGTCTCAGTGCTACTGTCTCTAGACCAATCAGCATGGCCGCTCTCACCACACTGTCTCTAGACCAATCAGCATGGCCGCTCTCACCACACTGTCTCTAGACCAATCAGCATGGCCGCTCTCACCACACTGTCTCTAGACCAATCAGCATGGCCGCTCTTACCACACTGTCTCTAGACCAATCAACTTGGCCGCTCTCACCACGCTGTCTCTAGACCAATCAGCATGGCCGCTCTCACCACACTGTCTCTAGACCAATCAGCATGGCCGCTCTCACCACACTGTCTCTAGACCAATCAGCATGGCCGCTCTCACCACACTGTCTCTAGACCAATCAGCATGGTCTAGAATAATTAAATGTGGCAATTGTGCTCGTTCCTTTCTTTTTACTCCCTCCTCGATCCCTCCATCCCCTCATCTGTCTCTCAAGAGAAGGGAATAAAATTTCCTTTCTCTTGGGGAAGAGAATTGGATTAAAAAAACACTTAATCCAATCCAATCTCTGTAACTTCACCTTTCAAAATAAGGTAGCTTTACATTTTTTTTTACATTTTGTAAAATTTACACCATATATTGAAAATAAATCAACAAAGCTTGTTAAACAATTTTATCTGGAAAATGTTTATAAGCTCTCACCACACTGTCTCTAGACCAATCAGCATGGCCGCTCTCACCACACTGTCTCTAGACCAATCAGCATGGCCGCTCTCACCACACTGTCTCTAGACCAATCAGCATGGCCGCTCTCACCACGCTTTCCTTTTCATTTTATCTGAAACTCTTCTATCACACATCACACCTGATACATTTCTCCACCCGTTCCAGCCTGCCTGCACAAGCTTCTTCACCTCTTTTCCACACTCTCCATTGATCCTAAGAACTTCAAATCTTCCATAATGGCAAAAACACCAATACCTTCATTCATAGTAACTCGTCTGTTGGCTCTCACTCAGAGATCGGGCGAGGAGCTTTGCCAACCGGGAGGAGCTTGGTGTTGAGCCGCTCCTCCTCCAGGTCAAGAAAAGCCAGATGGGGTGGTTCGGGCGTCTGGTCAGGCAACCCCCTGAGCCCCTCGCCGGTGAGTTGTTTCGGGCACGTCCCACCGGGAGGAGACCAAGAGGTGGACCTTGGACCTGCTGGAGAGACTATGTCTCACAGCTGGCCGGGGAACGACTCGGGGGGAACGAGAAAGAACAAGAAGACGAAGAAACAAGAAACATTTAAAACCTTTTCAAAGGTCAGATTTCTCATTTAATAGAGCATCGAGTCGTGGTTTGTCTCTCACAGTTTCACTTGGTGTCAAACATCATCTCTAAACATGACTCTCACGAACCCGATCCGGTGCCCTTTAGCGTCAGTCTGACCAACGTCTTCATATTTGATTCTCACTCGGATCTCAATGGTGTTCATTTCACGAATCTGCTAAAAATCCCTATTTTTAATGTGAAACATCTCTATGTCACAACCTAATCAGTTCATCCAGAGTTGACACTGAGTAACTGTGGGCGGTTTCCTTAAAGGTCTCTTCAGGGATTTGGTGGGTATCGCGTTGCATGACTCTGAAAACCAAACTGTAGTTGGTAGCGACTGCAGTCTGGAAGGTGTTCTTGGCAGGGTTGTGTCCTGGGCAGGCTTTGCCAACCAGACAAGTGGGGGTATCCAAAAAGTGGAATACAGGAAGCTATGGTACAGACATGGAGGACTCCAACATGGCAAAGCAGGATAGCAGATGATTTGGCAATTGAAGGGAGGACACCAGTGCTTAAATAACAAAGGGGAAGATGAGACAAAGGTGAGAACGTTAATGCGCGAGGGAACGAGGTGATTTGAATTTAAGGCAAGTCCATTTTTTGGTGAAACACTGACTCTCGCCGGGTGTATTTCCTCCGACGTGGCCGGGAATATTCTTTCATCACTCATATAATTAACTTGTTCCGTTCCGTCGTCTTCCGCTTGTTCAGCAGCCGGGTCACGGGGGCAACAGCCTCAAACAGGAAGCCTAGGCTTCTCTCATCCCGGCTGCATCCCCCAGCTCACTCGGAAGGATCCCAAGTCGTTCCCCAGCCAGCTGTGAGACATAGTCTCTCCAGCAGGTCCGGGTTCTGCCCCTTGGTCTCCTCCAAGTGGGACGTGCCCGAAACACCCTGCCCGTGAGGTGCTCGGTTGGCATCCTGACCAGATGCCCTAACCACCCCATCTGGCTCCTCTCGACCTGAAGGAGGAGCAGCTCGACACCGAGCTTCTCCCGGATGGCAGAACTCCTCACCCAATCTCTGAGTGAGAGCCCAGCCACCCTGCGGAGGAAGTTAATTTTGGCCGCTTGGATCTGCGATCTCATTCTTTCGGTCACCACCCACAGCTGGTTACCATGGTGAGGGTAGGAACATAGATCCTGGTTACCATGGTGAGGGTAGGAACGTAGATCCTGGTTTTCATGGTGAGGGTAGGAACGTAGATCCTGGTTACCATGGTGAGGGTAGGAACGTAGATCCTGGTTACCATGGTGAGGGTAGGAACGTAGATCCTGGTTACCATGGTGAGGGTAGGAAGATAGATCGACTTGTAAATCCAGAGCTTTGCTTTTCGGCTCAGCTCTCCCTGTTTACCACGACGGACCGATACAGCTCAAATTTCTAGTCTAGACACCGAGCTCTTCCCGTATGGCAGAGCTCCTCACCCGATTTCTGAGTGAGAGCCCAGCCACCCTGTGGAGGAAGCTCATTTTGGCCGCTTGTACCCGCGATATCATTCTTTCGGTCGCCCCGACACAATTAACTTAATAAAATTCATAATCTGGTTGGAAATCTTGTTTATTACGTCTCGTAAAGCCTGAGAACCGATAAATGAAGGAGAGTCTAAAACTTTTATAGGAAATATTTGTGCCCAATCAGCGGAAACGACCGAATCCAAAGAGACGTCCATGATCAGAGAAAAACAGAAGATTTTTTTTTTTTTTTTGGCCCTCTAATTCGTAGTTCTGGGAAAACTGGATCCCAGTCAGTGTAGATTATTCATGTCTCCTCCAGCTTTTTCCTCAAAGGCTTCAAGAGGAAAAACTGCCTCAGGACTTTGGAAACAATCCGACAAAAAAAGACTTTAATTTTAAGCTATTTAATGATTAAATATTTTTAGAGAAGTTTAACAACATTTTTTTTCAGCATCTGTAAAGAAGGGGGTTCATAACTGGTGCGAACGAGCACTAGGATGAGTCGAAAAGCCGCTGCAGTCAAAAATAATCCTTGAAATGTCGTGTTAGCTCAAAATAGATGAGAAAAAAAGTAAAAAAGAAATTTAAAAATAAAATTTCATTCAAGACCAAATTAAAAAACAGCATTTTGTCACAAAAATACTGGAATGACCTGATGGGTCATGGTTCCCTCGCCCACCACATCTCCTCCTTCACCCGACCCCTACGGCCCCTCCTGCAGGTGGTGAGTCCACTGGAAGGGTGGCCCTTGTCCCCTGTTCGAGCTGAGCCCGGCCGGACCCCATGAGTAAAAGCCCGGCCACCAGGCGCTCGCTCTCATGCCCCACCCTCGGGCCCGGCTCCATGGGGGTCCCCGGCGATCTGCGTTCGGGCAAGGGCAACTTAGCAATGTTTGATTTCTTCAAAGGGGTTTTTGAGCCACGCTTTGTCTGACCCCTCACCTAGGACCTGTTTGCCTTGGGTGACCCTACCAGGGGCATTAAGCCCCGGACAACATAGCTCCTAGGATCATTGGGGCACGCAAACCCCTACACCGCGATAAGGTGGTGGCTCAAGGAGGAGTGGCTCGGGCATCTGGTCAGGATGTCCCCAAAGTGCCTCGCGGACGAGGTGTTTCGGGCATGCCCAACCGGGAGGAGACGAAGGGACAGACCCTGGACCCGCCCACAGCTGGCCGGGGAACAACTCTGGATCCTTCCGGGTGAGCTGGAGGATGCAGCCGGGGTGAGAGAAGCCTGGGCTTCCCGTTTGAGGCTGTTGCCCCCGCAACCCAGCCCCGGAACAAGCGGAAGATGACCGAACGGAACGGATCTGCAAAAAAAAACAACTTTCTACTCCGGATCGACTTAAAATTAGGAGAATATGGGCGTAAATCTCACATTTCTGTGGTGTAAGCCCTGCTGCAGCGCTGTGTTAAAGCTCGTTTTCAGTCAAAGATGAACCCATTTCTTAATAAATGAGATTTCTGGTAATTTGGTGTTTTAAAAACAGCTTCTATAATTTGGCTAAAATCTACACTTTCATTTTTCTATGACATTTTTTTATCATTTATTTAATTTAGAATAAATTATCCGTAGTTTAATTCACAGTAAAATACACAAAATGACCCAAAGTGAACGTTTTTGTCAGTTGCTCGACATTTTATGACGATTGCTTTTTGAAAGACTTTTTTTCTTTTAATTTATTACTTAGATCATTTTATCCAGAGCCAAAGATTCTGGAAGATTTTGGTAAAAATGGTCTATTAATAAAAATAAATGAGTCTTGTTTTCATTTAAAGCTAATTATCAAAATAGAGCTGCGAATGAGAAACGAAGGGATAAAGAAAATGATGATGATGAAGAAAAATAAAGACATAATTAACCATGTGGGGATTACACTTTAAAAAATCATGTTTTGTCCAAAATTTGACAAAAATGAACTTCATAAAGTGCGTTTGTGAAGTCGCCCGTGGTAGTCACCCGTCAGGGTGACCGCATCTTTACTTACATCTAAATTTAGGTCTTTTCAACTCTTGAACATTCATAAAATATGTTAATTACACTCAACAAAAATATAAACGCAACACTTTTGTTTTTGCGCCCATTTTTCATGAGATGGACTTAAAGATCTAAAATTCATTCCAGATACACATTATTATTATATCTCTCAAACACTGTTCACAAATCTGTCTAAATGTGTGATAGTGAGCACTTCTGCTTTGCTGAGATAATCCATCCCACCTCACAAGTGTGCCACATCAAGATGCTGATCTGACATCATGATTAGTGCACAGGTGTCCCTTATACTGCCCACAATAAAAGGCCACCCTGAAATGTGCAGTTTTGTCTCACAGCAAAATGCCACAGATGCCACAAGCATTGAGGGAGCGTGCAATTGGCATGCTGACAGCAGGAATGTCAACCAGATCTGTTGCTCATGCATTGAATGTTCATTTCTCCACCATAAGCCGTCTCCAAAGGCGTTTCAGAGAATATGGCAGTACATCCAGCCGGCCTCACAACCGCAGACCACGAGTAACCAGACCAGCCCAGGACCTCCACATACAGCAGGTTCACCTCCGAGATCGTCTGAGACCAGCCACTCAGACAGCTGCTGAAACAATTGGTTTGCATAACCAAACAATTTCTGCACAGACTGTCAGAAACCGTCTCAGGGAAGCTCAACTGCATGCTCGTTGTCCTCATCGGGGTCTTAACCTGACACCAGATCGTCGCCGTAACAGACTTGAGTGGGTAAATGCTCACATTCGATGGCGTCTAGCACGTTGGAGAGGTGTTCTCTTCACGGATGAATCTCGGTTTACATTGTTCAGGGCAGATGGCAGACAGCGTGTGTGGCGTCGTGTGGGTGAGCGCTTTGCTGATGTCAATGTTGTGGATCGAGTGGCCCATGGGGGTGGTGGGGTTATGGTATGGGCAGGCATCTGTTATGGCCGAAGAACACAGGTGCATTTTATTGATGGCATTTTGAATGCATAGAGATACCGTGATGAGATCCTGAGGGCCATTGTTGTGCCATACATCCATGAACATCACCTCATGTTTCAGCAAGATAATGCACGGCCCCATGTTGCACGGATCTGTACACAATTCTTGGAAGCTGAAAATGTCCCAGTTCTTGCATGGCCAACATACTCACCGGACATGTCACTCATTGAACATGTTTGGGATGTGCTTGACCGGCGTATACGACAGCGTCCACCAGTTCCCACTAATATACAGCAACTTCGCTCAGCCATTGAAGAGGAGTGGACCAACATTCCACAGGCCACAATAGACAATCTGATAAACTCTATGCGAAGAAGATGTGTTGCACTGCATGAGGCAAATGGTGGTCACACCAGATACTGACTGGTTCTGAGTCCCCAGACCGCCAATAAAGCAAAAACAAAATGCACATTTCAGGGTGGCCTTTTATTGTGTGCAGTATAAGGGACACCTGTACACTAATCATGATGTCAGATCAGCATCTTGATGTGGCACATCTGTGAGGTGGGATGGATTATCTCAGCAAAACAGAAGTGCTCACTATCACACATTTAGACAGATTTGTGAACAGTGTTTGAGAGAAATGGTAATATTGTGTATCTGGAATGAATTTTAGATCTTCAAGTCCATCTCATGAAAAATGTGAGCAAAAACAAAAGTGTTGCGTTTATATTTTTGTTGAGTGTAGAAGCAACAGACTGTCATGATCCCCTCCCCTGCCACCAGAGGGAACCCTGGACCTTCCCTCATCACCCTGATTGGAGACACCTGGGGGTGATTGGTCTGATAACACACACCTGTGGATCTCGGTGTCTTTTAAATGCATGTAAAACAATAATAAAGTTGACCTGGTGTGTTTCTGCTTTCTTTCTTCATGTCAGACTAAGTCAAGGTCACATAGGACTCCAAGAGGAGGTATGGAATCACTATGGTTACAACGGCAGGGTGGCTGGGCTCTCACTCAGGAACAGAGAGAGGAGCTCTGACATCTGGGAGGAGCTCAGAGTGGAGTCGTTGCTCCTCTGGGTCGAGAGAAGCCAGATTGGGAGTGGTTCGCACATCTGGTTAGGATGCCCCTGAGCATCGTCACTCCAAGACTCGATACCCGACCTTCTTGCTGTGGGGCCACCGTTCCAACCACTCTGCCACTGTGCCGCCCTATTCGAAATGGCCCTGGGTGTTTTGGGCACCTCCCATTGGGAGTAGACCCCGAATCAGCGTTCAGACCTGCTGGACAAACGATGTCTCACAGCTGGATGGGGTCTTTGTGGGTGAGCTGGAGGAGGCACCCGGGGTGAGAGGGGCATGGACTTCCCTTCTGAGGCTGCTGCCCCACGACCAGGCCCCAAATGAAGCGGAAGACAAAGGAACTTCCATGATCAAATTGGGATCTTCCACGGTACATCCTTGATGATTAGCAATGCTTGGTGATTCGGGAAGTATGAATAATTTCCGGGAGCTTCCAAAACCCTGGTGGACCTCAGTCCTCGGCTAACCTGCCTGTCTATATCTGTACCCTCCCGTTCCACAATGAACCCTCATCCTGACTTTAAGACTGGTTTCTAGGGAGGAACGTCCAAATCCTGTTCCAGTAAAAATCAGCATTTTTCTTGCTAAAATGGCTGCCTTCTCTGCTTCCATCATGTTTGTGGCTAAAACGTTGCAAAGTGCAGATGATTTATCTGCGTGTTTTTTCTCACATGAAAGAGAAACATACTGGCATCGGCTGGCAGGTAACCAGTACCTCTCCATTTAATTACCAGCTACTTTCTGATTCATGATTCGTCCAGTGTTTGATGCCAGCTTTAAAATCTCTTCCTGCAATCCTTCCCGTTTCTCTTCCTCCTGTGTTTCTTCCACCTGCTGCCACGGTGAGTTTTGGAGATTTATTTTGTTCGACTGACGGGTTTTGATTTTGAGTCTAAAAAAAAAAAAAGCCAAAAATATTCCAACCAAACAAAATTTATTTTTCTGCTACCGTTTGACAGTTTTGTAAAAAAAAAAAAAAAAGAAGTCTGTGGAACATTTTTTCCAGAAAATTCCTCCTAAAAAATTAAATCTTTAAAAAAGAAAAATTGATGAATTGGATATAATTTTTTTTATTTGGTGAATTTTAAGTCTAACGTTCAGTTTAAATAAAAAAAATCCATTGCATTTTGACTTTTTTCAAAAATGTTTTCAGACCATTTTTGCAAAATGTACTGGATTTATTTTGACATTTAGGTTTTTAAATTTATTAAATCTGTCAAAACTGAACAAAATTTTTCCACCAACTTGTTAAAAACTTCCAGAGCTGATTCTAAACGCAGGTAAAACTTTCAGAGACAAAATATAGATTTTAATCCTGTCAGATTGAAAATTTATGTTAAAAATGTGTCATAGTGTTGAAAAAAAAAGGATTCAGATTTCACGCCAATTTCTTTAGCGTGAATTAGAAATATTAATTTCATATAATATGAGCTTGATTTTAAGTTCGGGATGTGATTGGAAAAAAGTTGACCTGAACACGTAGCGTGTAGAATTAAATGGGGAGAGTGGTAGAGTCAGTGGTAGAGCGTTTGCCCAACCGGAAGTTCGTGGGTTCGCATCCCAATGAGTGTACATCTAGGGTCCTTGGAGAAGACACCTAACCCCTCATTTGTCCCACCATTGGCGCCGTCATGGTTGGCAGCCTGCTGCGGTGATCGGTAGTCCTACCTGCAGACAAACTAGGTTTAGGCGATACCAGCTTCAAGATGGTGCAACGCCTGACTTACCACCGTAAGTTGCCCTACAACACTGCCTCTAACAAGACCTGACTATCCTGGTCCCCTGGCAATCATAACGTTTACTTGTACGCCAAGAAGGTTGGCAAGGCCCCCAAATATGCATGCGGGATCTGTCCTGGAAGGCTGTGAGGAATTTGTGCCATTAGATCTTGGGTGCTGAAGAGACTCTCCAAAACCAAGAAGCACGTCAGCAGGGCTTACAGAGGATCAATGTGCACCAAGTATGTGTGTGACAGAATCAACCGTGCTTTCTTGATTGAGGAGCAAAAAATTAAAGTGAAAAGTGTGTCCATGTTGCCACAATAAAAGAATAACCATCAAAAGAACGCCTGAGGACTTTCTGGCAAATTCTGGTTGTGCCATGATGGGGTGAAGGCAGTGAAGTAGAACCCAGATGCACAGCCAGTTTTAAGCCGTTTAGTGGAGGAGGGCAGAAGCAGACATAGTAGAGCTCAGCAGGATGAGGGACTAGATGTGGAGGGATGGCAGGACAGTCAAGGACCAAACGTGGAGGGGCACCAACATGGCTGCAAAAGGAGTGAGCAGTGGCACCGCAGAAGGCAGCAATGCCCGTGATCTGACAGAGAAGTGAAGGATACCAGGTCCGAACTAATCCGGGAGAAGACAAAACACAGGTGGAGAAATCCGGGCGAGGAATTGGGATTAGGTGTGCAGAACTAGGAGGGAAGAAAAGTTCCAGATGAGAGGAGGATCATGGTTCTAATCGAAGGACTCGGGGATTACTTTCTACATTTTTATGTGAGTATAATTTTGTTTTTCTGTATTTCTGTCGTCAGCTAACGTTAGCTCCACATTTCCTGCCGGGATTTTCACCAACAACAGAACATCTAACTGGAGAATTATTTATAAAGTTTCAAAGTCTAGTGTGTTTTCGTTTATGGTCACACTACTTAGAAACACAGGAGTGGGGGAGGGGTGTGAAGTATCTCATTTACACTTAAAGGGAGCAGCACAAAACAAGGCGTAGCTTTTCAGTGCTTGGTGCAAAGATTACAGAAAGTAACAAGATCCCAAAAATATGAGAAATTCTTGGTTTGTCACAGCGCCATCTTGGATTTCGTTGGACGGTTTGGTGGGGAACTGAACAAATATTTCACTGTGAAATAAATACAGAATTAAATCATTCTGGATTCCGTTGCTGTTCATCTTTCTTCTTAGAGTGAAGCTTTTAAAGTAGATGTATTTATACATACGTGTGTGGAACATGTCTGAGATCTTAATTCGGCTCAAGGCTACTTGTTTCCCCATTGGTCATGAAAACAAATCAACCAGGGACAGTTCACACCAGTTCATTTCCTTGTCAACTTTTTGTTGTCACCCATTAAATGTAAAGACAACCACGAGCATGATGGCGTAAATCCAACCCACAGACGTAAAACCAACACGTCCTGCTTTAAAAAAGACCCCCATCTCGGTCTGACTGATACACCTGGTCCTGTTTGCATTCATCATTTACCCACCAACATCAATATCTCACTCATGTCTGCAGGGCCCGGCTTCTCTGGAGACCAAACCACATATTTTCACATGTTTGTGTTTCCTCAGCTTGTTTTTTTTCTCTTTTAAAACCTAAAAAATCCATAACGTGTTCACACGTGTTGTGAGAACTAAAGAAAAGACACTTTGAACTCAAAAGTCTTTCAGAAGCTGAGTAATAAACGTACATTTTATTCCACGGTCTGGACAATA
This sequence comes from Neostethus bicornis, assembly GCA_902685375.1. Lineage (NCBI taxonomy): Eukaryota > Metazoa > Chordata > Actinopteri > Atheriniformes > Phallostethidae > Neostethus > Neostethus bicornis. The sequence continues at coordinate 1,112,932 of CACRXE010000066.1, read as the reverse complement.
GGTTGTTTTTATTTGTGAGGAGATAAATGTTCGTTTTTAAGTCAAAGCAAAATTCTTGGTTTTATATACGTTTGATAAAAATTTCTAGATTTTTCCAAACAAGAAGTTTCGAAATTCAATGAACTTGTCGTGAAAAGTTTTCAACATCTTCCTACTTTAATAAAACTGACTTAAATGAGAAAATGAGGTTCAGCATCTTCATTTCTAAGTAGTCCCAATAGGGGACGGATGGAGTGGCAGATCACACCTCACCTGCCACCAGAGCGAGCCCTGGAGGGAGTCCTAATCAGCCTGATTAGGATCACCTGAGAATGATTCCCGATTCCACACATCTGTGCACCCTGCCATCTATTTAAGGGGAATCGCCCTGGACTTTTGAAACCTTGAGTTAACCCTGTGCTTCTTGCTTTACAAACTTTCCTGAATTGAGTTTATTAACCTTGTTTGAAGTTCTGCAATTGGGTCCTCCTCCTTCCACACCCCATAATACCCTGACAGACCTCCCTTCAACATCCGTTAAAATCCTGAGAGACGCTGCATTGATCCGTCGTGGTAAAGAAAGAGCTGAGCGGTAAAGGAAAGCTCTAGATTTACAAGTCGTTCGTTCCCACCTTCACCTAGCGGTGGGTGGTGACTGAAAAAACGAGATTGCAGATACAAGTGGTTGAAATAAGCTTCTTCCACAAGGTGGCTGGGCTCTCACTCAGACATAGGGTGAAGACCTATATGTCGTCTGGTAGGAGCTCAGAGTAACCGTTGCTCTTCCGGGTCGAAAAAAGCAAGATGGAGTGGTTTAGGCATGTGGTTAGGATGCCTCCTGAGCGCCTAGATGGTGAGGTGTTTCAGGGAACATCCAACCGGGAGGAGACCAAGAGGCAGGCTCCAGACCTGCTGGAGAGACTATCTGTGACAGCTGGACAGGGAACACTTCTGGATCCTTCCGGACGAGCTGGAGGAGGCAGCTGGGGTGAGAGAAGCCTAGGTTTCCCGTTTGAGGCTGTTGGCCCTCCGACCCCGCCCCAAATAAGCAGAAGACAATGGAACGGAAATCAGATTTTTGTGAGAACCAGTTTTTCAGTTGAGCACTGCATTTGAGACACCAAACAAGATTTACTCTGTGTCTTGCATGCACCCAGGGGGCGGGACTATGCAGGGAGCGAGAGGAGGGGGGATTAACAGTGTGAAAAAAACACACGTCAAATTGATAAGTAAAAATATACTTTATTAATCTTTCGTGGAGAAATTACACTGCTGCGGTTACTCCCGGTGGTGGGAGTAACTGGGGTATAGGTGTCTTCTTCGGGGACACTCGGGCATGAGCTCATAATGGGAATCAAACCAGCAACTCTTTGGTAGAAAGAGCCAATCTACAACTGAATTTCGCCTCTGGTCGTTTTTTCTGGCAAAAATCACATTTCTTAGAAACAAAAGGTACTATTTTTGTCCAAATTTGTATGAATGAAAGAAGTATTACCTTAAAAAGAAGTTAAACACCTCTAAAGACTCGGGCTTTATTTTAGGAGCTCTGTTACATTTCTGAAAAACTGACCGGAGTCACTTCCTCATGCAAAGCAAACATCTAAGCCTCATTTCATTTCGCCCTCAGCTGGAAGCAGCGAAGGAGACGAAGCAAAGAGCACCTGTCAGAGCGGGTCGTCGGACATCTGCCAGGAGATAATGACCATTATATTCATTTCCTCAAACTGCAGTCTTTGTCTATCACACGGTTCCTTTCATGACCAGGCATCAGCTCAGGCAGAAAGAAGACAGCGTGCCATCCATTAGTTTCCCAGCAGGAGCTCGCAAACATACACCTGACCATATCTGGCCGGTTAGGAGGCCATTAGCTAGTCCCACACCGGAATCCCGCTGCTGGACACATGCAGACATGTAAGCCACAGAGGTATGTTAGTGGTTTAAGGAGGAATATTCAGAGCTGATTGGGAATGAAATTCTCTGGCAGATGTTTTGAAGGTGGGAAACGTAGAGAAGTTCCTCCAGATCACAAACAGAACAGCTGTACAAGCTGTACAACCACCAGCTGGGAGCAATTTCACAACAAGCTTGTGGCGGAACCGAGTCCGATTCACACATCTGATGTTTCTGTGTGACGTTCAGTTCGTCTGCTCTATGTATTAATTAGTGCAAAGGGAAAAAAAAAAAACAAAACGTTGTGTGGTTGATATTTCCATGGTGGTGCAGTGGTTGGCACACTGACCTCACAGCAAGAAGGGTGGGGTTTGGATTCCTGGGGTAGGGGCGAAAGTTTGCATGTTCCCCGCATATGTATTTCGGGGTTTACTCTAGGTTTTCTGATGGAAAAGTGAAGTTACAGGGAGAAGAGATAAAGAAGGTGGAAGATTTTAAGTATCTAGGATCAACAGTCCAGAGCAATGGAGAGTGTGGAAAAGAGGTGAAGAAGTGTGTGCAGGCAGGCTGGAACGGGTGGAGTATCAGGTGTATTGTGTGATAGAAGAGTTTCAGATAAAATAAAAGGGAAAGTGTACAAAACTGTGGTGAGAGCGGCCATGCTGATTGGTCTAGAGACAGTGACACTGAGGAAAAGACAGGAAGCAGAGATGTTTGTAGCAGAGATGAAGATACTGAGGATCTCTCTGGGAGTGACCAGGATGGACAGGATCAGAGGAACAGCACATGTTAGAGGTTTTAAAGGTCCCCTATTATGCAAAACTGACTTTTATGAGGTTTTAACCTTTTATTTTACTTAGTACTACCCCAAACAATTCCCCAAAGTGTGTTTTATTGTGATTCATGCTATTTTGAGATATTTAAAGTCAAAGTAAGGGGCGTGTTCTCCAAACCTCTAACGACTGGTGTAACATAGTGACGTACATCTGTTTTTTGTTCAGCCCCCTGCAGCTCAAACACCCTCCCCCACTTCTACCTGCTCTCCACCCTGATATCCACCCATTTCCGTGCTTCACTCTACTGTGAAGCACACCTCGCCCCTCCCGCTCCACGCTGTGCTGGGTGGGTAGGGAAATCACAATGAATGACAACCAATCGCAACCAACGGGGCGGGTCCCGGGAAAAAAAAAAATAAAAAAAGACTGAAACAAGCTGTTTTGACTTCCGGGTCTGAAACTGCGCTCCTAAACAGGGTAGTATTTAAAAACTATTGTGTTGAGATTGTGGCGGAATGTAAAATTATTCATATCAGATACATAGCACAGGATAAAATAAGGGAAAAAAAGCATAATAGGGGACCTTTAAAGTCAGAGAGGCCAGACTGAGATGGTTTGGACATGTGCAGAGGAGAGAGAGAGAATACATAGGAAGAATAAATAAATAAATAAATGAATTACTATATTCATCCCTCACCGGGGAAATTTGTTTGCTGCACTCCTTACACCGCAGCAGGCTGCCCTTCAACGGCGCCAATGGTGGGAGAAGCGGGGGTTAGGTGTCTTCTCCAAGGACCCTAGACGTGCTCTCCGTGGGATGCAAACCCGCGACCTTCCGGTCCGCGGGCGAACGCTCTAACTACGCGGCCACCGTCTCCACCCAAGAAGGATGCTGGGTTTGGAACCACCAGGAAAGAGGACTAGAGGAAGACCAAAGAGGAGGTTCATGGATACAGGGAAGGAAGACATGAAGATAGCTGGTGTGACCAAAGAGGATGCAGGCGATAGGGTTGGTGACCCCTGAAGGGAAATGTTGAAAAAAAAAAAGAATAAGACCCTAGATTCTCTGATGTCCTCCTATCCTCCAAAGACTTGCACGTTGGGTTAATTGGCGAATATATATTGGCTCTCGGAAAGTGTGTATGGATGGTTGTCAGCGTGTGGCCCCCAACGGACTGGTTTGGGGTGTAATCAGCTGGGACCCCTCAGTCCCATCACCCCTCCAGGACCTTGTCATGGACAAGTGGTTCAAAAGATGAATGTATTGTCTCAGTACCTGTCAGGGTGTGGAATGCAGATGGAAGGAGGAGGATCCAATTACAGACAAGATACAGGATTTATTGAATCCAGAGTCCAGAATTGCTGTAAAGAAAAAGACATGGATCAGTGGAAATGTCATGAAGTCATTGTTTTGAATGTATTTCATGGTCAGGCAACCAGGAAGACCTGGCTGGGATGGAAGGTATGACCCGACACCGGAAGGGAAAACAGGCTGCCTATTTAAAGGCAGCTCCACAAAGACCTTCAGGTGTGTAAAATCAGGCAAATGAGGGAAGGCCCCGTGTTCCCTCTGGTGGTGGGCGAGGGAACCATGACAGTACAAAGTTCTGACTTAGTACTTTCTGACTCAGTACCAAGCCTCTGAGATGTCCTGCGATACACAGGGGGAATGTGAGTACATACAGTACTGGCCACAGCAAGTGGGGGCTACCCTTATTTGTAAAAGGAACAACCTTTTAAGTGTGATATCATATACATGTATATGATATCACACTTAAAAGGTTAAACTTAAAAGTTGTCCAGTAGACAACTTTGAGGCCTTGTCTATTACATGTAATAGACAAGGCCTCAAAGTTGTCTACTGGACAGTGTATTTGATGATTGAGACGTTTCGACTTCCAGAACATTAAAAGACGATGTTGAAGCCTTTTTTACGATTGATCACACTTGGATTCCACGGATATGTCACACATAGTTTTTTGGCTTCTTAAAAATGAAAATAATTTATTAATCATTTTCTGCCAGGATGAATTTTCAAAGCCCGAAATACAAAATTATTGTTCCAATCAAATTCAAATTACAAAGATCATGACGACCAGGAACTAGCTTTTTGAAAGTACATGCCCCTGCAGCTTGACTAACTTCATGGTCAGGCAACCAGAGAGACCTGGCTGGACGGGATGGTATGACCCTACACCTCAAGGGAAGACAGGTTGCCTATTTAAAGGCAGCAGCATAAAGATCTTCAGGTGTCTAAAATCAGCCAAATGAGGACTGGATCCCGGTTCCCTCTGTTGGTGGGCGATGGAATCGATACAATATTTCTCTCTTCTCCAGCAATGCTTAAAGTCCAGCCTGTCTTTAAATTTCTGATGAAGTTTTCTACACATGGAACAGGATAGGCTCAGAGTTCTTTACTTTGTTAAACTTCTTTCAAAAAGTTTTTCTAGAGAATGACATTGAAATCAGCCTTTGAAGGTTTTACAGCAACAATGTTTCCATTCATGTAGCCACTGATGCTAACTGCTAGCCTAGCTGATAAATTAGCGGTTTATCGGGATTCTCGAATTAGAAAGCGTGAGACGGCTTGCTTTAACCTGGCCCTTCTGGTCCAGGTGATCAGAGAAGGTCAGTTTCAAAGGGAAATTTTTTTGGCTGAAATGTTACTGGTCAAATGCGTTGAAGAAAAAAAAAAAACACGTTTGGAAGCAGTAGAGCCATTAAAAAAAAAACCAAACACCCACAAAACGAACAAACCAAAGGAATATTTTTGTACATAACATTGGTTGAAATTTAATTAACACCAGTTAATGATTCAGATCATTTTGGGTCAGGGGTGAACCTTTGAAGGCGTTTCATTGAATCGCCGCTAATTAAAAATGAACTTTATGTAGGTGAGTCAGGTTTTAATTTTCTAATAAGTAACACATTGGCTCTCAGTCAGACATAGGGGTGAGAACACTGGCATCCGGGTGGAGCTCAGAGTAGAGCAGGTGCTCCTATGAGTCGGGGAAAACCAAAAGGGTTAGTTCGGGGAACTGGTCAGGATGCTTCTTGAGCGCCTCGCTTGTGAGGTGTTGGGCACGTTCCACCAGGAAGAGACCAAAAGGTAGACCAAGTGGAAAGATTGTGTCTCACAGCTGGACAGGGACCCTGGATCCTCCCGGATGAGGGAGACTTTGATTTTCCGTCTGAGGCTGTTGGCCCTGCGACCCGGCCCCGGATAAGTGGAAGACGATGTAACAGAATTCATTGTGATTAAATTTAGTTTTCTTTTTGATGCCTTGGTTTCTTTTCTAGGGGTTAAAAGTTACATAATTCAAAGGATCTCATCAGAAAACCTGGAGGAGCTGGGGTCAGACCCTATTCCCCCCGCGACCCAGCTCCGGATAAGAGGAACACGACGGTCGCGAACAGAAATATGTTGGAACATTGTGGTTCCAACAACTTAGTTGGTAAAAGAACACTTTTACTTTCATTAAGCTGAACTAATGAAGCTCAAATAAATCTCTAAAAATTTTGCTTCACCCTCAGTTCTTGTGTTTTTATGCTGCTTTAACTTCAGAGTCGATGATGAGAGTTTTTAGATCCGCCCCTCCAGCTGCCCGCCATGAGCAAACTGCTGTTTCAGCAAATGTCACATAAATTTAAAGCATTTTAAAACCAGCACTCAGTCGTACCCGAGGGAAAAACAATGGTTCAGTGGTAAAAGGATGACCAGGACGTTAGATTCTGTTTTACTAAACCTGCACAGTCAGCGCTCCGTTGAATTTGGTCATAACTTATAAGTTTATAGTTTAAATAAAACATAGAGACCAAATCAAATAAAAGCAGCTCATCTTAATGGGGTTTAAAATATTCAGATTTCTTCAAGTTTGAAGCTTATTAAAGACAATTATGGAACTGAAACAAGTTTATTTACATGAATAAATTAATAAAATACACTTAAATTCTCAAGATATAAAAGTGACCGCTAGGATTTAACTGTGGTGTTTAGCATGATTAGTATATAATGTTACAACCCTTCCCTTGCCTGGCAGGGGCGGAGCCTCCTGCAGGCAGGGGCGGGGCTGTCTGAGTCAGCTGGGCTCATTTTGAAGGAGATGCCTGCACTAATTGTTTTCTTTCTGTTTTTTCATCTGCAGGTCTGTCTGCTTTTAATTTGTCATTTTCTTCAATGTTGAATTTATATTTATGATAATTGTGCCTTTATTTTATAATAAACCTAATTTGATTTGGCTCATATTTTGTCTCTGTGTCCCTCATTTTTGTCCCGTGTGGGTTTAAAGTGTGGGTGTGGGTTTAAATTTGTAGTAGTACTTTAGTTGTAGTTCAGTGGATTGACTTTTGTTTTGAAAGATTTTTCATCTTTTTGTTGCTAAACTTTGGTGTGAGTAGAAAAGCTGGTTTAAGTCGGGTTTTGAGGAGAGAGAGCATTGACAATGTTCCTTTGTTAGCTTAGCTTTTGTGCTAGGACGGTTAGCAACTCATCTCTGGGCTTTGTTTTGGGTTCGGCCTGGTGGAAATCTACCTTTTGTAGGCTTAGGGGTGGAGACGGCAGCACAGTGGTTAGCGCGGTCGCGGGTTTGCGGCCCACGGAGAGCACGTCTAGTGTCCTTGGAGAACACACCTAACCCCCGCTTCTCCCACCATTGGCGCCGTCGAAGGGCAGCCTGCTGCGGTGTAAGGAGTGCAGCACACAAATTTCCCCGGTGAGGAATGAATAGAGTAATTCATTTTTTTTTCTTCTTATCAGCTAGTCCGAACAGAGGGCTTGTGTTGTCCTGTTTTGTAGGTGGCTGGTGAGTGTGGGCAGGTTCACGTCCTGTGTGACAGTGGGCATCATGTCAATAGGTATGTCATTCAAATAAAGGGTTAGGGTTTCGACAGCATGCGGTTTCAACAAAAACAGATTTATTTCTAGAAACTACTCAAAAGATCTCTAAAAATAATGGGTTTTGTTCAGTCCCTAAACATCTAAAGAGTAAACAACAACAATCTATAGTCTAAAGAAGACATCCAACAACCTGGAGATGAAACAAAGATAAGACACGCATTTAATTCAAACTGGCGGGAGAGACAATGAGAGACACATGTGACACATTAGGAAGGGAGCTGGCAATCACCATCAGGAAGGGAGAGCATGTGGACGAGAAGCCAAGAGTGAGGTTAGAATTTCAAAATAAAACAGGAAGTATGTTTAAATAGCAACAAAACCACCGGTTAAGACCTGAAACCCTGACGAAAATTAACTGAAAACTAACGTAAGTAATTGGCCGGTTACACTCCTACCATCCAGTAAGGCTACCTTAAACAAGAATAAATCGATATAGGCATCTGCCAGGCTGATATCACAGATTTTATTAACAATAGATGGTTGAGAAAACTGGGGTCTTAAACCAATAAGAGTCCCAGATTGAAACCAGTATCAATATTAAAAGTGACATTGAAATAAGTATGACGCTACATCGGTCCATCGTGGTAAAGAGAGAGCTGAACCAAAAAGCAAAGCTCTTGATTTATAAGTCGATCTACGTTCCTACCCTCACCATGGTAACCAGGATCTACGTTTCTACCTTCACCATGGTAACCAGGATCTACGTTTCTACCTTCACCATGGTAACCGGGATCTACGTTCCTACCCTCACCATGGTAACCAGGATCTACGTTTCTACCTTCACCATGGTAACCGGGATCTATCTTCCTACCCTCACCATGGTAACCAGGATCTATGTTCCTACCCTCACCATGGTAACCAGGATCTACGTTCCTACCCTCACCATGGTAACCAGGATCTACGTTCCTACCCTCACCATGGTAACCAGGATCTACGTTTCTACCATCACCGTGGTAACCAGGATCTATGTTCCTACCCTCACCATGGTAACCAGGATCTACGTTCCTACCCTCACCATGGTATCAAGGATCTACGTTCCTACCCTCACCATGGTAACCAGGATCTACGTTCCCAACCTCACCATGGTATCAAGGATCTACGGTCCTGCCCTCACCATGGTAACCGGGATCTACGTTCCCAGGCTCACCATGGTATCAAGGATCTACGGTCCTGCCCTCACCATGGTAACCAGGATGTACGTTCCTACCCTCACCATGGTAACCAGGATCTACGTTCCTACCCTCACCGTGGTAACCAGGATCTACGTTCCTACCCTCACCGTGGTAACCAGGATCCACGTTCCTACCATCACCATGGTAACCAGGATCTATGTTCCTACCCTCACCATGGTATCAAGGATCTACGTTCCTGCCCTCACCATGGTAACCAGGATGTACGTTCCTACCCTCACCAGGGTAACCAGAATCTACGTTCCTACCCTCACCATGGTAACCAGGATCTACGTTCCTACCCTCACCGTGGTAACCAGGATCTACGTTTCTACCATCACCGTGGTAACCAGGATCTACGTTCCTACCCTCACCATGGTAACCAGGATCTACGTTCCTACCCTCATCATGGTGACCAGGATCTACGTTCCTACCCTCACCATGGTGACCAGGATCTACGTTTCTACCCTCATCATGGTAACCAGGATCTAAGTTCCTACCCTCACCATGGTAACCAGGATCTACGTTCTTACCCTCATCATGGTAACCAGGATCTAAGTTCCTACCCTCATCATGGTAACCAGGATCTACGTTCCTACCCTCATCATGGTAACCAGGATCTACGTTCCTACCCTCATCATGGTAACCAGCTGTGGGTGGTGACCGAAAGAATGAGATCGCAGATACAAGCGACCCATATGAGCTTTCTTCGCAGGGTGGCTGGGCTCTCACTCAGAGATCGGGTGGGGAGCTCTGCCATCCGGGAGGAGCTCGGTGTCGAGCCACTTCCACTCCAGGTCGAGAGGAGCCAGATAGGGTGGTTTGGACATTTGGTCAGGATGCCCCCCGAGCTCCTCACTGATGAGGTTTTTCAGGCACATCCCACCGGGAGGAGACCAGGGGCCGACCCCGGACCTGCTGGAGAGACTATGTCTCACAGCTGGCCGGTGAATGATTCGGGATCCTTCCAGGTAAGCTGGAGGATGCAGCCGGGGTGAGAGGAGCCTGGACCTCGCGTCTGACGCTGTTGCCCCTATTACCTGGCCCCGAATGAGCGGAAGACGACGGAACGGAACATAATCCCACTGATTCCGATCCACATCGTGTGGGTTTACATTTCCAGAGAGGAAAGACTCATGAATATTTTAAAAGGGCTACACTTCGGTGACAGTTTGTGTCGCATGACAGCACAGCTGCATCCACGTCTAAAGTGAGAGCTGTACCGTCACGTGCTCAACAGGGACACTTTGTGCTCCGATCAGCCGTGCAAACAGCCGACGATCACCAAACACTGGAAGCATGCAGGCTCTTCAAGTGGGCAGACCAAACACAGACGAGGTTCATTCAATCATTTTTATATCCATGCACAAGATAATACAGCCAGAATTGGCAGATTAATCTAGATGCTCGGGTGCTGCAACAGATTAGACTGTAATGAAGAGCAAAGGGACTCGTCATAACTCAGCAGGAGAAACGATCAGCGTGGAGCATTTCAAAGTGATAAAAAAGAACTTTACAAATGAAGCCAAACTGTTTGAAGGCGATCACATGAAAGGAGCTTCAAACGATATGCAAAAAAAAAAAAAACGAGACGGTCTGCGGTGAGTTCACGTCTCTGCCCCGAGTTGTTTACCAACGCGGCAGATTCAGACACCAAACCAGCGTGAGATGTTAAATCATTCATAGCTGAAGGGCTTTCACACGGGCCAGGTTCAAGGCCGGAACAATCACTCAAACCTGATCATGAATTCAATTATCTGGAAGCTTTAAATGAAGCTAAGATGGATTAACGATTAACGACTGTCTTCCAAATGACTGATCAGTGTCAAATTATCGAGCCGTATCTTTGCTTTCTATTTATACCAGTGGTTTTGTTTTGCAGGCGTCGCCCCAGCAGACGCATTATTTTTTCAGCATTTTCCCACATGTTGACATGAAAAATCCTTTTGCACCGCGTCCCACTGTTTGCATCATCTCACCGGCTACCGAGCAGAGTCCTCCAAACAGATTGACTGGGTTCAGGTTTTTGTAAGAAAAATTTAAGCTTATACTCGTTATGACTTTATAATGTGTGTTTTTCACATGGGCGTCAACCATCTTCCGTATGTCAGCTATTGCTCTCCCATCCCTGAGGGGTTAATCAGCACATATGGAGACCAACTGGTTACCAGAAACATTCCTGCCTTATCAGCTAATCACAGATAGTTACAGGACATGAAACCAGAGGTGAGATCGGGCCTAAAAAATCCAGCCCGACCAATCAAGGCCCGAGCCCGAAACAAGCCCAAAATGTCATATTTTATCTGTGAGGTCTCGGGAGGGCGAGGGTTATTTATAAATTGGAACATTTTCAAAAACACGTTTTTTAATGAACAAAAAATAAATCACACTATCGGACCCTAACACACTTGTCTGTGATGGCCTGCTTAGCGCGAAGAGGAGGGACGGTCTTTAAAACAAATGATAAAATAGATCTTTAACGATCATCACTTTTACCAGTCCAGCTGTTTAAATGCCTGCTCAGCGTCGAGGTGTCAGTCTTTTTGGTGTCGTATGAAAGTCGTATGACTACACTCAGCGAAGCCAACGCAAGTTTCTGTAGCATTTTGAACAATAAATTTGAAGCTTTTCCACACCTCACTCTTACTGGTGTGTGTTTATCTTTTCAGTTCTCCTGCTTTTAGTTTATCCTTAACTTCTTACTCCTTCATATTCGGGGATACCAGTTCAAAATAAATACAGACGTGCGCAGGAGAGGATTACCAAATTAAGAGGAGGCGTTCACATGCGCAGAGGATGAGCTGGCTCTGCGGATCCTGTTTAGTAGTAAAACATTACTTCTCTGTTTTATTATTCATTTTATAACAAGTATTTATTAGTTTAGTACACACACATCGTATTAGTTTACATTTTATAAACATATATTTATTTAAAAAAAAAAAAAAGTCAGCGAGAGAGAAGCCCGAACCCAACCCGAAGTAATAATTGACATTTTTAGGGTCGGATCGGGCTTAAGATTTTATCTCTGCATGAAACCCTCTGTTCTACTGAAACCATTTTGCATACGAACAATGTTGGGTGGATTTTTCTGCCCTTTTGAAAAACATATTCTTCAGACTTGGGAGTGTCCTTATGAAACCTGTGATCTATTTTCTCCAATAAAAGGATGCAGCCGGGGTTAGATGACTGAAAGATGGTTGTAGGAGCCCGACAGAGCTCATCTCTCCCCCACTGCAGTGTGGAAAAAAACGCTTGCGTCCTTATTGTTGGTTATGATGTCAAGGTACTAAATTGAATGAAGCCTTTTTTTTTAGATCCTACAGTTTTGCACTGGAGACGACCCGTCATCACATAACCAGGAAAAATAATAAACGAATCATAGGGCGGACATCTCTGTATCACAGCCTCCTTCTCTATCGTGGTATTCTGGACGTGGGGTGATAATTCTTATGCCATGGCACCTATTGATAAACAGTTTTGTTTTCTTAGAAAAAAAATGTATGAATACATTTACATAAGAACGAGATTGTGGATACAAGCGGCCAAATGAGCTTCATCTGCAGGGTGGCTGGGCTCTATCTCAGAGACTAGGGAGGAGTTCTGCCACCTGGGAGGAGCTAAGAGTAGAGCAGCTCCTCCTCCAGGTAAAGAGAAGCCAGGCGGGCATCTGGTTAGGATGCCCCCCGAGCGCCTCGCTAGTGAGGTGTTTTGGGCACATCCCACAGGGAAGAGACCAAGAGACAGACCCCGGACCTGCTGGAGAAACTATGTCTCACAGCTGGCTGGTGAACAATTCAGGATCCTTCAGGATGAGCTAGAGGAAGCAAACGGGTTGAGAGAAGCCTGGGTTTCCCATCTGAGGCTGTTCCTCCCGCGACCCTGCCCCGGATGAGTGGAAGACGATGGAATGGAACATTTACTCACTTTTACATTCATTTTTGAAGTAGTGCTTTATTCCCGCCTTCTGTCACTCCCTAGCTAGTCTCGCTACTTTGGCGTATGAACGACACAGTGTGAATCTAACCCTTCTCTTGTGTTTTTTAAAAAGTATCTTTTTTGTCAACAGGTTTGCAGTCCGCCACTAAGTCTAGTCCCGCTCCCAAATTTGTTCTTCATTCATTGCAGCCTGCCACCCATCAATACCTCTCCCTGATAACCTGTTTGAACTTCAACTAAGTCCTCCTTCCGCTCTATATTGTGCCAAACCCGATTTTTGTTGGTTTGTCAGTCAAACCCAATTTTTTTTAAAAAAAGAGAGGACTGTTTGGTGTTATTACACAAATAAATTTTGCTGTCTTGGACAGAAAATTATCACTGCTGGTGGAAGTCAGGACTAGGTGGAACAAAACCTTCTTCTTCTTCTGTCGGCATTCCCCTCCAGGAGGCGCCACAGCAAGTCAGTTTCTTCCATCTAACCCTATCTGCTGCATCTTCTTCAGTCACACCAACTATCTTCATGTCTTCCTTCATTGTATCCATGAACCTCCTCTTTAATCTTCCTCTAGTCCTCTTTCCTGGTGGTTCCAAACCCAGCATCCTTCTTCTGATGTACTCTCTCTCTCTCCTCTGTACATGTCCAAACCATCTCAGTCTGGCCTCTCTGACTTTAAAACCTCTAACATGTGCTGTTCCTGAAAAGGTCGATGCTGTTGTGATGATCAATTTTATTTACTTCTCTGTCTGAGTTTTGTGATTTAATCTATGAATCGAAACCTGAAGGTCATCAACGTCTTTGAAATAGCTCTGGTTTTTAGTTGGAGACGATCAATTAATCCTTTTTTTTTTTTTTTTTTAAGTTACTTTCTGTTCCGTTGTCTTCCGCTTATCTGGGGCCAGGTTGTGGGGCAAGATCCTCAAAATGGAAACCCTAAGCTTCTCTGACCCTGGTTCCGCTCACCCGGAAGGATCCAGACGTGTTCCCTATCCAGTTAGCAGGTCCGGGGTCAGCCTCTTGGTCTCCTCCCAGTGGGACATACCCGAAACGCCTCACCAGCGGGACACTCAGGAGGCATCCCAGCCCGAACCTCCTCATGTGGCTTCTCTCGACCTGGAGGAGCAACGGCTGTACTCTGAGCTCCTCCCAGATGGCAGAGTTTATCACTCTGTCTCTGGGCTCAAAATTCCAAATCCATTTTTTGTCTCAATCATCAGTTGAGTAAATACTTTTGTGAATATTCGACAGATATTTTTTGGCATGACTTATAGTTTTTTGGGAGAATTTGTTCATCAAAGTGCAAAATAACGATGATTTTAAACGTCTTCATTTCAAGAGTCATTGTTTTGAGCTTGAATTTGACAAAATGATCGACGAATAAGTTTGTTTATAAACACAACTCGGGAAAACGTGCCGACGTGGGTTCGTGTGAATATTAAAATCTCATTGTGGGAAATCACTTTGCTTGTAATAAAACCAGATCTTTATAGTTACATCGTATCAGAATCAAATATGATTGGTCCAGAGTTTAAAGCAACTAACGACGTGGACCCTAGAACGCTCTAACGACTCCTCTTCTTTGTTTTAATAACAGACTGATGTCTGTTTAATTGTCTGGTCTGTTGATATCACAGTCCGTTTTATTACATCCTGAACTTTAATTCTCTTTGTACGTCTTCGCATCTGAACGGCATTCGTTCGGTAAAAATCTCTGGACATTTTCGTGGATATCAGTTTGAAGCCTCAGGTGTTCCTCTGCTCATCCGGCTGTGATGTTCCTCTTTAAAAAAAAAAGAAAAAAATCAACCCCGTCGGAAACAAACTTAATGTTTTCATCAGGAATGTGAGCTTCGTTGTGAAGAGTTTTCAGTTCAGGTGAAAAAGTAGCATCCGTTTGTTCTTAAATATTTTTCTCCTTCCATCATTTCCCTTCAGGGGGCGCCACAGCAAGTCAGTTTCTTCCATCTAACCCTATCTCCAGCATCTTCTTCGGTCACACCAACTATCTTCATGTCTTCCTTCACTGTATCCATGAACCTCCTCTTTGGTCTTCCTCTAGTCCTCTTTCCTGGTGGTTCCAAACCCAGCATCCTTCTTCTGATGTACTCTCTCTCTCTCCTCTGTACATGTCCAAACCATCTCAGTCTGACCTCTCTGACTTTAAAACCTCTAACATGTGCTGTTCCTCTGATCCTGTCCATCCTGGTCACTCCCAGAGAGATCCTCAGCATCTTCATCTCTGCTACCTCCATCTCTGTTTCCTGTCTTTTCCTCAGTGACACTGTCTCTAGACCAATCAGCATGGCCGCTCTCACCACACTGTTTCTAGACCAATCAGCATGGCCGCTCTCACCACACTGTCTCTAGACCAATCAGCATGGCTGGTCTCACCACACTGTCTCTAGACCAATCAGCATGGCCGCTCTCACCACGGTTTTCTACACTTTCCCTTTAAATTTAACTGAAACTCTTCTATCACACATCACACCTGATACTCTTCTCCACCCGTACCAGCCTGCCTGCACACGCTTCTTCACCTCTTTTCCACACTCTCCATGTCAGTGTTCCTTTCCCCCATCAGTTTTTTCCATGTTTTCACACCTTAGTTTTACTTCTATTGTTTCTACAAACTCAATTCCTTCACTCGTCTTCATAACTTTTTAAATTTTCCTGGTTCACAATAAAAAATATTGGCCACAATAACTCGACCTGAAAAATCAAAGACGTACCAGAGTATTTACGCTCCACATAAAGCATAGATTTATACTTAAATTGCTCTCGTGGTGGAGTGTTTACCTCCGTTTTCTGCACACTTTATCTGCTTTTTATTGCTCACACTCCGCTGCTAGCTTGACTTAGTTTTGGACCAGAAGCCTCGGTGTTGAAAAGACTTTCTGTATTATTCACCTTGAAAGGACTCGGAGTAATCAAAGAACTTTCATTTCCAACTAAATAAAGTTTTTCAGCTCCACTGATGGTTGGTTATTAGTTTTTCTGTCGTCAGAATGTTGGTGCATTTGATGGTCGCTTTGAGATGAATAAAAACATGTTCCGTCCTCATTCAGGATGCTTTCACTTCTCTTTACTGATAATTTTGGACGAGATTGGTTCAAATGTTTATCAAACTTGTCTATGGAAAAATTTGGGGTAGTAATTACCATTTTACATGAGCATCAAAATGATTTGAGAAAAACTTATTTTACGGCAGGGTGTCCATTATTTTCAGACAAAAGTTGCTGGTTACCATGGCATCAAAAGCCAAAACAAACATTAAATGTGTGGGGGGGTTCTTAATTTACCAGTCGATCTACATTCCTACCCTCACCATGGTAAGAAGGATCTACGTTCCTACCCTCACCATGGTAACCAGGATCTATGTTCCTATCCTCACCATGGTAACCAGGATCTATGTTCCTATCCTCACCATGGTAACCAGGATCTATGTTCCTATCCTCACCATGGTAACCAGGATCTATGTTCCTACCCTTCCTCCGCTGGGTGGCTGGGTTCTCTGAGTGAGAACAGGTGAGAACAGGTGAGGAGCTACGCCATCCGGGAGGAGCTCGTTATCGAACCACTCCTCCTCCAGGTCGAGAGGAGCCAGATGGAGTGGTGCAGGCATCTGGTCAGGATGCCCTCCGATCCCCTGACCAGTGTGGTGAGGTGTTTCGGGCACGTCCCACCAGGAGGAGTCCAAGAGGCAGACCCCGGACGCGCTGGAGGGACTATGTCTCACAGCTGGATGGGGAACGACTCGGGATCCTTCCGGGTGAGCTGGAGGATGCAGCTGTAGTGAGAGAAGCCTGGGCTTCCCGTCTGAGGCTTTTGCCCCTGCGACCCGACCCCGGATGAGCAGAAGATCACGGAACTTTTGGATATTTCTTGTAATAAAATAAATCCTAAAAACTTCACATTGCGGAGACAGTTTGACGTCTGTTAACAGAAAGTCCAGAACTCAGTTTCTAGGCATCCACTGGTACTTTTTGGACCCCCTCCACTACACAAGACCCCGTTTCCACTGATTCCAGACGGCTAGTTGCTGAATTTATGTCACATCTACTGACTATGTCATCAGATCACTGGGATTTGATCTTTGATGCGTCCAACCCCAAATTTTAATCTATCTGGATGAGCTTAGGGCTAATTTAAAATGACACAGGGTGCTCTGAGTCCGCCATTAACGGCCGGAGGGGTTTAATCAAGGATTATTTGTTTTGTTAATTAGGAAACTGACCTTTGGTTCATTTTTTCAAGCTCTGACTTTAGGTTTTTATGGGAAATCATCATGATGGATAGAGAAAATAATTTTTTTTCGGATCGCTCAGACAAGGACATTCCTTTCCTCCTCTCTGTATCTCATTAGCAGCGACTGGTCCCACAGGCTGGAGATGCGTGGTGGTAGCGCCATCGTCATTAATTCTGCGGTCCTGCTGTGGCACCTCTGGGCTCAGACGGTCCAGCAGGGTCAAAAGTCAGAGACTGATAAACACACAGACTCACCGATCTGAGAAATAGAAAAACAGCATCTGCTGCTGCACCGAAAGAGGGATGTCTGAAAGTAGACGGACTGAAACCTGCAGGTACATACAGTGGTGGTCAAAAGTTTACATACACTTGTAAAGAACATAATGTCATGGCTGTCTTGAGTTTCCAGTTATTTCAATAACTCTGATTTTTCTCTGATATAGTGATTGGAACAGATCCTTCTATGTCACAAAAAACATTCATGAAGTTTGATTCTTTTATGACTTTATTATGGGTAAACTGAAAATGTGACGAAATCAGCTGGGTCAAAAATATACATACAGCAACATGAATGAGCAATTTTGGAGACTTAGAAAGTTGTGTCAATGACATGAGCTTCATAGCATGACCTCTTAACTTCTTGTGAGTGATTATGAGTGACTACAGCTGGTGACTTCTCTGAGGCCATTTAAAAAGGGCTCATTGGATAAAAACACCCACAAACGCTACAATGGGAAAGTCAAAGGAGCTCAGCACAGATTTGAAAAAGAGAATAATTGACTTGAACAAGTCAGGAAAGTCACTTGGAGCCATTTCAAAGCAGCTGCAGGTTCCAAGAGCAACAGTGCAAACAATTGTTTGTAAGTATAAAGTGCATGGCACTGTTTTGTCACTGCCACGATCAGGAAGAAAACGCAAGCTGTCACCTGCTGCTGAGAGAAAACTGGTCAGGAGGGTGAAGAGTCAACCCAGGAGCACCAAAAAGCAGATCTGCCAAGAATTAGAAGCTGCTGGAACACAGGTGTCAGTGTCCACAGTCAAGCGTGTTTTGCATCGCCATGGACTGAGAGGTTGCCGTGCAAGAAGGAAGCCCTTGCTCCAAAAGCGGCACCTTAAGGCTCGACTAAAGTTTGCTGCTGATCACATGGACAAAGATAAGACCTTCTGGAGGAAAGTTCTGTGGTCAGATGAAACAAAAATTGAGCTGTTTGGCCACAATGCCCAGCAATATGTTTGGAGGAGAAAAGGTGAGGCCTTTAACCCCAAGAACACAATGCCTACCATCAAGCACGGTGGGCCTGTTTTGCTGCCAATGGAACTGGTGCTTTACAGAGGGTCAATGGGACAATGAAGAAGGAGGATTACCTTCAAATTCTTCAAGAAAACCTGAAGTCATCAGCCCGAAGGTTGGGTCTTGGGCGCAGTTGGGTGTTCCAACAGGACAATGACCCCAAACACACATCAAAAGTGGTAATGGAATGGCTAAATCAGGCTAGAATTAAGGTTTTAGAATGGCCTTCCCAAAGTCCTGACTTAAATCCCATTGAGAACATGTGGATAATGCTGAAGAAACAAGTCCATGTCAGAAAGCCAACAAATTTAACTGAACTGCACCAATTCTGTCAAGAGGAGTGGTCAAAGATTCAACCAGAAACTTGCCAGAAGCTTGTGGATGGCTACCAAAAGCGCCTAATTGAAGTAAAAATGGCCAAAGGACATGTAACCAAATATTAGCATTGCTGTATGTATATTTTTGACCCAGCTGATTTTGTCACATTTTCAGTTTACCCATAATAAAGTCATAAAAGAATCAAACTTCATGAATGTTTTTTGTGACAAAGAAGGATCTGTTCCAATCACTATATCAGAGAAAAATCAGAGTTGTTGAAATAACTGGAAACTCAAGACAGCCATGACATTATGTTCTTTACAAGTGTATGTAAACTTTTGACCACCACTGTAAACGTAGATCCTGGTTACCATGGTGAGGGTAGGAACGTAGATCCTGGTTACTATGGTGAGGGTATGAATGTAGATCCTGGTTACCACGGTGAGGGTAGGAACGTAGATCCTGGTTACCATGGTGAGGGTAGGAACATAGATCCTGGTGACCATAGGTGAGGGTGGGAACGTAAATCCTGGTTACACCGGTGAGGGTAGGAATATAGATCCTGGTTACCATGGTGAGGGTAGGAACGTAGATCCTGGTTACCATGGTGAGGGTAGGAACATAGATCCTGGTTACCATGGTGAGGGTAGGAACGTAGATCCTGGTTACCATGGTGAGGGTAGGAATGTAGATCCTGGTTACCATGGTGAGGGTAGGAACATACACTCTGGTTACCATGGTGAGGGTAGGAATGTAGATCCTGGTTACCATGGTGAGGGTAGGAACATAGACTCTGGTTACCATGGTGAGGGTAGGAATGTAGATCCTGGTTACCATGGTGAGGGTAGGAACGTAGATCCTGGTTACCATGGTGAGGGTAGGAACATAGATCGACTTGTAAATCGAGAGCTTTACTTTTCGGCTCAGCTCTCTCTTTACCACGACAGACCGATGCAGCATCCTAGTTATTGCTGACGTCGCACCGATCTGCCCGTTGACCTCCCGCTTCATCCTTCCCCCACTCGTGAACAAGACCCCGAGATACTTAAACTACTCCTCTTGGGGCAGGACCCTGTCCCTGACCAGCAGGGGGCATTCCACCCTTTTCCGAGCAAGGACCGTGGTCTCAAATTTGGAGGCACACAGCTTCTGAAACCCGACCTGGCCCGACCCCAAACCAAACCCGAAATGTCGTATTTTTTTGTGGGTACTCAGAAGGCGGAGGGTTATTTATAAATAGGAACATTGTCACGACAACACTTTTTAAATTTTTTAGTATACATTTTGTAAACTAAATATATTTTAAAAAAATGTCAGTGAGAGAGCTGGTCTTGGGCTCGGTCTTGAGATCTTACCTCTAACGTGCCTCCATCGATGGCAGCAAGTCTACATATTGCTCCCCGTTTTCGCTGGATGTCCAAGAGATGAGCTACTTCAGTCGCGTGGGGTATCAAGTGGAATCATCCATCCCATCCCACCTGGGGTCTGATAGAGACACATGAGACAGCTGAGGACTGAGAGCAGGGATGACCTAGTCCAGGAGGTTATGGTTAGCTTCTGTTAGTCCGGTTTGGTGACGGGGTATTTGTGACCCCAGAAAGATTTGTCTAGTGTCCAGTGCAAGTTACGCGAGTGGCAGCTCTGGATGTGAGGTTTAGTTTTTTTTTTTTTCCGCCATGTTGGAATAGAGTCGATGTTGCACGTACCATGATGCATTTAAGGGGAGTCTGTAAATCTGAGTGTTTGGCTGATAGACTTTCAAACAGAAATTCTTTGGCGCCAAATTTTTACAGATTGTCAACGCCTCTTGGAGAGAAAATCGGGCTTTTTTAGTCGTCCAACTGATAAATTGACTTTATGGGATTTTTTATCTCACATTCTTCGGTTTGTTTTCACCCTTTTAAATTAAATACCGGTTAAATTTCAGGTTTAAAACATCTCGTGTTGCTGTTGGATTGAATAACTGCTTTGTTTTTATTAATTATAACAGAGAACATGGCGGAAGGACAGAAAGTGATCAAAACTCTGCCTTCGCACGTCGCTTTGCTTTCCTGGTGAAATAAGGGTGATTGTTTCTGACAAGGTGCACACAGGAAATAGTCTTTGATGTCAGGCTGACAGGTGGGGGAACCTGCTGATTTTCATTGATGGCGGGTAGTTTTGTCAGGTCTGGTGCGAAAACCTCCGGGGCAGCTGGGATTTTTTTTTTGTGTGCACTGAATATTACCATTCACCTTCTCTTCCATCTCCATCCTGCCTAATGCGGTGTGACGCCACCCCGCTTTCATGTTGGAATCGCTTTCTCAGGAAGACTGAGTCAATTTATCCCCCTCTACAATCCCCCTCTACACCCCTCCACCTCGCTCTCTTCATCTTCCACCGACACTTCTCTGACCGGGAAGGCAAAAAGGTGGCACTCCATCTCAGCCACACATCACTCACACACACTTCCCGACATGATCCGGACAGAAGTGTCCAGATGTTTGCTGGTGTCCAGCACAATCATCTGCATCCAGTTGTTTTCCCAGCATCCCCTGGGTTTCTCTGACACACTCTGTCAGCCTGCTCACACCAGCATGTGTTTACTCAACAGCTCTCTGTCACGCTTTGTGTGTTTCTCTTCATTTTTGTCTTGTTTTCTATTTTCAAAAAGCTCGGTTGCACAGCTGAAAAAAAAGGGGTTCGTTTTTTATCACTGACAAGCAGATCGATCAGATGGACGTGAATAAATCTGGACCAATTAAACATATCCGTACGCTGAGACCGGAAAGGGATAACGAACAGACCGACTAGATTCTCCAATATAGGGGGCAACATTTAAGAAGGAAAGAAGGACGGACTAAGTCTCACAGCTGGCCGGGGAACGACTCGGGATCCTTCCGGGTGAGCTGGAGAATGCAGCCGGGGTGAGAGAAGCCTGGGCTTCCCGTCTGAGGCTGTTGCCCCTGCGACCCAGCCCCAGATAAGCGGAAGACGATGGAATGGAACATTTATTTTGGTTATCAAATCTGTTCCCGTTCCCCACACGATGATAAATAGTACATCTGATGTCACCCAAGGCGAGTCCACCGTCAGTCTGTTTGGGTATTCCTACCAAAGCTGACAGAAGTCGTGCAGGATAAACAGCAGTGTCATCTGCATAGTGACATATTCTGACTTCAGGCTATGTTAAAAAAAAAAAAAGAAAATTAAACCTCAGAAGAAAAAAATCACTTTAAATTGAACAAATTGAAGGATAAATTTAGGTTTTGATTATAGTTTAAGGGGAGGCTTAGTGGTAGAATGTTCGCCCAAATGCAGGACTTCGAACATAGTTTATTAATATAATTCAGGAAAGTCTGTAAAACAAGAAGAACATGATTAACTTAAGGTTTCAAAAGTCCAACTAAAATCAAAATAAAAAACATGGTCAGGCAACCAGGGTGACCTGGCTGGAAGGGATTGTAAGACCTGACAAGGAAGACAGGGATGGTTCCCCTTAAATAGTTAGCAGGGTCCACAGGTGAGTGAAATTAGGAATCACCCCAGGTGATCCTAATCAGATTGTTGATCCATGGTTCCCTCTTGGCTGCAGAAGAGGGGGATCATGACAGTACCCCCTCCTCAATGACCACCTCCGGGTGGTCAAAGATCGCTTGGCGTGGCTTGACTTGGAGTCGGACTTTGCCCTTCAGGATTCGCAGGAGTGGGACTTTGCCCTTCAGGATTCGCAGGAGTCGGACTTTGCCCTTCAGGATTAGCAGGAGTCGGACTTTTTCCTGAGGGTACACTGGTTTCAGACTTTAAGTCCGCTGGGTCCAGTTGTGGTCAGGTCTTACTACTACTTCTCCCAGCCAGGTCACCCTGGTTGCCTGACCATGTTTTGTATTTTGATTTTAGTTGGTCTTTTGAAACCTTAAGTTAATCATCTTCTTCTTGATTTACAGACTTTCCTGAATTAAGTTAATAAACCATGTTTGAAGTCCTGCATTTGGGTTCTCCTTTTTCCATCTCTCCTCAAAATCTTGACAATTAATCCCTGACTGGGACATTTCTGTGCTGCATTTCACCGCAGCAGGCTGCCACCTATGATGGCACCATTGGTGGGAGAAACGGGGCTTAGGTGTCTTCTCTAAGGACCTTAGATGTGAACTTAGTGGGATGCGAACCCGCCAACATCCGGTTAACTTCCAGTGTGGAGGTGAACGCTCTAACCAATGAGCCACTCCTCCCACCGTCTCAAGTTCTCCAGAAGTTTGCAGAATCAAATCCCACTGAGCTCATGTCCAGGTCCCCTTGGGGAAAACACCTAACCCCCATTTCTCCCACCGTTGGCGCCGTCTTGGCGCCAATAATGGGCTGCTCTGTTTGCAAAAATTTCAACATAATGAACAACTTTGAGCGTGAATGAAGCATCATATGCAGAACAGGTTTTTTTTCTATTCTGAGTTTCGATGTATAGATATGTAAATAAAAATGTTAAAAACACTGCATTCAAGCTTAAGAACTCTTTGGTAACTCTTCTGGTAACTGGACAAATTGGACAAACTTCCCCCCACTTTGGAGTGCATTAAACATACATGATGATCCTGTCCACATATATTTGTCTTGAGACTCCGTTAGCGTTTACACTCTAGATAAGTCTGTTTAATCCCTCATTCGTCCAGGAGTGATCCATCGTAGGACTTCAAAGTGTCTCCTGGACAGTGTTTTTGATGATCAAGATGTGTTGATTGAAAACGATGGGAGTCAAAACATCTTGATCATCAAAGACACCGTCCAGGAGACACTTTGAAGCCTTCTCTAAATAATAATTACCGTCATTTCACGGCTATGAGGTGCATATAAACGTCTTAGATTTTCTTCAAAATGAGCGGTGCGCCCTTTCGTCTGGTGCGCCTTGTGTGTGAGAAAAGGCGGACCTAAAAGAAAAAGCGGTGCCCGCGAGGCGGACCTGAAAGAAAAGGCATGAGAACGTTAAAGAGTGAAGTGTGGGCGTGGATTGTGTATAAAAAAGGTATGTGCTGTATGAACAACATTGCTGTTTTAACCCTGAAAATGGCAAAGAGACACGTTTATGACGCTCAGTTTTAGCTGAAGGCAATCAGCTACGCGGAGGAACATGGGAATCGAGCCGTGCAAGGGTGGAAGGCAGCGCCGGGCGAGTTACGCTACAGTTTGCCAATGGATTGTAGATGCTCGGACCAACGTGTCTGCTGGTACTGTTATCCGAGCTTTCTCAAAAGCTGGTATCCTTTCTGAGGAGCCGCACAGTACAGACAGTGACTTTAACAGTGAGGAGCAAAGTGGACCTGCTCTGTTGGATTTTGCGCAGCTGTTCGATTCCGAAACAGAGGATGAGGACTTTGACGGATTTGAATAAAGACTATTACCGGTAATGTGCTTGTTTATATGTACTACTTAAATAAAGTACAACCAAACTCAGTTTTGCTCCAGATCTATTTTTTAATACACACATTTGCATGCTTGCTTGTGTGTTGTTGTAAGGCGGTGTGTGACTGAGACTGCGCCTTTTCATACGGTGCGCCTAATGGTCGTGAAATTACGGTATATAGAGAATAAATAGTACACTTGTAAAGATTCATCTAGTCGTGTCACTTCGAACCTCGGTTATAACACTCATCCAAACTTTTCCATATTAAACTCTGATCAATCCTGTCGTTGGTTTTGTGAGACTATTGACAGTTTCATTCAAATTTTTTTAGGAAGACTTTGCATTTACAAAGAATATGCGACCCCAACTTTTGTAATCAAGACTTTTTGTCGCATGACCCTGAAACCGATTCAGTTTGTGTGTGAATGAGAGGGACCCAAATGGAAAAGTGAGGTTACAGGGAGAAGAGAGAAAGAAGGTGGAAGATTTTAAGTATCTAGGATCAACAGTCCAGAGCAATGGAGAGTGTGGAAAAGAAGTGAAGAAGCGTGTGCAGGCAGGCTGGAACGGGTGGAGAAAAGTATCAGGTTTGATGTGTGATAGAAGAGTTTTAGATAAAATAAAATAAATAAATGAATTAATCTATTCATCCCTCACCGGGAAAAATTTGTGTGCTGCACTCCTTACACCGCAGCAGGCTGCCCTTCAACGGCACCAATGGTGGGAGAAGCAGGGGTTAGGTGTCTTCTCCAAGGACCCTAGACGTGCTCTCTGTGGGACGCAAACCCGCGATCTTCCGGTCTGTGCACGAACGCTCTAACCACTGAGCTGCCATCTTCACCCTTCAGGGAAGTGTACAAAACCATGGTGAGAGTGGCCATGCTGATTGGTCTAGAGACAGTGTGGTGAGAGCGGCCATGCTGATTGGTCTAGAGACAGTGTGGTGAGAGCGGCCATGCTGATTGGTCTAGAGACAGTTGCACTGAAGAAAAGACAGGAAATACAGATGGAGGTAGCAGAGATGAAGATGCTGAGGATCTCTCTGGGAGTGACCAGGATGGACAGGATCAGAGGAACAGCACATGTTAGAGGTTTTAAAGTCAGAGAGGTCAGACTGAGATGGTTTGGACATGTGCAGAGGAGAGAGAGAGAGAGTACATCAGAAGAAGGATGCTGGATTTGGAACCACCAGGAAAGAGGACTAGAGGAAGACCAAAGAGGAGGTTCATGGATACAGTGAACGAAGACATGAAGATAGTTGGTGTGACCAAAGAGGATGCAGGAGATAGGGTTAGATGGAAGAAACTGACTTGCTGTGGCGCCCCCTGAAGGGAAATGAGAAGAAGAAGGTGTATTCATCAATGTTTCTGTCTGAATATCGATATTTTGACTCGTAAAAGACTTGATGTATCGACATGGGAGGGTACACTCTAGTCAGTTCTTTCTTTCTGGTGAATTTTTCTTTTTGTGAATCCAAAGAATCTCCAGAACAATCCGTCCTGACGGTGGATGTCGGTGCAGAGGAGGAAAGAAGAGGAAAACTTGATTAAAAAAAAGAGATAAATGATCATTTTCGTCTCATCCAATAAAAACCAAACAGCTCAAAGCGGTTTTTCAAAATATTCAGACGTTTAACATCTCTTTAGCAGAAAAAAATGGGAACATAAGTGAAGCTGAGAAGGAAGAAAAACGATGAGAAAATAAATTCCACAAAGCCTCGGGGGCTCTTTGCTTCTCCATCATTCAAATATTTCCTCATGACGTGTTATTAGAGCTCGTGACGTCTGAGGATCGATCAATCAGCCGCCAGAACAACTTAAATAAGAGGAGAAATTTATTAACCGCATTCCGCCCCTCTTGCTTCACCTCTCTGTCACTTTGATGCATTTCTCACAACACGGCTCACATTTAGTCTCACCTCCATAAAATCACACTGACTGATTCTCATTGTTTTCATCACATTGAAAATATTTCAGAACATGTTCTTGTTTTTTTCATGCAATTCTTTTTTATTTTTGCTAATGTTTTTCAGTCAGAATGAGGGACAGATGTGGCAGCTAGAGTCACTTCGCTTACAACAGCCTCAAACGGGCAGCCCAGGCCCCTCTCAACAAAAGCATTTTGTTGTTTGAGAAACTGCATCCTCCAGCTCACCCGGAAGGATCCCAAGTCTTTCCCTGACCAGCTGTGAGACATAGTCTCTCCAGCGTGTCCGGGGTCTGCCTCTTGGTCTCCTCCCGGTGGGACGTGCCCAAAACACCTCGCCCGCGAGGCGCTCGCGGGGCATCCTGACCAGATGCTTGAACCACCTCATCTGGCTCCTCTCGACCTGGAGGAGGAGCGGCTTGACACCGAGTTCCTCCCGGATGGCAGAGCTCCTCACCCAATCTCTGAGTGAGAGCCCAGCCACCGTGCGGAGGAAGCTCATTTCGGCCGCTTGTACCCGCGATCTCATTCTTTCGGTCACCACCCACTGCTGGTTACCATGGTGAGGGTAGGAAGGTAGATCCTGGTTACCATGGTGAGGGTAGGAACGTAGATCCTGGTTACCATGGTGAGGGTAGGAACGTAGATCCTGGTTACCATGGTGAGGTTAGGAACGTAGATCCTGGTTACCATGGTGAGAGTAGGAACATAGATCCTGGTTACCATGGTGAGGGTAGGAACGTAGATCCTGGTTACCATGGTGAGAGTAGGAACATAGATCCTGGTTACCATGGTGAGGGTAGGAATGTAGATCCTGGTTACCATGGTGAGGGTAGGAACGTAGATCCTGGTTACCATGGTGAGGGTAGGAACGTATATCCTGGTTACCGTGGTGAGGGTAGGAACGTAGATGCTGGTTACCATGGTGAGGGTAGGAACGTAGATCGACTTGTACAACCGGATTCCAAAAAAGTTGGGACACTTTAGAAATTGTGAATAAAAACTGAATGCAATGATGTGGAGGTGCCAACTTCTAATATTTTATTCAGAATACAACATAAATCACAGGTCAATAGTTTAAACTGAGAAATTGTATGATATTAAGGAAAAATATGCTCATTCAAAATTTCATGGTGTCAACAAATCCCAAAAAAGTTGGGACAAGAACCTATTAGAGGCTGGAAAAAGTCATTTGAGCATACAACAAACACCTGGAAGACCAATCAGCACTAATCAGGTCAATTGGCAATATGATGGGTATAAAAAGTGCTTCTCAGATTGGCAGTGTCTCTCAGAAGCCAAGATGGGTAGAGGATCACCAACTCCCACAATGTTGCGTAAAAAGATAGTGGAACAGTATCAGAGAGGCGTTACCCAGCAAAAAATTGCAAAGAGTTTGCAGTTGTCATCATCAACTGTGAATAATATCATCAGAAGATTCAGAGAATCTGGAAAAATCTCTGTGCGTAAAGGTCAAGGCCGGAGAACCATACTGAATGCCCGTGATCTCCGGGCCCTTAAACGACACTGCATCAAAAACAGGAGTGCTACTGTGAAGGAAATCACAGCATGGGCTCAGGAGTACTTCCAGAAACCATTGTCAGTGAACACAATCCACCGTGTTTGGGATGTCCTTTGGGATGACACCCAACTCCCAGTTACTTCCACTGGCGCCATCGCCTGTTGTGGTGCAATGCAGCGAAGAAATACCTCCACTGAGAGATACATATAGTTCGGTAAAAAAAAAAAAATGTCCGAAATAAATATTTTCATTCTGTTTTTAAAGCGTCGGAATGAAAAAAAAAAGACTTGTTCATTCAGGGTTTTGTTTAAAGTAATTTCGCAACTTTTCATTTTAATCATTCATTTTCACAAACTGTTTAAAGAAATGCGTCAAAGCGTCTGAAAAAAATTGCAATGAGTTTGTGTGAAGAGCTTCTGCTGCGGAGG
Source organism: Neostethus bicornis (assembly GCA_902685375.1). Lineage (NCBI taxonomy): Eukaryota > Metazoa > Chordata > Actinopteri > Atheriniformes > Phallostethidae > Neostethus > Neostethus bicornis. The sequence continues at coordinate 1,085,183 of CACRXE010000066.1, read as the reverse complement.
AGAGTCAAGCGGGAGATTGACTCTAACAAAAAGAGCAGACAGCATCACCTGCTGAACGCTTGAGATGTTTCCTTCATAGCACGGAGCTTTCAGAGCAGATTACAGACCGGCCTGCTCTTCTCAGGCCATCCACCATCCCAGAATACTAATGATGACCAATGTGTGTACATTATGATTGTGATGGTTTCCTCTCACCAAGTCAAATATCTCCGGTTAATTTGTATAAATGAGGAGTCCATGCATCGGTCTGGATTAGAACGATCCACCATGAGTCATTAGGGTTGTAAAAATGGCGTGAAGATACTTTTACATCATCGTTATTAAAATGAATGAGAATTCTTTACATGTGAGACTATTAAACAAAATGTGGAGTCGAATGTCGTTTGTTCTTCATTGACGAGGAAAAGTTTTCTGTTTTTAGATGAGATCGTGTAAATTATGTGACTGTTAACCAATCCCGCAGGTCCAGGGTCGGCCTCTGGTTCTCCTCCTGGTGGGACGTGCCTGTAACACCTCACGAGCGAGATGCTCAGGAAGCATTCTAACCACATGCCCAAACCACCCCATCCGGCTTCTTTCAACCTGTAGGAGCAACGGCTCTCCTACGAGCTTGTCGCATATGGCAGATCTCCTCACTCTATCTCTGAGTGAGAGCCCAGTAACCCTGCAGAGGAATCTGTGACCACTCACAGCTGGTTACCATGGTGAGGGTAGGAACGTAGATCCTGGTTACCATGGTGAGGGTAGGAACGTAGATCCTGGTTACCATGGTGAGGGTAGGAACGTAGATCCTGGTTACCATGGTGAGGGTAGGAACGTAGATCCTAGTTACCATGGTGAGGGTAGGAACGTAGATCCTGGTTACCATGGTGAGGGTAGGAACGTAGATCCTGGTTACCACGGTGATGGTTGGAACGTAGATCCTGGTTACCATGGTGAGGGTAGGAACGTAGATCCTGGTTACCATGGAGAGGGTAGGGACGTAAATCCTGGTTACCATGGTGAATGTAGGAATGTAGATCCTGGTTACCATGGTGAGGATGGGAACGTAGATCCTGGTTACCATGGTGAGGGTAGGAACATAGATCCTGGCTACCATGGTGAGGGTAGGAAAGTAGATCCTGGTTACCATGGTGAGGTTAGGAATGGTAGATCCTGGTTACCATGGTGAGGGTAGGAACATAGATCCTGGCTACCATGGTGAGGGTAGGAAAGTAGATACTGGTTACCATGGTGAGAGTAGGAACGTAGATCCTGGTTACCATGGTGAGGGTAGGAACGTAGATCCTGGTTACCATGGTGAGGGTAGGAACGTAGATCCTGGTTACCATGGTGAGGGTAGGAACGTAGATCCTGGTTACCATGGTGAGGGTAGGAACGTAGATCCTGGTTACCATGGTGAGAGTAGGAACATAGATCCTGGTTACCATGGTGAGGGTAGGAATGTAGATCCTGGTTACCATGGTGAGGGTAGGAACGTAGATCCTGGTTACCATGGTGAGGGTAGGAAAGTAGATACTGGTTACCATGGTGAGAGTAGGAACGTAGATCCTGGTTACCATGGTGAGGGTAGGAACGTAGATCCTGGTTACCATGGTGAGGATGGGAACGTAGATCCTGGTTACCATGGTGAGGGTAGGAACGTAGACTTTATCCATCTTTGAAATATTGTTAACCAATTAATTAAAAAATATATTGATTTCATTAGATAATTCATAATAATTTTTAAGTTTTCATACAATGGGTAAGCTTAGGTACTCATAAGTATTGAAATCACTCCAACAAACGCTGACCCGGTGCCAGCAAGCCAGACCTCTTAAAGCTGCTTGAGTGTGTAACTGTATCCTGGTGTGGTTTAAATTGTGATTCAGTCCAAAGGGAATCTGAGTGGTATTAATACAAATGTCAAAGTTTAGCAGCAGTTTAAGGTCTGAAATGTACTCCACTGCCCTCCGTATAACAGAAGCTCCTCGGGGATCTCCACAGCTCCCACTAATAGGAGGTTTTAATTCAGGCTTTCTGACCCAGCTCAGGATATTCATCACAGTTTATAAATTAAAGGCTTTAAAAAAAATGGAATAGTGGAATGTAATTGAGAAAGTGGTGAAATATGGACCTTTAATAATCCTGTCTGACCTCTGATCCTGACCGGTGGGTTCGTAATAAGAAGGGTATTAATAAGACGGGTCTTTACGAGCTGCTGAAATCACAGCTACACTTAGAACGGTTGTTTGTGTAAATCACAGGCGGCCATTTTATTCTGGCTGCGTTTTGAACCTTAGGTTGGTCGTGACTAAGAATGCCCAACTTTTTTTGTCCCAAGATCTACTTTTCAAGTCGTAAACTTTTTGAGATCTACCAGTCCCGCGGCAACATCGCAAACCACGTCACATTAGAATCCAATCAACAGGTACGTTCTGTCGTCTTCCGCTCATCTGGGGCTAGGTCGCGGGAGCAACAGCCTTAGACGGGACGCCCAGGCTTCTCTCACCCCGGCCGCATCCTCCAGCTCACCCAGAAGAATCCCAAGTCGTTACCTGACCAGCTGTGAGACATATTGTCACCAGTGGCTCCAGGGTCTGCCTCTCGGTCTCCTCCCGGTGGGACGTGCCCGAGAGCATCACTGACCAGCCAGATGCCCGAACCACCCCATCTGGCTCCTCTCAACCTGGAGATGGAGGCTCGACAACGATCTCCTCCCGGATGGCAGAGCTCCTCACCCGATCTCTGAGTGAGAGCCCAGCCACCCTGCGGAGGAAGATCATTTCAGCCACTTGTATTCGCGATCTCATTCATTCGGTCACCACCCACAGCTGGTTACTATGGTGAGGGTAGGAACGTAGATCCAGGTTACCACGGTGAGGGTAGGAACGTAGATCCTGGTTACCATGGTGAGGGTAGGAACGTAGATCCTGGTTACCATGTTGAGGGTAGCGACGTAGACCTTGGTTACCATGGTGAGGGTAGGAACATAGGTCCTGGTAACCATGGTGAGGGTAGGAACGTAGACCTTGGTTACCATGGTGAGAGTAGGAACATAGATCCTGGTTACCATGGTGAGAGTAGGAACGTAGATCCTGGTTACCATGGTGAGGGTAGGAATGTAGATCCTGGTTACCATGGTGAGGGTAGGAACATAGATTAACTTCGAGATCTTTGCTTTTCGGCTCAGCTCTCTCTTTACCACTAATCAACAGTAGTTTTTCTAAATACGTATCATCTCTTTTTTTCCGCTCCAAGACCAGACGGTTTTTCCGCCACATCACGCTAATAACATAAAAATTTAATTGCACATCTCAATACCACCTTAAAAAAATCAAAACACTGCTTTATTAGTTTCATCCTGGCAGACTTCCGGGTTTTAGTCACGTGTGTGAAAGCGCTCTATAACACAAGAAAGGCGCTAGATTGTCGCTAGTCCCTTTTTGAGCGGCTGAATGGTCGCTAGATTTAGAGTCAAAGTTGCTAAATTGGCAACACTTACTTTCCGTCATAAAAAAAAATCTTAATTTTTTTCCCAACACCTCTCGCGGTCGACTCGACATTTTTCTGCGATCTACCGGTAGACCGCGATCGACCGATTGGGCACTCCCACTTTACACTGTGTTTGTGACCATGAAAGGGATTTACACTGTGTCATGCACACCTAGTAGGTGAGACTAGATGTGGAGCAGGAGAAGAGGCAAATTCACGACGTCAAAAATAGAGCTGAAGCCAAACTCGATGTATTGTTTTTAGCCGCCACTCGAGCACACGCCGGTTTTATTTTTGCTTCATCACCACCCACCTCCGCGGTTCTACCAGGGATTCCTGTGGTTTTATGGGTCATATGTTCATTAACGGGACACCAGTCGATCTTATTTACCAGACAGTGACTGATGGCAGATACTGAGAGACGTTTGAAACAATGACGATCCTCATTCCTGATGCTTTTTGTCCAATAAAACGATAACGTCTGAGTCACTGAGCGGCATATTAAGTTCTTAAAAAAAATCATGCAAAAAATATCGTCTGTAAAACTTAAAGGATGCTGGGAAAAGTTCAGCTTTTAAAAAGCCTTTCCCGAAGGTCGATTTTAAAAGTTTTGATTGTCCCTTGCTTTAAAAATGAAGATAAAAACGTCAAAGGTGCCGTAAATAGTGGTATAAATAATAAAGTCCCACATCGAGCGGGGCTAGAACAGCAGAGGAGTCTCTCTCCTGTCATCCCGCTGAGATTTTAATCGCTCCTGTTAAATCTCCTCCATCCTTTCATTTGTTTTGGAGTCGGAGAGCGCCGCGACAGAAACCCGAAAGGACGGGCCAGAAAGTCAATGAGGGGAAATCGTGCATCTCATTTGTTTACACGATGACTTCTAAAATAAGCAGAGGACCTTTCCGTCTGTTTGGAGAATAAATTCATTTCCAAACAGAAGCTGTGATTTTCATCTGAACGACTGATAAACCTTCGATGTGGACGTCAGCGCCCAAACGATTATGGGTTTTTTTTTTAGGCCGATATAATTGAAATGAACGAAGAGAGACTTTTCTACAATTTTTTACATTTTTATGACCAATCAGTTACCTTATTATCCGTCCATGCTGTAGGGGTTGTGGGGGGTACCGGAGCCCATCCTGGCTGATTTAAGGCAAGGGCAGCGTACACCCTGAACAGGTCACCAGTCTGTCACAGGGCCAGATACATACACATTCATTCCTAGGGGCAATTTAGCACCGGCCAGTCAACCTGACATGCATGTTTTTGGAGGGTGGGGGGAAACCGGAGTACCCTGGACAAAACCCACGCAGACACAGGGAGAACATGCAAACTCCACACAGAATGGACAGTGTTCCAAGCCTCGTCCCCACCCGGGACTTGAACCCGCGACTTTCTTGCTGTGAGGCCACTGTGCTACCCACTGCCCGACCGTGCCGCCCTACTGTTTATGACCAATGAAATGAAAATGTTTTCATAATTTTTTGTGAGTTTGAGGTAAATTTTAAAGCAAAATAACTCATTAGTTAAATCGTTCATGACGTTCTCGTTCATTTGTGACTTTTTTATTTAAAACGATGTCTTTCAGATGAATCGTTTTCTTATAATTAGATTATTCTTAAATTTTTTTCGTAAACTATTTCCTTTGTGGCAGTAAATACACAATAAATTGATTTTTCTAATTGATCATAGAAACTGTCATTTTATTGTAATTTTTCATTTTATTTATTTAATGTAAATTTTTTTTAATAATTAACTCAGGATCAAAAAGTTCAATTAAAATAACAGAGTTCAAAGATTTACGTCATCATCAGGCAGCCAGGAAGACCTGGCTGGGAAGGATGGTGGTGATGATGGTGGTGGTGACTACTACAATGACCCGATATAAAAGCCTTGAGGTGATTGCCTTTAAATATGCAGCAGGATCCACAGGTGTGTGTCATCAGACTAATCATCCTCAGGTGTCGCCAATGAGGGTGATGAGGGAAGGTCCAGGGCTCCCTCTAGTGACAGGGGAGGGTATCCTGCCACCAATTAGATGGTCATTTAAACACGACCGCAGCCAAATAAAAAGTCCAATGTTTAGCGGTGCGATTGGCAAGCACTTAATCCTGTTTTGCACAATGATTTTCTAACTCATTGAATCGTTTTTTTACTTAAATCATAGAGATGAGATATTATGGATTAACAATCATCTGGTTTCCACTGATTTGCCGTTGGAGCTGTATCGTTAAAAAAACAGACTCCGTTTGGCAGTACTCTGTGAGCTGTCGGACGTGCTCGTTGAAAGGAGACGTTCTCATCACTCAGGTACTTTCAGGTGTGACTCGTAGTCTGGAGGCCGTTCGGTTGGCTACGGTTTAAAACTACTTTACAAACGGGTACAAACCATGAAGATGGTGGAAGCACGCGTTGGAGGAAATTGATCCAATTGATCCCGATTGGCTTGTTGCCATGGAGACAGCTGACTTAGACTCGAAACAGTTGAAAAGAATTCAACTGATAACCCAAAACAAAGATGATTGTGTTGTCATGATTCCCGCTCTTATCGCATTCTCCCCTAGAGTCGGGACATACCAGTGCTTGGTATCCACCTACGGCCTACGACCTACGGCCCACGCTCCGACCGCTTACTATGCAAGGTTTGTCTTCCATGAGATCCCAAATTTGTTCTCAAGTTTGTAAAGAGTTTATATGTTTTACCCCAAGTAGATTTTTTTTCTTCGCTTGGTTAGCTTGTCGGTGAGGATCGTTAATTACGGTACCTCCCTGTGAATCGAACCTATCACTAGGACTAGGGAGTAAGGATATTTTAGAACGCGTTGCCTCGGGCGGCTGCCGCTGCAATGTCTCGTGTTGTTTTAGCGGTCGTCTAGTTTCGCATTTTCTTGACTCGGTTTCAGTCCCTTCTTTTGTGTGTGTTTGGTCCCGTTCTGGAGATGTGACTTTGTGCGCTCTTTGGACGTCGTTTTGGACTGCATCGCTTTACTTCAGACGGCTGTTTGTAAGCTAGTCGTTATTTTCAACGGCTAGCTTCCCGCTAGTTTTGCTGGTCATGGAGTCGTCCCATTTGTTTGCGTGCCCAACCAGCAGCTAGCTCTTAGAACCAGATCCACCATGGCTGGAGGAGTCTATGCAGTCCCAATAGAACTGAGAAGGAGACGATCTGAAAGGAGGCGCTTTGAGCCCAGTGTCCCTGCAGTTGTCATGGGTAACATCCGGACGCTCCCTGGCAAGATGGAGGAACTGGGGACGCTCAATCTGACCCAACAGGAATGGGGGGGCACTTGTTGTGCTTCATTGAAGCCTGACTCCGTGGACTCAGTGAACATACCAACATGTCTGACTTTAGGAGTTTTATTTTTTCTAGTTGTCTTTCTAAATTCATTTTTCTTTAATGCCCATTTTTTACAATCATATGAATCGAGGAAGATCTTTTTCCCTCTTCACTCCATTTCCCTCCACGAGGACGGCAGATAGAGTCCGGTATGGTGTTTAGATGATGAACTTGTCAATCAGTAGCTATAGAGACATCCAGGAGTTCTTTCATGTGTTGTTTTTGCCTCCAGTCTTCCAGTGTGTGTGAACAGAGGCACTCCGTTCTCACTCCGTTGGCTCTGATATGAACCGATACCCCGACCACGTGAATCCCCGTTTGTAGCAGCTACTTTATCATCATGTCTCATTGCAACTGGAAATGGACACAAAGAGTATTTTTTACCAGGAACCATGGATTATTTACCAACGAGAGGCAAGAGGGCACGATCCCAAGAGAAAAAAAAAAAACCTAAAAAGATTTTTAAAAATCTATTAAAACCCCCAAAATTTTTACTGCTAAAACTTCTTATTTATTGCTCAAGAGATAAATTAAAGATTCTTAAATCCATCTCATGTTACCTTCTATCTCACCCGATATCTGAGTGAGAGCCCAGCTATACTGCAGAGGAAGCTCTTTTTGGCCGCTTGTATCGGGGATCTTGTTCTTTCGGCCATCACCCACAGCTGGTGACAATAGGTGAGCGTAGGAAAGAAGAATCTGGTTACCATGGTGAGGATAGGAACGTAGATCCTGGTTACCATGGTGAGGGTAGGAACGTAGATCCTGGTTACCATGGTGAGAGTAGGAGCGTAGATCCTGGTTACCATGGTGAGGGTAGGAACGTACATCCTGGTTACCATGGTGAGGGTAGGAGCGTAGATCCTGGTTACCATGGTGAGGGTAGGAGCGTAGATCCTGGTTACCATGGTGAGGGTAGGAGCGTAGATCCTGGTTACCATGGTGAGGGTAGGAACGTAGATCCTGGTTACCATGGTGAGGGTAGGAACGTAGATCCTGGTTACCATGGTGAGGGTAGGAACGTAGATCCTGGTTACCATGGTGAGGGTAGGAACGTAGATCTTGGTTACCATGGTGAGGGTAAGAACGTAGATCCTGGTTACCATGGTGAGGGTAGGAACGTAGATCTTGGTTACCATGGTGAGGGTAGGAACGTAGATCCTGGTTACCATGGTGAGGGTAGGAACGTAGATCCTGGTTACCATGGTGAGGGTTTGAACGTAGATCCTGGTTACCATGGTGAGGGTAAGAACGTAGATCCACTTGTAAATCGAGAGCTTTGTTTTTCGGCCCAGCTTTTTCTTTACTTTGTTAAAAACTAAATCCATCTCGTAAGTTTCCACGAGTAAATCTGCGATAAATCGTTATTTCTTTTGTCCATCGATCATCACGAGCTGATAAAACCGTTTCTACACCAACCAAACATTTTTTTTGGCCGGTCACGCTTTGCCACTGATTGGAGGTCTTGTAAAGAGAACATCTGGATCCTGGATTTGTTTTTACAACATCCAGCCAGTCTCGTAAAGAAAAAAAATAAACTCTCATCTTTCCCAGATGCCTCATCAAATATGCAAATTAGGGCAGAATGCCTTAAAGAGACGCCTCGTCATTCATTTGTTATTGGATTATGCAGCATAATTAGAATATTTATGCAAATATATGCATGAGCTAGTGAGTCAGGGGTTTACGATGTCCCGAAGCCGAGCGTGGCAGTAGGTTTGTGTTCCCTGTGAGAAAGGTGAAAGGTTTGAAGGGTTTTATCCGCTGCAGTTTTTAGGCACGTTGCTCTGCTCTTGCGTTTTATAACATCATACTCTTCTTTTAAAAAAAAAAGATCCTCCATGTGTCTGAAGCCCCGATGAGTGGGCGCTGGCCGACCACGCCTGACCCCGATGCATCAGCACCGGCATGGAGGAGGGAAAGATAAAGAGGGAAAAAATAGACAAGAAGGGTGTTACGCTACGCTTCCCCGGCAGGAATGTATCGTACAGTGGATCAATTGTCTTTCATGTAACAGTGACCCACCACCTGGCAGAACATCCATCTGTACCTGCTCTATCTGGTAGTTACACACACAATGCAACTGGAACACACAACAAACATGGCTGTAGGACTTTATGATGAAAACAAACCATGTATTAAAGTTAATCAAATTCTTTTCTTGTTAAAAGTATCGACCATTATCGGAGGAAACGAAGACTCACCCTCGAGGTAAGAGTCAAATTTCAGACACGCCGATTAAAAGACGTCCTCTCTGACCAGAGAACTAAACAGCAGGCCCTCAAAAAAATAAAGGAAACAGAGAACAGAAAGACTAGCACATTTATGCCCTTAGACTCTCCTTCTCGGTGAGGAAAAACTCCTAAAAAACCCATGTGGGGAAATATAAGAAACCTCATGGGGATCCACATGAAAGAGAGATCCCACCCCCGGGACGAGCGACCAATTTGTCAAAGATTATTGTTTAAATATTAACTTATTCTACTCTACAGCTAAATATTTAAAGAAGTCAATAGATGTTCTTCATCCTGATGGAAACACGGGGACTCCTCAGCCCGGAGATGTCCAGTACGTGGATGAGTAGATGGATTTCATCCTGATGGAGGGGGGATGAAGAGGCGCGGAGGTCTCCTCGGTGTGGCCATGCCCAGGACAGGAACTCAGTGTCCTGGATGGGGCTCTCTCCCAGAGAGGAGGGAGAGAAGTGGACAACATGTGAATTGTATTGTACCAACTAGCAGTGTAATTCTAAATAAACAGACAATAAAGAACAATGAATGAGATAGAAAGCCAGGGGTTTAGGGTAGGGGAAGAGGGTACAGACCCTGGTTAGGGTAGTAGGAGGGGGTACAGACCCACAGCCATCAATTTGACCACACCCACTTTAGTATGCTGATTAGAATAAATAAAACACAAGGAGGCTGACCTTTAATGACCTTTAATATAAACATGTTTCCTATTTTTTATGTAGTTTTTTGTTCTAAAAATGAACATTTCCAAATTTATAAGCATTTTATCTCCTTCAACCTGCTGCACCCCGCAGCAGCTGAGAGGAAGTGCGCATTGCCATAGCAACAACGTCTGCGGGAAGTTGTTGTTATGTTGCTATGGAAACAAACACATTGCTATGGACACACATATAAGTGTGTGTGTTTATATTTGTGGAGAGAGACAAGGAGGACTCTGACGCCATTACAGAAACATTTTAGAAAGGTTGAGATAATAATGAAGAGACACCATGAAGAGAGTCTGAATAAAGTCGGCCATGTTTAATAAATAAGTCTTGAAAGTTCAGGTTAACATATTGGAATATAAACAATTTATAACGAGGATATTTTTTAAAGCAGCAGCACAAAATGCGGAAAAAAAGTAGGCTTTTGATGAATTAGATAATTTTACTTTGATGTTTGCCAAAACATGACTAATTACATAAGCGTCACATTGACGGTCATGGCGCTTGGAGGTAGATTTAGAACGCGGCGGTCCTTGTGTTAATAAAACATCCTTTCCATGACGTGGTCCATTTTTCTTTTGACAGGCATCTATATGTGCTTTCTCGCCATGATCTGCTCCCCTGCCACCAATGGGAGCCCTGGACCTTCACTCATCACCCTGATTAGGGACACCTGAGGATGATTGGTCTGATAACACACACCTGTGGATCCTACTGCCTATTTAAAGGAAATCCCCCAGAATTCTTTGTCAGGTTGTCATCACCCTCATCATCCCTTTCAGCCAGGAACTTTTTGATCCTGAGTTAATCCTGTACACTTTTTCTTTCAGCTTTACTGGACTTTTTGGGTAATAAATTCTGTTTTGTTGTCTTGCAATTTGGGTCCTCCTCCTCTTTCCACATCAAGACACTTTCTAACCGCTTCCTCGCGCTCTTAACGAAAGAGAATAAGCCAGGAAGGGCTCATTTCTTCCCTAAAGTTCTCAGGATTTAGTTGTAGCCGAAATCAACAGGCTAACTAGCGGCCAGATTAAAGACCGGTATGTTGCGCTTCCATTCCAGAAAAACGTTCTTTAGGCACTCAAGAATCCACCAAGAAATTAGTCCAAATATAATTAAACCAACACTGATTCAGCCCTCAGCTTCTGGAAAGAAGTGACATGTCTCTTGAAAGCATGAATGAAAGAGAAAACATGGCCGACTGTGTACAGGGAGCAGTGAGCACTATCTAGAACACTCGTGTGTGAGTGTGAGTTGACATTGAACTCATCCTCCGTGTGGTGAGGTGTCTTTTTCAGCCTGATAACAGTAATCAAGTCTTTAATTTACTCGAGCAGGCTGTGATCTGAACTTATGGGGGGGAAATTGACTCAAAAGTCACTTCTGTTGAAAAAAAAGTATAGAATTGAATCCGTTCGACCTTCAGAAAGTAAATATTTCAGTTCTACAGTCTCAGATTGAAAACTGAATGGAATGTTGATGAGATTAACGAGGCTAAACGAGACCTTTCATTGAGGAACTTTGAGAAAATATGGGAAAAATGAAACCCTGTGGACGAATTCAAGAGGATCACATCCACAAAATGTTGTGATAGATTCGCAAAACCAACCTGGTTCCAACAGTCGGGAGGCCAGAAGGAGCACAAGTCAAGTACAATCAGTTTACAGATTATGGAGGCGATAGCTCAGTGGTAGAGTGTCCGCCCTTGGACCGGGAAAAGCCGGTTTAAATCCGACTGAGCTCATGTCTTGGTGTCCTTGGGAAAGACACCAAACCCACCGTTTCTCGCGCCATCGTAGCTACCAGCTGCAGTGTAATGCAGCACAAAAAGAAAGACACAGGAATCAAGGCACGGTGGTTGGGCCTGGTAGGTACCCTGGCAAGCTCAGGTCTGGGGCAGGCTTTGGAGTCCTAGGCAGCCTTAAAGTCCTGGACAGACTTGGAGTTTTTTGGTAGGCCTGGAGTCCTGGGCAGGCTGGGAGACCTGGGCAGGCTTAAGGTCCTGGGTAGGTTGGGAGTCGTAGGCAGGCTTGGGGTCCTGGACGGGCTTGGAGTCCTGGGCAGGCTTTAGAGGTCCAAACTTAGAGACCAGACAAAATAAAGCAACTATATTTTAATTATTGAAATCACTCCTCCACTTTTAGAATTAGCTCAATTTACGCTGAAGTCCGGGTACGTACAGATCTGGGCGTATTCTTCGTTCCATTCCGTCGTCTTTTGATCCTGAGGCCAACAGCCTTAGAAGGGATACCCAGGGATCAACCGCTCCTTCTACAGGTTGATTTTGGCGATCCACCTTCATGATGCGCTAAAATGACCCCCATATTTTTCAAATTCTTGACCGAAAACATAACGAAAAATGCAAAACACGCTTCTGAAAAGTAGGGGAGCAAAAGCAAAAAGTAGAGGTCTAAATTTTATTTAAGTAAAGTACTGATACCTAATTTTTTTTTACTTACTGTAAGTATAGCAACGGACTGTCGTGGTAAAGAGAGAAATGAGCCGAAAAGAAAAGCTCTTGAATTACAAGTCGATCTATGTTCCTACCCTCACCATGGTAACCAGGATCTACGTTCCTATCCTGACCATGGTAACCAGGATCTACGTTCCTACCCTCACCATGGTAACCAGGATCTACGTTCCTACCCTCACCATGGTAACCAGGATCTACGTTCCAACCCTCACCATGGTAACCAGGATCTACGTTCCTACCCCCACCATGGTAACCAGGATCTACGTTCCTACCCTCACCATGGTAACCAGGATCTAGGTTCCCATCCTCACCATGGTAACCAGGATCTACGTTTCTACCCTCACCATGGTAATCAGAATCTATGTTCCTACCCTCACCATGGTAACCAGGATCTACGTTCCTACCCTCACCATGGTAACCAGGATCCACGTTCCTACCCTCACCATGGTAACCAGGATCTACGTTCCTACCCTCACCATGGTAACCAGGATCTACCTTCCTACCCTCACCATGGAAACCAGGATCTATGTTCCTAACATCACCATGGTAACCAGGATCTACCTTCCTACCCTCACCATGGTAACCAGGATCTATGTTCCTACCCTCACCATGGTAACCAGGATCTACCTTCCTACCCTCACCATGGTAACCAGGATCTACGTTCCTACCCTCACCATGGTAACCAGGATCTACGTTCCTACCCTCACCATGGTCACCAGGATCTAGGTTCCCATCCTCACCATGGTAACCAGGATCTACGTTTCTACCCTCACCATGGTAACCAGAATCTATGTTCCTACCCTCACCATGGTAACCAGGATCTACGTTCCTACCCTCACCATGGTAACCAGGATCCACGTTCCTACCCTCACCATGGTAACCAGGATCTACGTTCCTACCCTCACCATGGTAAGCAGGATCTACGTTCGTACCCTCACCATGGTAACCAGGATCTATGTTCCTAACATCACCATGGTAACCAGGATCTACCTTCCTACCCTCACCATGGTAACCAGGATCTATGTTCCTAACATCACCATGGTAACCAGGATCTACCTTCCTACCCTCACCATGGTAACCAGGATCTATGTTCCTACCCTCACCATGGTAACCAGGATCTACCTTCCTACCCTCACCATGGTAACCAGGATCTACGTTCCTACCCTCACCATGGTAACCAGGATCTATGTTCCTACCCTCACCATGGTAACCGGGATCTACGTTCCTACCCTCACCATGGTAACCAGGATGTACGTTCCCACCCTCACCATTGTAACCAGGATCTACATTCTTACCCTCACATGGAGATCGCGGATACAAGCGGCCGAAATAAGCTTCCTCCACAGAGTGACTGGGCTCTCACGCAGAGATCAGGTGAGGAGTTCTGCCATTTGGGAGGAGCTTGATGTCGAGCCGCTCCTCCTCCAGGTCGAGAGGGGCCAGATGGGATTGTTTGGGCATCTGGTCAGGATGCTCCCCGAGCGCCTCGCTGGTGAGGTGTTTAGGGCACGTCCCACCGGGAGGAGACCAAGAGGCAGACCCCGGACCTGCTGGAGAGACTATGTCTCACTGCTTGCCGGGAAACGACTTGGGATCCTTCTGGGTGAGCTGTAGAATGCAGCTGGGGTGAGAGAAGCCTGGGCTTCCTTTCTGAGGATGTTACCCATGTGACCCGGCACCTGATGAGCGGAAGATGACGGAATAGAAAAAAATAGCAACGAAGTACATTTAATTTTTTTCGTTCCATCACTGGATTTAGGAAATAGATCCCAGATTTTTTCTGTCATTGTTTATCATGTTTTTTTATTAAATTCCGACATTTTTTTGGAGTGGATTTTTTTTTTTCGGCCTGAAGTAAAAAATCCATTTGAGACTGTAAATAAAAAAAAAATGGAACCATTCATTTATTTATGACACAAAAACTCTTAAATTGATATTTTCTACTCTTATTTCTTTTGGATAATCATCGTTTTTACTTTGAATAGTTTCATCCATGTCCCTGTAAGCCTGGCGCTGCCAAGCTTATATAACCCATCCTCCTCCTGGTCTCCTTGGCCCACCAGCCATCCAGATGCTCATCCTGACATTCCGTGCATTCCGTCAGCATCTTTACCGTCCTAATCACCAAAAAAAACCCAACTTTTTTTCAAAATATAAACCCAAGCAGATGGTAAGAGTAAAGATATTAAAACTGGCGTTCATACAAAGTCTTTAAAACCGAGGTGGCACGGGGTGTTTGTGACTCAGGGCGATTCTGATAACTTCCTCTGTAGACGTGCGGAGCTGAGGAGGGTCCTGGAAGGCGGAGCTGAGCTGCTTCAACATCTGGTGAGAGGAAGTTGCCTCTGGACCTTTTTTTTTTTCAAGCTAAACAAGAAAACTTAATTATTTCAATTCCTTCTCGTCACACCTCTGCAGCAAATCGGTTTGGATTTAATCCCAAATCATGAATAAGGAATAAAATCAGAGATTACATGATCGACTCGAAACGGACAAAAACAAACTGTTTTCGGAGGAAACCGCGTTGTTAATTCCACTGGACGAAGTGTCCATAACGAGAGAAGTTTGGTGTCAGTTCTCTTTGCTGATTTCAAGACTGTGAGAAACAAAAAATGTAACTGGGATCGACAGGCAGATCGGTGTGGCGTCAGCAATAACTAGGACGCTGCGTTGGTCTGTCGTGGTAAAGAGAGAGCTGAGCCGAAAAGAAAAGCTCTTGATTTACAATTCGATCTACGTTCCTACCCTCACCATGGTAACCAGGATCTATGTTCCTACTCTCACCATGGTAACCAGGATCTGTGTTCCTACTCTCACCATGGTAACCAGGATCTATGTTCCTACCCTCACCATGGTAACCAGGATCTATGTTCCTACCCTCACCATGGTAACCAGATCTACGTTCCTACCCTCACCATGGTAACCAGATCTACGTTCCTACCCTCACCATGGTAACCAGGATCTACGTTCCTACCCTCACCATGGTAACCAGGATCTATGTTCTTACCCTCACCATGGTAACCAGGATCTACGTTCCTACCCTCCTATGGTGGTGACTGAAAGAATGAGATCGCAGATACAAGCGGCCGAAATGAGTTTCCTTTGCAGGGTGGCTGGGCTCTCACTCAGAGATCAGGTGAGGAGCCCTGCTATCCGGGAGGAGCTCGGTGTCAAGCCGCTCCTCCTCCAGGTTGAGAGGAGCCAGATGGGGTGGTTTGGGCATCTGGTCACGATGCCCCCGAGCGCCATTTTTTGGAGGAGACCAAGAGGCAGACCCCGGACCCGCTGGAAAGACTCTGTTGTACAGCTGGACAGGGAACGACTCGGGATCCTTCCGGGTGAGCTGGAGGATGCAGCCGGGGTGAGAGAAACCTGGGTTTCCCATTTGGGGCTGTTGCCCCCGTGACCCGACCCCGGATGAGTGGAAGATGACGGAATGGAATGGACGGACAAACAAAAATAGGTCCAGTCCAGCCAGTTCAAACCAGCCAAGTAAGGCACTAAATTTAGATCTCCCAGTCGAGGTCCGGGGTTTCTATGTGCACGGAGCTGAATAAATGATACACAGTTTCTCTCAGAGACCTGGAAGTCAGAACATATCCAATTTGACCACCCTGTCACACACACAGATCCATATCTGATACGGAACGCTCGGGGTCAGGTTGGTCTGCTCGAGTGAAATCAGATAAGGCTCACATATGGGCCGGATGGAAGATTTATTTCCACCATTTTAGTTTAAACTAGTCGATGCAAAGCCGTTAAAATCTATGCCTTCGACTGACCTATATCACCAAAAATAATCAGTTCATGTATAGTTGGGACCGACTAACTGTGGGCATTTTTATTAAAATGGACAGACCAGGTTGTTTTTCTTGAGAAGGCATAAAACTTTTGATGTGTTGTGGAGCCTTTTTGAATATCATTTATCCGTCTGTCGTGGAAACTGTAGTTTTCTTTGCGGCCGTTTGCTGGGGAGGCAGTTTGACCACAAGGGGCAGCAATAGGCTGGACAGACTGATAAGAAAATGTGCATTTGTGGTGGGGAGAAATGTGGACTCTGTGGGAGCTGTTTTGGAGGGGAAAGTGAGGGCTTCTAATGCAGGGCATCCTGAATAACTCCCGTCACCCTAAGACAACCCGAAGTAACAGGTTCCTCTCGCTGCGCTGCAGGACTGAGCGCTTTAGGAGGTCGTTCATCCCTTCAGCCCTCAGGTAGATGTTTCTGGAAGGAACTGAGTCCTATGTTATTACGTATGTATGTGTGTACGTTGTTTTTATTTATTTAGTATGTACTTGATTTCTGTTGTTGTTTTTATCTATCTAAAATTACTCGAGAGGTTTGGGAGCTATGGCGTTCACAAAAATTTGAGCCCAAAAACTGAGTCATTTCATCTATAGTTGGTAGAGATGTAGTGGTACACAAATATCACAAACATCCAGTAGAAGAATCATGTTCACAAGAATTTCACAAGGATTCTCATAATCCTAAGAACCTAATAAGTTCATCTAAAGTTTGTACTGAGTAAATGTGCATAGTTTCATTAAAAAAAAATTTGTGGTTCGGGGGTTATCGTGATGAAAATACTCTGGCTGCTTCTGTACGGTCTCCTATCTTCCAAATCAATACATGAGTCACAATTACTCAGTACCAACTATAGGTGAACTGAAAAGGTTTTCCGAATTCTGTGACCAAAAGTCATAATTATATATGACTGCTTTAACCTACTTGTATCAACTTTTTTATCTTTTTTTTTTTTTACATAATAAGAAAATACTATTTTTTTTAATGTTAAAATACAATTTTAAGATGTTTTCAGAATTTAAAAAATATATTGTTTTGCTCTTTTTGTGTTAAAAGTGCTTTTTTAAGGACATTTTTTTACTCTTTTGGCTTGCGGTCTGAGGGTGGAAAACATTTTAAAACACCAGCGCAGTATGTATTTTGAGAATACATTCGATCTCTGTTGCGCTAGTGACACGTACACCTGGTGATGGGCCAATCTGGGATGACACAAACTCCCAGACACCCAATCCAGAGCTCACCAAATCAGTCTGGATTCCACTTCATCAAATCAACAGTCGGTACCGATGATCTGAAAACAATAAGAACAGAGCTGATGATTCCGTCGGCTTC
This sequence comes from Neostethus bicornis, assembly GCA_902685375.1. NCBI lineage: Eukaryota > Metazoa > Chordata > Actinopteri > Atheriniformes > Phallostethidae > Neostethus > Neostethus bicornis. Next base: position 1,067,812 of record CACRXE010000066.1, on the reverse strand, counting down.
CATCTCGGCAGGAGGGAGTAAAACAAAGCGAACGCGTTAACGGATGAAGGATGGATTCGGTCTGCGTTACACGAGTTATTCTGAACTGATAAACTTCCTGCTGAGATCTCTACATGAACAAAAGGAAAACAGGCCGCTTCATTTATGTTACGACTTAAAACGAGAACAAACAGAAAAAAAGACCTTTAAATAGGATGAAAAGAGATTTTAATTGGAGCTGGAGATAATGGGTGGAGGAATTCAGGTCATCGTTCCGCCAAATCTGCTCATCTGTCGGGTAACACGGTGGAAAAACTTTGTAGAAAGAAATTTTTACAAATAACCTGCGGCCTCCTTAAACAGGGTGAACAGCAGGGGTGCCAAACCAGTCCATCCCAGTCTACTGGTAACCAGTGGACTGATCCAAAGTCATCCGCCAGGTGTGTAGGAAAAAAAATGGAGTCAGTGTTGCCAACTCAGCGACTTTCACGCCTTTTTTAGCGCCTTTTTTAGTATTCAAACCCTCTAGTGACTGTTTAATTTTTTTTTAAATTGACAATTTAGCTTTTTTTGTAGTGTTATTGGACATTTTTGAAGTCTGTGACACGAAAGCATGTTGTTAAGCCTGTTCAAAATGATCAGCGCCTTCTGCTGCTTAGGCTACACCCCTTCCCAAAGCATTGTGTGCGTGTGGAAAATGTCTGCGCATCTGTTTGAGTGTGTGTGTGTGTGTGTGTGTGCGAGCTTTAGCGAGTATTCAGACCCTCTTGTGACTTTTTTTTTTTTTTTTTTAAAGTGACAATTTAGCGCTTTTCTAGCGTTACTGAACATTTTTGGATTCTGTGACATGAAAGCACGTTGTTAAGCCTGTTCAAAATGACCAGCGCCTGGTGCTGCTTAGGCTCCTCCCCCTCCCAAATTGTGTGCGTGCGGAAAATGTCTGCGCATGTGTCTGAATATGTGTGTGTGTCTGAATATGTGTGTGTGTGTGTGTGTGTGTGTGTGTGTGTGTGTGTGTGTGTGTGTGTGTGTGTGTGTGTGTGTGTGTGTATGTGTGTGTGTGTGTGTGTGTGTGTGTACATGTGTGTCCGGGAGAGACAGAAATAGAGAGAGACAAAGAAGAAAGAGTAATTTTTGTTTGTTTGAGAGGGAAATTAATTTGTGTGTGTGTTTGTTTGAGAGAGAGGACTTTGTCTGTGTGTGTTTGTGAGAGTGTGTGTGTGTCTTTGATGTCTAATGGTTGTGTAACAACAATAAAACATGTTGTGAGGATAGTTTTCCTGCAGGATGGAAACAATCTGAGTGTGTGTGATGTTGAGACTGGACTTTTATAACTCCTGACGCCAGAGGGAGCCCTGGATGTTTTTCGGCAACCTGATTAGGATCACCTGAGGATGATTACAGATACCACAAATCTCTGCATCTCTGTAGAATGGTGGAATCCTTCAATGGGGACTGCTTTGTAATAGTAAGAAGATATTTGATTGATCAGCAGGTTTTATTTCCTTAACTGTGCCGGCCATTGTTTCCCAAAAAATGGGTTTGTTTAACCAATGACTATCTCATTAGGCCACAAGAATCCACGTGAAAATCTGGTGATAAATTGGTAGAAATAGTCTGAGTAACTAAAACCAAGAAGTAGAGAATTAGGACAATGAGGAAGAAGTTTTTCTCAACCAGGAAGCAAAGTAAAACCAACCCACTAACATTTGGATTCTTACGTCCCGGAATGTCATTTTTTTCCCTCTAGATTCTCGTGTCTCAGACATCGAAGGTGCAAAATATAAACTACGTCTTCCAGCGAGTCCATCTGCTCTGCATCCAAGCGGCTGCTGCTGTCTCAGGAAATACGTTGACACATGTCTCCTTCCTTCTTTACAAGCTTCCAGCTGGCTCCTCTCCTGGTGAATCTGTGGGCCTCAGCGCTCACTGGAAGGTGTCAGGATTTTCTTTCAAGGTTTTTTAGCTGATGTTGTTCTGCCCCCGGCTGATGGGGTGCCAGATGGGTGCAAAACCAAGAGTTTGGCTCAAACTCGCCATTCAGAACTTCCCATTTATTTTTACTGTTAATTAAGTAAAGTACCTAAACTTTTCTTTGAGAAGTGGAAGCAGAAGGAGGTGAACACACACACCTGTGTACAGGAGCGTTTCTGTTACCGCAGAATGTGAAACGAACAAATTAATAAAAAAAAAAAAAACAAACTTATGAGTGATTGAAAACCTTCCATTTGGAACCAGATGGTTTGAACGTTCGAGCTGCAGAACAGCCGATAATTTCAACAGAAAGACAGAAACCATCAGAAAACCAAATCAAATGGTTACCATGGTGAAGGTAGGAACGTAGCTCCTGGTTACCATGGTGAGGGTAGGAACGTAGCTCCTGGTTACCATGGTGAGGGTAGGAACGTAGATCCTGGTTACCATGGTGAGGGTAGGAACGTAGATCCTGGTTACCATGGTGAGGGTCGGAACGTAGATCCTGGTTACCACGGTGAGGGTAGGAACGTAGATCCTGGTTACCATGGTGAGGGTCGGAACGTAGATCCTGGTTACCACGGTGAGGGTAGGAACGTAGAACCTGGTTACCATGGTGAGGGTAGGAACGTAGACCCTGGTTACCATGGTGAGGGTAGGAACATAGATCCTGGTTACCACGGTGAGGGTAGGAACGTAGACCCTGGTTACCATGGTGAGGGTAGGAACGTAGAACCTGGTTACCATGGTGAGGGTAGGAACGTAGACCCTGGTTACCATGGTGAGGGTAGGAACATAGATCCTGGTTACCACGGTGAGGGTAGGAACGTAGATCCTGGTTACCACGGTGAGGGTAGGAACGTAGACCCTGGTTACCATGGTGAGGGTAGGAACGTAGACCCTGGTTACCATGGTGAGGGTAGGAACGTAGACCCTGGTTACCACGGTGAGGGTAGGAACGTAGATACTGGTTACCATGGTGAGGGTAGGAACATAGATCCTGGTTACCATGGTGAGGGTAGGAACGTAGATACTGGTTACCATGGTGAGGGTAGGAACATAGATCCTGGTTACCATGGTGAGGGTAGAAATGTAGATCGACTTGTAAATCGAGAACTTTGCTCTTCTCGGCTCAGCTCTTTCTTCACCACGACAGCCTGATGTAGCGTCCTTGTTATTGCAGACGCTACACCGATCGGTCTGTTCATCCTTTCCTCATGAGATACTAAAACTCTTCCACTTGTGGCACAACTCTGTCCCTGTCCTGCAGGGTGGCATGTCACCATTTTTTGGGTGAGGACCACGGCCTTGGATCCCATCTTGACCACTTCAAACTCAGAAGTAAATAAATCCACCGAGAGTTGAAATTTGTCCGAAATATCTGTAATTTTTCATGGACTTTCTGAAAGCTGCACTTTTTACATAACAGAATTTGACCAGCCGGTGTTTGTTGCCAGGTAGTTTAAAGTAAGAAAGACCTTTTAACTTTGTTCTTCTGGATTTTTCTGCATTAAGTGAACATAAAACAACAACTGAAAGAGGAGAACAAATAAAATTGGTATCTAATTTACTTTAGAGATCGTCTGAAGTCTGTTGAACAAAGTAAAGAACTGTGAATATCATGGTATGGGACAGGTGTTCATCTGTATTTCTGATTTATGACTATAGATTGTTACCAAGAGGTGAACGTATTCAGATGGAGCACTGCTAAAGGCTGAGAGATGATGAGTTCTTTGTTTACCAAAGTAATCTTTTCTAATATATCGTTACTTTTTTAGCTCCCAATTATAACAGTTTGAGTTTACGGAACAATGGCCGTTACCAGACCAAAAAAAAAAGTCTCACATACATTGCTTTCCTGTTGTTTTGTTTGGCCTCCATTTTATATTAAAACAAGATTCTGTGGACACGGAGGAATCCATCATCTTCCCAACGACCCGCTGCTCTTTCAGTCAGTCCATTTATTTCCACATTAGTGACCTCATACATATTCTAAAGGCTGCCTGTGGCAGTGCAGAGGAGGATGCCCGAGGGAAGGGAACCGACTATTAGATCCTTCTGAAAGATTTCTCCTTAAAGATCCATACTCAGACGGGGTGGAGGTGTATTTATTTCTCTGTTTCTCTGTGGGAATCCATCATTAGAAGCTTTGAGGCCATAATTTACTGATGATCATTTGTTATGCAGTGAATCGATAGCAGCAGGATGAAACTGGGTTGTTCTAAGGGAGGAAAACAACGGCCCGCGGGCCACATGCGGCCTGTTAAACGTTTTAATCCGGCCCGCCGAACTTGAAAAATTAAATAAAAAAACCTTGTGAATGTTGTAATTCTCCTGCAATTCTGACGTTTCCTCACCAGATGGTGCCAAAAATACAACAACACTGCTCCCATTAAAATGTGTGTGTCACCATGATGCGCACACTGTCAAAATAAACAGTGTGCACAGATATGGAAAGCCATCGGGCCCAATACACACACGTAAAGAAGCGTGTTAGATGTTAAAACAAGTAAAATGTTACATCAAGCGCTTAGATTTCAAACCTAGCGCCACTAGATTTGAAATTTAAGCACTTGATGTAACATTTAGCGCTTGTTTAAAATCTACCGTCGTTCAATTGGTCTAATCTAGAGGTTACCAAAGCATGCCATCCTTCTGCTCCTGTTCTGTCCCCCTGGTCAAATGTTAGAACTCAATGTGGCCCGCGAACCAAAACATTTGCCCACCCGTTCTAACGGCTCCAAAAGAGGACGTTAGACTGCCCACTAGTGGAAGATAACTGCTCATACAGCTTCTCATTTAAGTCTGAAATATTTTCTGACGTTAAAATTTATACAGACATTAACTTCCATGCTACTTGAGCGATTTACAAAGATGGCGGAGTGCGTGGACTGAGTGTAAGTGTTAGCAAAGTTAAAGGCTGGACAAACTCAGAAGGCCCTCCCCCTGCCTGCAGGAGGCTCTGCCCCTGCCAGGCAAAGCAGGGGCCATAACAAAACCCAGATCTCAACACCTTGTAATGCGATGTGCCTCATCGTATGGAAAATATGGCAGGTGCTGAGGTTTTTAAAATCACAAGTTTGAAATGTTAAAATAAGCCTCTTGGTCATGACGTCTCGGCGAATGAATTGAGTTTCCCGTTTGTATCCGGACGAAGGAAGCAAATCAGTTTCTAAGACCACCGTTCCGTTCCGTTCCATCATCTTCCGCTTGTTCCGGTGTCGGGTCGCGGGGGCAACAGCCTCAAACGGGTAGCCCAAGCCTCTCTCTCCCCGGCTGCATCCTCCAGCTCACCCGGAAGGATCCCAAATCGTTCCCCGGCCAGTTGTGAGACATAGTTTTTCCAGCGGGTCCGGGGTCTGCCTCTTGGTTTCCTCCCGGTGGGACGTGCCTCGCCTGCGAGGCGCTCGGGGGGCATCCTGACGAGATGCCCGAACCACCCCATCTGGCTCCTCTCGACCTGGAGGAGGAGCGGCTCGACACCGAGCTCCTCCCGGACGGCAGAGCTCCTCACCCGATCTCTGAGTGAGAGCCCAGCCACCCTGCGGAGGAAGCTCATTTCGGCCGCTTGTACCCGCGATCTCATTCTTTTGGTCACCACCCACAGCTGGCGACCATAGGTGAGGGTTGGAACTAGGGCTGAAACAACTAATCGAATTAATCGATTATAATCGATTATTGAAATAGTTGTCGACTAATTTAGTCATCGATTAATCGTTTAGAAAGTTTTTGCTGTCAACTTTACTTAATATTACACAACTTGATTGTTTTTTGTGTATTTTTACTCATGTTAACCTCGGCCAGTTTTATTTGGTACTATACCTCTGAACAAGGTTAAATTTGCAAATCTAAAACTGTTAACAATTTCTTGTTTTTAAATGTAATCCTGGATGCTCAACAGTTTACAATTTATGTTTTTTTAGCCAGTACTATAAAACATATTTTATGGGTGCTCGTGATTTACCTTTACTGTATACAGTAAGTAGAATTATTATTTTATATTTGCTGTAGAAATGATAATATTCTCCCTCTTTATTTCACAGAAAGATTAACATTTTTACTCATTAGAATGAGCCCAATGTGTTGTTTAAGTGGTTATGAGTTGTGTTTTGCATAAATACATTTAATAAAATGCCAAAAAACTATTATTTATTAAGTTGTCAATTTTACCCGATTAATCGATTAATTGAGCCAATAATCGCCAGATTAATCGATCATCAAAATAATCGTTAGTTGCAGCCCTAGTTGGAACGTAGATCGACTTGTTAATCAAGAACTTTGCTTTTCGGCTCAGCTCTCTCTTTACCACAACGGACCGATGCAGCGTTAGGTATTTTGTTTTGTTGCACAAAAATGTGCAAAAATCAGATTAATAGAGAGCCATTCTAAGACCACCAAGTAGACTTCTCCCACCATTGGCGCCGTTGAAGGGCAGCCTGCTGCGGTGTAAGGAGTGCAGCACACAAATTCTCCGGTGAGGGATGAATAGAGTAATTCATTCATTTATTTAGACAAAAACTGAACAGAAACAAATCGTGACGCGTGCTCTGTATTGACCTGATTTTTGCACATTTTTGTGCAACAAAACAAAATATCTAATTAACATGCTTCTGGTTTGTTTTTAACGCCTCTCATACCGGATGCTGAACTCTCTCTCCTTCCTCAGCCTGTTAGACTGATGACTGCTTGGCTTCAGGCCACAACCTAACAGGCCAGAGGGTGTTCTCATCATCTCCACCTTCCTGCCTGCCATCTCTGTCCCCGAGCGCTCCGTCTTATCAGCATTTATACCGACTGAAGCGGTGAAACTCCGTGGCCGCTGTTCGGAGACAAACAGGATTTGCTGAAGTTTCATTCAAGCGTCAAACGGTAGAAGCAGAATGATCGTCCGGTTTGTTCTGACGTCATAAACAGAGAAGAACACGGACCAGCGATCCGGTCCCTGCCCAACTTTTTTCATTTTTACATACTCTATTCGTCCCTCACTGGGAAAATTTGTGTGCAGCACTCCTACACCGCAGCAGGCTGCCACGATGGCGCCAATGGTGGGAGAAACAGGGGGTTAAGGTGTCTCTTCCAAGGACCCTAGATGTGAACTGAGTGGGGAATCTAACCCGCGAACTTCTGGTTAACTTCCGGTTAATTTCGGTTAACTTCCGTTAACCGAGGGCGAACACTCTACCACTGAGCCACCGTCTCCCCGATAGGAGACGTATTAGTGCGTAGCTTTCCAGTGAATGTCAGGATCCCCTCGCTTGCCGCCAGAGGGAAACCCTGGACCTTTCTCTGTCACCTAGAATCCAACCCTATCCTTAACACCTGGGTGATTAGCCTGGTACCAATCGGCTGTGCATCGTCAGCCTGCTGCCTACCGTAATTTCACGGCCATAAGGCGCACATAAAAGTCTTAGATTTTCTTCAAAATGAGCGGTGCGCCTTTTCGTGCGGTGCGCCTTGTGTGTGAGAAAAGGTGGACCTAAAAGAAAACGTGGTGCCCGCGAGGCGGACCTGAAAGAAAAGGCATGAGAACGTTAAAGAGTGAAGTGTGAGCGGCGTGGGAGCGATGGATGACCGAAGGAGACCACAGTTTCACGAAGGGTGGAAGGCAGCGCCGGGCGAGTTACGCTACAGTTTGCCAATGGATTGTAGATGCTTGGACTAACGTGTCTGCTGGTACTGTTATCCGAGCTTTCTCAAAAGCTGGTATCCTTTCTGAGGAGCCGCACGGTACAGACAGTGACTTTAACAGCGAGGAGCGAAGTGGACCTGCTCTGTTGGATTTTGTGCAGCTGTTCGATTCCGAAACAGAGGATGAGGACTTTGACGGATTTGAATAAAGACTATTACCGGTAATGTGTTTGTTTAGTATCGTTACTACTTAAATAAAACACAACCAAACTCAGTTTTGCTCCCGATCTATTTTTTAATACACACATTTGCATGCTTGCGTGTGTGTTGTTGTAAGGCGGTGTGTGACTGAGACTGCGCCTTTTCGTACGGTGCGCCTAATGGTCGTGAAATTACGGTATTTAAGGGCAATAATCCCAAACTTTCTCGTAGGGTCATTACCATCCTTTCCAGCCAGGTCTCCCGGGTTCCCTGACCATGATTGAACTCTGTTATTATTTTGACCTCGACCTTTTTTGAGACGTCGATCTTTGTCATCTTGATCTTTGGTCGCATGACCCTAAATATGCAATCAGTTCATCTACAGTTGGTAATGAATAGGCAAATTGTTTGACGCCTCTGTTTTGACTTGTTTTGGTAAATTACCGAACAACATAAACTGTGTTTTGTCCAAATCGAGGATCATAATTTCTACCTCAAAACCGGACCATATTTTTTTGGGTACTATATCAATACATTTACTATATTTTTTTTGTCACTAAATCCCTCAAACAGACTGATTTCTGGACTCCTCACCATGGCTTTGACTCTCTTAAATTAGAAACCCTCCAATAGTCTCAGTAGAAGAGTGTTTTCTGCTGTTCCAGAGCTGAAAATAGAGACAGATTTCCTCCTAAATGAGCATTTATTGCACTCTGTTACCTGCAGCATGCCTTCCGGTCCATCTCTAGCTGCCCGTCGAACAGGGCGGGGGGGTGCCACCTCCTTTTATTTTCCTTTCCCTGGTACAGTCTGACACACTGTTCTGTGTATGACGCTGACAGCTTCTCACCAAACAGATAAAGCTCTATTTTCCATCCTGATACGGTTCCTTTTCTGCCCTCCACCTGAACTCTGAAATTAGAAGTGGGTCCACGTGGTCGTTCACGCTCTTTCCATACAAGGTGAAGGTGTTGGATCCAAGAAAAAAAACTGGTCATGCTTCTATTTAAAGCCTCACAAACACACACACACACACGGCTTCTCTGGCATTGGATGCAACCAGGCGTTCTGAAACAATCAGGTGGACATGAGACGATAAGGATTAGGAGGCAATCAGAACCCCAGGGGAACTCTTATCAGTCAAATTAGACCATTAACGCTCTCAAGGTCGGGTCTCGATGCTTTTAAGAGACAAGTCACGCTTTTACGCCCTCACAAGTTCTGTGGTGGTAAAAGACTCTGAAGCCTGTCCACGGAGGATCGGTGAGGGGTCTCTGTGGAGGGATTTGATCTAAAAAATAAAAAACAGAATTCTCTTTTGTGTCCTTTTTCTTCTTTAACGACGTTAACAAATAAAACCAAAGCTGAGAAAATAAAGCCGTTAAAGTCAATTATTTTATTTAATTTAATCATTTAAACATGAACAATATTATTGACCGACAGTGGTGGATGAAGTACTCACTTTTTGTACTTAAGTAAAAGTACAGATAATTAGGCAAAAAATTTACTTAAGTAAAAGTACAAAAGTATTTGGTGTAAATTTTACTTTTAAAGTAAAAAGTAAAAATATTCGATCATAATTCAAATGTTATTTTTTGTGCTATAGGGTGTCACCATGGTAACCAGGATGAATACTCTGCAGGGGTGTGACCCCCCCTCTCCCGCCTCTTTTGGTCCACAAAAAATAAATAAATAAATAAAATAAAAGTAAAGGGGACAAGTCAAGCTATCCCCTAAAAGGGCCAGTGAATGGGCTCCAAAATGGAGGAAAATGACACTCATTTTTTAAAATGTTTTGGGGGGGACCTCACCCCCCTTTGGAAAATTCTAGATCCGCCCCTGCTCTGTGTAATGATGGCTCAACTTTTTATTTAGAAGTAAACACAACGAACAACGATCTTCTGACTCTTTTTAATTTGTACTATATTTGATGTTAGGTTTTTGAATGAATGCGGAAAATGTTTCTCGATTCATGACTTCTTCTCCCGATCAACTGCTTCTTTTGATTTTGGCGATGTGGCTTCAAGATGCGCTAAAAAAACAACTTGTGTATTTTTCAAATTCCTGAACGAAAATGTAACAAAAAATGTAAAACACACTTTTAAAAAGTAGCGAAGTAAAAGTACAGATATTTACTCTGAAAATGTAGTGAAGTAAAAGTAAAAGTACCGGTCTTAAATTTTACTTAAGTAAAGTACAGATACACAATTTTTTTACTTAAGTACAGTAACAAAGTACATTTACTTCGTTACGTTCCACCACTGTTGACCGACAGTGGTGAGGGACCACAGGTATGAGCTCAGCAGGATGAAGAACCAGAGGTATGAGCTCAGCAGGATGAGGAACCAGAGGTATGAGCTCAGCAGGATGAGGGACCAGAGGTATGAGCTCAGCAGGATGAGAGACCAAAGGTGGAGTGGAGGGATAGTAGGACAGCAAGGCGCATCAGGAGCAGTGTGAGGGACCAAACATGGAGAGGCACCATCGTGGCTGCTGTACGAGTCCATGGCAGCAGGACTGCGGTGCAACAGGGGATGATCCGACACCGAAGGGAAGAACATCAGGGCTTAAAAAATCCAGGGGAAGACAAGACATAGCTGAAGACATCAGGGTGGGGCAATTAGGACCAGGTATGCAGAATCAGGGCAAAGTGCAGTATTCGGAGGGAGGGACTGCTCCAGATAAGAGGAGGCTCATGAAAAGGTCACAACCTCCTGTTCTCTTGGAAGTGCATGCTGTCTACTTGCAAAAACATGGACAAAAATTGGGGATGTGCACGTCGTGAGGGCAACATTAGTACGGATTTGGCAACATACACACGCGAGCTGAGTTACTGTCAAAATTAAATTTTATCATGAGAACACGGCACTGTACAAGCAGCACTACAGACCCATTCTCCTGATTGGTTGATTTTGAACACTTGGGTGATTAGCCTGGTATCAATCAGTATATGTTTGGGTTACATGGAAACCCAAAAATATACCTGTAACCATGGCAGCACGCACATGGAGCCAAAGCTTTTTGAAGAAGCTTTGTTTAATTTTGTTGGTACAGTGTGAGTGGTTCACTCACAGCAGACTATCAGATCGTAATGTGAGCGAACTGTGAGGTTTTTAGGAGATGTAGCTGCCGAATGTGGATGGAAGTTAATTTTAAAACATTTTGGAATCACACACTGCGTTTTGAGCCTTACACCTTGTGCACACGGTGTGTGTAAAAGCAAAGTCAATGGACGACTGCCAACATTCTGCCTTCAAGATGCTTCACAAGGGATCAGTCGCATCTGCCGCTGAAAAGGTAGCAGATACGGTCAGAGAGGCCCGACAAAAACAGGCTGTGGAAGATGAAAGATGAGGAGAGGGGTCTCATGAAGAAACAGGTGCAACAAAAACTAGAAGCGCCATCTTGAGTTCTTTTCTGTTAACTACATGAAAACCTCAGAATCTCGTCTTATTTGTACTTTCCTCTTAAAAACTCGTGTTCGTTGCGCTCACAACGTGCGAGTGTGTAAGGACCAAAAGTGTGTCTGACTTAAGAAATGTTACTAGTTATGTTTCAAATTCCATTTGTTCCGTTCCGTCGTCTTTCGCCGCTGGGTCGCAGGGGACACAGCATCAGACGGGAAACCCAGGTTTCTCTCACCCTGGCTGCATCCTCCAGCTCACCCAGAAGGATCCTGAGTCGTTCCTCGACCAGCTGTGAGACATAGTCTCTCCAGCCGGTCCAGGGTCTGCCCGTTGGTGGAATGTGCCCGAAGCATCTCACCAGCAAGGCGCTCGGGAGGCATCATGACCAGATACCAAACCACCCCATCTGGCTCCTCTCGACCTGGAGGAGGAGCGGCTCGACACCGAGCTCCTTCCGGACGGCAGAGCTCCTCACCGGATCTCCGAGTGAAAGCCCAGCCACCCTGCGGAGGAAGCTCATTTCAGCCGCTTGTATCCGCGATCTCATTCTTTCGGTCACCACCTACAGCTGCTTACCGTGGTGAGGGTAAGAACGTAGATCCTGGTTACCATGGTGAGGGTAGGAATGTAGATCCTGGTTACCATGGTGAGGGTAGGAACGTAGATTCTGGTTACCATGGTGAGGGTAGGAACGTAGATCCTGGTTACCATGGTGAGGGTAGGAACATAGATCCTGGTTACCATGGTGAGGGTAGGAACGTAGATCCTGGTTACCATGGTGAGGGTAGGAACATAGATCCTGGTTACCATGGTGAGAGTTAGGAACGTAGATCCTAGTTACCATGGTGAGGGTAGGAACGTAGATCCAGGTTACCATGGTGAGGTTAGGAACATAGATCCTGGTTACCATGGCGAGAGTAGGAACGTAGATCCTGGTTACCATGGTGAGGGTAGGAACGTAGATCCTGGTTACCATGGCGAGAGTAGGAACGTAGATCCTGGTTACCATGGTGAGGGTAGGAACGTAGATCTTGGTTACCATGGTGAGGGTAGGAACGTAGATCCTGGTTACCATGGTGAGGGTAAGAACGTAGATCCTGGTTACCATGGTGAGGGTAGGAACGTAGATCCAGGTTACCATGGTGAGGTTAGGAACATAGATCCTGGTTACCATGGTGAGAGTTAGGAACGTAGATCCTGGTTACCATGGTGAGAGTTAGGAACGTAGATCCTGGTTACCATGGTGAGAGTTAGGAACGTAGATCCTGGTTACCATGGTGAGGGTAGGAATGTAGTAATAATCATTAGTAAGTCATCTTCTGATTCTCTTATCCCGACCAGAGTTGAGCCAGTGCCGGCGTTTATCCCAGCCAGCTGCAGACGATGTCATAATCCCCTTCCCTGCCACCAGAGGGACCCCTGGACCTTCCCTCATCGCCCTGATTAAAGACACCTGAGGATGATTATTCTGATGACACACACCTGTGGGTCATGGTGCCTATTTAAAGGCAGTCTCCTTGACTTCCTCATTGGGTCATCACTATCCTTCCCAGCCAGGTCTTCCTGGACGCCTGACCAAGTTTTTCATTGAACTGTTACATTTTTGGACGTACGGACATTTTTTTGGATCAATCGCCATTTTTGCCACGTTGCTAGTCTGCTGCAGAGCTATCAGTCTTAATTAATAATTAATATGTAATTGTCTTAACTCGTCAAATGGGTCTTGATTTCCACCAGTGTTCCATGGTTCGATGAAAATAACTCTACCTAAACAGTAACATCTCAAACATATGTTTGTTTTTCTTTCTAACCCGGACACTGTCCTTCTGTTTGGTGATCTGCTGTGTGTTTTCCTTCGTTTCCACACCTGCCTGTCTCAGCTCTTTTAGGATGAAATGTCAGGGAGGATGGCAGGAATAGGAGGGCATGTTTTGCTGCTAGAGCAAATGTGCCCACCGTAGCCTGGCGGAGAGAGAAAGAGAGAGAGAGGAGTCTGAGAAATATTAACAGGAAAATAAAGTGAGTGTGACAGCAGAAAATAGAAGCCAGCTCCAGCACGGTGCTCATAGATTTATTTACCTTGTTTAGTCAGAAGGTGGTTAGGAAATAGAGAGATAGTGTATTACGGCGAGTCTCAGCGCGACATTTTGTCACCTCTTAGTCATCACTCTGTCTCGTCAGGTCTCGCTCACACGGGACCAACGTTGTGTAATCTGCTAGCAGTCGTTTAGAATCAGAGGCCGACCCGGCCCCAGAAATATGCCGACTGCAGTACTTTCAGGAATTACCGTTTTACATTTTTTCAGCAGTTTTTAAAGAAGTTGGTCTACAAAGTTTAAAGAGCTGCCTCTGGCACCAAATTAGCCTCTTTAAACTGCAAGTATGGTTTTTATTTACCCGTTTCTATCCAGGAAGTTAGTCCTATATTCACCGTTTAAATATTCTGTTCTCGTGTAAAAAAAACTGTCCGAACAGTGACTGTAACGCAGTGCCTCTTAATTATTTTCTGTTGCGCCCCCTGCTCCCCACAACTCTCCACCGTGACTATAATTAGTATCATTTGTCTCTGAAATTGTCCTAAGATGACCTCTACATAACATTGTATTCTCGTTATCATTACAGAAAAAAAAGTATTAGCAGCGTCTTTATAACGCGGAAACATTCTCTCTGATCGAAAGCTTGTTGCCATGGAAGCGGTAAACATGTACCTTCAAATTAAAAGAAATCACAAAAACAAAGTGCTGTTGTGATGCGTAAGGAGGATAACCCAAATGCAGGACAAAACAAGGATTTATTAAACCAAGGTATCAGCAAGGCTGTAAGCAAAGGATCAAGGATCAATAAAGTTTTCAAAGAGATAATCTCAGTTTTCAAAAGGATATCCGTTGAGTCGGGAGTCAGCCAAGATTGGAAAGGATGAAGACCCGACAGGAAATGCTGGTGACGCTACCTTTAAATAGTCAGCAGAGGAACAAGGTGCAGGTGGTCCAGATCAGGTAGAATTGGGGAAAAGGTGAGATGGTCCCTGGCTCCTCTAGTGGTGGGTGAGTGAACCACAACAGTTGCGATGCGTTCAAAGGACCGCTCGGCCCTTTTGACAAATCTAAAAGTCAATTATTTTTTAATTAGAGATTTTTATACCCCATGTTTTTATCTTGTTTACATCAGAGCATTAAAAAGTTCAGTTTGTGAAACGTGCTTCCTTCCATTGTGTGAGCCACAGGATCGCAGAACCTTGTCTACCACCCCGAAACTTAGGAACGACTAACCACGCTGGTTCCACCCTACGCCTCCGCTCAATTAATTTTTACCTCCAGCAACTAAGTCGGGAATTGCAGACGTTAGCTGTTGATTGTAACAATCAGAAAACATTCTACCCAATCAGAGAACAGAGATGAACACAAGCATCCGTCCTCCATGTTTGTAGTTCTGTATTTAAAAAAAAGGAGATACCCGCCTACTGTGAAGTGAGTGAACCCCATTGTTGCGAGGTCAGACTGTTGCCATGGAGAAAAGAAACCATCTGATAGATCAGGTTAAGAAACGACAGCAGTGTCATCACGAAGATGGGAAAACTATTTTCACGTCTTTATCGTCTTTAGGTTAAAAAGACGTTAATTAAAACAAAAAGAATCCTAATTTGTTTTTCTTTTCTGTTTTCTTCAACAAACCAAAATGTCCAGTTCTGTGTTTCTGTTTCACCTCCAGCTCTCCTTCAAACTGCACGCGCTCCGTCTCTGCAACTGGGACCGTCTGATAATAGAATTAGATGCTGAGCTCTTTTCCCTTCAATTATCTGGTTGCTCTTCCGTGTTCGGAGTCCTGCTGCTACTCACTCATCCTTTCTTCCCTACATCCTTGAGGGGGATAAGTTGAAATGCCGTATTGATTTCTACCTCTCCTCACATTGTTGCGTTCAGCGGCTGGCTGCTTTTGCTTGTGTTACTTTAATTCTCTTTCACTCTCGCAGGCGAGTCGGGTTGGAGCTTATCAGATACGAGTCAGAGACTCCGAAGTAGCCTGAAAACCCCGCTCAGCCTGCCGAGTAAAGGTGAAAACGAGTTAGTGAAATAATATCGTTTTTTAAAATAAAGCTTCAAAGATTTTTGAAAGTGTTCTTTTTGAAGCCAAAAGACAGTTTTATTTATTTTTCTTTTTTATTCCTTTAAATTTCACACTTTCTCGTTCACTTCGTCAAGAAAGTAGGAATGTGTTTCAGAGTGAGACACAATTCAGAGAATCAAATTCTCATTAATGTAAGAATAAATATTCCTTTTAAATAAGCACCAAGATCCTCAGGTGTGTGTCATCGGACTAATCATCCTCAGGTGTTCCTAATCAAGATGATGAGGGAAGGTCCAGGGCCCCCTCTGGTGGCCGGTGAGGCGATCATGAGAGTCTTTCCCAAATAAGTGCGGTGAAAATGGTGTCTTTAAAGCAGCGTTTTTCAATCAGTGTTTCACGGCCCATTAGTGTGTGGGAACACAAGATCTATGTTCCTATCCTCACCATGGTAACCACGATCTACGTTCCTACCCTCACCATGGTAACCACGATCTACATTCCTACCCTCACCATGGTAACCAGGATCTACGTTCCTACCCTTACCATGGTAACCAGATCTACGTTCTTACCCTCACCATGGTAACCAGGATCTACGTTCCTACCCTCACCATGGTAACCAGGATCTACGTTCCTACTCTCACCATGGTAACCAGGATCTACATTCCTACCCTCACCATGGTAACCAGGATCTATGTTCCTACCCTCACCATGGTAACCAGGATCTATGTTCCTACCCTCACCATGGTAACCAGGATCTACTGTATGTTCCTACCCTCATTATGCCAACCAGTTGTGGTTGGTTACGGATAGGACAAGATTGTGGATACAAGCGGCTGAAATGAGCTTCCTCTGCACGGTGTCTGGGCTCTCACTCATAGAACGGGTGAGGAGCTCTGCCATCCGGGAGGAGCTCGGTGTCGAGCCACTCCTCCTGTAGGTTGAGAGAAACCAGATGGAGTGGTTTAGGCATCTGGTCAGGATGCCCTCTGAGTGCCTCATTGGTGAGGTGTTTCGGGCACGGCCCACCGGGAGGAGACGAAGAGGGAGACCCCTGACCGGCTGGAAAGACTATGTCTCACGGCTGGCCGGGGAACGACTTGGGATCCTTTCGGTTGAGCTGGAGGATGCAGCTGGGGTAAGAGCATTCTAGGCTTCCCGTCTGAGGTTGTTGGCCCCGCTACTTGGCCCCAGATCGGCGGAAGACGACGGAACACAACAGTCATCAGGGACCACTGTTGGACATAAAAGATGTGAAACTCCACCAAGGAGGATTTAAACTGCTAGCTCAGTACCAGTCGGACAGAACTGAAGAATCCACTCGAATTAGAAGCCAAATGTCGTAAAACCAGATCGTTTATTTTTTCCTCAGTTTGATTGTTTCTCGTCTCATCATTTCTCCCCCGTTTCAGTCCGGACTCTACTATTTAACGATGCTGACGCTGCTTTAAGATGCAGAGAAAACCTCCCGACATAAACATAAACCCCATCTTTAATCACTTAGAAAATAAATATAACTTTCAATTGAAAACATCTTAACGTCTACGTTTAAAACCAAAAGATTGTAAGACGTTTATGTGAAAGGGGTGCAGGAGTAACTCCTCAGATTATTGGGTAATTATTCAAACGCTCACTTCACATTAACTTTGTAATTAAATAAAGATACTTTCCCGAATTAAAAAGCAGTAATAGTCATTTAAACGAGAAAAGATGCTGATCTAAAAGAAGCCATTTCTTTTTTTACTAAATTGAAAGAAAGTAATTACTGTACCGCTTCTCAATGGCACCGAACCAATCAGAGCGTGGAGGGGTCTCATTAAAGCAGATTTAAAAAAAAAAGGAAAGTATTTACTCTTTTTTGCTAAACTTGCACTGGAGCTAATTTGGAATAAAAATTTTAATGAAGTATTCGCAAATTGGAAAGTTTTGTTCGATCGTCTTCCGCTTATCCGGGGCCGGCCGAGGGGGTAACAGGCAACAGACGGGAAGCCCTGGCTTCTCTAACCCCGGCTGCATCCTCCAGCTCAACCGGAAGGATCCAGTGTTGTTCCCCGGCCAGCTGTCAGACATAGTCTCTCCAGCGGGTCCGGGGTCTGCCTCTTGGTCTCCTCCTTGTGGGACGTGCCTGAAACATCTCACTAATGAGGTGCTCGGGGGGCGTCCAGATGCCTAACCACCCCATTTGGCTTTTCTCGACCGGGAGGAGGAGCGGCTCGACACCGAGCTCCTCCCGGATAGCAGAACCCATCACCCGATCTCTGACTGAGAGCCCAGCTACCCCGCAGAGGATGCTCATTTCGGCTGCTTGTATCCGCGATCTTATTCTTTCGGTCACAGCTGGTTAGCATGGTGAGGGTAGGAACGTAGATCCTGGTTACCATGGTGAGGGTAGGAACGTAGATCCTGGTTACCATGGTGAGGGTAGGAACGTAGATCCTGGTTACCATGGTGAGCGTACGAACGTAGATCAACTTGTAAATCGAGAGCTTTGCTTTCAGCTCAGCACTTTTTGTTTTACCACGACAGACCGATGCAGAAATCGGTCTTGGAATCTTTTCCAAAAAGCTCTGGTACTCGATCTGCTCCTGATGATTGTTTGTCTTATCACAGACAGACAAATGGAGATTTTGTCAACAAAAGAACTAACAGGTTCTTCCTCACTAAAAGAAAGGAGCTACCAGTTTGCGTGCACCCCCTTGAATGGAGGCAGAGTATATACCTGCCTCCCATGCCAATTTTTTTTTATGTGTTTTTTGTGCCATGCCACTGAAACTTTGTTTTTTCTTTCCAAGGTATTAATGAACTGCAAAATTTGAATAAACCATGTTTTCTGTCTGAAACTGGCTCCTCCTCTTTCCACCTGTACACCGCTTCAGGACATGTCCTTGGTATGATATTCCGACATTTCTCACGTGGCAACAAAGTGAAGCACCAAGATTGTCTGAAGAATCGACGTAGTTAGCGTGACGTCATAATGCTTTGCTTTCTGGAACTGAAGCCAATTCAGTCGTCATTCAAAGAGCCTTGAGGCCCACATTTCCAGCTTTTGGGAGGTCAAAACACAAAGTTGGAGTCAGTATGAAGGTCGTCTTTCTCCCCTTACATCACTCGTTCCCCCCTCCAGGTGCACCAGTGAAGAACATGCTCACTATACGGCTCTCCGGCTTTATTCAAAGTGCGGAGCTTGAAAGGCTTCAGAGACTACCCCTGTTAATTAGGCAATTAGGAGATCTGAGCCACAGGGGCAATTTGGGTTAAAACAGCAACGTTTATCCAAATGGCATTTAACATCAACAACAAAGGTAGGGGGGCGGCTGTGATCTGAATGTAAGCTCTCAATAGTTCCTCTGATTGGGTTTATTAGTGCTGATGAGTGGTCCGGACAACTCGTTGATGTGGCCTCCATTTTTTTTCAACATCACCTCCACAGTTAAATTTGTTGATTTACTCCCCCTCTGAGAGGGTGCCTTGGGCCTGTTGTTCGGAAAAAAAGACAAAAGAGGATTAAAAATGAGGTGAAATGATTGGTTTTAATGGCTTCTGCTGGAGGAAAAATGAACTGAGTTCATTAAATAAAAATGAGAGCCAAACACGATGTGACTTCAAACGATTTGATTATAAGTAGCCGGTTATTTTTGCACTGATTCATGGCCGTTTCACAACATGTGTGAAGAAAGCAAACCTTAGTTTCAAAAACGTTATGTATGCTCAAAATGAAAGCTAAAACAAAGTTGCGTAAGAGCTTACAGCTGGTCCCAATAGAAGATCAGAAGTAGTGACAATTTACCGTAATTTCACGGCCATAAGGCGCACCTAAAAGTCTCAAATTTTCTTCAAAATGAGCGGAGCGCCTTTTCGTGCGGTGCGCCTTGTGTGTGAGAAAAAGCGGACCTAAAAGAAAACGCGGTGCCCGCGAGGCGGACCTGAAAGAAAAGGCATGAGAACGTTAAAGAGTGAAGTGTGAGCGGCGTGGGAGCGATGGATGACCGAAGGAGACCACAGTTTCACGAAGGGTGGAAGGCAGTGCCGGGCGAGTTATGCTACAGTTTGCCAATGGATTGTAGATGCTTGGACTAACGTGTCTGCTGGTACTGTTATCCGAGCTTTCTCAAAAGCTAGTATCCTTTCTGAGGAGCCGCACAGTACAGACAGTGACTTTGACAGCGAGGAGTGAAGTGGACCTGCTCTGTTGGATTTTGCGCAGCTGTTCGATTCCGAAACAGAGGATGAGGACTTTGACGGATTTGAATAAAGACTATTACCGGTAATGTGCTTGTTTAGTATCGTTACTACTTAAATAAAGCACAACCAAACTCAGTTTTGCTCCCGATCTATTTTTTGAGGTCTATGTCTGGGGAGGCACTGACTCTTCAGGAGTTAGATTTTTAATTGTAAGAACTGAAAAATCCATCTTATTTCAACATTCATCCAACAGCATCCAACTACTCATAATGCATCATATCCAATCAGCATTCCTCTTTAAATCACATCAACAAACATAAACACAGGAACAGATCTGTCTCTTATAGCTATGGATAGAGTTTTAAGAAATTCATCAATACTGTAAACAAATTAAAGTACAAGGATTTCATTTTGACCAACCGTAAAAAAATCTGTTATTTTTTAAATTTTAAATCCTGGTGTTTGAATAAATTTTAATAAAGTTTGCCTTAAAATGATTGAAAAAAAGAAAAATCTTCAAGATCAAACCTGTATTTATATAACGTTTTTCCCACTTTTTTAAACAAACAGAACCAGTTGTGTCCATACTTTTACTGAAGTCCATCCGCCGAAAAAATTTATAACTAAATTGTATCAGTCGTCTTTATTTTTTCTTCGTTTAAGAGTCGCTGTGCTTTAATGGAGTTTTTGTCAACAGACAAACTGACAGGTTTTTCCTCACTGAAAGAAAGGATCTGACAGTTTGCGTGCGCACCCTTGAGTTGAAGCAGAGTACACACCTGCCTCCCCTGCCAATTTTTTGTGTGTTTTTTTTTTTGTGTGCAATCAGCAGTAGTAGTTTTCTAACACACATATAAAATACATTCTATACCGTAGATGCAGAAAGTTGTGGTGTTTTATAAACATTTCTGCAAAGTTCATACAGGTGATTTGCTGAGGAACAGAAACTAGCACGCATCAAGCCACCCAGTTTGTATTGAATCGTACTGTCTGAAGGGAAGCACAGCTCATCTCTGCCTCCTTTGGGTTTTCTGACCTGGATTTGAATGGAAAAAAGTAAATTTGGCTATTTTTGTTCAATAAAATGACAGAAATGTGTAGCCACACTCCAAATGCATTTTTAACACATAACAGTGGAAAATAAATCTTTTCTTTCTTTTTTTCCTAGATAATTCCTAGATAAAATTTTGTAATGTTCAATTAATGTGACATACAGTAAATGTTTTTGGACGGTGGAAGGAAACGGAGAAAACCCACATTAAAAAAGCACTCATAATTATATTTTATTTGTGACAAAAAATGTATTAAAATTGTCAACAAAGAAACCCATCTTTGTCTGCTTTATTTATACAGAAATAAAACAAACCTAGACATTAACAAAGCAAAGAGTCTTTTTCTTTATTGTGTCACGTCCGGCGTTGCGACAAACAGAATGGTGATCTGTAAGTCATATATTGCCGGACAGATTTGTCCAGTTGTTATTGTTTATCAGAGGAGTTCCTCAAGGCAATAACTTGGTACCATAGTTTTTTTTAAAGTTGAAATTTAAAAAATACATATCTATCTATACATATTTGGAAAACACAAAACAAAAAATAGGTTCCGTGTGTTTCAAGCATTTCAGTCCCACTCAGTCTTTTATTTGTGAGCAAAACATTTAAAAAGATTAGTTTTGACTGAACGTTGTGTCTCTTTAAAAGTAAACCCTTCAATCGGCGGGCAGACGATTTAAACATGGAATTTATGTTGTAAAAAAACATTTGTGATATGAAGTCTTTTTAATGACCCAATTATGGGCAGGTGTAAGTGTCAGGATAGACGGGATAGACCAGATCTATCGCCTTTTGAAAGCACAATACGTTCTTTTTAGAGTTTGTGGGTGTTTAATAGGAACCCAAACATGGAGAGTTTTTAAGTTTTTTGAAGACACCAAATTAGACGCGTTATTTAGATGCTCGGCAGCAAACAAAGCCTTCTCCCGTACTCTCTAATCTGCGATCTGTAACCTTGATCGGAACATAATCGTAGAACTGACTTATAAACCACCACGCTGCATTTATTTTCTAGTATTGAGTCAGAGGTTGAAATCCAGACCTTCGGATTCATGCTCCACTCTGTCCATCCTTCCGGCTTCAACAGCACAGACACCAAACCTGTCTTTGGGTTATCATTAGAGAACCATCATTTTTCTGACAGCCAGACAGCCGGAGATGTCAGAATTTCTCCCGATGATCAAATACTCACGGCCATCCGCCAGCCTCACCAACAGGGACCCTCCTGTGACAGCGTTTGAAGGTTTACAACCTCACTGACGTGGAAGAGTGGATGCCTTTATTCAACAAGAGTCGAATTCATTTTCTCTACTGCCCAGAAGAAACTGTCTGTTTCATGGCTCTGCCTACAGAATGTGGAGGAGGGTCTAAATAATGCGACTGTCCGTGCACCCATTGCTGCGTCCCGCCATGTTTCTGTAAAACTTTGGTACATATTCAATTATATGTAAAGACAAAAATCATAACCAAGTGTCTCATCGGGCTTCACTTTGTAGATTGAAAAAAAAAAAAGCAGAAACAAAGAAAAAAAAAGTATAAACACAAATACACAGTTAATACTAGGACTGCCTCAGCAGTCAATTTGACTCCACGTCACTTTAATATCCTAATTAGAATAAATAAAACAGAAACCAAGAAACTGAAGTTTTATGACCTTTAATATAAACATGTTTTCTAATTTATTTATTTTTATTTTTATTTTGAATTACTCTATTCATCCCTCACTGGGGAAATTTGTTTGCTGCACTCCTTACACCGCAGCAGGCTGCCCTTCAACGGCGCCAATGGTGGGAGAAGTGGGGGCTAGGTGTCTTCTCCAAGGACCCTAGACGTGCTCTCCGTGGGACGCGAACCCGCGACCTTCCGGTCCGCGGGCGAACGCGCTAACCACGCGGCCACCGTCTCCAATTTATGTATTTTTTGTGTTGTAAAAATGAACATTTCAAAATTTATAGCAGATTAATCTCCTTTAACCTGCTGCACCCCGCAGCAGCAGATTAATTTATACCCAATTGCAAATCAATGGCAACAAACACATTGCTATGGCCACACATAAGTGTGTGTGTGTGTTTATGCTCACCATGGTAACCAAGATCTACGTTCCTACCCTCACTGTGGTAACCAGGATCTACATTCCTACCCTCACCATGGTAACCAGGATCTACGTTCCTACCCTCACCATGGTAACCAGGATCTACATTCCTACCCTCACCATGGTAACCAGGATCTATGTTGCTACCCTCACCATGGTAACCAGGATCCATGTTGCTACCCTCAACATAGTAACCAGGATCTACTGTCCTACCCTCACCATGGTAACCAGGATCCATGTTGCTACCCTCAACATGGTAACCAGGATCTACTTTCCTACCCTCACCATGGTAACCAGGATATACATTCCTACCCTCACCATGGTAACCAGGATCTATGTTCCTACCCTCACCATGGTAACCACGATCTACGTTCCTACACTCACCATGCCAACCACGATCTACGTTCCTACCCTCACCATGGTAACCAGGATCTACGTTCCTACCCTCACCATGGTATCCAGGATCTACGTTCCTACCCTCACCATGGTAACCAGGCTCTACCTTCCTACCCTCACCATGGTAACCAGGATCTATGTTGCTACCCTCACCATGGTAACCAGGATCCATGTTGCTACCCTCACCATGGTAACCAGGATCTACGTTCCTACCCTCACCATGGTAACCAGGATCCATGTTGCTGCCCTCACCATGGTAACCAGGATCCATGTTGCTACCCTCACCACGGTAACCAGGATCCATGTTGCTACCCTCAACATGGTAACCAGGATCTACTTTCCTACCCTCACCATGGTAACTAGGATCTACGTTCCTACCCTCACCATGGTAACCAGGATCTACGTTCCTACCCTCACCATGGTAACCAGGATCTACCTTCCTACCCTCACCATGGTAACCAGGATCTACGTTCCTACCCTCACCATGGTAATCCAGGATCTACGTTCCTACCCTCACCATGGTAACCAGGATCTACGTTCCTACCCTCACCATGGTAACCAGTATCTACATTCCTACCCTCACCATGGTAACCAGGATCTACGTTCCTACCCTCACCTATGGTCACCAGCTGTGGGTGGTGACCAAAAGAATGAGATCGCGAATACAAGCAGCCGAAATGAGCCTCCCCCACGGGGTGACTGGCCCTCATTTAGAGATCGGGTGAGGAGCTCTGCCAACCGGGACGAGTTTGGTGTTGACCAGCTCCTCCTCCAGGTCCAGAGGAGCCAAATGGGGTGGTTTGGGCATCTGGTCAGGATGCCCCTCAAGTGCCTTGTTGGTGAGGTGTTTAAGGGGATGTCCCACCAGGAGGAGACCAAGAGGCAGACCCCGGACCCGCTGGAGAGACTATGTCTCACAGCTGGCTGGGGAACGACTCGGGATCCTTCCGGGTGAGCTGGAGGATGCAGCTGGGGTCAGAGAAGCAGACGGAACAGGAACGGAACAAAAAATTGTGCCTTAAACCATAAAATTAGGAAGTTACACTCTTTTTCACAAAAAAAAAAAAGCAACAAAGAAAGGTAAACTATTCTTTTCATTCAGAAATTTTGGTATTTTTTTCTGCTGAAACGGCATTTTTACGCCAACTTGTCAACATATCTTAAAATCTAGGGTCTGGTCAAAGATTGTGTCCGAGTGCGAAGACAAATTACCCAGACCCGAAAACCCCAAAGTATGAATCAACATGGCTAGCATGTTCTTGTTTTAATTAGACAGAACCAATCACCTGTTCTTCAGCTTGACTCTGAAGACAAACTCATCCCAAGAGCCTCGGTTAAAAACCCTAATCTACAAAACCCAGTCAGGTGAGACATTTAGGTTGAGAATTCCTCCTGAGAGTCACTAAAGACCAAATTTACGTTGTGAAAGTTGGCCTATTTCCATCCGCTCAAGAAAAAGATGTCTTATTAAATTCTTGAGCCTCTCAGAGTTTTGAAAGGCACCCGTTTCGTTCCCAACGTGTGTCGATACTGCGCAAAGTCAGACACCAATACTCTACGGACCAGCAGTTGTCATTAATAATTACCTGCCAAGTCTCGGCCGGGAGACGAGCCTAATTAATTATACATGTAAAGCAGGACTACTCCAACCTGAATGATACGGGTGTCAGTCAGAAGGAGTCGGATGAAGCTCGTCAAGCATCGACAGACTTTCAGACGGAAGAAAAAAAAACTTTATGGACTGTTTGACGTTTTTAAAAAGTCTGTATGTTTTAATAAATCGAATAAAACCACGTCTCGTAATGTATTCAAACCATCCATGGATGGATGGATGGATGGATGGATGGGTGGAGAGAGGGAGGGAGGGAGGGATGGATGGATGGAGGGAGGGATGGGTTGGAGGGAAGGATGGGTGGATGGAGGGATGGATGGGTGGATGGATGGGTGGTGTGATGGATGGTTAGATGGGTGGATGGATGGAGTGGAGTGGACTGGAGTGGAGGATGGATGGGTGGATGGATGGATGGGTTGGATGGATGGATGGGTGGAGAGAGGGAGGGAGGGAGGGATGGGTTGGAGGGAAGGATGGGTGGATGGAGGGATGGATGGGTGGATGGATGGGTGGTGTGATGGATGGTTAGATGGGTGGATGGATGGAGTGGACTGGAGTGGAGGATGGATGGGTGGATGGATGGGTTGGATAGATGGAGGGGTGGATGGGTGGATGGGATGGATGGATGGATGGGTGGGTGGATGGATGGGTGGGTGGATGGATGGAGGGGTGGATGGATGGGTTGGATAGATGGAGGGGTGGATGGGTGGATGGGATGGATGGATGGATGGGTGGGTGGATGGAGGGGTGGATGGATGGGTGGAGTGGATGGATGGATGGGTGGGTGGATGGAGGGGTGGATGGATGGGTTGGATAGATGGAGGGGTGGATGGGTGGATGGGATGGATGGATGGATGGATGGATGGATGGGTGGGTGGATGGATGGGTGGGTGGATGGAGGGGTGGATGGATGGGTGGAGTGGATGGATGGATGGATGGGTGGATGGATGGATGGATGGATGGATGGAGGGAGGGAGGGAGGGATGGATGGATGGATGGATGGATGGATAGGTGGATGGATGCATGGAGGGAGGGAGGGAGGGAGGGAGGGAGGAAGGGAGGGAGTGAGGGAGGGAGGGATGTATGGATGGATGGATGGGTGGATGGATGGAGGGAGGAAGGGAGGGAGGGATGGATGGATGGGTGGATGGATGGGTGGAAGGAGGGAGGGAGGGAGGGATGGATGGATGGGTGGAAGGATTGATGGAGGGAGGGAGGGAGGGAGGGATGGATGGGTGGATGGATGGGTGGAAGGATGGATGGAGGGAGGGAGGGATGGATGGATGGATGGGTGGATGGATGGGTGGAAGGATGGATGGAGGGAGGGAGGGAGGGAGGGAGGGATGGATGGATGGATGGGTGGATGGATGGATGGATGGGTGGATGGGTGGATGGAGTGGAGGATGGATGGATGGGTGAGTGGAGGGTGGATGGGTGGGTGGGTGGGTGGGTGCGTGGAGGGATGGATGGATGGATGGATGGGTGGATGGAGTGGAGGATGGATGAAACCGAACCGATGACTTTAAAACTATTTTTCAAAATAAAAGCTCCATTTTAATCTGTCAGACTTCAATTCATTTGCGTTAAAAAGATAAAATGAACCATCTAATGAAAAAATAAACGAGAGCGTATTTAATTAGAAGATAGAAAAAAAAGCCATTAAATTTCCCTCAAGAATACACTTCGCTTTATCTCGACTTTCTCACGATGATTTATGGGCAGAGTTCATCACCGAACGTCACATTCTCCGTCACATTTATCTTCCAAAGTGAGAGGGTTTCTCTACGACCACCAAAAATATGAGTGTATGAAATGGATCATACGTGACGTAAGTATGGGAACTGATTTAAGAACGAGCTGGACTTGATTTATGACCTTTTAAATGATTCAGAAAATTTCAATGAACAAACAGAAAGAACTCATCGTGGATTGAATTCAATCATTTGAAACTACAGACGTTTCTAATCTGGCAAAGTAAATTTTATTTTTACTGTAAGTCAACACCAAGATGTCAGACAATATGCTTGAGCCTGGCAAACATAACAGCTGGTACTGAGTAACTGTTATGACGAGAAGTGTAGGTGGGAGGAGGACACAATCACAAACAAGAAACGTGATTTATTTAATAAAAGAGTCCAGTTTTGCTGTAAAAAAACCCCACATAGATCAGTGGAAATGTGATGGTATTGTTCTAAATGTATATCATGGCAGTGGTGGAACGTAACGAAGTAAATGTACTTCGTTACTGTACTTAAGTAAAAAAATTGTGTATCTGTACTTTACTTAAGTAAAATTTAAGACCGGTACTTTTACTTTTACTTCACTACATTTTTAGAGTAAATATCTGTACTTTTACTTCGCTACTTTTTAAAAGTGAGTTTTACATTTTTCGTTACATTTTCGTTCAGGAATTTGAAAAATATACAGGTTTTTTTTTTTTTGCGCATCTTGAAGCCGCATCGCCAAAATCAAAAGAAGCAGTTGATCGGGAGAAGAAGTCATGAATCGAGAAACATTTTCCATTCATTCAAAAACCTAACATCAAATATAAACAAATTAAAGAGTCAGAAGATTGTTGTTCGTTGTGTTTACTTCTAAATAAAAAGTTGAGCCATCATTACACAGAGCAGGGGCGGATCTAGAATTTTCCAAAGGGGGGGGTGGGGCTTTGACAAAGCCAATATATAGTGACTGGGCCCCCCCCAAAAACATTTAAAAAAATAATTGTCATTTTCCTCCATTTTGGAGCCCATTCACTGGCCCTTCTAGGGGATAGCTTGACTTGTCCCCTTTCCTTTTATTTTATTTTATTTTTTTTTGTGGACCAAAAGAGGCAGGAGAGGAGGGGTCACACCCCTGCAGAGTATTTATCCTGGTTACCATGGTGACACTCTATAGCACAACAAATAACATTTGAATTATGATCGAATACTTTTACTTTTTACTTAAAAAGTACAATTTACACCAAATACTTTTGTACTTTTACTTAAGTAGATTTTTTTAAGGTACTTTTACTTTTACTTTTACTTAAGTACATTTTTTGCTTAATTATCTGTACTTTTACTTAAGTACAAAAAGTGAGTACTTCATCCACCACTGTATCATGGTCAGGCAGCCAGGGAGACCTGAAGGGAAGACAGACTCCCTTTTTAAAGGCAATTCACCCTCATGTGTCTGAAATCAGGCAGATTAGGGTAGCCCCTGGGTTCCCTCTGGTGGTGGGCGAGGGAACCGTGACAGTAACTGTGGATGGTTTCATTAAAGTCCCATCAGACTGAACGCATAATGCCTTTTTCGTATTCTCCAGATGAGGCATAAAAATTAAAGACGTTCCAGAATCCACCAAGAAAACTCTTTCAGATTTTCTGAAGGTCCGTGGTGGCCAAATATCTTTAGCAGGTTTTTTACACAAACTTTTTGACATGATGATGGAGGTGAGTAAAGAAGTAGGACCCAGATGCAATGACAGTTTTAGCCAGTTTTTTGGAGGAAGAAGACCGAGCTAGGCAACATGAATCCCCAGAGGGAGACCTTGGCTGGACGTCGAGGGGACAAAAGGATTGAGCTTGACTGGGCATGGAGGTGGCCGGATAGATGGAGCCCATCTGGGTGATGAGGGACCAGATATAGGAGCTCAGTAGGAAGGCAGAGTGCACCATGAGCCAAGGGGTATGAGCTCAACAGGACGTAAACCTCAATGGCTAAGTCATAAAGTCAGTCCGTCCAGAATTTTGCATGATTGTGATCACAAATATTAATTCCTCTGAGTGAGAGCCCACCCACCCTGTGGATCGCAGGTACAAGCGGCCAAAATGAGCCATTGTCTTTTATGTAGTCTTTTATATAGAAATAATCTATAACTTTAACAATACTTGTAGTCTATTCAATATTTGTTTTTTTCTTAAATGACCATCTAAAATAAGCGTGGGCAGAGTACGGCCCGCAGGCCACATGCGGCCCTTTAACATTCTAATCCGGCCCGCCGAACATAAAAAAAAAAAACCTTGTTAGTGTTTTATTTCCCCTGTAATTCTGATGTTTCATCACTAGATGGCACACTCTATGATATGGAAAGCCATATCATAGAGTGATATGGGTATGATATCCATCTCATAGCCTTATCATAGCCGTATTGTTTACGTGCGTGACCAATACACACACGTAAACAAGCGTGTTAGATGTTAAAACAAGCAAAATCTTACATCAAGCGCTTAGATTTCAAACCTAGCGTTGCTAGATTTTAAATTTAACGCTCTTGATGTAACATTTAACGCGCTTGTTTAAAATCTAGTGTCATTCTATTGGTCCAATCTAGAGGTTACCAAAGCATGCCATCCATCTGATCCTGTTCCGGCCCCTTGGTCAAATGTTAGAACTCAATATGGCCCACGAGTCAAAAAGTTTGCTCACCTCCAACTTAAAGGGTAATTCCATTTGAGTTGTCACTACTTTTACAAAACAGACACTTCATCGTGTTGTGATGTGGAAGGTGGGGGACCCAAATGGAGGACAAAAAACAGGATTTTTTTAACAGACGTCAGGTAAGTCTGTAAGGCAAAGGGAACAGGATTAACTCAGGATCAAAAGTTCAAATAATGACAGCGTTCAATCATGGTCAAGCAACCAGGGCGCCATGGCTGGAAGGAATGGCAACGACCTGACATGGTTCGTTCGTTTGTGGAATGTCGCGAGATACCAGTGTTGGTATATTACGTGTAACAGGGAACCGAAAATCCCCTGTGATTTCAAAAATAAAAATCGACCATTGCTCTGGTCATTGCTCTAGAGCAGGGGTGGGCAAATGTTTTGGTTCGCGGGCCACATTGAGTTCTAACATTTGACCAGGGGGTCAGAACAGGATCAGATGGATGGCATGATTTGGTAACCTCTAGATTAGACCGATAGAATGACGCTAGATTTTAAACAAGCGCTAAATGTTAAACGAAGCGTTGGAGGGATCCAGTTTGGTGACCTCAGGATCGGATCGCTGCTTTTTGCAGATGATGTGGTCCTGTTTGTTTCATTGGACCGTGATCTCCAGCTCTCACTGGATCGATTTGCTGAAGAGTGTGAAGCGGCCAGGATGGGAGTTAGCACTTCCAAATCCGAGACCATGGTCCTCACGCTTGTTTACGTGTGTGTATTGGCCCCGATGTCTTTCCATATCTGTGTACACTGTTTATTTTATGGGCGTCATGGAGACACGCACATTTTAATGGAGCAGTGTTGGTGTTTTTGGCGCCATCTAGTGACCAACAATCAGAATTACAAGGAAAATAAAACATTAACAAGGTTTATTTATTTAATTTTTTTATGTTCGGTGGGCCGGATTAAAACGTTTAACGGGCTGCATGTGGCCCGCGGGCCGTTGTTTGCCCACCCCTGCTCTAAAGTATGATCAAATAGATTGACCGGACGTAGCCAGCCACCTGAACTCCTCGGGTGTACCCGACATGGTTGTCTGGGGTGATTGCCCTTAAATAGGCAGCAGAGTCCACAGGTGTGTGGTATCAGAAATCAATCTCAGGTGTCTCTAATCAGGGTGAGGAAGGTCAAGGGCTCCCTCTGGTTGCAGGCGAGGGGATCACGACACATCGGTTATTACCTGTTACGTAAATGTCTTTCTTATGATATCTGGGTTTTTTTTTTTCGTCACATCTACAGTAAAGTTTTTCTCGACGTCTTCAGTCTGATTTTCGTGGTCTGTCATTTAAGATTGAAAGTACGTCTCATGCTTTTCTTCTCATCAAGCATTTTAAGCATGAACGACAATTAAATCTGCTCACTCTCCGTGTGCAAGTCCCAATATTTTAATTAATCACCCACCTTCCCGACGTGTATTAATAACTTAGAATGCAAACCGTGTGTGAAACTTGAATTTTACAGCAACTAATCATGTTTGGAAACGATCAGACGGTCGACGTGTTCACCCCAACCAGTTTATCACACATCCGTTAGGTTGTGTGTGCTAGAGGTAATAAGCCCTCTCTGAGTTCCAGTTACTGGACACCGTGCTTGTCATTGATTTATTTAGCTTTTCTTGGACTGGTTCCTTCCCATCTTTCCAACCGACCAGTAATGATGATGTGCTGCGCTCGAGTAACACTTTTTATCTCAGGATTCCAGGTGCAAACCGAACCGTAGAATCCTAAATGAAAATGTCTGAGCTCACTTTTTATCATATATTTAGCTCTTTTCACTTTTGTTGGAGCATTAATCGTTTTAAAAGTCAGTTTTTAATAGTTTCTGAGCTCATTTTAATAAAATAAATGTCGAGAACATTTCTTGAACTTTAAAAGTTAAATAGTTTTACCAGTTTTTTTCTTTTTTGTATTATTGTAATTTGAATAAATGGAAGATGGAAACACTTCAATGAATGCTGTTATAACTTTAGCCTGATCTGAATTATAAGAACAGGCTGCTTGACTGCTGACCAGCTGAGTTCCGTTCCCGTTCCGTTCCGTCATCTTCCGCTTGTTCCGGGGCTAGGTCGCCTTGGCAACAGTCTCAAACGGGAAGCCCAGGCCTCTCTCTCCCCGGCTGCATCCTCTAGCTCACCTGGAAGGATCCCAAATTGTTCCCGGCCAGCTGTGTGACATAGTCTCTCCAGCGGGTCCGGGGTCTGCTCCTTGGTCTCCTCCCGGTGGGACGTGTCCGAAACACCTCGCCCACGAGGCGATCAGGGGCCTTCCTGACCAGATGCCCGAACCACCCCATCTGGCTCCTCTCCACCTGGAGGAGGAGCGGCTCGACACCGAGCTCCTCCCGGATGGCAGAGCTCATCACCCGATCTCTGAGTGAGAGCCCAGCCACCCTGCGGAGGAAGCTCATTTCGGTTGCTTGTACCCGCGACACTGTCAGAGAAAAAAACGTGAACTCAGCAGTAACCACGTCAACAATCTGATGATAAAATAAAGCTCCAAAGAGCTCCAGTTTGGTCTCATCTGTCCAAAGGACATTCTCCCAGAAGCTTTGTGGCTTGTCAACATGCATTTTTGCAAATTTCAGTCTTGCTTCTGGTAAAGCACATCAACTCTATGTTCATAGACTCAAAAACCAAGCATACGAAGAAAAGAACACTGTCCCTACGGTGAAACATGGAGGAGACTCAGTGATGTTTTGGGGCTGCTTTGCTGCATCTGGAAAGTGTGTACGGTAAAATGAAATCTGAAGACTATCAAAGCATTCTGGAGAGAAATGTGCTGCCTAGTGTCAGAAAGCTTGGTCTCAGTCACAGGTCACGGGTCTTCCAACAGGACAACGATCCAAAACACAGCAAAAAACACCCAAGAATGGCTGAAAGAAAAGCGTTGGACTGTTCTAAAGTGGCCTTCCATGAACCCAGATCTGAATCCCATTGAACACATGTGGAACGAGCTGAAACATGCCATTTGGAGAAGACACCCATCAAACCTGAGACAACTGGAGCTGTTTGCTTATGAGGAGTGGACCAAAATACCTGTTGACAGTTTGCAGACCACTCATTGACAAATACAGAAACCGTTTAATTGCTGTGATAGCCCCCTGGTTGTGCAACAAAATATTGAGTTATGGGTACCATCATTTTTGTACAGCCCTATTTCATTAGTTAGTTTTTTTTTTTTAATTATCATGTTAATCAACTCCAGCGCCTCTAAATCCGAGACCATGGTCCTCGCCCGGAAAAGGGTATAATGCCCCCTTTATGTCAGGGATAGGGTCCTGCCCCAAGTGGAGGAGTTTAAGTATCTCAGGGTCTTGTTCACAAGTGGGGGAAAGATGGAGCAGGAGATCGACAGGCGGATCGGTGCGGCATCAGCAATAACTAGGACGCTGCATCGGTCCGTCGTGGTAAAGAGAGAGCTGAGCCGAAAAGCAAAGCTCTCGATTTACAAGTCGATCTACGTTCCTACCCTCACCATGGTAACCAGGATCTACGTTCCTACCCTCACCATGGTAACCAGGATCTACATTCCTACCCTCACCATGGTAACCAGAATCTACGTTCCTACCCTCACCATGGTAACCAGGATTTACGTTCCTACCCTCACCATGGTAACCAGGATTTACGTTCCTACCCTCACCATGGTAACAAGGATCTATGATCCTACCCTCACCATGGTAACCAGGATTTACGTTCCTACCCTCACCATGGGAACCAGGATCTACGTTCCTACCCTCACCATGGTAACCAGCTGTGGGTGGTAACCGAAAGAATGAGATCGCTGATACAAGCAGCCGAAATGAGCTTCCTCCGCAGGGTGGCTGGGCTCTCACTCAGAGATCAGGTGATGAGCTCTGCCATCCGGGAGGAGCTCGGTGTCGAGCCGCTCCTCCTCCAGTTCGAGAGGAGCCAGATGGGGTGGTTTGGGCATCTGGTCAGGTTGCCCCCCGAGCGCCTTGCTGGTGAGGTGTTTTGGGCACGTCCCACCAGGAGGAGACCAAGGAGCAGACCCCGGACCCGCTGGAGAGACTATGTCTCACAGCTGGCCGGGGAACGACTTGGGATCCTTCCAGGTGAGCTAGAGGATGCAGCTGGGGTGAGAGAGGCCTGGGCTGCCCGTTTGAGGCTGTTGCCCCAGCGACCCGACCACAGAACGAACAGAATGTTAATCAACGATTCAAAAGTAATGGCTGATTTTGATTGTTTCATTTTCAATAAATTTTTATTTCTTGTTATTTCTGTGAGTTTCAAGTGATTTCAGTAAAAATTGTGGGTTTTTCCTTCTTTAACTGAGGGGTACCAACAATTTTGTCCACGTGTGTATCCATATCTACCAACTAACCTACCGTCTATCGTTCCATCAATTTCTGAATGATAGGTTTTCTAAAAAGTAAAACTCTTACTGCTGAAACTTTCTGGCAGAAATGTGGACGAGTAACTCTGCAAAAAGTTTAGAAACTGATGGAGAAGATTTGACGTGTGTTGCATCCAGTAAAAAGTAAAAGTGAGGATATTTTGAGGGGCATATTTCCTGCAGTGTTTCATGTCCGGATTGCAGTGTGTTACGGCATGCCGGCCCTGCCCTCCACTCAGACACGCAGGCTGCAGGGATGACTTTGAAAACAGATGTAATCCCTCCTCTTTTGACACGCCGGTTGCTTGATCCCATTCTGGTGGCAGACGGCACCTCCCGTCTCCCCCCGCGTTCACGCTCCTCTCATGGTGTCACCCCCTCTATCTCACACATCTGTCCCTGTAATGGCGCCACAGCCTCTCTTGATGCGTCATTATGATGAGGGGCACTGGGCCGACAGGCACGCCGTGTGTGTC
This sequence comes from Neostethus bicornis, assembly GCA_902685375.1. Lineage (NCBI taxonomy): Eukaryota > Metazoa > Chordata > Actinopteri > Atheriniformes > Phallostethidae > Neostethus > Neostethus bicornis. The sequence continues at coordinate 1,033,974 of CACRXE010000066.1, read as the reverse complement.
CTGCTGAAAAGCTCACAGCTGCTCTTCTACTAATCCTTAAAGAAAATGCATGCTTATCTTTACAAAAGAGAAGAAGAGACTAAAGAAGATCTGCATGGGACCACACCGTGCATCGTAGTTAGCCATTTTGATGTGAGGCGAGTGAGAATAAATAAAAGTCAATGCGTCAAATAAAATAGTTTGACTGGCCTGTACCACAAACCGCATTAAAGATGGAGGTCTCTCTGAGGCTGAAACAGTCACATGTACAGTATATAGGATTTTGGGCGGTGGATGGCGGGGGGAGGGTTTGCTATCATGTTATCAAAATGGATCATTGCATGAATTTCGATTAAATCTAGTCCCGCAACCGACAGGGAACCTGTTCGAGGTACACTCTGCCTCTTGCTTGAAATTAGCTAGGATAGGCTTCGGCACCCAATTGCGACCTCAGCAGTTCAGAAGATGAAGACTGAAAAATTTACTCATAAATTCAATAAAAAACTATTTTATATCAAGATTTGTTTAGTCCTGTCATCATGGTGGTGAAGTAGGACTCAGATGTATAGCTAGTTTAACCAGTTCATTGCAGGAGTGCAGAACTAGACATAAAGCAGGATGTGGGGCTAGAGGAATGAGCTCAGCAGGATGTGGGGCTAGAGGTATGAGCTCAGCAGTATGTGGGGCTAGAGGTATGAGCTCAGCAGGATGTGGGGCTAGAGGTATGAGCTCAGCAGGATGAGGGACTAGAGGTATGAGCTCAGCAGGATGAGGGACTAGTGGTATGAGCTCAGCAGGATGAGGGACTAGAGGTATGAGCTCAGCAGGATGAGGGACTAGTGGTATGAGCTCAGCAGGATGAGGGACTAGAGGTAGGAGCTCAGCAGGATGAGGGACTAGAGGTAGGAGCTCAGCAGGATGAGGGACTAGTGGTATGAGCTCAGCAGGATGAGGGACTAGAGGTATGAGCTCAGCAGGATGTGGGGCTAGAGGAATGAGCTCAGCAGGATGTGGGGCTAGAGGTATGAGCTCAGCAGTATGTGGGGCTAGAGGTATGAGCTCAGCAGGATGAGTGGTATGAGCTCAGCAGGATGACGGACTAGAGGTATGAGCTCAGCAGGATGAGGGACTAGTGGTATGAGCTCAGCAGGATGAGGGACTAGAGGTTTGAGCTCAGCAGGATGAGGGACTAGAGGTATGAGCTCAGCAGGATGAGGGACTAGTGGTATGAGCTCAGCAGGATGAGGGACTAGAGGTATGAGCTCAGCAGGATGAGGGACTAGAGGTATGAGCTCAGCAGGATGTGGGGCTAGAGGTATGAGCTCAGCAGGATGAGGGACTAGAGGTATGAGCTCAGCAGGATGAGGGACTAGAGGTATGAGCTCAGCAGGATGTGGGGCTAGAGGTATGAGCTCAGCAGTATGTGGGGCTAGAGGTATGAGCTCAGCAGGATGAGGGACTAGTGGTATGAGCTCAGCAGGATGTGGGGCCAAAGCAGGGGTGGGCAAACTTTTTGACTCGCGGGCCACATTCAGGTATAACATTTGAAAAGCGGGCTGAATCCAGGGAGGGAGGGGGAGTCGGACGGGGCCGCACGCCCCACTTTTGATCCACAAAAAAAAAAGCGTTCTTAATATTTTAATTATAATTAACTTTGGGCAAAATATGCCCCAAAATGCAGAAAAATTATTTATTTTTCAAAATGTTATGGGGGGATAAAAATTCCTGGATTCGCCCCTGGGAACAGGATCAGATGGATGGCGTGCTTTGGTAACCGCTAGATTAGACCAATAGAATGACGTTAGATTTTAAAACAAGTGCTAAATGTTACATCAAGAGCGTCAAATTTCAAATCTAGCGGCGCTAGGTTTGAAATCTAAGCGCTTGATGTAAAATTTTTCTTGTTTTAACATCTAACACGCTTGTTTACGTGTGTGTATTCGGCTCTGATGGCTTTCCATATCTGTGCACACTGTTTATTTTGAAGGCGTGCGCATCACGGAGACACACACATTTTAATGGGAGCAGTGTTGTTGTTTCTTTGGCACCATCTAGTGGGCAATAGATCGGAATTACAGAAAAAATAAAACCAACAAGGTTTACCGTAATTTCACGACCATTAGGCGCACCGTACGAAAAGGCGCAGCCTCAGTCACACACTGCCTTACGACAACACACACAAGCATGCAAATGTGTGTATTAAAAATAGATCTGGAGCAAAACTGAGTTTGGTTGTACTTTATTTAAGTAGTAACGATACTAAACAAGCACATTACCGGTAATAGTCTTTATTCAAATCCGTCAAAGTCCTCATCCTCTGTTTCAGAATCGAACAGCTGCGCAAAATCCAACAGAGCAGGTCCACTTCGCTCCTCGCTGTCAAAGTCACTGTCTGTACTGTGCGGCTCCTCAGAAAGGATACCAGCTTTTGAGAAAGCTGGGATAACAGTACCAGCAGACACGTTAGTCCAAGCATCTACAATCCATTGGCAAACTGTAGCGTAACTCGCCCGGCGCTGCCTTCCACCCTTCGTGAAACTGTGGTCTCCTTCGATCATCCATCGCTCCCACGCCGCTCACACTTCACTCTTTAACGTTCTCATGCCTTTTCTTTCAGGCCCGTCTCGCGAGCACCGCGTTTTCTTTTACAAAGTAGGTCCGCCTTTTCTCACACACAAGGCGCACCGCACATTTTGAAGAAAATCTAAGACTTTTATATGCGCCTTATAGCCGTGAAATTACGGTAGTTATTTAAATTTTTCTAGTTTGGTGGGCCAGATTAAAACGTTTCACGGGCCGCATGTGGCCCACGGGCCGTAGTTTGCCCATGCCTGGTCTAGAGGTATGAGCTCAGCAGTTTGAGGGACCAAACTTAAAACTCTGATGAAAACATCAAAGGGAGGTACGTATATGGGACCAGGTGTTATGACTTAGGGCAGAATTAGGAAGGGGGATCACGACAAGTCCAAGTCACGTTAACTTAAACCAGACACAACTTTGTAAATTAGGAGTGAACTTTCATGTTTTTATTCCTAAGTGAGTTTGTGCCAAGTTCCGTTCCGCTTGGCAACACTTTTTCATTTCTACTTTTTAAAAACCGACTCTGGGCATCGTCTCCTTAAAAAAAACAAAGAAACTTGCTGCTTGTTTTGAGCTTGTTTCCATAAATTAGGTTGCTTGTTTCTGTCTCCAGATTTTGCCATGGCAGCTCCAGACAGAGCTGGCGTCGCTTCGTGAAAGAAGAAAACACACTTTCAGAAAGCGGCTGACAGCAAAGTAATGCTCCTTGTTTTGAGAAATATAATTAGAATTTTCGACGGCAACTCATGTAAACAACATAATTAGAATTTAAAAATCAACTAACGTGGAGTCGATGACTCACAAAAAACTGGATTATTGAGGTGAGAACTTTAAAAAGTCAAAGATTTTTTCTTTAGTACAAATACCACGAGTTTTTTTTTTTTTTTTGGTTATTATTTTCCAGCATATCATGTGAAGAAGTCTCTTCAGAACAAAAGAATAAATAGATTAATAAAGCAGGCTGAAGGGAGACGCGGAGATCGATGTGGAGACTGTAGGAACCTCTACTGGCACATCAAAGACCCTTAAGACACCTCAACAGTAGAAACTCTGAATCAGCAGAGGCTCCAACCGAAAATTTAAACATCAAACTCAGTCCGAGAATAAACCTGCCACCAAGTGGCTCTCAAACAGCCATTTTTTCTAAAACCTTTGACTATCTCGGTAGAACCCGGTCTTTCCTCCAATCGGCTTCCGTTTTCATTCTTTGATAGATCTCATAGACTCAAGCAAGATGCACGACATGTTGAATTTTTGGTGGCAGTCTAGTTTTCATTTCCATGGCAACCACCTTGAGCTTTTTGAAGGCACACTGTTACCAGAAAGCTTGACTGCAGCTGGTGTCATGATCCCCTCCCCTGTTACCAGAGGGAGCCCTCGACCTTTCCTCATCACCCTGATTGAGACACCTGAGGATGATTATTCTGATGCCACACACCTGTGGATCCTGCTGCCTATTTAAGCACAATCACCCCAGACCTCCACTTCAAGTCATCGTCATCCTTCCCAGCCAGGTCCTTCTGGCACGTAAAGACTTCTTACTTTTCAATTAGAAGTCTTTACTTCTTATTGAAAATCTTGGCACTTTAAAAAAAGTGCCACGACTTTTTATAGCAGTTGTAAAGGAAGTATCGTAATTTCACGGCTATAAGGCTCGTATAAAAGTCTTAGATTTTCTTCAAAATGAGCGGTGCGCCTTTTCGTACGATGCGCCTTGTGTGTGAGAAAAGGCGGACCTAAAAGAAAAAGCGGTGCCCGCGAGGCGGACCTGAAAGAAAAGGCATGAGAACGTTAAAGAGTGAAGTGTGAGCGGCGTGGGAGCGATGGATGACCGAAGGAGACTACAGTTTCACAAAGGGTGGAAGGCAGCGCCGGGCGAGTTACGCTACAGTTTGCCAATGGATTGTAGATGCTTGGACTAACGTGTCTGCTGGTACTGTTATCCGAGCTTTCTCAAAAGCTGGTATCCTTTCTGAGGAGCCGCACAGTACAGACAGTGACTTTGACAGCGAGGAGTGAAGTGGACCTGCTCTGTTGGATTTTGCGCAGCTGTTCGATTCCGAAACAGAGAATGAGGACTTTGACGGATTTGAATAAAGACTAATACCGGTAATGTGTTTGTTTAGTATCGTTACTACTTAAATAAAGTACAACCAAACTCAGTTTTGCTCCCGATCTATTTTTTAATACACACATTTGCATGCTTGCGTGTGTGTTGTTGTAAGGCGGTGTGTGACTGAGACTGCGCCTTTTCGTACGGTGCGCCTAATGGTCGTGAAATTACGGTACTCGCTTTAAATTAGATCAAAATTGGAGATCTTCAAAGTGACATCATCAGTGATTCCTGTCTGAGCAAACCAGGCTTCACTATGGAACTAAAGATGGTGGACTGCTGGTGTTGTTCCACCACAGTGAAGGACGTGAGTTGCTGGCAAGATGTGGAGCTTTTAGTGACAGTTTAAGACCTTATTGTGATTCACTGGAGCTTTCATACATTGTTGCCACACTAATCACTATTCCTCCCAGCACAGAGCCAACTCTCTTGTGCTCCACCAACGGCTGATCCACCTCTGTTCCACCGAAATGCTCTTGCACCAAGCGGCTGTTCCAGCTCCATCCAACTCGGCACCTTTAAGCAGCCATTCAGAAGCTGTTTGGAGCTCTTGCTTGAACTGTAGAGTTCTACTGGACACGCAAATCTTCACTCAGGGGATTAATTAATGCTTTTATATCCTTTTATTAATAACGACTTTTACATGCGCCTTTTGGTCGTGAAAATACGGCACAAAACGTAGTAACAAAAATTAAGTATTTGTTAAGAAAACGCTCACAAAACCATGAGAAGGATAAAAAAAAGGTCTGTTTCTGCTTTCGTCCCTTATGCAGAGTCAACATTGCCTGCAGTATGTGATGTCACAGGATGGTGGATTTAGAGGAACTTTGTAAATCTGAGGTTTCGGCATTCAGTCAGAAATCTGTCGACGTCAATCTGCAACATTTTTTGCAGATTACCGATGATTCGGTAACCACCAGGAAATAGGACTAGAGGTAGGCCAAAGAGGAGGTTCATGGACACAACGAAGGAAGACATGAAAATAGTTGGTGTGACCAAAGAAGATGCAGCAGATAGGGTTAGATGGAAGAAACTGACTCGCTGTGGCGCCCCCAGAAAGGAAATGTCGAAAGCAGAAGAAGACCGATGATTCGCAAAAATGCAAAGTCGGACAATTTAATCAGCCGCAGGTAAATTGGTCGAGTCTCGGTCTGAATGGCAGCACTTTAAAAAGAAGATTGAAACTGACGGGATGCTAATTGGACGGTCTGATGACAATAAGGTTAAACCAATGAGACGTTCGTTTTTATTCAATGGTGTCCAGCTCCGATTATTAAACTCCACACTGAAACATCCACCTTCCATAGCACGCCTCTTCCAGAGTTAATGAGCGGTCTAATCATGTGAACTCATTAGTGATGAACTGTAATCCACTTATTTCATCTACTCATTAGCTGACATCTTTATAATTAGCGACATTAGGGCAATTATAACATGTTAGGTTGGCCTGCAGAAGGTTCTTCCCCTGCTGTTGGCCTCCTGCTGTGCAGCCAGAGAAGCCGGAGTCTCTCTTTCATTTAACGGCCACAACAAGAGAATGTGAGAAAAATATTTCTACTAAGTGAGCCTGGCTGTTGTAAACGGAAAAGATCACATCATCGGCGTAAATGCAAATCCTAAAGTTTTGTTTCAGTACATGAACCACAGTTTCCCAGTCCATCCGGCTTTTCTGGACCTGGAGGAGGCGCGGCTCGACACCGAGCTCCTCCCGGATGGCAGAACTCCTCACCCAATTTCTGAGTGAGAGCCCAGCCACCTTGCAGAGGAAGCTCATTTTGCCCGCTTGTATTCACGATCTCATTCTTTCAGTCTCCACCCACAGCTGGTGACCATAGGTGAGGGTGGGAACGTAGATCCTGGTTACCATGGTGAGGGTAGGAACGTAGATCCTGGTTACCATGGTGAGGGCAGGAACACAGATCCTGGTTACCATGGTGAGCGTAGGAACGTAGATCCTGGTTACCATGGTGAGGGTAGGAACGTAGATCATGGTTACCATGGTGAGGGTAGGAACGTAGATCCTGGTTACCATGGTGAGCGTAGGAACGTAGATCCTGGTTACCATGGTGAGGGTAGGAACGTAGATCATGGTTACCATTTTGAGGGTAGGAACGTAGATCCTGGTTACCATGGTGAGGGTAGGAACGTTGATCCTGGTTACCATGGTGAGGGTAGGAACGTAGATCATGGTTACCATGGTGAGGGTAGGAATGTAGATCCTGGTTACCATGGTGAGGGTAGTAATGTAGATCCTGGTTACCATGGTGAGGGTAGGAACGTAGATCCTGGTTACCATGGTGAGGGTAGGAACGTAGATCCTGGTTACCATGGTGAGGGTAGGAACGTAGATCCTGGTTACCATGGTGAGGGTAGGAACGTAGATCATGGTTACCATGGTGAGGGTAGGAACGTAGATCCTGGTTACCATGGTGAGGGTAGGAACGTAGATCCTGGTTACCATGGTGAGGGTAGGAACGTAGATCATGGTTACCATGGTGAGGGTAGGAACGTAGATCCTGGTTACCATGGTGAGGGTAGTAATGTAGATCCTGGTTACCATGGTGAGGGTAGGAACGTAGATCCTGGTTACCATGGTGAGGGTAGGAACGTAGATCATGGTTACCATGGTGAGAGTAGGAACGTAGATCCTGGTTACCATGGTGAGGGTAGGAACATAGATCCTGGTTACCATGGTGAGGGTAGTAATGTAGATCCTGGTTACCATGGTGAGGGTAGGAACATAGATCCTGGTTACCATGGTGACAAGTCGAGAGATTTACAAGCTCTTGACTTGTAAATCGAGAGCTTTACTTTTCGGCTCAGCTCTCTCTTTACCACGACGGACCGATGCAGTGTCCTAGTTATTGCTGATGCCACACCGATCCATCTGTCGATCTTCCGCTCCATCCTTCCCCCACTTGTGAACAAGACCCCGAGATACTTAAACTCCTCCACTTGGGGCGGACCTGACCCTGACCCTGACCTGCAGAGGGCATTCCACCCTTTACGGACGGATGGTCCATCCGATACATGGACCATCCGTCCATGTATCGGATTGTCCATGTATCAGAAAGAGTTCAGGACATTCAAACGTAAAGAGTTTGAATGTCCTGAACTCTTTACGGTGGTTGTTTTAGTCTAAGTCGCTTCGAGAGGAAGCGATATAAAATAACGAGGTGATGTTAATTACTACAGCGAACCTGCATGGCAGCAGCAAGACGTGGCACACAGTATGATTTATGACATCCATACCAGAAAACATCAGAATATTTTCTTTCTGTTTTCCATCATTTTGAACGGACAGGGTGATGCAGGAGGGTGAGAGGACGGTTCATCGCTTGATTCATTTCCTCTTCGTTTGCGGCATGTCATCATAGAACCCAGACAGAGACTCTCTTAGGTAGGACGGCGGCCCAAAAAAACGAGAATGAGCCGAAGCCAACGTGTCAAACAATGTGTGTCATGATTCCTCTCTCATTTGGGACACTTCTTCCCTCAAATCCTGCCCCCTGCCCTAACTTTGCTCACCTGGTCCCAATCCCCAGGTATGTCTTGCTTCTCCGTGGATTATTTAACCCCTGGTGTCCCTTGCTTCCTTGCTGTTTATGTGTGGCCATCAGGAGAAGGGATTTGGGGCTGCGCTCACTTTTCTGAGGTGTACAAGGTTGATGAGGACTACATGAGATTTTTTGGGGGATGTTGAAGGAGGCAGTAATATACCTGTCTTGGGTGCTTCGCGCCTTAAAACAAGAAGAAGACTTCCTTGCTGGATCATTCCGTTGCTGCTTCCGGTCCCTCGTAGAGCCATGCTCCAGCCATCTGGTCACTCGTCCAGCCATGCACCAACCTTCTGGTTACTCTTCCAGACAAGCACCAAACATCTGGTCCCTTTGTCCAGCCGAGCTTCAACCTTTTGGTTCCTCGTCCAGCTGTCGTGCAACCTTCCAGTCCCTCGTCCGCCCGACCTCCCTGTTCCCAGCGAGCGTCAACCTTCTGTTTCCTCGTCCAGCCGTACTCCAACCTTCTGATCGCTCTTCCAGCCGAGCACCAACCTTCCGGTCCATTGGACTTGCTGTGCTCCAACCTTCTGGTCTCTCGTCCAGCCGCGCTCCAACCTTTTGGTCTCTCGTCCAGCCGAGCTCCAACCTTCTGGACCCTCGTCCAGCCGTGCTCCAACCTTCTGGTCCTTCGTCCAGCTGTTCTCCAACCATTTGGTTCCTCGTCCACCCGTGCTACAACCGTCCGGTCCATGTTCCTAGCAAGCGCCAACCTTCTGGCCCCTCTTCCGGCTGAACTTCAACCTTCTGGTCTCTCGTCCAGCCGTGCTCCAACCTTCTGGTCCCTCGTCCAGCTGTTCTACAACCATTTGGTTCCTCGTCCACCCGTGCTCCAACCGTCCGGTCCATGTTCCTAGCGAGCACCAACTTTCTGGTCCCTCTTCCTGCCCGGTCCCTTGTCCAGCCAAACAAAAGAAAATTTGCTCAAGAAATCAGGCATTTTAGAGCAAAACAGTCATAAAAATGCTGAAGGGACTGGCATAAGTTGCTAGTTTATTGTTTCAGTCATTTTTGAAGAACTGATCGGAACTTTAATTCAATTGTTTTTGAAAAAAAAAGTATATTTTTGAATATTCATCAAATAAACTTTATAAGCTTCAGTCTTTTTGTTCAGCTTGAATTTGTTTATGAATATAATAATAGGTCAAAAATGATGTGCATCCTTTATTTAGCCATCCGTGAAAACCAAAAAAAAAAACCTAGCTAGCCCCATCTCTACGTGCTGGACCAAAAGAATGAGCCATTCCTTTTATAATGGCTTTAATTCTGGGTCTTAGTCGGTCAAATTGGACTCCCGTAACCCATAAAGCAAAGTTTTTTGGAATAAATTAGCAACCACTCAGAGGGCAGAAAGAAGCAATGAGTGAGAAAAAGCTTTTCTGGCCCTACAGGCTGTTCCGTACGTCTTAAATCCCGTCCTTTTCTTCTTAGTGATTTCTCTCTTCGTTGACTTTTTGCTTTCATTGCCAGAAGTGTCCCCTTTTTTCTGGTGAGAGTTATTCATAAAACCACATTTGATTATTCTCCAAGAAAACGGAAGCATGTCCGTTAATCCGGCCCCGGACCCAGATTAACTCCACCGCTTGCCTTTTGTTTGCTTGCCCGTGTCACACATGCCCCCTTTGCTTATCTCCCAGAAAAGTAAAAGCTATTTGTTTGGTTCAAAGTAATTCAGGGTGTATTGGAGTGAGATTGTGTTGCGGAGAAAGGGCTGCCGAACCACAGATAAGCGTGGCACCAGCACATCCGCTCAGTTAAGACCCTTATAGATGCCTATGAATATGGCTGTCATAGAAATGCATCACCTATAGAGTGAAGCTGGAAGTTTTGATTGGATACTTATTGGGAATCGGTGTCCTCTCCGTGAGCAGTGTGGGTGTTTTAGAAGCTCAGGCAGAAAAATCAGCTTTGAAACTTATATCTTTTGGAAAAGAGTATTTTATTTTTTTGAGTTGGACTGTTGGAAAGTTTGTAGAACCAAACATGAACCGGGGTACTCAGCCTCACTCAGCCTGACCTGCCCCATAGGTGTCTGGACAAAGTGAATTCAAAGTGAATGTTCATTTAAAATTTTCTACAACACCCTGTACCAACTATAAAAAAATATATATATGTATTTTATTCATCCCTCAACGGGAAAATTTGTGCTGCATTACACCGCAGCAGGCTGCCATGACGGTGCCAATGGTGAGAGAAATGGGGGGTTAGGTATCTTCCCCAAGGACACCTAGACATGAGCTCAATGAGATTCGATCCCATGTACTTCCGAAGTACTTCCGGTCCAAGGGTGAATGTTTACCTACATGAAGCTGGCCCTTCTTAAAAAATATACAAACAAAAATAAACAAAAAATATGTCAATTGTTTCTGCAATAAAAATTTTTGTTTGTGCTATTTTAGTTTTTTTATTTTTTAGAAAAAATACGATTTGCACGATGACATCATCAAAGATGGCGAGGTCCGGAAATAAATGAAGGTCTGGATGACGCAATCGTCCAAATCGTATTTCTTTAAAAAAAAAAAAAAAAAAACTAGCACAAACAAAATTTTTTACAGCACAAATGCAGCACCAACAATCTTTGTTTATAAATTTATCTATTTTTTTATTTATTTTTTTTAAGAGGGGCCAGTTTCATGGAGGACAAAAGTTCTACCACTGAGCTATCGCCTCCCCTATTATAGATGAACTGATTGACGTTTCATGATCATCTGATCAAACTCACAGCCACAAAGATTAACGCCAAACTCTTTAACGCAATGTCTCCCAAACAGTAGAAATTATTTTAACACAGTTACTCAGCACCAACTATAGATTAACTGATTTGGATACGAGGACAGAATTTTAAAACTATTTGACGTATGACTGAAACTGTCGGATGTACATGTTGGTTTTTACTCTGTTGGTTGTTTTTAATTTGAAAACCTGGGTCTTGGTCCCAGCCACAGGTTCTTGTTGGTACTTGTTGCTTTTTTGTAAATTCACTTTGTAGTTTGTTTGAAGTCCTTCATGCTGCTGTGTTTTTATATTTAATGTTCCTGTGTGCTCTCCAAAGCTCAAGGATGCATGCAGACACGCAGCCAAAGAAAATCAAGAAAAACAAAATAACAACCACGAGCAGCAGATACTTTGCATTTTCAAACGAGTTTAGACTGAAGGAGAAATCCCTGAGCGAGCGGCACACCTCAACAATGTGGACGGGTTTAATGAAAACATGGATGGAGTTTTAAAGAGACGTTATCAGATTGGTCGGTCTCAGGCTGGAGAGCAGGAGTTTATTTTAAAGAAGGAAAGAGATCAATGCTGTGATGTGTATGAGGTGAAGAAAGAGGGAATGAAAAACCTGCTGAGATGTGTGGGTGATGGGGGGGTAACTGTACACAAAACTCATAGTTTATTTTCTTTGTTTTAGAGGTGAAAATTTGGTTCATTTTGGTACAGTTTTGAAAGAAAAAGCAAAATCGTTCACATGCTGTAGGAAGGTAGATCCTGGTTACCATGGTGAGGGTAGGAACGTAGATCTGGTTACCATGTTGAGGGTAGGAATGTAGATCTGGTTACCATGGTGAGGGTAGGAACGTAGATCTGGTTACCATGGTGAAGGTAGGAACGTAAATCCTGGTTACCATGGTGAGGGTAGGAACGTAGATCCTGGTAACCATGGTGAGGGTAGGAATGTAGATCTTGGTTACCATGGTGATGGTAGCAATGTAGATCTTGGTTACCATGGTGAGGGTAGGAACATAGATCCTGGTTACCATGGTGAGGGTAGGAACGTAGATCCCGGTTACCATGGTGAGGGTAGGAACGTAGATCCTGGTTACCATGGTGAGGGTAGGAACGTAGATCCTGGTTACCATGGTGATGGTGGGAACATAGATCCTGGTTACCATGGTGAAGGTAGGAACGTAAATCCTGGTTACCATGGTGAGGGTAGGAACATAGATCCTGGTTACCATGGTGAGGGTAGGAACGTAGATCCCGGTTACCATGGTGAGGGTAGGAACGTAGATCCTGGTTACCATGGTGAGGGTAGGAACGTAGATCCCGGTTACCATGGTGAGGGTAGGAACGTAGATCCCGGTTACTATGGTGAGGGTAGGAACGTAGATCCTGGTTACCATGGTGAGGGTAGGAACGTAGATCCCGGTTACCATGGTGAGGGTAGAAACGTAGATCCTGGTTACCATGGTGAGGGTAGGAACGTAGATCCCGGTTACTATGGTGATGATAGGTACGTAGATCCTGGTTACCACGGAGAGGGTAGGAACGTAGATTCTGGTTACCAAGGTGAGAGTAGGAACGTAGATCCTGGTTACCATGGTGAGTGTAGGAACGTAGATCTTGGTTACCACGGTGAGGGTAGGAACGTAGATCCTGGTTACCATGGTGAGGGTAGGAAAGTAGATCCTGGTTACCATGGTGAGGGTAGGAACATAGATCCTGGTTACCATGGTGAGGGTAGAAATGTAGATCCTGGTTACCATGGTGAGGGTAGAAATGTAGATCCTGGTTACCATGGTGAAGGTAGAAACGTAGATCCTGGTTACCACGGTGAGGGTAGGAACGTAGATCCTGGTTACCTTGGTGAGGGTGGGAACGTAGATCCTGGTTACCATGGTGAAGGTATGAACGTAGATCTGGTTACCATGGTGAGGGTAGGTTCGTAATTCCTAGTTACCATCCTAGTTGTCTTTCAAGATTTTTACACTCCGAACATCAGAATTAATCTCTGCAGACTCTTTTTTCACACAGACATGAACTAAAAACCAAAAAAATGAGAAAAAGAAAGAAAAGACCAGCAATGTAATCATTTACAAATGAAAACAGTGAGATAAACAGAATTAAAAACGGCTAAATCAGCTTGAAAACCCAAATGTGTCGGCCTATGACGGGGATCTTCATTCATTCTGAACAAAAACATTGCAAAAAGCTTCCAGATTGTTTGTGAAAGCCAAACATTTTTTATTGTGTTGATTCATGACAAAGTTCCAGCTGGTCCTTTTGTCCCTGAGCAAAGGTCTTCAGTGTCCTAACTACAAGAAATAAATCACCAGGGCCGTGTCAGAAACCCTTGCTAAGCGAACCGCTGTTAAAACGTGTTTTAACAAGAATGTCTGGCTGCGTGGACGAAAAAACCTCAGTCAGCTGTTTGTGTCGACACCGGCCATTAGTGAGGCTGACATGTCAATTCTTTCACACCCAGGGACATGTGGCTGTAAAGCACAGCTCTGCACTGCAAAAAAAAAGCAGTAAAAGGTGAAACGAGTGTGTTAAAAATGGACAAACGAAGGGTTGCTAGCTTAACTTTGTTCACGGTAAGGATAAAAAAAAGGAGTCATGACACTTTTATTTGATTATAAGGATTAAGAAGATCAAAGATATTATTTTTTAGCCGCTGGCATTGTGTGGTTTATTGTTGAAACATGTGCAGGTGTGAAGCTTTGGTGTAAAGGCATGTTGAAAAAGAAGCTGTGTTTGTGTTTTCTGCAGGTGGAGAGCACGGTGGCGCATGGGCACGCATTTATATGCTCTGATTTTCTCTTTGGACACGGTTTGTAGCGTCTCTACAGCATATGAACCGTTTCTGGGAGATATTTAGTCTAGTTTTATGGGTGCTTATCAATGCGATCATGAGGTTGGGAGTTGTTTTTTTCAGCCTTTGGAGGTAGAACTTGTTCGCTGGGAAAATTGTTTGTTTGCCTTTAAAGTGAATCAGTATAAAATACTCTATAGATCAGGAACCTGAGAGCTACTTCAAGGGTACTGAGTAATGCAAAGGGCTTCCACTTTGATAATACACTTCTGAAATAACAAAGTTACACAGTTTACCTTTAATTTGATATTATTATTAATGATATTCTATGTGAAGACACTGATTGTTAATGATCCATCACAATAATTATTTCAGTATGATTAAACAGAAACAGATACATTTCAATATGCAAGATCCAAGTGTTTCATTTTCAAATGATCACTTCCACATTTTGCAGAAAATCTTTTTTAATTTTTACAACAGTTATCAAATCATAAACTCTGAACCATGTTTGTACAAATGATTTAACAAAAATCTACTCCTTTCAAAATGAGGACAGTGCGACTGTGCATCTTCACAGTCGCACCGCAGATGAGACGCACACAGTTTTCTTTCACGTTAGTAAAAGAAAACAGTATACTTCCTGTATACTAGAAGTATACAGGAAACCCACTCACACAGACCAATACCTACAGTTTGACTCTAATCATCCATTGCAACACAAACTGGGCGTCATCAGAACTTTACAACACAGGGCTGAGGAGGTACCCACGAGCACAGAGGCTAAGAAGAAGGAGACACAGCATGTCCAAAAAGCCCTCTCGGTCTGTGGCTACCCCAAATGGGCCCTGAATAGGGTGAGAACGTCCAAGAAACGTGAGAAGAGGGAAACAGAAACTGAGAAGAGGAAAAATGGTGTCTCTATTCCCTATGTGTCAGGACTGTCCGAGAAGTTACAGAGAATCTTCAGACAACATGACATCCCGGTTTTCTTTAAACCGGTCAACACATTACGGCAGAAACTAGTACATCCTAAAGACAAGATGCCTACAGAAAAACAGAGCAATGTAGTTTACTCGATCAGGTGCAGTGAAGGGAGCTGCAAAGAACACTACATTGGTGAAACGAAGCAGCCACTCCACAAAAGACTTTACCAACACAGAAGAGAAGCCTCTAGTGGTCCACAGTCTGCTGTACATCTACATCTTAAATCCACCAAACACACTTTTGAGGACAGCGAGGTGAAGATTCTAAGTAGAGAGAAAGGTTGGTTTGAAAGAGGTGTGAAGGAAGCCATCTTTGTGATGAAAGAAAATCCCTCACTGAATCGGAGTGGAGGCGTTAGATACATTCTGCCCGGTATTTACAGCAGCCTTTTGAAGGCTATGGACCAAAGATGACACCTCGTGACCCAGTTTCACGCCTCTCGTTAGCAGTAATTTCTTTTCACTAGGCTTTTAGCATTTTTATCATAGGGTCGTTTGCTGGTCTGTGGCTACAATAGGAGCCATTCACGGCCATAATAGGCAACACAGGCTCATTGGTCGAGCCCTGCCTTACTATTTTTACCTTTTACTCAGGTTAGTATAAATAGATCCAGTTTTCAGTCCATTTCTATCAGATTGAAAATGATTTCCGGATGGAAGTCGAAACGTCTCGTTGAAGAATTAAACTGTCCAGGAGACTTTTTGAAACTTTTTCTACTATGGATCACTCCTGGATGAATGAGGGACTACACGGACTTGTTAGTAAAAAAGAACTCTTCCTCTCATTCAATGTGAAAATGATAAGTTTTCTTCCTTTTTTTTCTGCCATAGTTTGTGGGTAGAAAACACGTTCGTAACCTCATCTCTGCAGCGCTCACGTTTACATTTTTATGTGTTCGTTTTTAAATTTCCATCACTGTAAATGAAATTCAAAAAGAATAGCAACACAATTAAATAAAATTTTAGACAGAGCTAATTCATGATTAATGCTATTTTTGGAACTGGCCTGCGGGCGACTGATGCAGTCGCTGCAGGCGAACTGGTGCCCGCGGGCACTGGGTTGGTGACCCCTGCTATAGAAGATCTTTTCTTGGGTAATAATACTTAACTATAAAGGATTCATAAAGAAACATGCTACTTTGTGCCAGCTCCTAAAATAAAGCGCTTATGCAGTGCTGTTGGATTAACCAATGACACAAAATTAACGTTATTTGAGGGAAAATAACCCACATCAGTCATAACCAGAAAATAAAACCGCAGTAGGCTGCCACGACGGCGCCAATGGTGAGAGAAACGGGGGTTAGGTGTCTTCTCCAAGGACTCTCGACGTGATTTCAGTGGGATTCGGATCTGCAACCTTCCGGTATCTTCCGTTCTGAGGGCAAACACTTTACCACTGAGCAACCGTCTCAAATTTGTCGCATATAAGTCAACGTCTTTTACGTGATTACAATTCGCATATTTGATTGGAGAGCTCGTAAAATACTCAAACAGGCATGAATAAAATTGAAAACTATGTCGGGTATATTTTTGATCTGGGATTCAAACGTGCTAGAAACCTTCAAAAAAGTCAGTTTAGCTTGAGGCGTTCCGTTGGGAAAATGGCTCCAAGAGATAGTTCAGTGGGTAGTGTGAGCTTCCTGTAACCAGAGAGTTGAAGGATCAATCCCCACACGGAGTTTATATAGAGGTGTCCTTGAGGAAGATACCGAACCCCCAATGTCTCCTGACTTACATGTCAGCTTCTACCATCAGGTATGAATGGGTGTGTGACTGGGTGAATGTGCTTTACAAGTAGACTCCATTTATAATTACCATTTAAACCTTCCTTCACTGGCTGGATCTGTGCTAATAGTTAAGTGTTCCGTTCCGTCATCTTCCGCTTCTTCCAGGGTCGGGTCGCGGGGGCAACAGCCTCAAGCGAGAAGTCCAGGCTTCACCCCAGTTGCAGCCTCCAGCTCACCCGGAAGGATCCCAAGTCGTTCACCAGCCAGCTGTGAGACATAGTCTCTCCAGCGGGTCCGGGGTCTGCCTTTTGGTCTCCTCCCGGTAGGACGTGCCTGAAACCCCTCGCCCGCGGGGCGCTCGGGAGGCATCCTGACCAGATGCCCAAACCACCCCATCTGGCTCCTCTCGACCTGGAGGAGGAGCGGCTTGACACCGAGCCCCTCCCGGATGGCAGAGCTCCTCACCCGATCTCTGAGTGAGAGCCCAGGCACCCTGCGGAAGAAGCTCATTTCGGCCACTTGTATCCGCGATCTCTCTCTTTCGGTCACCACCCACAGCTGGTTACCATAGTGAGGGTAGGAACGTAGACCTGGTTACCATGGTGAGGGTAGGAACATAGATCCTGGTTACCATGGTGAGGGTAGGAAAGTAGATCCTGGTTACCATGGTGAGGGTAGGAAAGTAGATCCTGGTTACCATGGTGAGGGTAGGAACTTAGATCCTGGTTACCATGGTGAGGGTAGGAACGTAGATCCTGGTTACCATGGTGAGGGTAGGAACTTAGATCCTGGTTACCATGGTGAGGGTAGGAACGTAGATCCTGGTTACCATGGTGAGGGTAGGAACGTAGATCGACTTGTAAATCTAGAGCGTTGCTTTTCGGCTCAGCTCTCTCTTTACCACGACGGACCGATGCAGCGTCCTAGTTATTGC
This sequence comes from Neostethus bicornis, assembly GCA_902685375.1. Lineage (NCBI taxonomy): Eukaryota > Metazoa > Chordata > Actinopteri > Atheriniformes > Phallostethidae > Neostethus > Neostethus bicornis. The sequence continues at coordinate 1,016,565 of CACRXE010000066.1, read as the reverse complement.
TGACGCCGCTCGATCCGTCTGTCGATCTCCCGCTCCATCCTTCCCCCACTCGTGAACAAGACCCCGAGATACTTGAACTCCTCCACTTGGGGCAGGACCCTGTCCCTGACCCGCAGGGGGCATTTCACCCTTTTCCGGGCGAGGACCATGGTCTTAGATTTGGAGGCGGATTTGGATTTTATTAGTTAAGTGTAATAAAAATAAAATGGTATATATGTATAAACTGTGGACTCTTCGTTATTGAAAACCCGGTTTGTACGGTGAACAAAAACTATTGGAACGCAGCCTGTAAATCAGTCTGTTTGGTTCCCTCCCTCTAAGAGGGAGTCTGTCGCCGTGGCAACTTACTCACCACCTGCAGTTGATCAGCAATCAGCAAGCTACATAACCCGTCCTCCACCCCCAGCCTGTGCCAGATTGTTGAATTCCACACGGTAACAACAACAAGCCTTTAGTAGATCTTTGTCTGCCGATATTCTTGCCTGTGATCTTGTATTTTGTTTCCTTTTTTAAGGAACCCGCCTGCCTCGGACAACCCGCCAACCTTGGTCAACCTGCCAGCCTCGGACAACCCGCCTGCCTCGGACAACCCGCCTCCCTCGGTCAACCCGCCTGCCTCGGACAACCCGCCAACCTTGGTCAACCTGCCAGCCTCGGACAACCCGCCTGCCTCGGACAACCCGCCTCCCTCGGTCAATCCGCCTGCCTCGGACAACCCGCCAACCTTGGTCAACCTGCCAGCCTTGGACAACCCGCCTGCCTCGGACAACCCGCCTCCCTCGGTCAATCCGCCTGCCTCGGACAACCCGCCTCCCTCGGTCAACCTGCCAGCCTCGGACAACCCGCCTCCCTCGGTCAACCCGCCTGCCTCGGACAACCCGCCTCCCTCGGTCAACCCGCCTCCCTCGGTCAACCCGCCAACCTCGGACAACCCGCCTGCTTCAACCAACCCGCCTGCCTTTTACAACCCGCCAACCTCGGTCAACCAGCCTGCCTCGGACAACCCGCCTGCCGTGTACAACCTGCCTGTTTCAGACAACCCGCCTCTGTCGGTCAACCCACCAACCTCGGACAACCTGCCTGCCTCGGTCAACCCGTCTGCCTCGGTCAACCCGCCTGCTTCAATCAACCTGCCAGCCTCGGACAACCCGCCTGCTTCAAACAACCCGCCTGCCTCGGTCAACCCGCCTGCCTTGTACAACCCGCCTGCTTTGAAGAATCTGTTTTTACCAAATTAGAAATACATTGTGATGTTTTTCCTTTTCATCCTGTGAATCCATGATTGGATTCTACCCGACCTCTCCATAACACTGTCTTTGTTTTTGGGAACAAGTATTTCTATTGGTTAGAGACACACCCCTAAGAAGCCAAAACTAGACCAAAGTGGGTCTTAATGCTCGTCCAGTACTCTCAAACTTGCTGGAATATTTTCTATACTGGCATTAGTTACTCTTTTGTAAGACTTTTTTGTCGAATTCAAACATATTTTCAGCCTATTTTTAAGTATCAAGCCATGTGTTTCATTTTGGTGTCAGTATGAAGCCCGTTTTCAGGCTGGGTTTGCTGGTTGGTGATGCATCCAAATCATGAGCCAGCTCTGTTTCTCCCTGCCAGATCATTATCTGCCCATTTGACCGTCTATTTCACATGTCAGCTGCTCAGATCACTTTTGGAACCTGGTCTCTTTTCGTCTCTTATTTGGGCTGGAGTGTTTCCCAGAGTTTTACTCTCCTGTCAGCTCTAGAAACTTGTCCTCTCATCACCTGCCACAACCTGTTCCTGGAATTTTGTAACCTGCCTCTTGGGTTTTACTTTAAAAAACCACAACCTTGTAATGGGTTGTTTTTCTCACAGACCATCTCGAAATGTCCCGAAAAACTCGACTTTCCTTCAGTTTCTGAGTCCTTTCTCTATGTTTAGACATGAATTTAAACTTTTAAACTCTTCACAATAACAATTAAACTGAGAACAATTTTCCATCCCATTGAAAACAACAGAAGAAGATTGAGGGATGAATTAAAGGTTTTGTCCCAGACTCTGCCCTCCGGTGGCCGTTGGGAGTCGTTCTTCTTTTCCTCACGTCCGCTTTTTCCTGGGTTTCTGTAAAAACACTGAAATTTTAATATTTTATTCCATGTTTTTTCATAGTTTTATTCTGCATGTTTTTAATTGTCTTAATTATTTAATTTACTTCACCAGCTACTAAGAAGTAGTACACTCCCTGATTGGTTTAGAAGAGGCAGCTGGGGGAAGAGGAGAGAGGAGAGCCAGAGCAAAATCGGCAACGGCAGCCGAGACGCACAGTGGGGATCCCTCCGTTTGAACTATGGGCTGGTGGCACGCTGGATTGTAAGCCTGCACATCACCGTGCGGCGAGGGCTTCCCCTAAAAAGAGACACGGGTGTCCTTCGTGGATCGCACCGGCAAGGAAGTGTCCCGTAGTCAGCGTTCCGGATGAGTGGCCCATAAAGAGTGGACCCGGGACGACGAATAGGCCTGTAAAGGTTGTGGGCCGGGACGAGGAGGTGCCAGTGGGCTAAACCTGACACGTGAACTATTTTAAGTAAGGTTTTAAGTAAATATGTTAAAACTGTTTTCAAGTTCTGTGCGTCTGCTTCCCTGGCGCTCCCCACCTGGTCCTGAACCAGCAGCCTCGATTACATAAGGATATTTCATCTTTTGAACCACGGGGCGTGCTGGAGCCTATCCTTGATGATTTCAGACAACAGGTAGGGTACACCCCAAACAGGTCGCAAGTCTGTTGTGGGGCCACACTCATAACCATCCACACACACTCATTCCTAGGGGCAATTTCATATGGGCCAATGAACCTAACATAGTGGAAACCGGAGAAAACCCACGTACACACGGGGAGAACATGCAAACTCCACACAGAAAGGCCAGTGTTCCAAGCCTCGTCCCCACCTAGGACTCAAATCCCCAGCCTTCTTGTACGTGTTGACAGATCACCAGCTGGCGAGGACCTCAGAAGGCACATGTTTCACCAACTGTTTAAAACACTAACACAGAAACATAATAATTCGACATAAAACGTACCGTAATGTTTTCTGGTTTTCGGGCAGCATTAGCTTTAAGACGATCCCTGATCCGTAGACACGTCTTATTAATATCCCCAGGTGTTTGGATGAAAAGGAAATGACACCACAGCTGGATTTTTAAATTATTCTCACCACCTTTGGCATTTTTTTTTCTGGTAAATAAATTCCATTTATGTTCCATTTGCATTCAGCCGTAAAATAACAACAGTTACTGCGTTCGGGAAATGTTCGTTTAGCGAGCGGGGGGAGTTTGTGATTCTCCCCGTTGTTTTTGGAAACATTGTTAAAGAGCGAGTTCATCCAACTGATTGGTTTCAGTAAAAAAAGCCAGACTCAGATTTTGAAAAAGAGGAAAAAAGACAAAACAGCTGACAAATGAGGTCTTTTTGGGGGAAAAAAAAAAAAAAAACTTCATCCCTTTTGGTGGTACAATATTGCGTAGATCTGAGCCTTTTTTCTCAGTGCTATACCCATGCCATCAAAACCTCCGCAACTCTCCTCATGCGACATAACTTCATAAATAAAACGTGGAGATTTGACGATGTGCAAATATCGTGATTAACAATCCTTTCCATGCTGCTAGTTTTTCCAATTGTTTTCTCGCTGCTTTAAATGCTTCATTTCACTGTCCTCCGTTCACTTCAGCTTCTGTCCACAAGGTGTCACTTTTTCCCCACGTCTTGGGATTTGTGTATGACGGCTCCTGAGTTGTGTTAAAGTCCAAGATTACTCGACTTGTGTGGAAGTTGGCAGATGGACAAAAATGGGCAGATGCTCGTTTAACAAATTAGCCCCCAGATGCCAAATTCACTAGAATTCATTTGGCGAATTGTGTTTCATGCAAATGGCGTGACAATTGTAACCAAAAAAAAAAAAAAACTCTGCCAATGTCTGCAAAAAAAGGCAGCCGATTTCTCCTGCCTGCCAAAATTCAATGTTCAACGATTAAACTTTGATTTATGTTTCTCACCATGGTAACCAGCTGTGGGTGGTGACCGAAAGAAGGAGATCGCGGGTACAAGCAGCTGAAATGAGCTTCCTCCGGAGGGTGGCTGTGCTCTCACTTAGAGATCGGATGAGGAGCTCTGCCATCGGGGAGGAGCTCGGTGTGGAGCCGCTCCTCCTCCAGGTCGAGAGGAGCCAGATGGGGTGGTTTGTGCATCTGGTCAGGATGCCCCTCGAGCACCTCGCTGGTGAGGTGTTTCGGGCACGTCCCACCGGGAGGAGACCAAGAGGCAGACCCCAGACCCGCTGTAGAGACTATGTCTCACAGCTGGCTGGGGAAGGACTCAGGATCCTTCCGGGTGAGCTGGAGGATGCAGCTGGGGAGAGAGAGGCCTGGGCTTCCCGTCGGAGGCTGTTGCCCCCACGACCCGGCCCTGGATGAGCGTAAGATGACGGAACGGAACGGAAAGATTAAACCTGTAGTCAGGCAGCTAGAAAGCCATGGCTGGAAGGAATGATGACCATGACCCGACAAACAATTCTGGGGTATTGCCTTTAAAAAGGCAGCATGACCCACAGGTGTGTGTTATCAAACCAATCATCCTCAGGTGTTCCTGAGGATGATGTCCACCATGGCAATGGAGTCCATCTGGGTGATGAGGGAAGATTCAGGGCTCCCTCTGGTAGCAGGGGAGGGATCATGACAATTCAAGCAGCATAAAAGATAAAAGCTATTTAAAAAAAAAAAAACTCAGAAAAGCTAAAGTTAGCCAAAAAAAAAAGCCTCAAAATATTTGTTTCCACCTCTGGCGCTGCCACACTGCGGTCATCAATCAAGCACAAAAATTTTCCTTTGAAAGATCAATGAAGTGTTTCCTTATTACAAATGAGACTTTGGAGGAAATTTTCCAGACAGAATCGTGGCTCCAAAACGCACACTTTAGGCGAGGGTTCACAACGACATAGCAGATTAAATCACGATATAAGAAGGTAGACCATTGGTGAATGACGTCTTCTATTATTGTTTTGTTAAACATGACCCGGTCTTTCTCATTGGGCAAGTGTCGGTGGATAAGAGCAACTTTTCTTCTTGTGAATCAGACCTGTACCACGTCGATGTGGTTCATCTTTCACTGTAAAACATAAAATTATGAAAACCCGGAGCCACCCCATTCCTATGAGTCAGTACCTCCTGTGTAATAAATCCCTCTTTAACCGCGTCCTGATGTTTTACAGGTAAAAATCAGATTTGATTTCGGTACGCTCGTATAAACGTGTGTGCTGCTTCTCCTGACCAGCAAAAAAAAACAAATCAGTTAGAGAAGCAGCAGGTTTGGGTTTAATCAATCATCAGGGTTTGAAATGTGGGGGTGTGGGTGGTGGAGTAGGTGGAGGTGTGGAATCCCATCGTTTCCTCCTGAGGGTGTACGCTGAGCCAGCTCATTTATCACCGAGGTGGAGCTCATTCCTTCATTACATCCAGGATCCGTGGAGCAAGGCAACATCGGGGAACGTTTAACTCCTTCTTCCCCCTGATCTGAGCTTATTAAGACACGATCACACACTGAGTCTAGCCTATCCAAGCTGACTGAGGCAAGAGGCAGGGTACACCCTGAACATGTCGCCAGTCTGTGGCGCAGCTAGAAACACACAAACTTGCCTATCGGCAATTTTAAAGCCAATTAACCTAAGCTGCATTTTTCGGACAGTGGGAGGTAATCGGAGTACTTGGTGAAAACCTACACATATACAGGGAGAACATGTAAACTCCACACAGAAAGGCCAGTGTTTCAAGCCTCGTCCCCACTCTATGACTAAAATCCCGATCTTTTCCGCTGCGGCACCGTGAAGTCGGCATTGTAACTATTAAAACAAAGAAAGAAAGAAAAGATTCTAACCATAGGAACGCTCCTGTTAGGGGTGCGATTCCGGACTGAAAGGATTTAATATGGACTGTTTATAAAACATTATTTTATGTAATCTTAATGCGTGTTACAGCGCGCAATTATTTGTAACGTGTCTTTGAGCTTAGCAGCATGCTAACATTAAACTACAGTGCTCGAGTTTAACATCAACAAACAATCTACAGACAAAAACAACCCGGCAGTAACTCTATAAAACTAACATAACACATACCGTATTTTCGGACTATAAGTCGCGCCCTCGACCAAACTATGCTAAAACTGCGACTTATAGTCCAAAAATATTATATGTATCATAAAAATGAAGGCAGATTTGCGTAGCATTATTTAGCAACCATTAGCATGTACGTAAGTGTTTGATATAAAATCGAAACGAGTAAAAACTAGTAAATTTACAACGTCTTTCTTTTGGTACGAACACCAGCTTTCTTTCCCCTCATTTGCTCTCATGCAAGGTAAGAGATGCCAAGTCTTTGGCTTCACAAAAAGGGAAATTTGAGGGTGTGGCCTAAAGGGGGAGTGGTTATAAACGGGGATTACGAAACATCCGTTAATGAACAACATCCGCCATGACAGTTGGGGTAAAACAAACCGTTCAAAACATGACAAATCAGCTGGTAAATTGTGCGTCTTCCGTGTGTTACCACCTAGTGTTATGTATCAGCATGAAGAGGAATTACTACCAGGAATACACCCCTGTACTGATTGGTCACGCTTTGTTTTGCGGCTCACGCACATAAGCTGCCACATGACCAAAGTTCCCGGATGTCCGACTTCTTCCATACGTTCACCAAAAACAACACTGGTAGTAGACCATGCAGCAGCAGGAGATACCATGTGCTTAGCCTCCTTATACCTGATCATGTTCATGGAATGCACTAGAGTGTTCATCATGCGGGAATTTTATGAGCCTTGGTGGGTGAGCGTGAGGTAGGTCCTAATTGCGGGTGTCTCCCGCTGCATGTCTGCTTGTTGATCTACTATGAAGTTACAAATGAGCTGTTTACGGCGGGGTGGCGCTAATTCTGCTCACATGTAAAAAATTATTTAAATTCATTTCTATAAAAAATGCCATTTGAATTATTTGAGTTACTCAACTCTAATTTTCATTCAAATGTAGGTAGAAGAGATTTTTTCTGTCCCTCCATTTTCCTCGTCTATAAAAAGCAGCTGTTCCCAGAGTACGATGGAACACAGGACAAGTCCCAGCAGTGAATTCACTTTGCATTGATTAGCATCTAACCTGAGCATTGTGTGGTTGAAGGTCTCTGCCAGCCACAATGTGAATTGGCCGCACAGCTCTGCTATTAGACCATCCATTACCCAGGCCAAAAACGACCAGGTTTATCTCCTCTTCGGGGTAACTCTGGTCAGATTTTCATCCCTTACTGAATAATGTTTCATAAAATGAGATGAAAATCACAGTTTTTATTCATTATATTCATTTTTTTTCACCTCAGAGTTTAATATTATTGTGTAAAAATGAATAAAACTTCATAATTTGACAGATTATATCATCAGGCGTAGACGACCGGATTGTACCCCACAACGCCAGGTCAGAGGAAAGAATGTAAGCCTGGATTTAACACAGAAAAATATCAGATGCTGATTGGTTAAAGACTTGTAGGGCTTTAGGATTGTCATGATCCCTTCCCCCGCCACAAGAGGGAGCTCTGGACCTTCCCTTATCACCCTGATTAGGGACACCTGAGGATGATTAGTCTGATAACACACACCTGTGGGTCTTGGCGCCTATTTAAAGGCAATCAGTCCAGACGTCTTTGTCGGTTCATCGCCGGGAGGAGATCTTATATCTTAGACCATCAATTTTGGACACCAGAAGGAGACCAAGAGGCAGACCCCAGACCGGCTGGAGAGACTATGTCTCACAGCTGGACAGGGAACACCTCGGGATCCTCTCGGGTGAGCTGGAGGATGCAGCCGGGGTGAGAGAAGCCTGGGCTTCCCGTCTGAGGCTGTTGCCCCGGCGACCCGGCACCGGATAAGCGGAAGACGACGGAATGGAACGTCAGTCAGACAGTCAGTCATCTTCTTATCCGGGGTTGCGTGGGTTGCCAAAGCCCCACCCTGCTGATTCAAGGCAAGGAGCAGGGTACACCCCGAACAGGTCGCCAGTCTGTCGCGGTGCCACACATACAACCATCCACAAACACATTCATTCCTAGGGGCAATTTGGCACTGGCCAATCAACCTAACATGCATGTCTTTGGAGGGTAGGAGGAAACCAGAGTACCCAGAGGAAACCCACGCAAACATGAGGAGAACATGCAAACTCCACACAGAAAGGACAGTGTTCCAAGCCTCGTCCCCACTTGGGACTCGAACCCACAACTGTCTTGCTTTGAGGCCACCGTGCTGTCCGACTTTAGTAACTCCCTTCAGGAATTTATTACATTTTATTCTTCATTTCACTGACTTTATTCCAGATTTACTCACTGGTTTTTAATTTCATTCTGAATCCTCGTTGGACGTGTAGATGGAAGCCAGGTGATGTTTTTAATCCTCTACCAGACTAGTTTTATAAATAGAAAGTTAGTCAGACGGGTCCGGCCCCGAGCAGTTTGTTTGCTGTATCGATCTGAAAGCAGCGTAGAAACGCTGGATACTCTCCGTCTAAATTTACCCAGCTGGATGATCCGAGGTGGGGGAGAAGGGGGGGTTACAGGTCAAGCAACACCACGTGATGTAAAATCAAACTGATGACAGAAAACTGGCTCTGAGAAGAAAAAGTGTGTGTTTATCTTCCTATGAAACACTCCGTCTGTCATCTCAATTCAGGAAAGTCTGTAAAGCAAGAAGCACAGGATTCAAAAGTCCAAATAATAACAAAGTTCAAACATGGTCAGGTAACCAGGATGACCTGGCTGGAAGAGATGGTAAGACCCGACAGGGAAATCCGGGGTGATTCCCCTTAAATAGATGGCAGAGTGCACAGATGTGTGGAATCAGTAATCATACTCAGGTAACCCTAATCAGGTTGATTAGGAACATCCAGGGCTCCCTCTGGCGGCAGGAGAGGGATCCTGACACCGTCTTTTTTCTGTTCCTCTGCATGGATGGTACGAGAAGGTGAGAGAAATGAATCTCATGGAGAGTTCATGCTTCTGTAACGCTTTTTTTTTTTTTTTTTTTTTTTAAATAAGGAATGTCTCCCAAACCACTAGACCAGGCATGGGCAAACTACGGCCCGCTGGCCACATGCTGCCCGTTAGACGGTTTAATCCGGCCCGCCGAACTTGAAATAAATATAATGCATTATCACTGGAGTTTGCATGTTCTCCCCGTGGGTTTTTTTCTGGGTACTCCGGTTTCCTCCCACCCTCCAAAAACACGTATGTTAGGTTGATTGGCCAATAAGTGTGTATGGTTGTATGTGTGTAGCCCTGCGACAAACTGGCGACTTGTTCGGAGTGTACCCAGGCCCTCGCCTTGAATTACCCAGGATGGGCTCTGGCATCTCCGCGATCCCGTAAGACATAGACAGTTAACTCTAAGACCACCGCAGCGGTCAATTTGACAGCACGTCACTTTAATAAGCTAATTAGAATAAATAAAACTGACCTTTTATGACCTTTAATAAAAACATGTTTTCTATTTTTTTATGGGGTTTTTTTTGTGTGTGTTCTAAAAATGAACATTTAAAAATTTATAAGCATTTTATCTTCTCTAACCTGCTGCGCCCCGCAGCAGCTGAAAGGAAGCGTGCATTGGAAGTTGTTGTTATAGCAACAAACACATTGCTATGGCCACGTGTGTGTGTTTATATTTGTGGAGAGAGACAAGGAGGACTCTGACGCCATTACAGAAACATTTTAGAACAGTTGAGTGAGATAATATTGAAGAAACACCATGAAGAGAGTCTGAATAAAGTCGGCCATGTTTTCTAGATAAGTCTTGAAAGTTCAGGTTAACATATTGGAGCCAATTTATAACGAGGACATTTTTAAAGCAGCAGCGCAAAATGCGAAAAAAGTAGGCTAATGACGATTCAGATCATTTTACTGGTTGTTTTTTTATTCTAGGTTTTAAAAAATTTTCACATTTTATCATTTTTAATGAAAACATTCATGTGGAAGTGTCTGAAGTTTAAATACGTTGAAGCATTTAATCCGAGCTACTCAACTAACGAGCTTGCACTGTGACATGATAGGTCGCCTCATTTCAAGATTTTTTTTCCCGATTTGCGTACAATCAGACATTCTTACATTTTGTTTTATGTGAAGTATTTCTAACAACAAACTCCTCGTTTTAACGTTTTTTATTTGTTTAGAATAACACTGCGTTTTTCTTGTTGTTGGCTCCCCCTTGTGGCCTTTCGGATTGTAAGATTCTAAACGAACGAGTCCTTGGATTTCATTAAAATCTATTTACAAGGAATTTATTATTACTTAAAAATTGAGTGGTTCCATTGGTTCCATCATCTTCTGCTTGTTCCGGAGTCGGGTCGCGGGGGCAACAGCCTCAAACGGGCAGCCCAGGCCTCTCTCTCCACGGCTGCATCCTCTAGCTCACCTGGAAGGATCCCAAGTCGTTCCCCGGCCAGCTGTGAGACATAGTCTCTCCAGCGGGTCCGGGGTCTGCCCCTTGGTCTCCTCCCAGTGGGACGTGCCCGAAACATCTCGCTCTCGAGGGGCATCCTGACCAGATGCCCGAACCCCCCCATCTGGCTCCTCTCGACCTGGAGGAGGAGCGGCTCGACACCGAGCTCCTCCCGGATGGCAGAGCTCCTCACCCGATCTCTGAGTGAGAGCCCAGCCACCCCGCTTGTACCCACGATCTCATTCTTTCAGTCACCACCCACAGCTGGTTACCATGGTGAGGGTAGGAACGTAGATGCTGGTTACCATGGTGAGGGTAGGAACGTAGATGCTGGTTACCATGGTGAGGGTAGGAACGTAGATGCTGGTTACCATGGTGAGGGTAGGAACGTAGATCCTGGTTACCATGGTGAGGGTAGGAACGTAGGTCCTGGTTACCATGGTGAGGGTTGGAACGTAGATCGACTTGTAAATCGAGAGCTTTTCTTTTCGTCCCAGCTCTCTCTTTACCACGACGGACCGATGCAGCATCCTAGTTATTGCTGATGCCGCACCGATCCGCCTGTCGATCTCACGCTCCATCTTTCCCCCACTCGTGAACAAGACCCCGAGATACTTAAACTCCTCCACTTGGGGTAGGAACCTGTCCCTGACCTGCAGGGGGCATTCCACCCTTTTCCGGGCGAGGACCATGGTCTCAAATTGAGTGGTTTAAAAGTTTATTTTTGCAATAAAGCAAAACAAAACATAAATAATTACATAAGGGGTCACATTGACGGTCATGGCGCTTGCAGGTATATTTAGAACGCGGCGGTCCTCGTGTTAAGACAGTGACTGTGAAGGTTCAGTTTTAGCTGTTTTTTTAGCGTCACGTAAACACCTGATGATTCTCTCACATGGCATAAAAATCTCATCAAGACCGCCTCTTAAAGAGACAGGCACATCTTTTTTTTTTATAAACACCTCACAGCCTTTCGTGTATTTTTGTTTACACCTGACATTTACTCATTTTGTATGACTGGTAAATGCGGACCGATGACGAGACGCTCTGATTGGCTGTCACGCCGACTCTTTTTGTTCTTAGTTTAGATAAAAATGAGAGAAAATCTGTTTTTAGTCGGTGTATAATCAGATTGTACGTAAGCCTGTTTTCAGCTTTTATTTTGGATTTGTTACGTGAACATCAGACGTGATCGGCTGCCATGTTGTTCCGTATAATATCATCCCATTTTTTGGTTTGGTTTTTGTTTCTCTCTCGACCGAACTCGTCTTTACTAATAAAAAAAAGCATCCTTTCATCGAACAAGTTTGGAACTCATCAGCTCTGCTTGCGTTCTCCATCTCCTTCTCATCACCACCTCCATCTTTTCAATCTCACCGGGGACGAAATCGAGACGACCGCAAAGTGTTCAGAGTGATTCCTGATAACACACACCTGTACGTCCCATCTGGTTTGCGACCATTATCCCTCCCGTCTTGAACCGGTTTGTCTATGTAGCTTTTCTTTCGTTCTTTGGTTCTGACTCTCTGCCTCATTTACATAATTGTAATTACCCGTGTGTGCTGGAAACCGGCTGCTACTCCAGGTAACCGGAGAACCAGCTCTGTTTTTCTTCCATTTTTCTTGTTCCGCTGTAAATCGCTGAAATTGCTTTAAACACCTCGCAGAATTCAAACAGCCGAGGTTTCGGACTCCCTCGCTTTTCTTAATGACACGTTTTGCTGAGCGCTGCTTTAACGTTAGAGGATAGAAACAGATGGATGGTAGACTTCATGAACAAACACTTTTCATCAGGTTACCGTCCAATAAAAACATCTGAAGCAGCACGATTTTAATGACGAATATAAAATATCATTAATTTAATTCAACCATATGTTTTACAAATATTTCAAGAAGTATTTTTCTCTTACTGTTTAAATATGAAATAATTTAGCAACGTCCCGACTTCGGCTGGTGCTGTTTTTGCAGTTAAAAGCGGTTTGCTTGGAAAAAAAATTATGAAAGCAACCAAAAAGAAATAAGTGCTGAAAAATTGCACCAGAGCGGGTGGAAGTGCAGGAGGGAGGGGTCAAAAAATACTCACAAATTCAATGTTTACTGTGTCTATCTTGGTCTCCTCCTGGTGGGACGTGCCCTAAACACCTCACCAGCGAGGCGCTCAGGGGGCATCCTGACCAGATGCGCGAATCACCCCATCTGGCTCCTCTCGAGCTGGAGGAGGAGTGTCTTCTCGCGGATGGCAGAGCTCCTCACCCAATCCCTGAGTGAGACCCAGCCACCCTGCGGAGGAGGCTTATTTCAGCCGCTTGTACCCACAATCTCATTCTTTCAGTCACCACCCACAGCTGGTACCATGGTGAGGGTAGGAACGTAGATCCTGGTTACCATGGTGAGGGTAGGAACGTAGATCCCGGTTACCATGGTGAGGGTAGAAACGTAGATCCTGGTTATCACGGCGAGGGCAGAAATGTAGATCCTGGTTACCATGGTGAGGGTAGGAACATAGATCCTGGTTACCATGGTGAGGGTAGGAACGTAGTAGATCCTGGTTACCATGGTGAGGGTAGGAACGTAGATCCTGGTTACCATGGTGAGGGTAGGAACGTAGTAGATCCTGGTTACCATGGTGAGGGTAGGAACATAGTAGATCCTGGTTACCATGGTGAGGGTAGGAACGTAGTAGATCCTGGTTACCATGGTGAGGGTAGGAACATAGTAGATCCTGGTTACCATGGTGAGGGTAGGAACGTAGTAGATCCTGGTTACCACGATGAGCGTAGGAATGTAGATCCTGGTTACCATGGTGAGGGTAGGAACGTACATCCTGGTTACCAGGTTTGGGTGGGGCCATTGATAAAAAGTCTCATCTTGTTTTTCCCTTCCTGCTTCTTCTGATTATTTTTGGCCGGGTCACAGAGGCGACAGTCTCCGACGGGGAACCCAGGCCTGTAAGCCTGTAGAGTTTCAACAGTGCCCTCTAGAGGTTGAAAATTGACTACTGCAGTTCGTTTGGTCCTAAAGTAGTTTCTGGTAATTCCATTGGAGCGAAATCACCATGCCGCAAAGCACCACAGCAGGTAGCTACGACAGCAGCTATGTCAGCATCATTGGTGGGAATAAATGGGGGTTAGGTGTCTTCTCCAGGGACACTTCAGAATTCATGGTGGGAATCAAACCGGGGACTCTTTGCCCTTTTTGTTTCAAAGACGTCCACTCGACCACTGAGCTATGAATCCTCCTTAAGAGTATTGGTCCTAGGGGGCGCTGGCCTAGTGGCGGAATTGCCGTCTTTTGACCGGGAGAGCCTAGTTCGATTCTCCCTGGGGCTACTCACAGTCCAACTCAATACAAAAAAAAAAAAGTGATCAGATATTTCTTTCTGTCTTTTTCACGTTAAACGATGGTATCCAGTTTTTGTGGGTTCAAAGTATGTGGATAAATATAATAAATATAATATCTTTTGTTTGCCATAAAATAGAAAATAGATTTATCCAGTTCCTCCATACTCGCTCCTGCCTAGTCTGAATGCATGTCACAGCGTAAATCTCTTTTGAGGCCACAAAGTTAAGTGTGTGCAGAACGATTCCACTAAAAAACATACTAATTGTCAGGGTATTGGGTATGTCAGGGATTTGAGGTGTGAAAGGAGGAGGACCTAGGGGAAGGCCTTGAAACAAGGTTTAATTATAGTCTATAAAGCAAGAAGCTCAGGATTAACTCAGGATTTCCAAAGTTCAAATAATAACTAATTTCAAACATGGTCAGGCAACCAGGGTGACCTGGCTGGAAGGGATGGTGAGACCCAACATGGAAGTCTGGGGTGATTACCTTTAAATAGATGGTTGGGTGCACAGATGTGTGGAATCAGTAATCATCCTCAGGTGACCCTAGTCCAGTTGATTAGGACCATCCAGGCCTCCTAATCGAGGTATCTAGGCAGGTGAGGGATCCTGACATTAATAATATCAACATGTAAGCACAGCAGAGAACAACAGCCTTGGCTAAGAACAAAATGGCGTTTTAATATGATCTAAAAACTTGATGGAAAAACAAATAAATACTTCAAATATGAAAGAAAGACAACAAAAACAAACAAAAAAAACCATCAAGAACATTCAAACATGGAGGAAACATCTCTAAATGTTGATTTTAAAGCAGCCCTGCTTTAAGGATCCATTACTAGAACGTCAGAGTGAAGATGGAATATTTTTTGGAATAAATCTTTCCTTCATGATGCAGATGAGATGATTCAGTTCGGTGATGATTTCATCCTTTAGAAAAGGTTTTTCCTCTTTTTCTCGAGCTAAACCAGGCGTGCTAACATCGATCCCAGCTCGATTACGTTTTTATATGAATATAAAGGAGGACTTATGGGAACCGTCTCTGCTTTGTGTCTTCGTGTCTTTCCTTCCTCATTTCTCCTTGAGGAGTTCGGCCATTAAAGGAGCAGAAAAATGTTTCAGCTCAGAATCCCCTCCCCGAATATAACGCTCTTCAATTTGCTTAAACTTTTAGTCAAATAATTGGATGGTTTTTCATTTTGCTTCAACGTGAGAAGCTTTGGAAACAAGTTTGGATTAATGTGAATTTTTTTTTATGATTACAAAACCCTTTCAGGTTTTTTTCTTGATTTAAATGTATTGTTTATTCATCAAAAAAAATATTTTTGCTATGAATCCAGAGTCATGACTTTATGATTTTGTCAGGGGTTTGGCTCAACACCCCGACAAAACAGAAGACGAGGAAGGCAGGCGGACGGTTTGACGCCTTTTATTAACAATAATCTTAATATGACCAACAATAAAAAGAAGAAGAGCTTGGAGCATGTCTGTCCCAGGCAACAGCCAGCAGAAAGAGAGACACAGCTGCTCTCAATCAATCCATTATGTGGCGACGGAGCCACCATCTCCTGCACACAGGAGAGAAAGAAAGAGACAGACAGCAGCAGGAAAGGGCCCAGGGCCCTCACAATGTCAATTGATTTGAAACTAAGAAAAGAAGATTTTTGATTATTGGAACTACTTTTAAAGATCTCCGTGATCTCCAGCTCTCACTGGATCGATTTGCTGCCGAGTGTGAAGCGGCCAGGATGGAAATCAGCGCCTCCAAATCCAAGACCATGGTTCTCGCCCAGAAAAAGGTGGAATGCCCCCTGCGGGTCAGGGACAGGGTCCTGCCCCAAGTGGAGGAGTTTAAGTATCTCGGGGTCTTGTTCACGAGTGGGGGAAGGATGGAGCAGGAGATCTACCAGCGGATTGGTGCAGCGTCAGCAATAACTAGGACGCTGCATCGGTCCGTCGTGGTAAAGAGAGAGCTGAGCCGAAAAGTAAAGCTCTCGATTTGCAAGTCAATCTACATTCCAACCCTCACCATGGTAACCAGGATCTACGTTCTCACCCTCACCATGGTAACCAAGATCTACGTTCCTATCTTCACCCTGGTAACCAGGATCTACGTTCCTACCCTCACCATGGTAACCAGGATCTACGTTCTCACCCTCACCATGGTAACCAGGATCTACGTTCCTACCCTCACCATGGTAACCAGGATATACGTTTCTACCCTCACCATGGTAACCAGGATCTACGTTCCTACCCTCACCATGGTAACCAGGATCTACGTTCCTACGCTCACCATGGTAACCAGGATATACGTTCCTACCCTCACCATGGTAACCAGGATCTACGTTCCTACCCTCACCATGGTAACCAGGATCTACGTTCCTACCCTCACCATGGTAACCAGGATCTACATTCCTACCCTCACCATGGTAACCAGGATCTACGTTCTCACCCTCACCATGGTAACCAGGTCTACGTTCCTTCCCTCACCCTGGTAACCAGGATCTACGTTCCTACCCTCACCCTGGTAACCAGGATCTACGTTCCTACCCTCACCATGGTAACCAGGATCTACGTTCTCACCCTCACCATGGTAACCAGGATCTATGTTCTACCCTCAACATGGTAACCAGGATCTACGTTCCTAACCTCACCATGGTAACCAGGATCTACGTTCCTACCCTCACCATGGTAACCACGATCTACGTTCCCACCCTCACCATGGTAACCAGGATCTACGTTTACCTTGCTTTACACCTGAGATTTGTCGCCTGACATTGTCTAAGAAGAGTTGTAGGGTTTTGATACATTTCAAGTTTGCGTGTTGTGAGCACTGCCGTGACACTGAGCTTTAAACATGCTCACCCTAACTAAGTAACTGTTGGCACTCCCCCCCAAAAAAATACTGTTCAAACTTGCCTTATTTAGGGCTTAGGAAATACATTTAAGATTCTCATGACAGTCTTAAATTAGGTCTAAATTGAATCTCAGTTGTTTTTTTTAAAATTCACTCGGAGAAATGAACGAGAAAGAGTAAAATTGTCATGATCCCCTCACCTGCCACCAGAGGGAGCCCTGGACCTTACCTCATCACACTGATTGAGACACCTGAGGATGATTATTCTGATGACACACACCTGTGGACCCTGCTGCCTATTTAATGGCAATCACCCCAGACATACTTGTCGGGTCATACCATCCCTTCCAGCCAGGTCCTCTGGTTGCCTGACCAAGAAACACATTCTGAACAATAACCTCTCACCATGCCACTAAAACCTTATGTTTTTTTTTACAGCGTTACTGGACCGCTATACTAAAAAAAAAAACATGTTTTCTGTCGTCCAATTGGGTCCTCCTCCTTCCACCTGCACACCGCTTCATGACAGAATCATGACAAAAATCTGAGACACTCATCTCACTTCAGTCTTTACACGATCATTTTCATTTTTCTTTGTTTCATGCCTTTGTCACGTCTTGTGGGCGGAGCCATGAGAATAACGAGCTGAAGCCTATTTTTTACAAAACCAAACACGAAGATTAACCATAAGAATCCTGAAAGTTGAAGAGATGAAATTCCTAAACTAAGAAATATTAAATTTTAATAAGACTAATTACCGTATTTTCCGCACTATAAGGTGCACCTAAAAACCTTAAATTTTCTCTAAAGTCGACGATGCGCCTTTTAACCCGGAGCGTCTTATATATGGTTTAATATTAAGCTACAACAGGTGTTGTAGGTAAGCCGCCGCCGACTCCATTTACCCCGTAGAAGAAGTAGTGTGCGGTGCATGCTGACGTCTCATTTCCATTTGTGTGTTTGTGTAAAGACCCGGAAATGGCTCCTACCAAGAGACATTGTTAAACCGCAGAGTTTAAACTCAAAGTGATTGGTCACGCAGTAGAACACGGGAATAGAGCCGCAGCGAGAGAGTTTAACATTAATGAATCAATGATGAGGAAGTGGAGGAAGCAAGAGGATGTGCTGCGCCAAGTAAAGAAGCCTAAACAGAGTGTCCACGGGAACAAAGCAAGATGGCCACAGTTAGAGGACAAAGTTGAACAGTCTTTACTGTAGCGCCTTATAGTCCGGAAAATATGGTAATTGCAAAAAATATTTCATCTGCTGCTTTTAATTTAAACTTTTTCTATTAATATTTTAAAAGGTTAATCATCAGTTTTCCGTGGACTGAACACCTGTGCTAAAATAGTTCTTTTAATTTGTAGTAACACCAAGTTTATCCACCAGAGTCACTGATGGAATGAGCTTTGTTGGCATGGCAACAGCAGACTGAGAAGATTCCCCTGCATCTGGTTAGAATACTACCGAAACAGAGTTTAATAAAAACCCTCAAAATTCCAGTTGGCGAGGATTGACCTGGTCAACACGCAGCCGTCGGCCATTCATCCCGATGTCGGTGATGCTATGTGACTGGATCGGAGCTTAAGTTCACTCTGGTCACACGTGACAAGTTCGCTTGTTTTTTCTCATTTGCCCAAAACTGATAGAGCCGACAACCCGAGCCAGACGGCGTCCCCTAAAGGCTCTTCAAGTGGATTGCTGAGGAGAGGGAGCGGTAATGTCAAAGACCAGGGGGCTTTGAATTAAAAGAGATAAGAAGAAAGAAAGTGTTGCCCCCCCCTCATGATGAACACCGCTGCTCGAGGCGCCCATCGTTCACACGTCCACCAGAGAATGGAAATGCCGCCGCCTGATTTGTGCCTAATAAAGTTGTCACATCCCATCAGGAGAAACATCCAGCACGGGAAGCACAGACCTCCAGTGAGGGGGTGATCAGGGGCAGCCAATGGTGGACAACACCTTTAGAGTGATGGATGATTGGATGAAGCACCGCCTGATGAAAGTGGTACCAAATGATGGCGGATCAAAGAACAGCGATGGATGCATTTATTCAGTTTATTGGAGCGTTGAAGCGTTCAAGAGTAGTTTTGCGCACCCGACATGACTCGTTCTCACAGAATGATTTCGGTTGAAGATGTTTTATTCATAAGGTTCTAAATTTTGTGACCTCCACCACTGGTTGCATGGCTCTGAAAAGCCTACTCAGTTCATCTTCAGTTGGTACCAGTGTTGCCAAAGGAAAAAAAAAAAAAAAATTTGTGTGCTGCACTCCTTACACCGCAGCAGGCTACCCTTCGACGGCGCCAATGGTGGGAGAAGCGGGGGTTAGGTGTCTTCTCCAAGGACCCTAGATGTGCTCTCTGTAGGCTTTCCATTCTATTCCGTTGTCTTCCGCTCAAATGGGGCTCGGTCACTGGGCAACAGCTTCAGATGGGAAAACCCGAGCTTCTCTCACCCCGGGTGCGTCCTCCAGCTCACTTGGAAGGATCTTGAGGTGTTCTCTGTCCAGTTGTGAGACTTTCCAGGGGGTGCGGAGCCTGCCTTTTGCTCTCCTCCCAATGGGACGCACCCAAAACTCTTCACATTTATTGTACTTTCCGTTCCATTCCGTCATCTTCCGCTTGTTCCGGGATCGGGTCGCGGGGGCAACAGCCTCAAACCTACCACATCAAAATATTGTATTTTGAGGGACATTATTGCACCTCAATCATGAAAAACTCTTGTTTCAAAGTGTCTAAGAAATAACAGCAATCACCGTTGGAGTCTTTATGGTGGGTGCCGTGGACTACTTGACCAAACTCGACCACTGTTTTGAGGCAAATGCACCACACGTCACTGTTAATTCACTTACAGAAAAAAAAAATTGGTTGCGTATCGCCGTAACTTGTCACATGGAAACGGAGCCTTTGGAGTTCAGAAAAAACTACAACATGCATTGATAGAGTGGTTAAATTAGTGCATATTTGGTCGTACAAAAAACTAAATAATGGTACAATAACTATTGTAAAACCGGTAAGACTGGCTGGTACTGAGTAACTGTGGGCAGTTTAATTAAAATTTCTTTTAGTAGTTAGAAGATATTATTTTTACAAGAATTTGTGACCCAGACATTTGGTGGCATGAGACTAAAGATGTAATCAGTTCATCTATAGTTGGCACTCCGGGGGGATACAGGAGGGTCCTTTTGGTCCACAAAAAAAAAAGTGTTCTTACTACTTTAATTATTATAAACTTTGGGCAAAATATTGGTAGATATTCCATTCATAAGTGTTACAGACGCACAGACAGCCCGAGGTCTCAATGCCCCGTCTACTGTTTTTGAAAAGGGATAAAAACTTATCTTTTTTTTTGTGTGTGTGTGAGACGCATTCAAGACTGATTTTCTTTATTAAGTAAAGATATTTATTGTGGCGTTGTCTATCTATGATCTTCTCCTTCCATCATTTCCCTTCAGGGGGCGCCACAGCAAGTCAATTCTTCCATCTAACCCTATCTCCTGCATCCTCTTTGGTCACACCAACTATCTTCATGTCTTCCTTCACTGTATCCATGAACCTCCTCTTTGGTCTTCCTCTAGACCTCTTTCCTGGTGGTTCCAAATCCAGCATCCTTCTTCTGATGTACTCTCTCTCTCTCCTCTGCACATGTCCAAACCATCTCAGTCTGACCTCTCTGACTTTAAAACCTCTAACATGTGGTGTTCCTCTGATCCTGTCCATCCTGGTCACTCCCAGAGAGATCCTCAGCATCTTCATCTCTTCTACCTCCATCTCTGTTTCCTGTCTTTTCTTCAGTGCTACTGTCTCTAGACCAATCAGCATGGCCGCTCTCACCACACTGTCTCTAGACCAATCAGCATGGCCGCTCTCACCACACTGTCTCTAGACCAATCAGCATGGCCGCTCTCACCACACTGTCTCTAGACCAATCAGCATGGCCGCTCTCACCACACTGTCTCTAGACCAATCAGCATGGCCGCTCTCACCACGGTTTTCTACACTTTCTCTTTCATTTTATCTGAAACTCTTCTATCACAACATCACATCTGATACTTTCCTCCACCTGTTCCAGCCTGCCTGCACACGCTTCTTCACCTCCTTTCCACACTCTCCATTATCTATTAACGAAGCAGCAGTTCTTAATGCTGCATTTCTGCATCACATATAGGTTTTATACCCATAAATAGTAATAAATGTGTGTATTTTTTCCAACAGTGACCGGTTTGAGAAATGCAGAATCTGCCATTTTGATCCATTGTTTATAAATCAAATGAATTCAGAACCATGTTACGTATCCCTCCACCTCCAGGAACTACTTTAATGACTTCTCTGATACTTTTCTTTTTCCCCAACAGATGAATTCATCAAAAGTTTTCAAATCACGAAGCCGTAAAAAACCAGATGCTGTTACTTTTCTTTCTTTTTGGCCCTTCATTCGTTCACAGTTCAGAACGTAAACGTGTCCTTTGTGCGATATCTAAGAACAACGGGGCAGCTGTGATTGAGAGGATGCAGGTCTAAATCAATCATGAGTGCCATATTACCGGGAAAAAAGGGAAATTGCTTTCATCTGCAAACGGGTGATGGCGTTTTTTTTTGCATTAAATCTGGAGGCTAACGCAGATGTTCCAGAAACCAGATGAATACAAAACAAAGTCGGGGTGAAGTTTTTGCGAGATGAGTTTCTGTAAACAATAAAGAATGGGATCGATATTTCTTTGATGTCAAACTCTCTTCTTGGAACAGAATTGTACTTATATAATAGATATATTTATCTATGAGTATTAAATATATATAAATATGTGTACAATTACATGTATACGTTTTAAGGAGGTATTTGAGGTGCTTAAAGGGAAGAGGTGGAGGAAAAGCTGGAGAGGTGGAGGTTTGAATATTAGTCAGAGTAAAACAGAGTGTGTGAATGAGAGGGATCCAAATGGAAAAGTGAGGTTACAGGGAGAAGAGATAAAGAAGGTGGAAGATTTTAAGTATCTAGGATCAACAGTCCAGAGCAATGGAGAGTGTGGAAAAGAGGTGAAGAAGCGTGTGCTGGCAGGCTGGAACGGGTGGAGAAAAGTATTAGGTGTGATGTGTGATAGAAGAGTTTCAGCTAGAATGAAAGGGAAAGTGTACAAAACCGTGGTGAGAGTGGCCATGCTGATTGGTCTAGAGACAGTGTGGTGAGAGCGGCCATGCTGATTGGTCTAGAGACAGTGTGGTGAGAGCGGCCATGTTGATTGGTCTAGAGACAGTGTGGTGAGAGCGGCCATGCTGATTGGTCTAGAGACAGTGTGGTGAGAGCGGCCATGCTGATTGGTCTAGAGACAGTGTGATGAGAGCGGCCATGCTGATTGGTCTAGAGACAGTGTGATGAGAGCGGCCATGCTGATTGGTCTAGAGACAGTGTGATGAGAGCGGCCATGCTGATTGGTCTAGAGACAGTGTGGTGAGAGCGGCCATGCTGATTGGTCTAGAGACAGTGTGGTGAGAGCGGCCATGCTGATTGGTCTAGAGACAGTGTGGTGAGAGCGGCCATGCTGATTGGTCTAGAGACAGTGGCACTGAAGAAAAGACAGGTAACAGAGATGGAGGTAGCAGAGATGAAGATGCTGAGGATCTCTCTGGGAGTGACTAGGATGGACAGGATCAGGGGAACAGCACATGTTAGAGGTTTTAAAGTTAGAGAGGTCAGACTGAGATGGTTTGGACATGTGCAGAGGAGAGAGAGAGAGTACATCAGAAGAAGGATGCTGGGTTTGGAACCACCAGGAAAGAGGACTAGAGGAAGACCAAAGAGGAGGTTCATGGATACAGTGAAGGAGGACATGAAGATAGTTGGTGTGACCAAAGAGGATGCAGCAGATAGGGTTAGATGGAAGAAACTGACTTGCTGTGGCGCTCCTGGAGGGAAATGATGGAAGGAGAAGAAGAGTCCAACGTAAGTCCCAACTGACGCATAAAATTTAAAACCTAAAAGACAATTTTTATTGTCACAGCAACTGAGTGAAAAAATTCTCCTTTTGAGGATGAAACTGGGAGGTTTTATACGTCTAATTACCCAACAGAACAGAAGGATTCCCGGTGTGCGGCTAGTGTTTTTGTCATTGCTTTAAGATTGGATCGTTTCTTTTTTATTTCACCGAAAGATCTGTGTGTGCCACGTGAATAAGGACAGGCAGCACTGGAATCTTTGCTGATCTTTGCAATTGAATCCCATCATTTGTTAGTTGAGGCAGGATGAGGATCATGTTGGATAAACCTGAGATCTCGGGGTCGTGTCCACAAGAATGGAGCAGGAGATCGATTGACGAATCGGTGCAGCGTCAGCAATAACTAGGACGCTGCATCGATACGTCATGGTGAAGAAAGACCTGAGCCGAAAAGCAAAGCTCTCGATTTACATGTCGATCTACGTTCCTACCCTCACCATGGTAACCAGGATCTACGTTCCTACCCTCACCATGGTAACCAGAATCTACGTTCCTACCCTCACCATGGTAACCAGGATCTACGTTCCTATCCTCACCATGGTACCCTGGATCTACGTTCCTACCCTCACCATGGTAACCGGGATCTACGTTCTACCCTCACCATGGTAACCAGGATCTACGTTCCTACCCTCACCATGGTAACCAGGATCTACGTTCCTACCCTCACCATGGTAACCAGGATCTATGTTCCTACCCTCACCATGGTAACCAGGATGTACGTTCCAACCCTCTCCATGGTAACCAGGATCTACGTTCCTACCCTCACCATGGTAACCAGGATCTACGTTCCTACCCTCACCATGGTAACCAGGATCTACGTTCCTACCCTCACCATGGTAACCAGGATCTACGTTCCCACCATCACCATGGTAACCAGGATCTATGTTCCTACACTCACCATGGTAACCAGGATCTACGTTCCTACCCTCACCATGGTAACCAGGATCTATGTTCCTACCGTCACCATGGTAACCAGGATCTACGTTCCTACCCTCACCATGGTAACCAGGATCTATGTTCCTACACTCACCATGGTAACCAGGAACTATGTTCCTACCGTCACCATGGTAACCAGGATCTACGTTCCTACCCTCACCATGGTAACCAAGATCTACGTTCCTACCCTCACCATGGTAACCAGGATCTATGTTCCTACCCTCACCATGGTAACCAGGATCTACGTTCCTACCCTCACCATGGTAACCAGGATCTACGTTCCCACCATCACCATGGTAACCAGGATCTATGTTCCTACACTCACCATGGTAACCAGGATCTACATTCCTACCCTCACCATGGTAACCAGGATCTACGTTCCTACCGTCACCATGGTAACCAGGATCTACGTTCCTACCCTCACCATGGTAACCAGGATCTATGTTCCTACACTCACCATGGTAACCAGGAACTATGTTCCTACCGTCACCATGGTAACCAGGATCTACGTTCCTACCCTCACCATGGTAACCAGGATCTACAGTACGTTCCTACCCTCACCATGGTATCCACACACACACTCATTCCTAGGGTGGTGACCAAAAGAATGAGATTGTGGATACATGCGGCCGAAATGAGCTTCCTCCGCAGGGTGGCTGGGCTCTCACTCAGAGATCGGTTGAGGAGCTCTATCATATGGGAGGAGATCGGTGTCGAGTCGCTCCTCCTCCAGGTCGAGAGAAGCCAGATGGGGTGGTTCAGGCATCTGGTCAGGATGCCTCCCGAGCTCCTCACTGGTGAGGTGTTTTGGGCACGTCCTACTAGGAGGAGACCAAGAGGTAAACCCCAAACCTGCTGGAGAGACTATGTCTCACAGCTGGCTGGGGAATGACTCGGGATCGTCCCGGGTGAGTTGGAGGATGCAGTCGGGGTGAGAGAAGCCTGGACTTCCCGTCTGAAGCTGTTGCCCCCAGTGACCCGGCCCCGGATAAGTGGAAGATGACAAAACAGAACGGAACGTAAGGTTTGTTACACGTGTGATTAAGAAAGCTTAGATTCTGTAAAAAGACTCAAACTCAATTTAACTACGTAAATAAGGCTTAAGATCTGTTTTTCTACAATTTAGGTGTTTTCTAAAAGGTGCCACTTCGGAAAACTGGATGCAAAATATTGAGTTTTGGATTCAAAACTGAAATGAAAGCATAATTTTGACACATAATAAATAGTTTTTGATTTCTTTTTTAAACGTTTTATGAAAACACATTGTGAATCTGCGCCTGATCTGGCTCTTCTTCAAAGTTTACCAACCCTTGATCTACAATCTCTAGCAATAGGACTTATGGTGTGTTCATCTATGAGGGGATTGATTATTAAATCTGACCAGAGACTGAGAGGGAACTAATGTCCCAAAGAGTTTAGAAAACATTGCCCGGCGGCTCAGAGGTTGGAGCGTTCGCACACGGACCAGTAGTTAGCGGGTTTGCGTCCCACAGAGAGCATGTCTAGGGTCCTTGGAGAAGACACCTTTAAAATGAAGAACATATCTGATACAAATACATATCAGATTTATCAGGGAGCAGAATTTGTCTTCTACTGAAGCAGTTTGAATATAAAAGATTTTATAGACACCATTGGAGCCGTTGAAGGGCAGCCTGCTGCGGTGTAAGGAGTGCAGCGCACAAATTTCCCCGATGAGGGATGAATAGAGTAATTCATTCATTAATTTTTTGGGGATTTTTTTTTTGGGATCCTCCCCCTGAATGGATCGAACACCTCAGAAGGATGTACTAGGCATCCTTGTAGGTGCCACAGCCACCCCATCTGGGTCCTCTGGATACGGACGAGCATCAGTTCTTCATTCAACTCCTCCCACATTCTCCTCACCCTATCTGTAAGGGGGAACCCAGTCGCCCTGTAAAGGTATCGTTGGATTTACGATCCGGTTCTCTGGGTCACCAGTTGTGGGTGTGGACGGTAACACAGTTCCATTAAATCCAGGAACCTTCCTCCCAGCTCTGTGTATTGAGGGGGGGGTGTGACGGTGGCTCAGTTGGTTAGAGTGTTCGCCCGCGGACCGGAAATTAATTGGAAGTTTGCGGGTTCCCACTGAGTGCGTGTCTAGAGTCCTTGGAGAAGTCACCTAATCCCCATTTCTCCCACCATTGGTGCCATCTCAGGTGGCAGCCTGCTGCGGTGTAGGAGTGCAGCACACAAATTTCCCGGTGGGGGATTTTTTTTTTTTTTTACTCACTCTATTCATCCATCACCGGGGAAATTTGTGTGCTGCACTCCTACACCGCAGCAGGCTGCCCACAACTGTGCCAATGGTGGGGAAACGGGGGGTTAGGTGTCTTCTCAAAGGACCCTTGACGTGCACTCAGTGGGATGCAAACTCACAAACTTCTGGTTGACTTCCGGTTCACGGGCGAACGCTCTAACCACTGAGCCACCGTCTCCCCCCAATAATTAATAAAGTATATTAAAATAAAATAAAATCCTCACTCTTACTGCAGTGATTTGAAACGTCATGTATTCGTTTGTGAAGCGACTCAAAAACTCCCAAAATCAACTGATCAATTAACAATCCCGGAGAAAAAGAGGGCCCGATTTTTATCTGTCCTCTGGAAACAATGAAGAATCTGGTTATTCAGTCTTTAAGTACTAATTTATTTTTTCTGAGGTGTGTCTTATCTGGATCTTTTTTCTTAAAGTCCGACAAAAAGATTTGATTTGAAACTGCTCCAAATTTTGTTGTACTGTAAATTCCGCTTGTCGTCTACCACCTGGCGGACGCCTGTTACACCAGACGCAGTTCTAACGTTTTTAAAATAAACATTAAAAAAACACTTTGTTCAAGTTTCAAAGATACATTTACATTAAAAAAAAATCTATTTGAAAATCTTTGAGTGTTCGATGGGCTACACGGTGGCCTCAGCAAGATGGTTGGGGTACAAAACCTGGGTTGGAACGAGGCTTGAAACATTGGCCTTTCTTTGTAGAGTTTGCATGTTCTCCCTGTGTCTGCGTGGGTTTCCTCCGGGTACCCCAGTGTCCTCCAACCCTCCAAAAACATGCATGCTAGGTTGATTGAACGCTATGAAATGAGTTTGTCATGGATCCCTCGCCCACCACCAGAGGGAATCCGGAGCCTTCGCTTATTTGCCTGATTTTAGACACCTGAAGATCGTGGTGCAGCTGCCTTTAAAGAGGCAGCCTGTCTTCCCTTCAGGTGTAGGGTCATACCATCCCTTCCATGCCAGGGCTCCCTGACTGCCTGACCATAAAATACAACAGTAACCACTTGCCATGCCACCAAAACCTTTGCCACTTTCCTTCTCAGTATTACTGACTGCCATACTCGAATAAACCACGTTTTCTGTCATGCAATTGGGTCCTCCTCCTTCCACCTGCACCACTTCCTGACAGAGTTTAATGTTTGGATGGTTGTGTGTGGGTGGCCCAGCGACAGACTGGCAACCTGTTTGGGGTGTACTCTGCCTATCGCCTTGAATTCGCCAGGATATGTTCTGGCACAACCCGCGACTCTGTCAAGGATAAGCAGCATACAAGATAAAATAAAAAAAAAATGGATGTGTGATTTGTTTAAATGGCTTCCTTTGGCATGACTTTGTGCCCATTGTGACATAAGGAAATTTAAATACATAGAATTTAACCATCAGCTCCATTTGCTTATTATTGAGTACCCGTCCAGGCTGGCGCGTGTCTCTATATGTTTTCATATTTGGTCGCTATTTCAATCAAAGATGTCCGTGTATTCTGAGTCTCAGGTGTGCTGAGAAGTCCCAGTGATGAATACAGACGGCACTAGTGCCCCGTATCCCTCTTCATTTGCAGGGTGTACGATCTGCCGGTCCCTACGGCTTCCTGTTCCAGCAAAAATAATTTACTTTAAGACACTCGGTGTCCCACCTTGACGTATTAGACATTCCATGGTTCGGTGTTTACATCAACTCATATAAAAATAGTTACTTTTATTTAATCACTAAAGTATTTTTAATTTGTTTCTCACACAGAGGGGAAACAAATTTGTGTGACACCCTCAGTCGTCCATTTTTCAGTTTCTTTAATTAGTCTCAGTTGCTGGACTTCGGTGGCTGCTGATTGGAGGACTGGCCTGATGAGGTCATCCACTTGCCACTTTAGTATTTAAAACCAAGGCTCAGCTCAAGAGGGGGAGAGGGTCGTGGCTCTGTCACGGGGGGAGGCGAAGGCGTTGGTCTGGAAGGGGATAGTGCAGCAGTGGCAGTCGGAGTGGGATTCGGCGGTAAAAGGGTGACAGTTGTACGCTGTACAGCGGACGGTGGGAGTGACTGTGGCACCGGTGGATTGTGGGAGGAGGGGGCAGGTGGTTTTAAGCAGGTCAATAATCAGGCACACGGGTTAGGGTTATGGGTAAGCATTTGGATGGGAGCTGTGATTCCTGTGGGGACATGAAGGGGGTTGAACACGTGTTGTTGAGTTGTGGTAAATATGAGGAAAACGAGATACTCTGCTGAGGGTGCTGCGGAGTGTTGGGTTGGGACAGGTTTGTTTGAGAGAGGGGTTTCTGATTGGTCGTTAGGGGCGGGGTTTTGGTGCCTTGTACTCTTTCCTGAGGTGTACAAGGTTGTTGAGAAGGATTTGAGCTACTTGGGAATCAGTAGATGGCGGTGATGCATCTATATTGGTGTTTCGTGCCTTTAAACATAAAAAAAAAAAATGCTAGGTCAGTTCTTCTGTTATGGATCAGGGGAGGAAAGAGTTCCAGACGCAGGTCAATGATCACGAAAATACGGTTTATTAAATAACCAAAAGTGTCCATGTGGAAGTGGAGATGAATCAAGCAGGACTGTCAGGATCCCTCACCTGCCACCAGAGGGAGCCCTAGATATTCCTATTCAACCTGATTAGGAACACCTGGGGATGATTCCTAATTCCACTCATCTGTGCACCCTGCCATCTATTTAAGGGGAATCATCCTCGACTTCCCTGTCGGGTTTTACCATCCCTTCCAGCCAGGTTGCCCTGGTTGCCTGACCATGTTTTGATTTGTTATTATTTGGACTTTTGAAACTTTGAGTTAATCCTGTGCTTGTTGCTTTACAGACTTTCCTGAATCGAGTTAGTAAACCTTGTTTGATGTCCTGCAATTGGGTCCTCATCCTTAAAACCCCGAGAAGGACTAGACCAGGGGTGCCCATTATGTTATTATTATGGCCATAATGTGCCCATTATGCGATCGACTGGTCGATCGCAATGGCATTATGGTTAGATTGCATGGCATTGAAAAAAAGTTTTAAAAAAACGTTCAAAAAATCTACCGGCTTTTCTGCTGTTACTGGAGATTTTTGGAGTCTGTGATGTGAAATCACATCATTAAGCCTGTAATCAATAAGCAGCCCACAGTGCTGCTGTGGCCCCTCCCCCTCACTAAGCATTGTGAGTGTGTGCATATGTAACAAATCATGTTGTGGGGGTAGTTACAGCAGGATGAAAACGGTCTGTAGGGTTCGTGATGGTAACATGGAACTGGTAGATCTCAGGAGGTTTGATATTTGTAAAGTAGATCTTGGGACAAAAAAGTTTGGGCACCCCTGGACTAGACGAACTCAGGAGTACTGGGGCTGAAGGGTTCCAGAAAATAACAGATGGTCTTTTATAATAAAGAAGACAGTGGATCTATCGACATATGGACATATTTTCTGGGTTACGTTTGCACTTTTAACGAGACAGTTTCATTGGGCTTGCTAGGTGCGGTTTTAGACCACACCTAGGACTCATGCAGAAAGACTTAAAATACGCAGTATGCTTCTGCAACATAAATTTAGGATTTTTTAAACCCTCTGTAACTCACTCTGCCCCCTTCACTGGTTGATCAATTAGCATAGAAGTTTGCGTACCCATGGGTTTGCTCCCTGGCGCTCCAGCTTTGTCCTGAACCTTGTAGGGTGGTGCTACTGTAGTCTTCTCAGATCTTACTGATCTCATTACATCCACCCATGACAAAAAACAGCCAGTGGACTACGGAGATGGATGGATTAAACCAATTTAGCGAGTATGGATTAGCCCTCGAAGCGCTAATCAGCTTGATGTGGATCCTCTGTAGAAAAACCACAGAGGAAGAGAGAGTAGATCACAACCTGAGAAGATACCCGTTTATATGACAAACATAACTCCAACTTTTAGTCCTGGGGTCAGTACTTTAGTAACACAAGAACTACCAAAGCCGTCAATTTGACAGTTCTCAGAAGTTGACGTCTATTTACTGTAGTTACGTTTATCTTTGACATTCCTGGGCTTTTGAATTATTCTCTATTTTTTTTGTATATTGTTGTAATTTAACTGAAATAAACACTAAAATCGAGTTCTGAGTAATTCTTACTCTAACTCGTCATTTTGACGTCTCTGTTAAATACATTGTAATTTTTCCCCACGCCTGACCGAAGCGCGGTTATGGTTGCCTGGTAACTGTTGTGGCGCCAATCAGGTGAAATCTCGGCGAGCAAAAATGATTTTGAGAAGATGTTTGTCAGTCAGAGGCATTTCCGTGTACCATACTCTCCCCAGATAGTAGAAGCTGGGGAAAGTATGACACATTGGGGTTCTGTATCTATTATTCTCTGCCAGACTGCCTTAGCCCAGGGGTGGGCAATTAATTTTTATCAGGGGCCGCATGAGAAGCCTGAATTGTGTCAGAGGGCCACCAACTTTCTTTCATTGTAAAATACATAGCTGGTACTGATAATCAGAAGAATAAAGCACTCTGTAAATATGTATATTAGGTTATGTCAAACTGTGGTCTATTGGTTAAATAAGAAAAACAATTATTGAACCAGTGCAATTTATTTTTAACTTGTAATGCTTTCCACCTCATGTTACCTCTTCAGTGAGAATAATCCAGTCTGTTCTGGGCTTGAACATTGAAATCTGGTGGAATGTCTGAAGTGGCTATGTGAAGGACAGCTGAGAGGTGGTCATCAGTCATAGAGGATCTGTGTTTGGATTTGTTGAACTTCATAACTGAGAATGTCTGTTCACATTGATCGGTAGATCCAAAGAGGACTAGGATCCTCTGAGCATGCCTCCTCAGGTGTGGAAAGTTTTCCTCTTTGAGGGCGGAGTAAAAGTCCAGCAGTGAGACTGACTTGAAGTGATCTGCCAGATGTGTGTCAGACTGCAGATCACTTCACTTGGTGCATCATCCACACTGCAGTTGAAGGGAGAACAAACCATGTGCATTTCACTCTCAAGAGTTTTGAAATCGCCTTGAAAACTCCGCATAGGCGCATACGTAGCGACGTAACGCTTTTCAAAGTAAAATAAAATTTCAAAATAAAAGTTTCTGAAAACAGTTTAATTTATGGTGTTTATGATTGGCCTCACGCGGGCCAGACAGAGGCGTACAAAGGGCCGGATGTGGCCCGCGGGCCGTAATTTGCCCAGGTCTGCCTTAGCCCATTCTCCCTTACCCCCTACCCTAACCAGGGTCTGTATCCCCTACCCCCCCCAAACCCCTGGCTTTCTTTCTCATTCATTGT
Source organism: Neostethus bicornis (assembly GCA_902685375.1). Lineage (NCBI taxonomy): Eukaryota > Metazoa > Chordata > Actinopteri > Atheriniformes > Phallostethidae > Neostethus > Neostethus bicornis. Next base: position 985,415 of record CACRXE010000066.1, on the reverse strand, counting down.
TCTCTATTGTCTGTTTATTTAGAATTACACTGCTAGTTGGTACAATACAATTCACATGTTGTCCACCTCTGTCCCTCCTCTCTGGGAGAAAGCCCCATTTCAGATTCCTGATGGATACTCTGCGTTCCTGTCCTGGGCATGGCCACACCGAGACCTCCACGCTTCATCATCCCCGCTCCATCAGGATGAAATCCATCTACTCATCCCCGTCCAGGACATCTCCGGGCTGAGGAATCCCCCATGTTTCCATCAGGATGAAGAACATCTATTGACTTCTTTAAATATTTAGCTGTAGAGTAGAATAAGTTAATATTTAAACAATAATCTAAGACATATTGGTTGCTCGTCCCGGGGAGGGATTTCTCTTTCATGTGGATCCCCACAAGGTTTCTTATTTTTTCCCCACTGATGTTTTTTTAGGAATTTTTCCTCACCGAGAAGGAGAGTCTAAGTGCATTAATGTGCTGGTCTTGTTTAGTTAGCATTTGTTTGTTATTTTTCTTGCTGTGTATTTGTGTTTGTACATTCTTCTTTTTTCTTGTGAAGCCCATTGAGACGGAAATTCTGTGATTTTGGGCTCTACAGATAAAATTAAATAGAATTGAATTAAGACACTTGGATCAAATAAAATTCATCCTATAGTAAATAAATTTCTTCACAATGACCCAGTAATATTGAGTCAGGTGTGGAAGCAAAAACTAATAATAAAAAAAAAAAACCTCAGGAATGAAGGAATGTTGAACCATGGGCCCAAATTTGAGCGTGCGCCAACTTTCACTGAGTCTGAGGGTGATAGAGTGTGTGAACAATTGTGTAACTTTATGGTAATCCAGGAGCTGCCTGTGTGTTCAGGCTTCGACTGGAGACCCCGTTGAACACAGAATAGTGAAGACAGCTCATTAGTGTTTGTTTAGAAATGCTTTAAAGTTCTTTTTCAAGTTTATAGAGAACTTGTTTTATCTTCTGAGCTAAAAGTTTGAGTTTTTTTTTTCCAAACTTTTTTATATTTTCATGCCTCTGCTCACGCATCAGGCACTCAGGATGTCCATGCGTCCGTCTGTCTGTACTTCTAGAACACGTTAGTGACTGTAGCATCCCCCGAAACACTGAAGCAATTTCAATAAACGACTCACAGTTACAGAAAACCAAAGTTTTGTCGTGATCCCCTCGCATACCGCCAGAGGGAGCCTTAGACCTTCCTCCTCACCCTGATTTGGGACACCTAAGATTGATTTCTGATGCCACACACCTGTGGACTCTGCTGGCTTTTTAAGGGCAATCATCCCGGAGTCCACGTCGGGTCATCGTCACCCTTCCCAGCCAGGTCCTCCTGGATGCCATGAGTTTGATATCTGATCTCTGTTTTATCATTTTTACCTTTGGATCCTTAGTTAAGACCCTGAGATTTACAAGTCGATCTACGTTCCAACCCTCACCATGGTAACCAGGATCTACATTCCTACCCTCACCATGGTAACCAGCATCTACATTCCTACCCTCACCACGGTAACCAGGATCTACGTTCCTACCCTCACCATGGTAACCGGGATCTACATTCCTACCGTCATCACGGGAACCAGGATCTACATTCCTACCCTCACCATGGGAACCAGGATCTACATTCCTAGCCTCACCATGGTAACCAGCTGTGGGTGGTGACCGAAAGAATGAGATTGTGGATACAAACGGCCAACATGCAGGGTGGCTGGGCTCTCACTCAGAGATCAGGTGAGCAGCTCTGCCATCTGGGAGGAGCTCGGTGTTGAGCCGCTCCTCCTCCAGGTCCAGAGGAGCCAGATGGGGTGGTTCGGGCATCTAGTCAGGATGCCCCCTGAGCGGCTCGCTGGTGAGGGGTTTTGGGCACGTCCCACCGGGAGGAGACCGAGACACAGACCCCGGACCCGCTGGAGAGACTAAGTCTCCCAGCTGGCCGGGGAACGACTCGGGATCCTTTCGGTGAGCTGGAGGACGTAGTTGCGATGAGAGAAGCCTGGGCTTCCCGTCTGAGGATGTTGCCCCCGCGACCCGCCCCGGATGAGCGGAAGACGACGGAACAGACCGGATCCTGAGTTAATCCCGTACCCTTTGCCTTACAGACTTCTCTTACTCCTGTTAATAAATCCTGTTTTGTCGAACATTTGGGTCCTTCTCCTTCCACATCACACAGGCCCTTTGTTCAACGCCTCAACTCAACATCGACTCGTTCTTTTTTTAATCTTAACTTTTAAGTTTAAAAACAAACTGTGATGTTGAATCCATTCATTCCTTTCAGAATGAGAGACACATAAAAACCTCCGAGCAACAAAAGAACCTGAAAAAGAGAGAAAATAGTGTCTTTGTTCCTTCGATGTACCATGTAATCCCAATCCTGGCGTTTGAACTGTCCGTGTTAACAAGCTGGACAGTCGCCCTCCGGTGAGCGTGGAGCAAATCTAAAATCCATTTCCAGTTTGGGTTTGGGAGATTGTTTTCCAATTCAACCCCAATCCAACTGGAACAAGCTTTTATTTCGTTTCTCATGCATGTCGAAGCGAACACCAAGAATTCGTCAGACGTCCTGGACGTATTCTCCATTGGGCGAGGAAACAAACCAACCATCCCGGATCAAAAAAGGGATTACCCCCTTTTTTTATGATCAATAATGCCATTTAGGGCTGCAACTAACGATTATTTTGGTGATCGATTAATCTGGCGATTATTGGCTCGATTAATCGATTAATCGGGTAAAATTGGCAACTTAATAAATAATAGTTTTTTGGCATTTTATTGAATGTAGTTATGCAAAATACAACTCATAACCACTTAAACAACACGTTGGGCTCATTCTAATAAGTAAAAACGTTAATCTTTGTGTGAAATAAAGAGGGAGAATATTATCATTTCTACAGCAAATATAAAATAATTAATTTACTTACTGTATACAGTAAAGGTAAATCAGAGCACCCATAAAATATGTTTTATAGTACTGGCTAAAAAAAACCTAAATTGTAAACTGTTGACCATCCAGGATCACATTTAAAAACAAGAAATCGTTAAAAGTTTTAGATTTGCAAATTTAACCTTGTTCAGAGGTATAGTACCAAACAAAAATGGCCGAGGTTAACATGAGTAAAAATACACAAAAAAACAATCAAGTTGTGTAATACGAAGTGCAGTTGACAGCAAAAACGTCCTAAACGATTAATCGATGACTAAATTAGTCGACAACTATTTCAATAATCGATTATAATCGATTAATTTGATTAGTTGTTTCAGCCCTAATGCCATTGAAATAAACTTGTATGATTAAAATATGACGTTTTACCAACCTTTGGGTACATGGAAGTGCGATAAAAGACACGGATGCATCTGAATGACTTTACCATCCTGTAACACCCCCTCGCGCCCGTCGCATACGTCCTCCATTACGAGTAGTCGTCATTTTTGCCCTTACACGCATCAAACTGTTAAAAACCACGCAGGAAAGTGCATCAACATCACATAAAGGAGTTTTATGAGATCCGTGAGCGTGTCCATGAGGACGGATTCATCTCGGGAGGGAGTGGTCGTTAACAGGAGGACCGTACAGGAAGTTTATGAATCATTAGTTGCTTTGTTAGTCTCGTGTAGCGACACTAAATTTCTTCTTTCTCCTTGTTTTTTATCTGAACGGTGTCCTTTACTGTCCTCACCCGCTGCTGGACCAATTGCTTTTCAGAGGAGATCATGCGGCGTGATAAGACTTTGTGGCCACCTATGGAGCTGGTTGGGGTGGCAGGGGACGGGGGGTTAGAGGGTAGGAAAGAGACGTAAAGCTCGGAGCAGCCGTACAGTAGAAAGAAGGCTTGTGTTGTTTAGAATAATGACTCTGTCCTTCAGCCTTTTCTCACAAAGGTGAATCAATGTTTCTTCCCGTGCTCGTTAGAACATGTTCAGGTGAAGATTGAATAGTTCTTTAAATGACACCTGATGGTGAGGGGAGGGTGATCACTCCACTTCACTAAACACAAGCCACTATCGGTCAGAACCAGCAGCTTTAAAAGGCTTTTTTAGGTTCCTTTGTGCAAGGTAAATGGACTTTGAATTATATGGCCTGCTTAATTTTGGTCAAATTTGGTCATAAATTTGTTCATACAGCTACTTCCGAGCACATTCAGAAATTTAAAACTGTGGCAAAGTGATGTTTTTTACATAGTTCGTTCATTTCTTTGTTGTCTTCTGCTCATTCGGGGCCGGGTCCTGGGGGGTAACAGATTCAGATGGCTAGCCCAGGATTCTTTCACTCCGGCTGCATCCTCCAGCTCACCCGAAAGGATTCTAAGGGACCACCCCATCTGGTTCCTCTCGACTCGGAGGAGCAATGGTTCTACTCCAAGGTCCTCCTAGATGCCAGAGCTCCTCCGTCTATCTCTGAGTGAGAGGCCAGCCACCCGGCAGAGGAAGATTATTTCGGCCATTTGTATCCACAATCTCATTCTTTCGGTCACCACCCACAGCTGGTTATCATGATGAGGGTAGGATCGTAGATCCTGGTTACCATGGTATGGGTAGGAACATAGGTCCTGGTTACCATGGTGAGGGTAATAATAATAATAATGCATTGAACTTATATAGCGCTTTTCTAGACACTCAAAGACTCTTTACATATATATGCATTATTCATTCACTCCATACAATCATTCACACACACAACATTCATTCCTGATGATGGGAGCTACCATGCAAGGCGCAGACCACTATCATCAGAAGCAACTGGGGGTTCGGTGTCTTGCTCAAGGACACCTTGGCATGGACTCTGGGCGGGGGATCGAACCTGCGACCTTCCGGTTACGGAGCAGTCGCCCTACCTACTGAGCCATCCCTCCCCCAAAGGGTAGGAACGTAGATCCTGGTTACCATAGTGAGGGTAGGAACGTAGATCCTGGTTACCATAGTGAGGGTAGGAACGTAGATCCTGGTTACCATGGTGAGGGTAGGAACGTAGATCCTGGTTACCATGGTGAGAGTAGGAATGTAGATCCTGGTTACCATGGTGAGGGTAGGAACGTAGATCCTGGTTACCATGGTGAGGGTAGGAACGTAGATCCTGGTTACCATGGTGAGAGTAGGAATGTAGATCCTGGTTACCATGGTGAGGGTGGGAACGTAAGAACCATATCAGATGGAAGCATTGGCTCAGTGGTAGAATGTCTGTCCCTGGAACAAGAGACGACGGTTTGATTCCGATTGGGCCCATGCCTAAATGTCACTGGAGCGGATGAATAACCCCAGTTGCTCCCACCATTGGTGCCATAAACACACACACACACACACACACACACACACACACACACACACACACACACACACACACATATTAACTTTAATCCGTCTTTTTTTTTTTTGATAACAATGAGGCTGTCTAGTGATGCGTTCATGGCACTTAGGACATTACAATATTTAATTAAAGATAACTAATATATTTTTTTTAATATGAAAAAATATTATGATATTATAATAGAACAGCTATTATAAATAATATAGAAAAAATATTCTACTGCCTTATAGGTAAGATAAATTATATTTAAACGTTCAAAGTAATAGTTTTTTTCATTGTTGTTACTTTTTTTTTAGGTTGAAGATGAGTCCATGAACGGAGCGTACTGCTTCCGGTTCACCGTTTAACTTCCAGGTCACGGTGTTGAAGTGTTTCTGCTTAAAAAGGCGGATCCTTTTTTCAACACTTTATCTCCTAAAAACTCCTCTTAAACTCATTCTTTACCCAAAACTCAAACAAGAATCAGTAAAATAACCAAAACGGATATTTATCCTCTTAAATAATCCTTATCTTTAAACTATAGTGGGATTTATTACGACGAAGAGTCCCAGCTTTAGCATTAGCTTGCTAACTTTTAACGATTCAAAGTTTCCCGTTTTTACCGTAAAAAAACCGGATTATTCAACGCGTCAAGATGGCAGATAAAGAACTAGTGTGGGCTTTGAAGAATGGAGACATAGATGACGTGAAAACGATGCTGAAAACGGTAAGAAAATGGATTTCTTTACGATTCTGACAGGTGGCTGCTAAGCTAACATGCTAGCAACATGCTAACAGGCTAATCCTCACTTAAAAACTATTTTTATTTCTTATTTTAAATTAAATCACTTTTAATTTTAATCATTTCTTCATTAATATTTACTCATAATTGTTTAAACTTGTTTATTTAAGCAAATTACGTTAAAACTAATAAATTAAAGTTACTAAAATGATTGTTTATGGTAATAAAAACGTGTATTTCTGATATTTTGTTCCATTTTGTGGATCAAAAAAACCTTTTAAAGCGGGGGAATTTATAGAGGGATCGGTGCGGCGTCCACATCAATCAGGATGCTGCATTGATTCTTGGCATGGGAACATGGATCTACGTTCCCAATGGTGATCCAGAGGTGTTCCCTGTCCAACTTTGAGATATAGTATCTCCAGAAGGTCCAGGGCCATCCTAAGGAAAGGCCCGAACCACCCCATCTGGCTTCTGTCTACCTGGATGACTGAGCTCCTCCCTCTATCTCAGAGTGAGAGCCCAGCCACCCTGCAGAGGAAGCTCATTTAAGCCGCTTGTATCCATGATCTTGTTCCTTCGGTCACCACCCACAGCTGGTTACCATAGTGAGGGTAAGAACATAGATCCTGGTTACCATGGTGAGGGTAGGAACGTAGATCCTGGTTACCATGGTGAGGGTAGGAACGTAGATCCTGGTTACCATGGTGAGGGTAGGAACGTAGATCCTGGTTACCATGGTGAGGGTAGGAAAGTAGATCCTGGTTACCATGGTGAGGGTAAGAACATAGATCCTGGTTACCATGGTGAGGGTAGGAACGTAGATCCTGGTTACCATGGTGAGGGTAGGAACGTAGATCCTGGTTACCATGGTGAGAGTAGGAACGTAGATCCTGGTTACCATGGTCAGGGTAGGAACGTAGATCCTGGTTACCATGGTGAGGGTAGGAACGTAGATCCTGGTTACCATGGTGAGGGTAGGAACATAGATCCTGGTTACCATGGTGAGGGTAGGAAGGTAGATCGTGATTACCTTGGTGAGGGTAGGAATGTAGATCCTGGTTACCATGGTGAGGGTAGGAAGGTAGATCCTGGTTACCATGGTGAGGGTAGGAAGGTAGATCCTGGTTACCATGGTGAGGGTAGGAACGTAGATCCTGGTTACCATGGTGAGGGTAGGAACGTAGATACTGGTTACCATGGTGAGGGTAGGAAAGTAGATCCTGGTTACCATGGTGAGGGTAGGAACGTAGATCCTGGTTACCATGGTGAGGGTAGGAAAGTAGATCCTGGTTACCATGGTGAGGGTAAGAACATAGATCCTGGTTACCATGGTGAGGGTAGGAACGTAGATCCTGGTTACCATGGTGAGGGTAGGAACGTAGATCCTGGTTACCATGGTGAGAGTAGGAACGTAGATCCTGGTTACCATGGTCAGGGTAGGAACGTAGATCCTGGTTACCATGGTGAGGGTAGGAACGTAGATCCTGGTTACCATGGTGAGGGTAGGAACATAGATCCTGGTTACCATGGTGAGGGTAGGAAGGTAGATCGTGATTACCTTGGTGAGGGTAGGAATGTAGATCCTGGTTACCATGGTGAGGGTAGGAAGGTAGATCCTGGTTACCATGGTGAGGGTAGGAAGGTAGATCCTGGTTACCATGGTGAGGGTAGGAACGTAGATCCTGGTTACCATGGTGAGGGTAGAAACGTAGATCCTGGTTACCATGGTGAGGGTAGGAACGTAGATCCTGGTTACCAAGGTGAGGGTAGGAACGTAGATCCTGGTTACCACGGTGAAGTTAGGAACGTAGATCCTGGTTACCATGGTGAGGGTAGGAACGTAGATCCTGGTTACCATGGTGATGGTAGGAACGTAGATCCTGGTTACCGTGGTGATGGTAGGAACGTAGGTCCTGGTTACCGTGGTGAGGGTAGGAACCTAGATCCTGGTTACCGTGGTGAGGGTAGGAACCTAGATCCTGGTTACCCCGGTGAGGGTAGGAACGTAGATCCTGGTTACCATGGTGATGGTAGGAACGTAGATCCTGGTTACCATGGTGAGGGTAGGAACCTAGATCCTGGTTACCACGGTGAAGGTAGGAACGTAGATTCTGGTTACCATGGTGAGGGTAGGTACCTAGATCCTGGTTACCATGGTGATGGTAGGAACGTAGATCCTGGTTACCATGGTGATGGTAGGAACGTAGATCCTGGTTACCATGGTGAGGGTAGGAACGTAGATCCTGGTTACCATGGTGAGGGTAGGAACGTAGATCCTGGTTACCACGGTGAAGGTAGGAACGTAGCCTCATGTGAGTTAGAATTTTTTTCCCTTTTTTTAAATTTTAGTATATTTTTTAACTAATTCCTCAAAACTTTGTTCTGTTTCATTTAAGGTTCTTTTCGTAATGCCAATGTTGTGCCAAGAAGTGACTTCCTGCCAAATTGCGTCACGCAAATCTCAAATCACAAAACATCTACAGAATAAAATGTAACTTTTTTTAGCCAAAAAACTTTTATTTTACTGTTGAAATCATGCAAAAAATGTCTGTCGTAGTTTTTTTTTTTTTAAATTAACATATTTGAAGATAATAATTTTTTGTGATCTCTTAATTTTCTGACCCACTTATCCCTAACGCAGTGCTTGGGGAGCCTATCCCAACTGATTTCAGGCGACACTCAGGATACACATTGAACAGGTCACCAGTCTGTTGCACGGCCACACACATAGACAACCATCCAAACAAACACACTCAATCATGGGGCACTTTCTCAGCGACCAATCGACCCAACGAGGGTGTGAGAAAGCTGGAAAAAACCCAGGCATACAAAGGTAGAACATGTAAACTTTACACAGAAAGCCCAACAATTCACGCCTTGTGTTCTTCTTCCAAAGTGTTGGAATTTTCTAGAGTTATTTTTTTACTAGTTAAGTTTTTTTTTTTTCAGAACACTTGAAATATAAACTTTTCAGGAACAAAAGACTAAATTTTTTTTGTCCGTTTAAGTCTTTTGTTTTTTTTTTTTTTGGGTGTGACCAGTAAAATGTTGGTTAAAAAAAGGAAAAAGTAACAAGTTAGGCTTGTTTACTCTTTTTTTTTTTTTTTAGTGCTATATTTTCCGGTCGATTGAGCGCACATGAGTATAAGCCACACCCACTACAATTTAAAAGAAAACATGTAACCAGCTGTGGGTGGTGACTGAAAGAATGAGATCGCGGATACAAGTGGCTGAAAGGAGCTCTCTCCGCTGAGTGGCTGGGCTCTCACTCTGCCATCTGAGAGGAGCTTGGTGTCGAGTTGGGTTTTCTTTTTTAAATCTTTTTTTTTTTTTTTTTACCCGTTGACCCCAAAACAAAATTTAAACGACACATAAAACGGGTTGGATGTGGTTTTTTGGTTAAAACCAGACAATTAAAAGTGTTTATTTATACTCTTCTGGAGGAAATGGCTGTGCTTTGGTCACAGCACGTTGTTATCGCAGCTGACCCACCCCCGTTACCTCCCTCTCCGTCTCTGATTTAGAAACTTTTTAACAACCCAGCGAGTCCCCACAAAGAAAACAAGCTGAGACAGGAAAGCACGGGTCTGAATTCCACCGCAGAGCGTTCATTAGAACCAATAAAAGATGAAATATCAGCCACCAGCAGAGAAATGATCTGCTGTGTGAGGGTAGGAACTCAGAGACACCTGTTGAATCCAGACCGTTTGGGATCTTTTTAAAGGCTTTAAATGAGATTAGCTCCTTCAGTTTAAAGACCTTGAGTAAACCAACCCGAGCTGCAGGGCACAGGGTTTAACGGGGCACGCCGATTAGGATTTAAAGGGTCTGAAACGAGACCATTTCAAAATTTTTTAGTTTGTATTTGAAACTTTTTTTTAATAAATAAAGAATCTAAGTTTGAAACGCTTCACTTGTCAGAAACCTGTTTCCGCAGAGACGGTAAATACAGGTCGGTTACGTCGTATTGGATAATAATGACGAAGCAGCAAGACCAATACTAGACAATGATGTTTGCAGATGACATTGTGATCTGTAGTGAGAGGAGGGGGGAAAAGCTGGAGAAGTGGAGGTTTGAAGATTAGTCAGAGTAAAACAATACATGTGTGTGAATGAGAGGGATCCAAATGTAAAAGTGAGGTTACAGGGAGAAGAGAGAAAGAAGGGGGAAGATTTTAAGTATCTAGGATCAACAGTACAGAGCAATGGAGAGTGTGGAAAAGAGGTGAAGAAGCGTGTGCAGGCAGGCTGGAACGGGTGGAGGAAAGTATCAGGTGTGATGTGTGACAGAGGAGTTTCAGCTAGAATGAAAGGAAAAGTGTACAAAACCGTGGTGAGAGCGGCCATGCTGATTGGTCTAGAGACAGTGTGGTGAGAGCGGCCATGCTGATTGGTCTAGAGACAGTGTGGTGAGAGCGGCCATGCTGATTGGTCTAGAGACAGTGTGGTGAGAGCGGCCATGCTGATTGGTCTAGAGACAGTGTGGTGAGAGCGGCCATGCTGATTGGTCTAGAGACAGTGTGGTGAGAGCGGCCATGCTGATTGGTCTAGAGACAGTGTGGTGAGAGCGGCCATGCTGATTGGTCTAGAGACAGTGTGGTGAGAGCGGCCATGCTGATTGGTCTAGAGACAGTGGCACTGAAGAAAAGACAGGAAGCAGAGATGGAGGTAGCAGAGATGAAGATGCTGAGGATCTCTTTCTCTCGTTTAGTTTGACTTAAAGTCAAACTAAACAGATTCCTCCGAGAGCTCGTCATCCTGTTCTGTTTGCTGTAATCTGATCTCCCCTTACTCACACTTGCATTTTTAATGATCTCAACCTGTAGCCTAAAAAGTGAAATCAGACATTGTGCTGAACAAAAAGCAAAATCACATTAAAAAAATAAAAATTCTCATCGATCGTTTCACAATAATAAAATAATTCAGTGCCGATCGGGCAGATTTTTGCTGATTTTTGAGCGATTTTTAACTAATTTAATCAATCAGCGAACAAATCAGTCGGGATTTATTTCTGATAAATTAAAACAACCCGTTAAAATCCCCAAAATAATGAGACCTGACCGTTTAAATCCTCGAATGAGGATTCTAAACTTCATTCCAAATGAATCTAACAAAGTTTTAATGTCCAGCGGAACGATCGGGATTCATCCGGCCTCGATCAGATCATCAAACGTGATCCCTGCAGCGATCACGATGACCGAGGGGGGGCTTTTCCATTTGGAAGCAGCCACGTCCGTCATTTCACACCCCCTTCCTGTAATTTCCCCCGAGCTTTAGAAAGTATTTTACATTTTATTTCCCTCTCTGAAAATCAAACGTAATTTTCCGAGCCGTTTGAAGCGGTAACATTCGGAGGGGGGGGGTCGGAGATGAGAAATGATCTCCGTCACGTGGAACTCGACCTCTTCTAAGGTTTGTGATGAAGGTGAACGAGGCGGACGCGGTGATTCACAAACAAATAAAGACATTTTTAACCTAATAAAAGGAAGTTTAAGGGAAGATTGAACTTGTGGAGTGTTGGAAGTCGTCCTGACGGAGCCGGATCCGTCCTGTGGGAGCCGATAAGACCCCGTTATCACCCACCCTATAAAATATGGATCACGAGCAGAGAAGGACACCATGATTAAAGTCCAGGGTGGCTGCTTTCCTCACGTCTGCTATTATCTCTTCTTTTTTATTCCTTGCCGGCTCCTTCAGGATGAAACACTCACGGACAAAGAATGGACTCGAGCCGTCGGAGCATCCGGAAAATTTTTTATGAACCCAATATTTCATCTGTTTGAAATTAAATCAACTGTTTCTGCTCAATTTTATCTTAAAAAGTGGATCAAATCAGAAGAACTTGATCCGGTTTTTATTTTCTAAAGTGTTACCTCACCAGGGAGGCGCTTGGGGGGCATCCTGACCAGATGCCCAAACTACCCCATCTGGCTCCTCTCAAACTGGAGGAGGAGCGGCTCGACGCCGACCTCCTCACCCGATTTCTGAGTGGGAGCCCAGCCACCCTGTGGAGGAAGCTCATTTCGGCCGCCTGTATGCGCAATCTCATTCTTTTGGTTGCCACCCACAGCTGGTTACCATGGTGATGGTAGGAACGTAGATCCTGGTTACCATGGTGAGGGTAGGAACGTAGATCCTGGTTACCATGGTGAGGGTAGGAACGTAGATCCTGGTTACCATGGTGAGGGTAGGAACGTAGATACTGGTTACCATGGTGAGGGTAGGAACGTGGATCCTGGTTACCATGGTGAGGGTAGGAACGTAGATCCTGGTTACCATGGTGAGGGTAGGAACGTAGATCCTGGTTACCATGGTGAGGTTAGGAACGTAGATCCTGGTTACCATGGTGAGGGTAGGAACGTAGATCCTGGTTACCATGGTGAGGGTAGGAATGTAGATCCTGGTTACCATGGTGAGGGTAGGAACATAGATCCTGGTTACCATGGTGAGGGTAGGAATGTAGATCCTGGTTACCATGGTGAGGGTAGGAACGTAGATCCTGGTTACCATAGTGGGCGTAGGAACGTAGATCCTGGTTACCATGGTGAGGGTAGGAACGTAGATCCTGGTTACCATGGTGAGGGTAGGAACATAGATCCTGGTTACCATGGTGAGGGTAGGAACGTAGATCGACTTGTAAATTCAGAGCTTTTCTTTTCGGCTCAGCTCTCTTTTTACCACGATGGACCGATGCAGTGTCCTAGTTATTGCTGATGCCACACCGATCCGCCTATCAATCTCCTGCTCAATCCTTCCCCCACTCGTGAACAAGACCCCGAGATACTTAAACTCCTCCACTTGGGGCAGGACCCTCTCCCTGACCCGCAGGGCGCATTTCACCCTTTTCCTGGATTTTGTTCTAATAGCTTTAATTCCGAAATCCGATCTGGACTAAAAAATCTCAGCTCTAATCCAACTTGATCTCCATCCCGCCCCGACCACTTTTCAAGAACTACAAATATAACTTCCGCAAATGATCCCAAAGAGTGGACGACGGTCGCCATGGTGATTCTGGTTGACACATTGACCTGTCGAGGAATTGTTTATAACTCGTATCGATCTTTGATTAATATTTCAAGACGTAGTCGCACATCAATGAATTGTTTAGAAATGATCTTTGGTCTTTTATTTTGTAATGTTCACATTGTTGGTTTCAGTTGCGTCACTTCCTGTGTATTTTCAACAGACGAGGCAACAAGGCAGCCACAGAATCTGCAGCGTAATTCTTCATTTTTACAGTTAGAATAAAGGAATCAATGTCTTTTTAATTCTGTTCTTAATGAATTGTAATTAAACGTACAAATTACACGATTCGTCACTTTATTTTGAAAGGACTTAAGCGTGGTGTGGACGGTCCTTACACCGTGATGAGAGCGCTACAATCAGGACTCACGTCAGCCATTGTTGATGTCTCTCCATCTGATGAAGAGATTTTAGTAAAACTGATCACAGTTAGTCAGTACTAACTATAAATGAACTGATGGTGACAAATTCTTGTAAAAGTGAAATCACCCAAACCACAAGGGATTATAATGAAACTGGCTATAGTTACTCAGCACCAAGGAGACAAATGGTTCCACATCTTCTTTTTTTTGTTTTTTAAGGAGTTCAAAGAAAAAAAAAAACTGTTTATAGATGATGTTTAAAAAATAAAAGTCCAATTATAATCTTTCTGTCTGATGAGGTGATAACGAACATGTATGTGTTTCTTCTTTCTTTAGACCGAGGACGTGAACCGGACCCTGGACGGAGGGAGGAAGCCTCTTCACTACGCTGCCGACTTTGGTCAAAAGGAAGTGGTGGAGTTCCTCATTTCTATGGGCGCAGATGTTAATGTAAGCGTCTCCAGCTTCGTCTCATTCTTTTTTTTGCATTCATTTGCATACAGACTGCGGTTGCCATGACGACTGAGTGTCTGCTTTCTTTTCTAGTAACATGTTTTGGAATGACACATGTGACCCATTCAGGAGTTAGTTTTTAGCTTTAAAGGTTTGTTTCTTCCGCCAAGGCTGTCCTTTTTTTTACCGATTCCTACCCTACCCTCACCATGGTAACCAGGTTCCACGTTCCTACCCTCACCATGGTAACCAGGTTCCACGTTCCTACCCTCACCATGGTAACCAGGATCTACGTTCCTACCCTCACCATGGTAACCAGGTTCCACGTTCCTACCCTCACCATGGTAACCAGGATCTATGTTCCTACCCTCACCATGGTAACCAGGATCTACGTTCCTACCCTCACCATGGTAACCAGGATCCACGTTCCTACCTTCACCATGGTAACCAAATTCTATGTTCCTACCCTCACCATGGTAACCAGGATCTACGTTCCTACCCTCACCATGGTCACCAGGATCTACGTTCCTACCCTCACCATAGTAACCAGGATCTACGTTCCTACCCTCACCATGGCAACCAGGATCTACGTTCCTACACTCACCATGGTAACCAAGATCAACGTTCCTACCGTCACCATGGTAACCAGGATCTACGTTCCTACCCTCACCATGGTAACCAGGATTTACGTTCCTACCCTCACCATGGTAACCAGGATTTACGTTCCTACCCTCACCATGGTAACCAGGATCTACGTTCCTACCTTCACCATGGTAACCAAGTTCTATGTTCCTACCCTCACCATGGTAACCAGGATCTACATTCCTACCCTCACCATGGTAACCAGGATCTACGTTCCTACCCTCACCATGGTAACCAGGATTTACGTTCCTACCCTCACCATGGTAACCAGGATTTACGCTCCTACCCTCACCATGGTAACCAGGATCTACGTTCCTACCCTCACCATGGTAACCAGGATCTACGTTCCTACCTTCACCATGGTAACCAAGTTCTATGTTCCTACCCTCACCATGGTAACCAGGATCTACATTCCTACCCTCACCATGGTAACCAGGATCTACGTTCCTACCCTCACCATGGTCACCAGGATCTACGTTCCTACCCTCACCATAGTAACCAGGATCTACGTTCCTACCCTCACCATGGCAACCAGGATCTACGTTCCTACACTCACCATGGTAACCAAGATCAACGTTCCTACCGTCACCATGGTAACCAGGATCTACGTTCCTACCCTCACCATGGTAACCGGGATTTACGTTCCTACCCTCACCATGGTAACCAGGATCTACGTTCCTACCCTCACCATGGTAACCAGGATCTACATTCCTACCCTCACCATGGTAACCAGGATTTACGCTCCTACCCTCACCATGGTAACCAGGATCTACGTTCCTACCCTCACCATGGTAACCAGGATCTACGTTCCTACCTTCACCATGGTAACCAAGTTCTATGTTCCTACCCTCACCATGGTAACCAGGATCTACATTCCTACCCTCACCATGGTAACCAGGATCTACGTTCCTACCCTCACCATGGTCACCAAGATCAACGTTCCTACCGTCACCATGGTAACCAGGATCTACATTCCTACCCTCACCATGGTAACCGGGATTTACGTTCCTACCCTCACCATGGTAACCAGGATCTACGTTCCTACCCTCACCATGGTAACCAGGATCTACATTCCTACCCTCACCATGGTAACCAGGATCTACTTTCCTACCCTCACCATGGTAACCAGGATCTACTTTCCTACCCTCACCATGGTAACCAGGATCTACGTTCCTACCCTCACCATGGTCACCAGCTGTGGGTGGTGACCGAAAGAATGAGATCGCGGATACAAGAGGCCGAGATGATCCTCCTTTGCAGGATGGCTGAGTTCTCACTCAGAGATCGGGTGAGAAACCAGCCATCCGGGAGGAGCTTGGTGCAGAGCCGCTCCTCCTCCAGGTCGAGAGGAGCCAGATGGGGTGGTTCAGGCATCTGGTCAGGATGCCCCTGAGGGCCTCGCGGTGAGGTGTTTCGGGCACGTCCCACCGGGAGGAGACCATGGGGCAGACCCCGGACCCGCTGGAGAGACTATGTCTCGGGATCCTTCCGGGTGAGCTGGAGGATGCAGCCGGGGTGAGAGAAGCCTGGGCTTCCCGTTTGAGGTTGTTGCCCCTGCGACCCGGCCCCGGATGAGCGAAAGATGACGAAACGGATAAAGAAAAAGCGAAAATACCTCAAACAAAAAAGTGAATCAATGCATCAAATGAAATTAATGTGATTAAATTGATTGATTTTGTTCATTTTCCAGCTTTAATTTACACTCATCTAGGTTTTTCCTCGTGTTCTTTCTCCCCGTAGGCTCTCGACCGTCATGATTTGACTCCGCTGATCTGTGCCATCTTCGAGGGTCATTTACAATGTGTTCAGATCCTGCTAGAAAAGGTGGGTAGCCTCTTTCACTCCCTCATCTCTCCACGTTGCCTTCCACCCATCAGTACCAATGCCGTGAGGCTTGTGATGAGCTGACCCTCTGGACAATAGACCCTTTAACAGAGGGCTGTGGAGTCCGTGCTGGAATGTTCACAGAGACACAGCCCGCTCCCCCGGCTTCTGTCATCCTCATGTATTGTTTCATTCTTCACCGTATTTAGACGTCAGTGTGTGAATGCTTATTTTTTTACACGTTTAAAACCACTTTCCACTCAACCCGTTTGGGCCTGCTCACCCAAATGTTAATTCTTATTTTAAAAAAAAGCTTTCAGTTCTTCTGCTTGTGTTTTACATAAAAATAAAGCAAAGAATCTCCACTTTTTTTTCGGGAAATATGCAAATGAACAGTTCATTTGAAATTTTTTTTAACTACATCTGAATATTTATTTGCATTTCTCTCCGACGGCATTGGATGGAATGGGGTGGGCAAAGTTTTTGATTCATGGGCCACATTGAGCTCTAACATTTGACAAAGGGGCGCAGATGGATGGCATGCTTTGGAAACCTCACCTCATTGGAGAAAAATCTTGGGATTTGGGGAAAACGTGCTTTAATTTCCGATCAAAATGAAAAAAGCATTAAAACAAAATCTCTTATTTTGAAATGAGTTTTTAAAAACTGAAAAACAAATGAATAACTATTTTATTTTGAAAGTCTTTGATCCTTCAGGAAGTCATCATCACTCTCCTCATTTTTTTTTTTCAAAACATTAAGCATGTTAAATTTAAAATCTAGCGCTTAAAAAAACGTGGATCTAACGCGCTACATTGAACATTTAGCGCTAGATTTTGGACGTATAGTGACACCAATGGCCTTACATATTGGCGCACAAGGTTTGAAATCTAATGTGCTTGTTTACGTGCGAACTCAATGACTTTCTGTAACAGCGCACGGTTTATTTTGATACAGACACACACATTTTAATGGGAACAGTGTTGTTGTTTTCTCAACAAAGCCAATATATCTAGAGCACTGTCTAGTGACGAAACATTAGAACTGTAGGAAAATAAAACATTAAAATGGTTTATTTAATTTTCTGAAATCCGGCGGGCCGGATTTAAATATATAACGGGCCACATGTGGTCCACGGGCCGTGGTTTGCCCATACCTCGGATTGTTTATGATTAACTTTTTGGCTCTAAAATGCTTGTAAGTTTTAAGATGCAGACAGAAGATTAATAACTTAGTCAGATTAGCGGCCGAAATGAGCTTCCTCCGCAGGGTGGCTGTGCTCTCACTCAGAGATCGGGTGAGGAGCTCTGCCATCCGGGAGGAGCTTGGTGTCGAGCCGCTCCTCCTCCAGGTCGAGAGGAGCCAGATGGGGTGGTGCGGGCGAGGTGTTTCGGGCACGTCCCACTGGGAGGAGACCAAGAGGCAGACCCCGGACCTGCTGGAGAGACTATGTCTCACAGCTGGCCGGGGAACGACTTGGGATCCTTCTGGGTGAGCTGAAGGATGCAGCCGGGGAGAGAGAGGCCTGGGCTACCCGTTTGAGGCTGTTGCCCCCGCGACCCGACCCCGGAACAAGCGGAAGATGACGGAACGGAACAGATCCCTCATAATCCACAGCGATCCATATTTGCTGCAGGTGTCCAGATTTGGTAGTTATTACAGCTAAAAGTTATTAATTTTTATCCAAAGGTGTGTCGACCAGAGAAACGGAATTAGAGACTCCTTTTTTACTTGTCAGACAAGGATGGTACACTCCAACTGGTTTACCATGGTGTCTACAAAAGAACTGCATCCCTGTCTCCTTTATTTACACAGCTGTTGAGGTAGTGGGGAAAACTAAAAGCTGTGTTTTTAAATAGTGATGGAGACAAAGGGTAAACTGTTATGGGTTTTACAAAGTAGTGGGAAAAACAAAAAGCAATGTTTTTAAATATGTTTTTACATAGTAGTAGGGATCAAAGAACTCTGTGTGGTGCAGCTTGGGAGTCACATTAAACAAAAAGACACTTTTAAAGGATAAAAGTAACAAAAAAGAATTGTTTATTTTAATGTATGATCTCTCTCTTGTGTCCCTGAAAGAGAAATTTCTAGTACACAGCTTGATCAAAGCTCACTAGGACACGTCCTTATGTGCTTTTGGATTGATTTGAAGTTCATTTTGTTCCATTTTAAAAGTCTTGAAGATCTTCTAGTTGTTAAAGAGTTCTTGCAAAAAAAGATCCTCCAAGATCATTTTTTTTCGGTCATGACGTCAATATGTGAGAACATTTTGATCAGTTTCATTTTGTGCTTCTACATACTTCTCCTTCCTCTTTCTGGATTTCCCATCAGAGGTCGTTCGCCATAGCAAGTCAGTTTCTTCCATCTAACCCTATCTTCTACATCCTCTTCAGTCACACCAACTATCTTCATGTCTTCCTTCACTGTATCCATGAACCTCCTCTTTGGTCTTCCTTTAGTCCTCTTTCCTGGTGGTTCCAAACCCAGCATCCTCTCTCTCTTCTCTGCACATGTCCAAACCAACTCAGTCTGGCCTCTCTGACTTTAAAACCTCTAACATGTGCTGTTCCTCTGATCCTGTCCATCCTGGTCACTCCCAGAGAGATCCTCAGCATCTTCATCTCTGCTGCAAACATCTCTGCTTCCTGTCTCTTTTTCAGTGACACTGTCTCTGGACCAAAGCGTTACTTGGCGAGAATTTTGCCAGAGTTTGTTTGAAAGTTTTAACCACACGTCTGTTTCTGTTTTTACTATTTTTAATAGTTCTGTTCAGTGACCTTAAAAACCACATTCAAATGTCAGATAAGCTCCTTCTGACACACACACACAGTGTCATCAAAGCTCCTCTATAAATGAGTAAGCAGCTGCGTGCTTACTTCCCAAAAATAGCTGCATTATTCGTACTAAAATAAAACGGAGCGTGTGAACGTTGGTAACGGGATGAAGAGTTTGACAGAAAAATTTAACGTGCACTTTTGATCAAGTGTGAGCTTGTTCGTTACGTTAGAAGACCAATCAAACTTCTCGTAGATCACGGGTAGTTTCTGTCCAAACCTGTGTGAAGTCACTCGCTCATCCATCCAATCCTACGGCGTTATATTCCCGCTGAAAATGAGAAATTTTGTAAATGCATTTAAATAGTTTGCTGTGCTCACTCTAGCGTCAAAAAATCATTAGCCACTGTGGCTAATCCAGTTTAATTTTCACTAGCCACATTGAATTTTTGTTAGCCACAAATTCTTTTTCAGTTATGATATGCTCTGTGTCTTAACATGTTAGTTTGTGGTTAACACTAAATGTACATACGCTTTTTAGCTTTTGTCTTAGCACACACACTTTCTGCGCGCAAGCAGCGCTTTGGTAGGGGATGAGGCGCAGCAGCACCAGGCGCTGCTTATTGATTAGAGTTAACAACTTGCTCCACGTCACAGACTCCGAAAATCTCCAATAACATTTGAAAACGCAGCTAGATTGAAGCTTTAAAAGAAAAAAACTCGAAAATTTGAGCGACTCTAGCGTCTCGGTCTAGGCCTGAATACTCGTTAAATGTAGCCTCAAAGTTGTTGAGTTGACAATACGGACTTCATTTTATTTCCTACACACCTGGCGGTCGATATGAAATCAGTCCGCGGGTTACAAGAAGACCGCAAGAAGATCCAGTGGTTGGGCACCCCGGGTATAGAGTGCGCACTTGAGGAGATCTCCGTCAAGTTTCAGTAAAAAAAAAAAAAGTCCTGAACCACTTAGCCTGAACAGATCGTGAGTCATTACGATCATACTTCTTTTAACTGATACATCTGATACATTTTCTCTGTTTGGATTTGAGTTTTTTTGCGCCGAAATAGAATGCAATTAAATTCTGCTTTGGTCGTGAACTCGCCAGCTGGCTGAAAACTCCAGGCTGCAAATCTCGTGTTACTTGTGCGTGATGATCAGGTACCCGTTTTAGTATGATAATCGGGACTAGTGTAAATGTTGTTGTTTCATAACACCAGCTGACGCTCGCGACCAACGGTAGGCAATATGGATTCCAATGTTAATCACTGTCGAAATTACAATCTGTTGATTCATCTAAAATCAGATTCGCCACAGACCGGCAGAGTGGCGAATTATACAGAATTTTATTTAGCCACACTGAAATAAAATTCGCATTTGCGAACGTGGCGAGCGGCTAGCTTGAGCCCTGGTTTGTTATATTTTCTGTTTGCCATTTTTAAACATGCGTACTAGCTTTTATCAACAATGTAAAGCTAGAACACTTTTACACCTTAATGTTAAAAAAGCTAGCGAATATTTTTATTTATATTCTTGTTTTGGTGCTGGACTCAATCTGAGTGAGGGCGGATCGTTTTTTTTTTTTTTTTTTTTAATCGATGTCTTGTGAGAGGATAATCTTGCCCAATTAAATCAGCAACTAATAAACCAGTGAGGACCTGATTAACGTTAACAAATCAAGCACATGTTCAAGATGAAAAAGGTCTGTTTCTGCTTTCTTCCTCCATGACGGAGCGGAACGAGTCAAACACCTTTTACCTGCCCTGTACGTCTGTTGTTACATTGTAGTGCCTTCAAGGAAACTCTGTATATTTGAGGACTTAGCGGAAAGGACCAATTACAGCTTAGTCAGTTACGATGTCTCGTTAGATGAACCGTTTCGATTGGCCGATCAATAAATCTGTCAGACTTAGCAAAACATGTGTGTCTTGTGATTTAAAAGCAATGTGTGCTGCATTACACCGCAGCAGGCTGCCAGGACGGTGCCAATGGTGGGAGAAACGGGGGGTTTGGAGCCTTTCCCAAGGACCGTAGACATAAGCTCAGTAGGATTCGATTCCACGAACATCCGGAGGACTTCTGGTCCAAGGGTGAACGTTCTACCAGTGAGCTATGGTTTAAATAAGAGGGGGAGGAGTGCAGTACCCAAGAGGAGCGTCAGAGCATCAGCCATGTGCACGGAAAAACTTTTTGCTCAGGTTATTTTACGGGCGTTGCAGAAAAAAAAAAATCCACAGTGAAAAACAATCTAGCGTTCAACGAGAGCCTGGAAATTTCTCCCAATAGAAAACCATTTTAGAAAAAATGTTAAACTTGGTTTAAGTTTTGATTTTGTAAATCTCTCTGATTCTATTGGACCGTATTTTGGTCATCACATCACCTTCCACCGCGTCCACATCTTGGTAGGAGTTCAGGTTCCGTTCTGGAATTAAGTTTCTCACTCCCAGTCTCATGTTTACTGACCAGTCAAGCCAGAACCAGCTTCATAAATACCGTCTCTTTTGAAAATCAGAACCTTTAGTGGTTGCATGAGATGAGGCTTGACGCCATGGCTCATCTGAACTGGGATTACAGTGGGGAAGAGGATTTCAGTGGTTTTGCTGGAGCGCTTTTCTTAAGCGCTGACAAGAATTAACACCCAGATGCAGCCAGAAGGTCATCGGTCACCACAGGGAGCAGATGTTCCTGTCAGCCTCTACATGACGGGATTATCTCCGAGCCGCGCCGGCTAGCTCCACCTGTAACGCTTCAGCCACCAGAGCAGTGGAGCCTTCTGGGAATACTGGGTTAGGAAGTCACTGCCTCCAGCTGCAAGCTGCACAATAAGAAAGAAAAGATGTTATTTATCGGAGTCCGTCTACCGCCACACACACACACACACACACACACACACACACACACACACACAGGGATTACACAAACATCCTTTTCATCTAAGAGGAACTCAGCAGGAGTTATTACATTAGCTCACTTCCTGTTTGCTCTTTTTTATCTTGAACTTCTCCGTCCACCCTTCCTGGATCCGCAGCAGGGATCGATTGTCCCGAGGCAAAAACGAGGAGTAAACATGAGCTTCTGAGTTCTAACATGATGAGTTGATTAGATGAAGTGGGTGGCATCCGAGACGTGGCACAGTTTTTTACTTTTGACGTCCCTGTATCTCAACAAGGGTTCCAGACAGAAGTAATCAAACAAGAATAAATTATCAGCACAATAATAACCAGTCTTTATCTGACCTACAAACTGATCAGATGAGTTTAAATGTACAAAAGAAATATTAAAAATTATTCAAATATTGGTCAAAGCTTCTGCACGTCACGTTTTTTTACACACGACTTTTGAAGGGCGACTTTTAAGACACTTTTAGGTTAAAAAGTGGGTGGAAAAACTTTCATTTACGTTCTAGCATGTTCGTTTTAGAAAGATAGTCACCACCCACAGCTGGTGATCCTAGGAGATGCTAGGAACGTAGATCCTGGTTACCACGGTGAGGGTAGGAACGTAGATCCTGGTTACCATGGTGAGGGTAGGAACATAGATCCTGGTTACAATGGTGAGGGTAGGAACATAGATCCTGGTTACCATGGTGAGGGTAGGAACATAGATCCTGGTTACCATGGTGGGGGTAGGAACGTAGATCCTGGTTACCATGGTGAGGGTAGGAAAGTAGATCCTGGTTACCATGGTGAGGGTAGGAACGTAGATCCTGGTTACCATGGTGGGGGTAGGAACATAGATCCTGGTTACCATGATGGGGGTAGGAACATAGATCCTGGTTACCATGGTGAGGGTAGGAACATAGATCCTGGTTACCATGGTGAGGGTAGGAACGTAGATCCTGGTTACCATGGTGAGGGTAGGAACATAGATCCTGGTTACCATGGTGGGGGTAGGAACATAGATCCTGGTTACCATGATGGGGGTAGGAACATAGATCCTGGTTACCATGGTGAGGGTAGGGACGTGGATCCCGGTTACCATGGTGGGTGTAGGGACGTGGATCCCGGTTACCATGGTGAGGGTAGGAACATAGACCCTGGTTACCATGGTGAGGGTAGGAACATAGATCCTGGTTACCATGGTGAGGGTAGGAACATAGATCCTGGTTACCATGGTGGGGGTAGGAACATAGATCCTGGTTACCATGGTGAGTGTAGGAAAGTAGATCCTGGTTACCATGGTGAGGGTAGGAACGTAGATCCTGGTTGCCATGGTGAGGGTAGGAACGTAGATCCTGGTTGCCATGGTGAGGGTAGGAACGTAGATCCTGGTTACCATGGTGAGGGTAGGAACATAGATCCTGGTTACCATGGTGAGGGTAGGAACATAGATCCTGGTTACCATGGTGAAGGTAGGAACGTAGATCCTGGTTACCATGGTGAGGGTAGGAACGTAGATCCTGGTTACCACGGTGATGGTAGCAAAGCAGCCACTTTGGGTAGAACCCTGTCCCTGACCTGCAGGGGGCATTCTGTTTTATTCTATTTTTTAATCGTAGTATATTAATTCATCAATGGGGAAATTACGTTTTTATTTACTGGGCCACTTGGGCATGGGCCCCGTGGGAATCAAACCGGCTTCTAGTCCAATGACAGACACTGAGCCAACTTGTATTTTGCTTGTGAGAGACGCCATCACAGCTCCACCTGGTCGTTTTAGGACGTTGTGTATGCATCACATCATTAAACGTTCTAAAGGCATGCACGGGGCAGGATGGAGATCAAGTTCTCTTATCCCTGAGATTTATAACGATTGTGATTTAGGAAGCTTGGGTTACACAAGGAGAGTTACAGTGGTTTGATAAATCCCAAAAATCCAGGTAATTCTTAGTAAATGAGACCCAAATGTGAGTTACGGATTCAGCAGGCGTTTGGAACGTTCTCTGCTCCACTAGTTCATCTCTCTCTAAAAGATGTATTCCATCCAGAGCCTGCATGTATGAAGGTATTGATTTTCTCTGTAAGAAAAGGTCAGTACCTCCTGGCCAGCGTGAGCGTGTATACCTGAGAGACCTTTCAGTGGCCTAATGAAAACTTAATGGACACGTTGGCAGGCCGTGGCATTACGTTACCGACCCCACGCTGGCAGATCCAGGACCAGAGAAACCGGTGTCCGCCGGTAAACAAACTGTAGAAGGTTCAGACAGAGAGGTTATTATTTATGGTGGAGAAAAAGCTCATTACTGTAAGTGGTGTCAGAGGCGGACAGACATGTTCATACTGTAACCGGAGCACAGCGGAGAATCATTTGATCTCTCACAGAGACCGGCACGCGGCGGGTCTCCACAAGAAACCCTGAAATCCATCTGAAAGAAATAGTTTTTTTCTTCTTCAAAAGGTTTTAAAGGGTTTTCGTTTCATTATTATTTTCCGGTCAAAGTTTTTTAGTAAATTAGTGATGATTTTAATCAGTTTGTAACCGACGCTCTGGAAGAGGTTGAGAATATGATTAAAGGTAAAGGGTCGTTTAATTCTTGATTAAAATAATTTACTAAGAATAAAAGACTCAAATTCTCACTTTTTTTTGGTGTCATCCACAAATTTGAGGTTACAGGGAGAAGAGATAAGATTTTAAGTATCTAGGATCAACAGTCCAGAGCAATGGAGAGTGTGGAAAAGAGGTGAAGAAGTGTGTGAAGGGGAATGCAATAGCTCTGTGGTAGAATGTTCCCCCTTGGACCGGACGTTCGCCAAGTCGAATCCCACTAAGTTTACGTCTAGGGTCCTTGGGGAACACACCCTAACCCCCCCATTTCACCCACCATTGGGGCCATCCTGGCAGCCTGCTGCGGTGTAATGCAGCACACAAATTTCATGTCGAGGGACAAAAGTTTTAAAAGATATTTAAACAGAATGTTTGAACAATAAGAAAGCAGAGGAGTGGCAAGGAAAAGACAGACGTCATGATGAGGTTCCTTCTTTTTTTTTCTCCCTTCTTGTGTCCATCGACCCTCAAACCTTGACATACTTGGATCCCTCAGTTTGAAACAAGACTTCCTCTCAACTTGGAATCAACCCGCCACCCTAATCTGATTGGGTCCCGCGGTCCCAATCTCCAGGTCCTCATTTATAAAGATTTACGTAAATCTTTAATCTGAGCTATTGTTTTACACAACTTGACCTTCATAGGTCATGGCTGTGACAAATCTCGCTGTCCCGCCTCAAACACGTTTTTAGAACAACAAATATGGATCATTCCAGTGTCCTGACGAGATCTGTGACCATAAAAACCTGCGAATTTGCGCCTCTGCACATGCCCAGATTGCTCCCCTTCCAGATAATTTAACCATCGAGATCTGCGACCTGCCAGACTTCTCTTGAAGTTAGCGTTCGGGTTAGTTTTCGGGACTCCGATCAAGATCTGTGACCGGTCCTATATCTCGATAGAACACCGCCAATGAGGTGATGAATATGCAATGGTTTCCAGTACAAAAGATTGTGAAGCTGTGCCGTGGTAGTGTCTCCCATAAGGAAAAGACACGTGGAGGCGGTCACTTTTTTTTAAAAGAGTATTTTATTTAAAGTAACCAAGCAGCACTCTGTCCAATAGTTTATGTTAAAATAAATATTTGGTTAGATGAACAGACACATTAGTTTTTGGAACTCCGATCGATCGAGATCGGTCGCAGATCTCGATAGAACACCGACAATTAGTTTTGCAACAAAAAAAAACAATCTTAATTTTTGTTTACCGTTACAACCCGTGTGTTTTCTAATTGTTTCCTCACTGCTTCAAATGCTTCATTTCACTGTCCTCAGTGCACTTCACATTCTGTCCACAGGTGGCGTCTTTTCCCCACTTCTTGGAATTTGCAAATGGACACTTTTAACTTTGCTTAGACCAGAGCTCCCCCACCTCTCCTCCGCTACGAACCGGTTTAGTGTCTGATAATATTTTCACGGACCGGTCTAAAGGTGATAAGACCAGCCTGAAAAAATGTTTTTTTTTCAAAAAATAAATGGTAAACTTAAATCCTTTTTGTCTTCACAAGAAAATTTATTAGCAGCGTCTTTATAACACGGAAACATTCTCTCTGCTCGAACGCACTCTGGTTGCGTTGGTAACGGTAAATATACCTTCAAAATAAAGGACATCACAAAAACAAAGTGAATAAAAATACCAGTTAGTCTCCTTCACAGTAAGACTAGATCAATCAGAGTTCTGAATTTGTTTTGCTGGAACCAGACAGTCCCATTTTGACCTGAAACCTGAAGAGTGTTTCTAAAGTCCAGTCTGCTTCGTAACTCTGTATCCGGTCACTTTTCAAATTAAAACATCGTCATTAAGAATCAAGAAAACCTCAACACCTTCTATGCCAGGTTTGATGTCTCACTCTCCTCCCCCCTCACTGATCAACAACCTTCAGACACTTTGAAGCCACTCCCATCCCCCACCCAATTAACAACAGAGGTCACTCCAGCTGACCAGCCCTCCCCCTCCACTGCTTTCTTGGTGACAAAACAGGATGTGCTCAAGCTCTTCCGCAAGCAAAACCCTCGGAAAGCTTCGGGCCCAGATGGTGTCTCCCCGGCCACCCTGAAACACTGTGCTGAGGAACTGTCTCCAGTTTTCACAGACATTTTCAACACCTCGCTGAAGACATGCCACGTTCCAGCCTGCTTCAAGCGGTCCACCATCGTTCCTGTTCCCAAGAAGCCCCGTATCACTGGACTTAATGACTACAGGCCTGTGGCACTTACGTCTGTAGTCATGAAGTCATTCGAACGCCTGGTCCTCCCTCATCTCAAGCACTTCACCTCTCCCTCTCTGGACCCTCTGCAGTTTGCCTACAGAGCCAACAGGTCTGTAGACGACGCTATCAACCTGGCCCTCCACTTCACCCTGCAGCACCTGGACTCCCCGGGAACCTATGCCAGGATCCTGTTTGTGGACTTCAGCTCTGCATTCAACACCATCCTCCCTACCCTGCTTCAGGACAAGCTCTCTCAGCTCAACGTGCCTGACTCCACTTGCAGGTGGATTACTGACTTCCTAACAGACCGGAGGCAGTGCGTGCGGCTGGGGAAGAATGTCTCCACCTCTCGGACTATCAACACAGGATCTCCACAGGGCTGTGTCCTCTCTCCCCTGCTCTTCTCCCTGTACACCAACTCCTGCACTTCCAGCCATGACTCTGTCAAACTGATCAAGTTTGCAGATGACACCACACTCATTGGGCTCATCTCTGATGGCGATGAGTCGGCCTACAGGATGGAGGTAGACCGGCTGGTGTCCTGGTGCAGCAACAACAGCCTGGAGCTCAACGCTCAGAAGACAGTGGAGATGATCGTGGACTTTAGGAAAGTCACAGCTCCCATTACCCCCCTTGCACTGACAGACTTCTCCATCACCACTGTAGACTCTTTCCGCTTCCTCGGCACTACCATCACACAGGACCTAAAGTGGGAGCCATCCATCAGCTCCCTGATCAAAAAGGCCCAGCAGAGGATGTACTTTCTGCGGCAGTTGAAGAAAGCCAAGCTGCCCGCCCAGATGTTGGTGCAGTTTTACAGAGCCATCATCGAGTCTGTCCTCACCTCCTCCATCACCGTGTGGTACGCTGGAGCCACAGTCAGGAACAAACACAGACTGCAGCGCATTGTGCGCTCCGCAGAGAAGGTGATCGGCTGCAGCCTTCCATCTCTCGAAGACCTGTACGTCTCCAGGACTCGGGGGCGTGCAGGTCGGATAGTAGCTGACCCTTCCCACCCTGGACATGGACTTTTTGAGCGACTCCCCTCGGGCAGGAGGCTCCGGTCCATTCGGACCAGAACGTCCCGCCACAAAAACAGCTTCTTCCCTTCTGCCGTTGGACTTATGAACTCTTTATAACCTGGATCCCCACATCTCTTAGTCACCTCCCTCTTGTCACTTCACTATCTTTATTATTTTCTATTATTTTCTATGACATTGCACTACTTTTCTTTTTCTTCTGAGCACTCTTAGTTTTGTAAAAATTATTATTATTTTTATTTATTTTATTTTTATTATTTTTATTTTATATGTTTGCACACCAGTACCAGAACAAGTTCCTAGTCTCTGATGTTTTTCACTGACATGGCAATAAAAGCATTCTGATTCTGATAATAAAAGCTCAAATAATAAACCTAATGGGAATAATGGAAGTTATTTCTTCATTCTATGCGGCCCGGTACAACATAACCTACGACCCGATACTGGCCCGCGGCCCGGTGGTTGGGGACCACTGGTTCAGAGCACAGGTGTAAAACTCAGATCCTGGAGGTTTTCTATGTGTTCTTGCATCAACACACCTGATCCAGGTTATTTAGTCAATGTGAGCAATTTGATTGGCCGTTGATTTCACTTTATGTCCCAGCCGTGTTGAACCGGGAACACATGAAACCCCTTCAGGATACCACCTCCTCCACCTTCTTCGACCGCTCCGTTTGTGTGGAAGTCCGCATCCGCACATATTTTGGCATAAGCAGGCTTTCCAAACGAGACTCCAGAAATTTAAAACAAAAAATTACCATCTATCCATTTAAATTTAACAAAGTGGAATCCATTTTCCTCATGATCAACTTCCTGTCGGTGGAACCCGGACAGAATCATGGCTCCTCAATCGGAGAGTCGACAGGTTCACGTGTCCACGAAACGAGGAGCATGCCCCTACTTTGTCTTTCATCTGCTTACCAATTACAGAGGAGCATGTGGCAGGTCACTGGGCCCTGCCAAATCTCTGCCACTCTCCTTTTGAAACCACAGAGCGTCACGCGGCCGCTTCCTGAACTGGGTCACATTGTTTCCCTGCTTCTCAACGGAACAATAAACCCTGTGCCTGGGCTCTGAAAGCTCCTCGCTAAGAAGCCCAAACAGGACGTCTCTGTGCCCATCGCTACTCCGCCGCCTATTAAATTTGTTGTCACCCTGAGTGCATTCAGTATGCCGGCGTTCCCCCCGCTCCCTTATCAGCACTGTCCTACAGAAACACATCAGTTTTTTTTTTCTCCTTCCAGCTCAGACGGATTCGCTCCGTGGCGTTTCTGATTGGGTTTTGCATGTGTCGTCTGAACCGGTGAGCCCTCAGAGGAAAGTCAGAGGAAATAAAACGAGGAAAAAAAAGGGCTTTTTGTTGTCTTTGGTTTCGAAAGGATGACATTTGATTGGATGAATCAAGGAGGACCGAATAAAACTCCCCAGTTTATACATTTTAATGAACTCAGGTCTGAATACAGAGTCCATCCCGTCAAATCCAGACCCTCGCTTTGCTCACATGGAGCTCTGTCCGATACTCAGAAACACAAGGCTGAAGCGATACCAGTAGGACAGTCAAAACTTCATTGTTGTTATGATTCAAGCCAGCAAATCAAAGTAACTACAATTCCCATGATGCTTTGCACCGCTTTTCACATTATCGTAGTGAATGAAGACGAAGACTAGCGGGAAATCACGGCGGATTTGGGGAAGCATTTTGGATCTGTGTTGAGCGTCATCGCGTGCAAACGAGCACTTCGAAATGTCGAAAGTTCCGTTCCGTCATCTTCCGCTTGTTCTGAGGTCGGGTCGCGGGGGCAACAGCCCCAAGCGGGTAGCCCAGGCCTCTCTCTCCCCGTCTGCATCCTCCAGCTCACCCGGAAGGATCCCAAGTCGTTCCCCGGCCAGCTGTGAGACATAGTCTCTCCAGCGCGTCCGGGGTCTGCCCCTTGGTCTCCTCCCGGTGGGAGGTGCCCGAGACACCTCGCCCGCGAGGCGCTCGGGGGGCATCCTGACCAGATGCCCGAACCACCCCATCTGGCTCCTCTCGACCTGGAGGAGGAGCGGCTCGACACCGAGCTCCTCCCGGATGGCAGAGCTCCTCACCCGATCTCTGAGTGAGAGCCCAGCCACCCTGTGGAGGAAGCTCATTACGGCCGCTTGTACCCGCGATCTCATGTCTCAATGTCGGAAGTTTGACTTTAAAATAACGTATTCACTGGACCACCATTTTTTTTACGTCACCGCCCACTGAAAGTTGAAGAGCAAAAACGAATGGCTTTCATTCTTTTTGTCGCATCCCATTTAACGACGAATCCATGGCGACCATGTTCATGACACGTGGTAGGGAGGAGCTTCCCAGACCTGCCGTGCATCTCATTCAGTTGCTTTCGACACACAGCGAGTCAGATCTTGCTTCCCGGCTGAAACCAACCAGCCGCAGTGTTGGGCGCTACGCATCTTATAAATGGCCGCCAAATCAACGTATTAGCAGCAGCGTCATTTGCGCCGTCCGTGCGTTCAAGCTTCCATAATAAAAATTACACGACTGCTGCGTTTATTGACGCCATGTTTTTAGAAACACTTCTTCTTTGAGCATCTTCCTTCAGGGGGCGCCACATCAAGTCAGTTTCTTCCATCTAACCCTATCTGCTGCATCTTCTTCAGTCACACCAACTATCTTCATGTCTTCCTTCACTGTATCCATGAACCTCCTCTTTGGTCTTCCTCTAGTCCTCTTTCCTGGTGGTTCCAAATCCAGCATCCTTCTTCTGATGTACTCTCTCTCTCTCCTCTGCACATGTCCAAACCATCTCAGTCTGACCTCTCTGACTTTAAAACCTCTAACATGTGCTGTTCCTCTGATCCTGTCCATCCTGGTCACTCCCAGAGAGATCCTCAGCATCTTCATCTCTGCTACCTCCATCTCTGCTTCCTGTCTTTTCCACGGTGACACTGTCTCTAGACCAATCAGCATGGCCGCTCTCACCACACTGTCTCTAGACCAATCAGCATGGCCGCTCTCACCACACTGTCTCTAGACCAATCAGCATGGCCGCTCTCACCACACTGCCTCTAGACCAATCAGCATGGCCGGTCTCACCACACTGTCTCTAGACCAATCAGCATGGCCGGTCTCACCACACTGTCTCTAGACCAATCAGCATGGCTGGTCTCACCACACTGTCTCTAGACCAATCAGCATGGCCGCTCTCACCACACTGTCTCTAGATCAATCAGCATGGCCGCTCTCACCACACTGTCTCTAGACCAATCAGCATGGCCGCTCTCACTGTCACACCGTCTCTAGACCAATCAGCACGGCCGCTCTCACCACGGTTTTGCACACTTTTCTTTTCATTTTATCTGAAACTCTTTTATCACACATCACACCTGATACTTTTCATCCAGCCGTTCCAGCCTGTCTGCACACGCTTCTTCATCTCTTTTCCACACTCTCCATAAAACACTTTATAAAGAACACACCATTCTTTTTAAACAAAAACTGGATTTTTACTTTTTTTTATCTTTTCAGGCCAACTTTTCATCTCCAGATTATTTTTTGGCTCCTCTGACTTGCTGTGCCGGTGCGCAATAACACTTCAACGCGTTTGATTGGCTGCACGAACAACATATGAACCGTTGACCTCCGGTTCTTTAACATCCAATCATAAAAATCTACACTGAATTCACTTCCTGATCTGTTTTTAGAAATTTAGAGTAAAAATAAGTTATAAACTTGAAGGTAGAAAACTTTGTACCAACTATAGATGAACTGATTTCATGTTTTCAAGGTCATGCGACCAAACGTTACGGTCTGAAAATTTAAAATCATTACACACGAGACCGGTTTTAACCTGATGAAAACCACAGATGTTTGGTATCAATAAACACCTATGACTTCGATCGTCCAATCAGCAAATAGAGATGGCGCTCTGAAGCTCAAAAGCGTCTAGTTTGACTTGGTGTCGAACATTTGTAGTAAAACCTTCCGACTATAGATGAACTGTTTTCATGGCTGTGCGAGCAATAGGAGGCGGAGGATCGCTCGGCCTCCGCCGTGATGTGGACTCATTCCTTTTTGACTGTTTTGATCAAGTTGTCGCTCGTATTCCAAACTTTTTTTTTTTTGATCCACAGGGAGCGGACAAAACCCGAAAATTACCAGACGGCCGCAGTGCCTTGGAAATTGCCGAGTCCGAGGCCTTGAAGAACCTGCTGAAGTGAGACGAAGCAGTTAGTGAGTGGACGGAAGGCGGGCGTTCAAGCAGAGAGAGAGAGAGAAAGAGGCGGCGGTCTCCATCGTCCTCGGTCCACCTCGGTCTCATAACACTGCTTCTTTCATCCACTCGTTTCATTTCTCTCTCTTTTTAATCCCTTTTCCAGCTTTGTTTTTTTTTTTTTGGGGGGACGGGATTTTCTCTATTTGGCCTCGGACCACAGCCAGTAATCTAAAGAACTCTCCCTACGGGACCAAAAACTGGGGGAGAGCTGATTAACTCCAGCGTTCAGACTTTAAATGCCAGTTTAGCTAATCACCCGTTTCCAGCCTGTAAAGTACGACCGCTTCCGAAATCCATAGTGTTGATATTTTTATATCGAGTATTGAGCGACCGGCAATAAAATCAAATAAAAAACTTCCCTCCGCTGCTTCGTTCCCGCTCGCGCCCACACATCCACTCGTTTTCTTTGACCAATCACGACGCTGGCTGCTAGACTTGAATGTTTTAAAACGTTACTGAATCAACGCTAACGGCACATGATCAAACCTTTCAAACTTTTTTTTTTTTTTTCCGACACGCCCTCGCAGACCACCGCCTGTTTGCTGGAGAAACGGGGTCGACTCGTGTGGACCGTTTTAGGGGTATTTTCGGGGTTCGACTTTCTGCATGTGAAGCTGCCTCTGCTTTTATGCTCTGAAATGATCTCCTTGGTTTCTTTCAAATGAAATTACTACAATGTAACGGTTAAAAAAAACAAACAAAAAAAACCGAACGCTCTTGTTGACTACGTTGGGACAAAAGTCTGTAAAAAATAAAACATTGATTAAAAATGTCAAAGTTTGTGTCTTTATTTGGATTTTAAGGCATAGTTTTGCATTAGAACAGATCCTAGCCAATCAGAGAACAGAGATGAGGGCGGGACATCAACACAAGCGTACGTCCTCCATGTTTGTAGTTCTATTCAGGTAAATATGTGCATCCCACATTGGGTGGGAGACACCCGCAATTAGGACCTATCTCACGCTCACCCGCCAAAGCTGATAAAACTCCCGCAGGATGAACACGATTAGGTATAATGAGGCTAAGCACATGGCATCTCCTGCTGCAGCTGTGCATCTGAAAGCCGCTAGTAGCGATTTGCATGGTCTATTACCAGTATTGTTTTTGGTGAACGTATGGAAGAAGTCGGACATTCGGGAACTTTGGTGATGTGACAGCTTTTGTGTGTGAGTCTCAAAACAAAGCGCGACCAAGCAGTACAGGGGTGTATTCCTGGTGGTAACTCCTCTTCATACTGATACATAACACTAGGTGGTAACACACGAAAGACGCACAATTTACTAGCTGATTTCTCATGTTATGAATGGTTTGTTTTACCCCAACTGTCATGGCGGGTGTGACGTCAAGCTCCTCCTTCTTTTGGCCCCGCCTCTTTAAATCCAGGAAGTCTCTGAGGTGTACAGATAGAATGTTTCTGAAGGTGGCGGCAGCGATGGAGAAGGATCTGTCTCCCCAAATTCGGGCTCGGTCCTACACGGGAGCGGCAAAAGGCTGACATCGAAGGAGAGCAGGGAGCAGGATGGACGGTGACGTTGGATCACATCGACGAAGTTATCTTTCACTTTATCTGGGGTCGGGTTGCAGGGCAGGGTGGGGCGGGGCTTCTCTCACCCTGGCTGCATTCTCCAGCTCACACAGGAGGAACCAGAGGTGTTTCCTGTTTAGCTTTGAGACATAGTCTTTCCAGCAGGTCCAAGGTCTCCTCCCAATGAGACGGAACACCTCTCCTGCAAGGTACCCTAACCAGATAGCGAGGCGCCAGATGGGGTCGAGAGAAGCCCCACGTTCTGCCTCTCATTTGAGCTCATTCCACAAAAGTGTGGCTTGAAGAAGCATGACCCTTAAATCCTAAACAGTTCAGCTATAGCTAGTACTTACTCACTGTGGGCTGTAATATTAAAATATCTTCACTTTTTGGGGTAGATTCAGTTCACAAGAATTTATGACCTTGACTTTTTGAACTTGGAGCCATTCTAAGCTCACGATTCTAAATAGAGAATCAGGCCCCGCCCACACGTGGCCGGGTATTTTTGAAAACGCATATCCGCTGTCCTCCGTTTTAGGAAAACGCTCGCGTCCACACGTAACCGTTTTCAAAATATCCGCATCCACACAAAGCCGTATAAATACGCTTCTGAGTGCGATTATGAGCATGCCAGACCAGTAGTGGGCAGTATTGATGTAAACGTAAGTTCTGAGCTATCCAATCAGAGCACCTTTGTCGTCATTTCCGGAAAACCTGAAACATGGCGCCAGGCATCTTGTTTATGTGGACCGACAAGAAGGTGGAATTGTTTTTAAAAGTCGTCATCAACTATAAAGTTAATAAAACACAGAAAAATATAGACGATTCAAACAAGGACGCACACGAATGACGTATGTGCATTACTTGTCGGAGGTAGTGATGCATAAAAACGCAAATCTCCATTTTTGCACGTCCACACGCAAATGCAAAAACGGAGTTTTCTTAAACACCGGTCTTTCCGTTCCGTCATCTTCCGCTCATCCGGGGTCGGGTCGCGGGGCAACAGCCTCAAACGGGAAGCCCAGGCCTCTCCCACCCCGGCTGCATCCTCCAGATCACCCGGAAAGATCCCGAGTCGTTCCCCGGCCAGCTGTGAGACATAGTCTCTCCAGCAGGTCCGAAGTCTGCCTCTTGGTCTCCTCACGGTGGAGAGTGCTCAAAACACCTCGCCCGCTAGGCGCACGTGTGGCATTCTGACCAGATGCCCAAACCACCCCATCTGGCTTCTCTCGACCTGGAAGAAGAGCGGCTCGACACCGGGTTCCTCCCGGATGGCAGAGCTCCTCACCCGATCTCTAAGTGAGAGCCCAGGCACCGTGAAGAGGAAGCTCATTTTGGTCGCTTGTATCTGCAATCTCATTCTTTCAGTCAGCACCCACAGCTGGTGACCATGGTGAGGGTTGGAACGTAGATCCTGGTTACCATGGTGAGGTTGGGAACATAGATCCTGGTTACCATGGTGAGGGTAGGAACGTAGATCCTGGTTACCATGGTGAGATCCTGGTTACCATGGTGAGGGTAGGAATGTAGATCCTGGTTACCATGGTGAGGGTAGAAACGTAGATCCTGGTTACCATGGTGAGGGTAGGAACGTAGATCCTGGTTACCATGGTGAGGGTAGAAACGTAGATCCTGGTTACCATGGTGAGATCCTGGTTACCATGGTGAGGGTAGGAACGTAGATCCTGGTTACCATGGTGAGGGTAGGAATGTAGATCCTGGTTACCATGGTGAGGGTAAGAGCATTGATCCTGGTTACCATGGTGAGGGTAAGAGCATAGATCCTGGTTACCATGGTGAGGGTAGGAACGTGGACCCTGGTTACCATGGTGAGGGTAGGAACATAGATCCTGGTTACCATGGTGAGGGTAGGAACTTAGATCCTCGTTACCATGGTGAGGGTAGGAACCTAGATCCTGGTTACCATGGTGAGGGTAGGGACGTAGGGATGTTCTAAAACAGGTCTAATCTGGTTTCAGCTCATTAGCTAGGCATCAGGTTCGTGGATTTAAGGAAATTATTCAACGGACTGTTGATACTTATCCTTTTTTTTTGATCACAGACTTTTTGAAATTATGTAAACTGTCAAAAAACCCAAGTTTTTATCTGAGGTTTTTGTGAAAATCTGTCCTGAAAGTTTTACGTAGATCTGAGTGTGTTTGTTCGTGTGAAGTCGTGATGAGAACGAAGCTTCAAAAATGAAAGAAAAAAACTCTCATTTGTCTTAAAAAAAAAACCTCCCCAACCCTCACGTGGACGTGTGAATGAGTCTAATTGATTTCAGAATGCAGTAATTACCAGATGTGATAATTAGCATGTATGCAGTCCTCACACACACACACACACACACACACTGCAGAGATACCCCAGTGTTCAGCCAGCTCAAAACGCTAGTTAATGAAGTAGCAAATCCAAGCCATTAGCATAATTAAAACAGACCCCCTGATTGCATTTCAGGGGAACTCTCACTGTCGCTTTTAAAGAATCCACCACTGTCTTCATTCCTCGTGATTTGAGCCAAACTTTCTGGAATTTTCAGCAAAATTTTAACTAAATTTTTTCGTATGGCCTTCCGTAAAGCTAAGGCGCTGCCCTAGGCGGCTGCTTGCTGCAGTGCTGCCTGTTACTTGAGCTCAGTTTCTGTCCCGTCTTCTGCTATATTTGGTCTTTTTCTAAAGATTTCATTTTGAGCGCACTTTGGACGTCATTTTGGACTTTGTGTCGGACATCTGA
Organism: Neostethus bicornis; assembly: GCA_902685375.1. Lineage (NCBI taxonomy): Eukaryota > Metazoa > Chordata > Actinopteri > Atheriniformes > Phallostethidae > Neostethus > Neostethus bicornis. Next base: position 949,060 of record CACRXE010000066.1, on the reverse strand, counting down.
TTTTTCAGAAATCATCGGCTAGCTCCCAACGGCTAGCTGGTTATGGACTCATTCTGCTGTTGTCATGCATGTTGACACGCGCGACCAGCTGCTGGCTCTTGGGGCCACATCCATATGTGGCTGGAGTAGTTGGTTCAGTCCCAGGGGAGCTGAGGAGAAGGAGTCGATCTGGAGGAGGTGTGGAGAAGGAGACGGTTTAAGGGAAGTGCTTCACGCCCAGTGTTTTGTGGTTCCATGGAAACGTCCGGTTGCTCGCTTGAGGAATTGGAGGCGCTCACTCGGACCCAGTGAAATACAGAGAGGCCAGTTTGGTGTTCTTCCCTACGGCCTGGCTTTGTGGACTCATTCAGGACTTCAGCTTTTGGGTTGCCAGGTTGGACATGGTGCGACCGGACTGGGACGGCGGTGGATAGGTCCAAGTGGGCATCGAGGTGTTTACACTGCACCACTAAAACTTTCCTTTGGGATAAATAAAGTATTTTCTATTCATTTCAATATCCATCACATTTCACGGTTTGGATCAAAAGTACTGAACAACAGAGTCAATGATGTGATGAACTTTTACGATGTATTTTTTTAGTTTAATTTAATGTTTGAAGTCTTTTGAGACGGTTGTTGTGACGTCAGGGTTTCTAAATATGTTAATTGAATATTTAGGAAACAAGGCATTCATTTTTTCAAGTGTGCGTACATCAACTTCTGCTCAAATCCATCGATTTATAAAAGCGGTGGACTGACTGGCCTGTTTTAAAGCTTTGAAGCAACCTAAGAGCTGCCATATGAAAATCCCAAGAGGTAGGGAAAAGACGACACCTGTGGGTGAGAATGGAAGTGAACTGAGGACAGTAAAATGAAGCATTTGAAGCAGTGAAAAACACTTAGAACACATTGTCTGTTAAAATTTCATCTTAGTTTTGAAAGCTTCACTACCAGTTTTTGGAGTGCCCGTATTAGTGATAGGACAATAGGATAGTTTGATGAAACACAGTGGGCACAGCGTCCGATTTCAGGGTTTTTTTTGTAGCGGACTTCCATTCTCATTTGGGACGGATTTGGAAGGAAAGAGTCCTGGTGAAATGTTGGCTACATAAGCTCTCTGAGGTATGAATGAGCTTCCAATGAGACGTGGTTCTTTGGACCTGCCTCGTTCACTGTTTCCTCAACTTCTCATCTTTCAGGAGTAGAAATACAGAAACATCTCGTCCTAGTTCTTTGGAACAGCCTGGTGTCACACAACGATGAGATCTTTCGGTAAAATTACACCAGAATTCATTGAAATTTGTCTATAATAGGTGCACCCCCACCACCGCCACCCCTGGAGCAAAGCCTGAAGGTGAGGCACGATAGCGAACACCTGGTGTTCGAGCGTTTTACCCATAGGACCTGGCAGTAATCAGCGGCTTTAAGTGGACGTATTCCCTACAGCCAATCAGGTACTGAATAGATTGTGCAATATATAAACAAACTGAGAAAATATATTCGCGGCTGGCGGGTGGGCTCAGCCCGAACAAGGAACATAAGCCGCCCTTCCAGTGGGCTCACCACCTGCAGGAGGGGCCGTAGAGGTCGGGTAAAGGAGGAGACGGGCGGCAGCCAATGACAGTAACAAAAAAATTATAATTACCCGCTGGAAAGACTGTGTCTTACAGGGACAGGGAACACCTCAGGATCTTCCCGGGTGAGCTGGAGGATGCCGAGGGTGAAAGAAGCCTGGATGTCCCGTATCAAGCAACCCGGCCAATCATCAGTTTGCCTTCAAATTAGTAAAAAATATCTGAACTAAATGATCTCGTCTCTTCTTGTTTAGAATAAATCAGGTTATTTTAATGTTTGATAAAAGTGGGCAGCACAGAGAGCCCCATTAGAACTCACAGTGACGTAAAGACAGGACGTAGCACACAAACAGAAATCGGTTTGAGGCTGTTTACTTATCAGTGTCTGATGTTTCTCCTCTGAGTCTGATCCAAATCCCTACACATGCCTCAGTACAAATCTCCAGCTGAAATCCAAGCCACCGCAGCGCTATTAGGGACGTTTTAATTGGAAATAAAAGCAGATGCTGGGGGCGGCCATGTTGGCGAGGGCAGAAAGCTGAGTTTGGAAGCTTAGTATGTCTTTTTATTAAGATTTTTTTGGCTCTGGTTTGGATTTATAGGGAATGTATGTTTCTATAGATGCAGTACGTGGTTTTAAATATCAGTTAAAATCATTTTAAAACACATGACAGCAGTTAATGTGTGGTTACATCTGACCCGTGGGACCTAATCTTTCACAACCTTGGTTTTTACACTATTTTTTCAATGCAATTTTGCAGCTTTTTTTGTTTGTATTGTTTACGGTGCATTAATTTTTACATTCCTGTCAACACATTGAGTTCTGTGTGTTAATAAACTATACCAGGGGCGGATCCAGGGGGAGCCGTAGGGGTGCACGCCGTACCCACCCACCCTCCCATAGGTCCACAACAAAAAAGAAGAAAGCTGGAGTATAGTCTGTCCCCCCTCTGTGTCCTGTTTACCCCCTCTTTCTTTCCTGTGTGTGTGCACAAGTCACACCTGAAACTCATCTACTCATCTGCTGGAGCATAAATGGATCAGTTTTTCACACACTCTTCGGCAGATCATTTGTTTATCATGCTTGACCTGTTATCCAGTTTTTGGCTCCAGCTCCTACGTCAGAACCTGCCTAGTTTATCTGTTTTGTCTTCTTTATTTGGACTTTTTATCAATCTAATAAAACTACTTGTGATTTTTTCATCTGAGCCTGTCTGTTGTGTCAAGAGTATATTTTTGGCCTCAGCTTCACATCATGACAATTCTGAGTTTTTAAACAAGAAAAAAAGTGTGAAACAGCCCGTTTGAGAAAAGACTAAAGTGTGTAGCGCTAGTTTTTCACTACTTACAGCAAAACTTTTCCGCATTAAAGGGCGACCATTGTAATTTGTTTATGACAAAACGCAGTGTTAGATACACAGAGCAGTGCATTAAGATGGCCGTCTGAAAGTTTCAGCCTGAATGCTTCTGTGTCCTCTCTCAAAGACTAAAGCAGCAGTGTGTGATTTCTCTTAGTCTGGATGAATGAGGATCCTGTACCCTCAGATGAAGTGAGAGGCGTTCCGTTGCCCGCGGTGCCGTGTAATCTTTATAAGATCTTTGTTTTTTTGGACTTGTTTTTATAGACTCATTATTTTCTGAAGGGGTTGTTTGTCTAGCTGTGGCAGAGTGATAGAGTGACTAAAAGTAGAGAGAGAGGGCTGGAGGCTGAAGAGGACTGGGGGTCTATCTACCGAGACAAGGCAGGTTTATTTCTACTGCACAACTCAGAGTAACACAAAGAGCTTCACACGGAACAGAATAGCCTCAGACTCAGGCTATTGTGATTTTTTCGGCTCAGTAATTATTGTCTAATCGCAAATATTAATAAATATGGAAAACTCTGCTAAGTCATAAACAAAATAATGGATTTCTTTGAAATAAAACTGTCCACAGTTATTCAATACCATGTAGATTTGATGTTTAGATTTTCAAGGTCAGGGGAACAAAAGTAAGGGTCACATAGATTGAGGACATAAATTTATGGGGAAGGAGGAGGAAAACTATTCAACGCTTCGGTGCAGACTTCTTAAAAAAGCTCAGAAACGCGATATTCACCTAAAAAGCCATCATTGGGATGTTTAACACTAGGACTGCCACAGACGTCAATTTGACCGCACGTCACTTTAATATGCTAATTAGAATAAATAAAACACAACCAATGAGGCTGACCTTTTATGACTTTTAAAATAAACATGTTTTCTATTTTTTATGTAGTTTTTGTGTTCTAAAAATGAACATTTATAAACTCATAAGCATTTTATCTCCTCTAACCTGCTGCGCCCCGCAGCAGCTGGGAGGAGGCGGGCATTGCCATAACACCAACTTGTTGCTTTGTTGCTATAGCAACAAACACATTGCTATGGTCACATATAAGTGAGTGTGTTTATATTTGTGGAGAGAGACAAGGAGGACTCTGACGCCATTACAGAAACATTTCAGAAAGGTTGAGTGAGATAATATTGAAGAAACACCATGAAGAGAGTCTGAATAAAGTCGGCCATGTTTTCTAGATAAGTCTTGAAAGTTCAGGTTAACATATTGGAGCCAATTTATAACGAGGACATTTTTAAAGCAGCAGCGCAAAATGTGGGAAAAAAAGGTTATTGACTAATTAGATCATTTTACTTTGGTGTTTTAAAAATATTTAATATTTTATAATCAATATTACTTTAAAAATTAAGTGGTTTAAAAGTTTATTTATAAAATAAAGCAACACAAAACATGAATAATTACATAAGCGTCACATTGACGGTCATGGCGCTTGCAGGTAGATTTAGAACGCGGCAGTCCTGGTGTTAAGATTAACAAATAGTGTTGTTCCACCACAACAAAGGAAGTGGGTTGCTGTCAAGATGTGGAGCTTTTAGAGACATTTTAAGACCTTATTAGGATTCACTGGAGATTCAAACAATGTTGCCACGGTTACCCAGATTCTGACCAGGCTAGAGCCAACTGTCATGTGTTCCAAAAACTGCTGTTCCAGCTCCAACCCACCCAACTTGGCACCTCCTTGTAGCTCTTTGAGCTCTCTCTTGAAATGCTCGGAGCTACTGGACACATACATTTCCCCATAAGGAATTAGCAAAGTATACTGAGTCTGAAATGCACATGGATTTCTCTCGGTTCCCCAGGTGTATAAGGGGACGGAGAGCAGGAGGTGGAGCACAAAATCCATGGCCAAAAACAACCTGATGCTCAAATATGGTATGGGTGTTGCAGAGAATAAAATCCATGCTTTAGAACAACCAGGTACTCAAATAGTATCTGAATACCGAACGTCAGAGGTTGTAAATGTCATGATCCCCTCCCCTGACACCAGAGGGAGTCCTGGACCTTCCCTCATCACCCTGATTAGGGACACCCAAGGATGATTAGTATGATGACGCACACCTGTGGATCATACTGCCTTTATAAAGGTAGTCACCCCTGACTTCCACAGTGGGTAATCGTCATCCTTCCCAGCCAGGTCTGCCTGACCTGGCTGGGAAGTCTTTGAACATGCATGAATGAAATAGGAAACCACTTCAGGAATGATTTTGATGTGGGAATGACGTTCAAAGATGGTAGAAACCTTCATGAAGTTGATTTAGCAGGAAACCCTTCCTCAAATTGAAAGAAAAAAAGTGCGGAGAACACGACTAAAGAATCAAGAGACTCCACCCTCTGGGTAAAGAGTATTATTTTCCTCACAGCAGCATCAGGCCAGATGTTTGTTTTTATTTACCGTTATTTTAAACTCAGTTAAAGAGACAGTAAATAGCAGGTCAGGGAAAATGGGGAGGGCACGGCACGTCTCAGCACATCCGCTCCGACTCGACATTCCCCCTGCTGATGTAGCTCATCTGTTCAAACTCCAAAAAAGAAAAAACTAAAACAAATCCACGTAACAAACCTACTGCCATCACGAGTAGCGCTTTTTTTGTTTTTTTTTTTTTTTTTGCAAAGAGGAAAAATGCGAGAAGGAATCCCAGGGGTTTCTCACAGCTGGTGACCATAGGTGAGGGTAGGAACGTAGATCCTGGTTACCATGGTGAGGGTAGGAACGTAGATCCTGGTTACCATGGTGAGGGTAGGAACGTAGATCCTAATTACCATGGTGAGGGTAGGAACGTAGATCCTGGTTACCATGGTGAGGGTAGGAATGTAGATCCTGGTTACCATGGTGAGGGTAGGAACGTAGATCCTGGTTACCATGGTGAGGGTAGGAACGTAGATCCTGGTTACACGGGTGAGGGTAGGAACGTAGATCCTGGTTACCACGGTGAGGGTAGGAACGTAGATCCTGGTTACCATGGTGAGGGTAGGAACGTAGATCCTGGTTACCATGGTGAGGGTAGGAACGTAGATCCTGGTTACCATGGTGAGGGTAGGAACATAGATCCTGGTTACCACGGTGAGGGTAGGAACCTAGATCCTGGTTACCATGGTGAGGGTAGGAACGTAGATCCTGGTTACCACGGTGAGGGTAGGAACGTAGATCCTGGTTATCATGGTGAGGGTAGGAACCTAGATCCTGGTTACCATGGTGAGGGTAGGAACATAGATCCTGGTTATCATGGTGAGGGTAGGAACGTAGATCCTGGTTACCACGGTGAGGGTAGGAACGTAGATCCTGGTTACAATGGTGAGGGTCTCCCGCTCCATCCTTCCCCCACTTGTGAACAAGACCCCAAGATACTTAAACTCCTCCACTTTAGGCAGGACCCCGTCCCTAATCTGCAGGGGGCATTCCACCCTCTTCCGGGCAAGGTCTCGGATTTGGAGGCGCTTCCTATCCCGGCCGGATGAGAATCAGATCCACTGTTTTTAATTCCTTTATGAATCAACCTGCTGTGCTGCCTCAAAAAAAACCAAAGCACACAAAGAAATATCCAGAGAAAAAGACGGAGCGCTCTTAGGGAGATGCAGAGTGACAGAGACCTCACAGGAGTCTAATCATCATGGTGTGGGTCGCAGGGGGCTTCCTCATTAAGCGTAGCACAGTAAGCACTTTTCCAGCCCTCAGACTCTGATTCACTTATTAATACACCATCTCAGTTTGAGACCTTTAGGCTGGGAAACTAGTAATCACACCCACTCTGAACACACTGTAAGATGTGAGCATATACCCACCAGCTTTAACAGCCATTATTTCACGATCTTTACAACTTTGAATTGGCTCCAGGGAGTGACAGAAAGCAGCTTTATCAGGGAAGGCGGTGAATCCTCCGACAGGCTGTATGTCACCGCATTGATCAAGTAATTAAACGGTCAGCAGAGAGCTGTTTATCTCACCTATTCTGTGAGCAAAGCTGGGGAGTCCAGTTAAGGTGGCCGAGAGTTATAGGAGGTGGGAGTGAGGAGCGGACGAGGAACGCTTTATCATCCAGGAGTTGGTGGACACTGTTGGGTTATGGTGTGTAGCACAGGCATGGGCAAACTGTGGTCTGTGGGCCACATGAGGCCTGTGAAATGGTTTAATCCGGCCCGCCGAACTAGAAAAAAATGAAATAAACAAGCCTTGTTAATGTTTTATTTTTCATGCAATTCTGGTGTTTTCTCACTAGATGGTGCCAAAGATACAACAACACTGCTCCTATCAAAATGTGTGTGTGTCTGTGATGTGCACACTGTCAAAATACGGGGCCCAATACACGCACGTAAACAAGCGTGTTAGATGTTAAAACAAGCAAAATCTAATCAAGCGCTTAGATTTCAAACCTAGCGCCGCTAGATTTGAAATTTAACGCTCTTGAATGTAACATTTAACGCTTGTTTAAAATCTAGCGCCATTCTATCGGTCCAATCTAGCGGTTACCAAAGCATGCCATCCATCTGATCCTGTTCCAGCCCCCTGGTCAAACGTTAGAACTCAATGTGGCCCGTGAACCAAAAAGTTTGCCCACCCCTGGTGTAGCATCTTAAAAATACACCGTAGACACAGGCTTTTAGATAAACAATCTTTTTTGGAAAATGCGCTACTAGTGATGGCAGCAGGTCCGTGTAGCGCTTCACATTTTTGTTGGATTTTTTTCTTAGTTTTTGTAGGAGTTTGAAGAGCTGCTTCATCAGCTGCTTAGAAACACATGTAAATTTAAGCCTTTGTTTTAGACTAAAAGAGATTTATTTTTATCAGGCCCTCTGGAGGGGAAAGATTGTGCCATGAATCTGGTATAACCTGATTGGAGGTCACGAGGTCCGCTTGGCACCTTGAGAGAGGTAGCTCACACGGACCAGATGTGAACGGACAGGAATGTCTTTGTTAGCGTCTCGTGTCTCATACCGTATATGTATACACACATAGAGCTGTCAAACGTTGAGACGCGAGGGGCTAAGACTTTTTGGAGCCACTTGGTACTTCCTTTTTGGCATACAGAGAGATACTGGTTCACTACATACCTACTGTATATCTACTAAGAGCGGAGACCAGACGCTTTCCACCTGCTTAACTGTGGACGTCTCCTAGGCGTCATCTGGCAAGAGCGAGTATCCAACCCAGACATTCTGACCCAAACGAGCTAGTCCACTATGTCGCCATCCTTTCTCAGAGGCACCTGCACTGGCTTGGACATGTATGTAGGAAGAACGATGGGCGCATCCCAAAAGACACCCTCGATGAAAAGCTCGTCACAGGAACACAGTCAAATGGACGTCCTACTCTGCGGTACAAAGACTGCTATTGGCTCCTGTATTGGCTCATTCTGCCACAGCCGACGCTGTACAAACAGATAGATATCCTGGTGCAGACTCCATTGTCTCTAGAAACAGACGGATGCCAACTAGCTAACTATAATGTGCAGCTCCGACGGTCGTTGGGAAATCTGTGTCTGTAAAAATTGCCCAAAAACTACCATATTTTCACAAGCGTAAGGCACACCGTACTAACAGACGGAGGGTCAGTTGTTTATCCCATTATTGTATTAAACGCATGGGCGCGGGTTTACAAGTCTACAACAACCGCCCTACACCAGCAGACACAGGGAGCACTGCACTAGAGGGCGTTCCGCTAATTTTGAAGAAAATCTGAGACTTTTATGTGCGCCCTGTAGTTGTGAAAATACTGTCTCATATAATCCAGCAAACCCTGAGGTCCTGATCGTTCTAATCCTAGTTGAATGTCTGGTTCTTGGTTACAATCGGTTTCAGTACACGTGACGCTATGATGGATCGTTGGATCTCTAGAACTCTGACTCTAAACTCTTTTTCCCACTAATTCCACAGAAAATCTTTTCCGCTCTAAATATTTCAGAAGCCCCGAATCTGAAAGCGCTTATATCTAAATTTCTGTGTTTTTTTTTTTTTTTATGTCGTATGACCCGAAAGGGAAGTCTGGAATGATTGCCCTTAAATAGATGTCAGAGTCCACAGATGTGTGGAATCGAAATCAATCTCAGGTAACCCTAATCAGGGTGATGAGAAACATCCAGGTCTCCCATTGCCAGCAGGTGAGTGGATCCTGACATGTTTGACCATTTGCTAAAAAACACAACAAATTTCCTCAAATTTGATGTAAAACAACACTTTTGGTTTTGCTAATTTTATAAATGATCAAGTGTCTTAAAGAAAAAAAAGTGTATTTTTTAGTAACTGCTTTAAGACAATGAACTCTAAAACGAGATGAAAATCCTTGGCTTTTGATCAAATAAGCATAATTCATCCAGTAGTGAGAAGGAAGTGATTTCTGCCCAGCGTTCCTTTGCTGTTTTGTTTTAGAGATAATTTGGCTCCAGCCTTCACCGTGTAACCCTGAGAGCTTCATGTCACAGCTTCTATTTAGAAAAGACAAAAGCACCAGTTTATAATCACTTCCTGTAGCCGTGTCTCCGCTGCCAGCGCCTCATTATTCTGCAGCACACCCACGTTGGCCCTCATTTATCAGTGTTGCTATTGTGATATTTGGGCGTGTACAGTAGTGGGTGATCGAAAACGACATAAGCGTACGATGCACACGAACTGCAAAGCCAACTCTGGAGGCTGGGAAGATATTGTGTAAATATTGTGCAAGGAGGAGGACCCAGTTAGAGAGCTACAAACATTTAACAAAGAAAGTTCATCAAGGCTGCAAAAAAGGAGCAAATGTCAAAACGGCAGTTCACGATCGATATTTTCGAAGGTATCTTTCTTGTTCCGTTTTGTCGTCTTCCGCTGATCTGGGGCAGGTTTGCCGGGGGAACAGCCTCAGAAGGAAAACCCAGGCTTCTCTAACCGTGGCTGCATCCTCCAGCTCACCCGGAAGCATCCCGAGTTGTTCCCTGTCCATCTGTGAGATAGTCTCTCCAGCGGGTCAGGGGTCTGCCTCTTGGTCTCCTACCGGTGGGACATGCCCAAAACACCTCACCAGCGAGGCACTCGGGGAGGGCATCTTTCTCAAAGTACAAAAGGATATTCTCTTGGTTGGGACCCAGACAAGGCAGGAAGTAGTGAAGACCCGACGAAGAATGCTACCTTTACATAGGCAGCAGGTTAAACGAGGCGTAGGTGTACGTAATCAGGTAGGAGTTGGGGGAAGAAAAGATGATCTAGGGTTCCCTCTTGTGGCGGGTGAGGGAACCACAGCATTATTAACTTCTACTGGGGAAATTCATATGTCTGGAAGCTCCAAACAGTCCAAGAGAAAACTCCAAAACAGCTTCAGAACAGCTGCTAGGTGGTGTCAAGTTTGGGTGGGGTGGAGCTGTCCACTCTGACTCCACATTCCTCACTTATGAAGGAAATCATCTATTCTCCAGTAAAAAAATGCAACAAAAATGTGTAGTGCTACATGGACCTGCTGCCATCACAAGTAGCGCATTTTTCAAAAAGGATTGTTTATTTTTCAAGTGATAAAATGTATTCCTGCCTGACGTGGAGGAAATGTCCTTGTCGAGAAATGTCGAACCAAAAAGTATAAAAATTGAAAGGCGGTACGGTGGGGAAGTGGGTAGCACAGTGGCCTCACAGCAAGAAGGTTGTGGGTTCAAGTCCCGGCTTGGAACACTGGGATTTCTGAGTGGAGTTCTTGACGTGGATTTTCTCAGGGTATTCCGGTTTCCTCCCACCCTCCAAATAAATACATGTTAGGTTTATTGGCTGGTGCCAAATTGCTCCTAGGAATGAGTGTGTGGTTGTATGTGTGTCGCCCTGTGACAGACTGGCGACCTATTTGGGGTGTTCCCCTTCCCCCCGCCTTGAATCAGTCGGAATGGGCTCTGTCATCCCCCGGAACCCCATAAGGGATAGACGGTTAAGAAGGTGACTGGCTGGCAATAATTAAAGTGTTCAGTTCATTTTTATGCCTCCGCTCTCAGACTGCGAAGGAGGCGTTATCGTAAGGGTGTGACTGAGCTTGGATTTGAATACACAACCGCGTGTTTAATTACCGTATTTATCCGGACTGGGATTCTGTGTCTCTTATCTACTTCCAGCTCAGACCATTAGTCTTTCAGCAGTTTGTGTCTGACATCAGGAGGATTCATCGATACCGAGACCCGAGAGGATTTCTCTCAGACACGTTGCAGCCAATTAGAGGGTTTTTTTCAAATGATCCCGGACTCCTAAAAATCCCAGAGTTCCTGTCAGATTTGGCACCAATAGCAGTTAATGGCTGCAGGGAAGTGAGGAGAGATTATGCTGGTTTGCTTTCCGTTCTACCAGCAGACGACCGCAGTACTGCTGGATGAAGAGCTTCTGATAAATCCTCCAAATGAACTGTGATCATGTTCGTTTATATCTGACACTAATTAATTATTTCCCTGTGATTACTTTCATTTTGGTAAATTTTTATAATATGATTATTTGTAATTTATTTTTATTCAATGTTTGAAAACTTTGATAAAAAAAGTTTAAAATCGACGAATTAGAATCTTTATTATTTTTCTGATTTCAAACATTTGAATTCTACGTGTGAAAAAAAAAAAACGAGTGAAATTCTGATTAAAGTCAAATCTAGAACAATGCTAATAAAATCCAGTTTAAATTTAGAAATGAGTGTGTGTGTGGAGGGTTGTTTATGTGTGTGACCTTTCAACAGGCCGGTGACCAGACTGGAAATCATCCGGGATAGGCTCCTGCACCCCTTGAGGCCCCAACAAGGATAACCGGTTCAGAAGATGAAAAAATTGATCCAATTAAAATCCAGAATAAAGTTTACAAAAATTAAAAAAAGAGTCAGAAAAAAAAACAAATTAAATGTAATGAGTTAAATGTTAGAAAACTAGACAGAAAAAAAAATCTGGGTTAAAGTTAATAATAAAGTTCAATAAAAACAAGATTCCTTAAAGTTCAGAAAAAAAGTTGGAAAAACCCAAAATAAAATACAAACAATTTAAAATAGTTGGAAAAAATCTAGGAAAATAAAAAAGAAGAGCTAGCTTATGGAGCCGAGGGTCTGACCACGTCGTTGGCAGCCACCCATCTCCTCCTTCACCCAACCCCTCAAGCCCCTCCTGCAGGTAGTGAGCCACTGGAAGGACAGCCCATGTCCCCTGATCGGCCGAAGCCCGGCCGGGCCCCATGGGTAAAAGCCCGGCCACCAGGCCCTCACTCGCATGGGCCCCACCCTGGCTCCAAGAAGGAGCCATCCTCCAGCTCACCCGGAAGGATGAGCTGAAGGATGCAGCCGGGGTGAGAGAAGCCCGGGCTTCACGTCTGAAGCTGTAGCCCCCGCGACCTGGCTCCTAAGTGGACGGACCGGAATGGGGAAAAAAAGTCAGTAAAACTCTTTGTGAGGTTAAATAAGATCCCAATAAAAGTCAATAAAAACCAGAATGAAAGTCCAAAAACACATAAAAAAAATTGGTAATATTGAGAAAAAGGTAATAAATAAAAAATATAGCAATAAAATCTTAAATCCAGAAAAAAAGTTGGTGAAATCTAGAAAAAAAATTGCTTAGATTCAGACTAAAGTTTGGAAAATCTTGTCGTAGTCTTTTTAAAAATGTATTTATTTAACCAGGAGAAACTCATTAGGATTATAAATCTGTTCTGGGCCAGGAGTTAACATAACATGCATGTGGAAGGAAACGGAATACCCAGAGGAAACCCACACAATCATAGAACATGCAAACTCCACACAGAAAGTGTTTGAAAACTTTTCTTTTAAAATTATTAAATTATTAAAATTAAAAAAAAAACCTTTATCCAGAATCGTGTTGGTAAATTTTGAGTAAAGCTAGTAAAATTCAAACAGAAGTTAATCAAACTTAAATAAATTTAATGAACACAGTAAATAGTGTGAATGTCATGATCCCCTCACCTGCCACCAGAAGGAGCCCTGCAGCTTCCTCTCTCCCAGATCTCAGACACCTGCACTCATTATCCTGATGCCACACACCTGTGGATCCGTCTATCTGCTGCCTTTTTAAAGGCAATCACTCCAGACTTTTTTGTCGGGTCATAACCACTATCCCTTCCAGCCAGGTCTTCCCGACCACGAATTACAGCCCTGATTTCTGTCATTTTATTTTACTTTGTGAGAGAAATATTTTGGGGAAACGACCTCTGACTTCGAGGTCCGGATGGTTTGGCGATAATTAGGCTAAAAATGCTAACAGATTGTTTTCTTCTAACAATCATTTCTTTCCTTTGTTTTTAAATATGTGCACTTTCTGTTTTTCTTTTCTGTGGTTTCAATCTTTTTATCTCCGTTCAATGTTTTCCATTTTTCTGGTCGTCAGACGTTCAAAATGAAAAAAAAAAAGGCTGAATATGCAAATATTTTTTATTCTTAATGTGATGGAAATAAAACCTCATCAAACTGGAATTAAAAGCATTTTGCATGACAATTAAAGCCAAGTCAGCGGATTCGTTCCATCTCTGGTGCTCTCCGTACGGATGAATCTGAACGATGTTTACATTGTGTTGCTGTTTCAAGGTTTTTTTTTTTTTTCTGTAACTCATGCTGTGACTTAAGAGGGCTATAAGCGACGGGCGGGTTCCTCACAGAGCTGCTAATCACTTTTTAACGAGTCTTATGCAAATAGGGGGAATATTTTTATGTTTGTGCACGTCTTCTTTGTGTGACCGGACCGCCGGTTCTGAACCGGGCAGGGAGCGCCAGGGAAGCATCAGCACAGATCGTAAAAACAGTTTTAACATTTTTATTAAAAATACTATAAAAATATCTTAAAATGGCAGTCCTTAAAACAGTACCCGTTTCAGGTTTAGCCCACCTACTCATCCCAGTCCACAGCCTTTACGAGCCCATTCATCCCGGGCCGGGCCGGTTCTAGGCATGGGCAAGGGTGGGCAGTGCCCACCCAAACTGATGGCTTGCCCACCCAATCAAAAAGTCACAGAGAATGAGCAGCATCCTATTGGGTGTTTTTAAACACAAATAAATGTTGCGTTACATACATAGGCCTATAGCACTGTTTGGTCACGCCCCCTTGCCTTTTTGACATAAATACACAAGTTGTCAATTTTCCCACACTCTGCTGCTCAAAAACACACGTTAACTTCTGACTGCGGAACTCTGATTCCCTGGTTTTCCTCTTAGCGTTTAGGTAACTTGATATTTTTTTTCTTCAAGCCTGTAGTCAAGCCCAGCGGCTCTGCGGCTCGCTCGGACAGTAGTGGTGTGACAGACAGACGTCAATCGGGCTGTTGCACCTCTACCTCCGCCGCCCCAGACACGGCTCGCGCCTCCGCCGCCCCAGACAAGGCTCGCGCCTCCGCCGCCATAGACACGGCTGGCTCGGCGGGCCTCACGGAGGGTGTATTTAGTCACACAAGCACCACAAACATCAGCCCCTCTGTCAATTGTCCACAAGTGCAACCTCAACAGGCCGTTGCACCCCGGACTATGCCGGTGCGGGTCTTTCCCTTACCGCCCCGACGCAGCCCGTGTTAGCTAGCCACCCAAAACGCGCATTTGGCGGTACATTTCGTTCGTTTAACCCGGCCTGGTACCGCACTAGACCCTGGCTGGAGTATTCTCTGGCTATGCTTCACAATAGAAAAAGAAATCTGGTGATTTTGGCCCACGAAAAGACCATCACAAATAAATTAGACATGGATGAATTTGTGACAATCTTTACAAAAGAACGTAGGCGACTGATGCTGTAGTAGTTTTCCTGTTATCTTATATATGCATCAAAAACAATAAAAAGACAAAAAAACAAAAAAAAAACAATATACACATACACACGCATACATATAATTCAGTCTCAGAGAGATGCAAGTGCACCTTCTGTGATGGTCCCAAGCCCACAAGTTGAAGAGGGTATATATGTGTTTTTGTTCGCCCACTTTCAAATGTTTTCTGCCCACCCAAATTTTGAGAGCTAGAACCGGGCCTGATCCCGGGTCTGCCCCTTGACAGGAGCACTTGTCGCCTGGGTCTGCCCATTGACGGGAGCGCTCGTCACTCCGGGTCCGCCCTTTGACGGGACCACTCGTAGCCCCGGGTCCGCCCCTTGACGGGAGCACTCGTCGTCCCAGTCCACTGCCTTTACGAGCCCATTCATCATCCCGGGTTCGTCCCTTCACGGGAGCACTCATCGCCTGGGTCGGCTCCTTGACAGGACCATTCGTCGCCACGCGTCCGCACCTTGAAGGGACCATTCATTGTCCTGCAACGGGGCCACTTGTCAGGACCACCGACTGCAGGAACCCTATTCGTAGGATCCCCTGTGTCTCTTTGCAAAGGAAGAGAAACCAGAAGGAAGAAGCTCCGTAGAAAGGCAGGGTCACCAGGAGCCAAGTGGAATGCAGGGAATGTCGGAAGGTAAGAAGATGCTCAGGCAGGAAAGAAAGGGTTTATTTAAATGTGTGATTTGATGGGAATTAGATTGATTGGTACTTTATTGATCCCCATGGGGAAATTCAGGTATCCAGCAGCATCGTTGGAACAGGCAAAGAAAGACAAAAGCATGCCGCCCAAGTCTTTAAAGAGAAGAGGTCCAGGGATTGATCCCTGTGGAATCTCACCAGTGGAACTGACACAGTTACTCATTTCATCAAAGCATTTTCTTTCTTCAAACTAAACCATTTGAGACAGTTCCAAAAATGTTGCTTGAGGTCTTTAATTTCAGTTGAACGAACACATGCTACTCTGTAGCAAAGTCCAGCTCAAGATTTACTAAAACACTCCCTTCTGATTTACCATTATGTTTGTGACCTCACAAAACCAGCATAAAAAGTTTTTATTCCAGTTTGAAGAGCAGAAATAGATTCACAAATCGATTTGTAGTGAAAAATTGAGCCTCACATCAGTTTGTACTACGGGTGGCGACCATTTTCACAAGGGAATACGGCCCTTTTACCTCTTGTTCTTCTTCTTCTTTCGGCATTTCCCTCCAGGAGGCGCCACAGCAAGTCAGTTTCTTCCATCTAACCCTATCTGCTGCATCTTCTTCGGTCACACCAACTATCTTCATGTCTTCCTTCACTGTATCCATGAACCTCCTCTTTGGTCTTCCTCTAGGCCTCTTTCCTGGTGGTTCCAAACCCAGCATCCTTCTTCTGATGTACTCTCTCTCCCCTGCACATGTCCAAACCATCTCAGTCTGACCTCTCTGACTTTAAAACCTCTAACATGTGCTGTTCCTCTGATCCTGTCCATTCTGGTCACTCCCAGAGAGATCCTCAGCATCTTCATCTCTGCTACCTCCATCTCTGCTTCCTGTCTTTTCCTCAGTGACACTGTCTCTAGACCAATCAGCATGGCCGCTCTCACCACACTGTCTCTAGACCAATCAGCATGGCCGCTCTCACCACACTGTCTCTAGACCAATCAGCATGGCCGCTCTCACCACGGTTTTGTACTCTTTTCCTTTCATTTTATCTGAAACTCTTCTGTCGCACATCAAACCTGATACTTTTCTCCACCTGTTCCAGCCTGCCAGAACACTCTTCTTCACCTCTTTTCCACACTCTCCATTGCTCTGAACGGTTGATCCTAGATACTTAAAATCTTCCACCTTCTTTATCTCTTCTCCCTGTAACCTCACTTTTCCATTTGGAAAAGTGAGGTTAAATTAGTGTCCTGGACCAGTTTGTGCTGAAAACTTGGGCTGTACATACATTTCACCGGAGACCAAATTTGATTGGATAATTTGGCAAGGCCAAATTTGTTTGGTTCACTGACCGACTTGTACGGGAGGAATTGTTTCCCAGTATTTAGATGTTAAGTCTTGTCACTAAGAAAACTTTTACACAATCTTCTCCTGGTGCTCTTGGTAACTTTCTCTCCGTTTCATCGTGAATGCCACCAACAGAAGGTGTGAGACTTCATTTCCCAGCCATCCCTCTCTGCTGAGACTCGTCTTCTCTAAAATAACAACATAATAATTCCTGGTGGTCCGACCGTCTGGCAGCTATCTTTATAAGAAGAAGATAAAATGCAGCTTTTCGGATTGTTTTTCTGCGTATTGTTCAGCGCTCATTATTTATGCAGAGGATCTGAGATAAGCTCGTGAAGACTTTAAAGAGTTTGAAGGTTAATTTGATAAAAAGCACGAGCGCATTTGCATTTAAACTGTTCATGAAAAAAAGAAGAAATAAGAAACTTGACGTTAAATGTTTCCACGTAAATAAAGAAATATGCAAATTCAATTTGATCTCAAAGTTCCGTTCATTCGTCTTCTGCTTACCTGAGGTTGGGTCGTGGGGGCCACAGCCTCAGACGGGAAGCCCAGGCTTCTCTCACCCCGGCTGCATCCTCCAGCTCACCTGGATGAATCCCGAGGTGTTCCCCGGCCAGCTGTGAGACATAGTCTCTCCAGCAGGTCTGGGGTCTGCCTCTTGGTCTCCTCCTGGTGGGACGTGCCCGAAACACCTCATCAGCGAGGCGCTCGGGGGGGGCGTCCTGACCAGATGCCCAAACCACCCCATCTGGCTCCTCTCGACCTGGAGGAGGAGCGGCTCAACACCGAGCTCCTCCCGGATTGCAAAGCATCTCACCCGATCTCTGAGTGAGAGCCCAGCCACCCTGCGGGGGAAGCTCATTACGGCCGCTTGTATTCGTGATATCATTATTTCTGTCACCACCCAGAGCTGGTTACCATGGTGAGGGTAGAAACATAGATCCTGGTTACCACGGTGAGCGTAGGAACGTAGATCCTGGTTACCATGGTGAGGGTAGGAATGTAGATCCCGGTTACCATGGTGAGGGTAGGAACGTAGATCCTGGTTACCATGGTGAGGGTAGGAACGTAGACCCTGGTTACCATGGTGAGGGTAGGAACATAGATCCTGGTTACCATGGTGAGGGTAGGAACGTAGATCCTGGTTACCATGGTGAAGGTAGGAACGTAGACCCTGGTTACCATGGTGAGGGTAGGAACGCGGATCCTGGTTACCATGGTGAGGGTAGGAACGTAGATCCTGGTTACCATGGTGAAGGTAGGAACGTAGACCCTGGTTACCATGGTGAGAGTAGGAACATAGATCCTGGTTACCATGGTGAGGGTAGGAACGTAGATCCTGGTTGCCATGGTGAGGGTAGGAACGTAGATCCTGGTTGCCATGGTGAGGGTAGGAACGTAGATCGACTTTTAAATCGAGAACTTTGCTTTTCGGCTTAACTCTACCTTTACCAGGACGGGTGATGCATCCCAGTCATTGCTGATGCCGCACCGATCCGCCTGTCGATATCCCGCTCCATCCTTCCCCACTTGTGTACAAGACTCGAGATACTTAAACCCCTCCACTTGTAGCGAACTGTATTCATGCTACGTATGTAAGGTCGGGTCAGGAGTCGTCTCATAAACTGCTAACGTGTACAGTGTTAGCATTAAATTCCGAGTTCCACCAACAGCTTTATCTGCATTTTTACCGACGTGCTGTCACTTTAAGAAACTCTCACATAAAATAAGATGCGTCGGTGTCTTGGAAAATCCCGGCATTTTTCCTGCTTGTAGAAATTGCGTGTGATGAAGAGGTTGCAATAGGTGTTGTTCATTTTAAAGAAACTTGCTGCGAGCAACACAATACTGCGCTGTTTGTCGAGGCGGGCAGCCTGGAGATGCGGCGCAATACGATGTCTTCTTGGCGGCATCCTGAACGGCAGAGCAAAGGACAACAGGTCACCAGTCTGTTGTGGAGCCACAAATACAGACAACCATCCACACACACAAAAAAAAAACCATCTCTAGCTACAATGTCACAGCAGCCAATCAATAGGTTTTAGAGAGTCGGAGGAAACTAGAGAAAACCCACACATACACAGAAAGAACATGCAAACTCCACACAGAAAGGACAGTATTTCAAATCAAACGTTCAGTCTGGGACTTGAACCCCACACCTTCTTGCTGGATACGTAACTGTCTTTTTTCAACAATAGAAAGTCGCTTTTCACCCCCTTTTTTGACAAGGTTGAATAATACCACAACTGTGAACATCGCCCTCCAGCAGTCTGGAAGAGAATTACGCATATTTCTGTAAAACAAGACAATCCTCGTCTGGCAATTGAAGCATATACTGAATATATTTTGCCTAAAAGTAGAATTTAGGACGAATAAACGTTGAGGATGACATCTCTAGCGTGGACAGAATATCGTAAACGAGAAACGATTTGATCTCCTGTCAGAAAACGTGCTGAAAATGTTCTCAAACTGACAGGAACAGATGTTACATCAGGAGGTATCTTTAACGAGTCAGTCAGATGTGGAAAAATAAATGTTTTAATCATTGTAAATAAAATAAGACATAATTCTGCTGTCAGAGTGAAGGTGTTTGTAAAACTTAGAACATAAATCTGTCACACAGATGTTGGTTTTCTGATAAGAGGGTACGCTTATTCTTTATTGCATATTTAAAAAGTACTTTGAAAAAAACATCTGCAAAGAGATGAAAAAAAAAGTTTTCTTTGTAAAACCTTGTTTTTTCCAAACATAAGTTTGTCCTTGACTAAAACCAACAGTCGGCCTCACAGTTGGATCAACATTCGTTAATTATGGCTACTCTAGTCGGGAGGAAACAGAGATGGAGGTAGCAGAGATGAAGATACTGAGGATCTCTCTGGGAGTGACCAGGATGGACAGGATCAGAGGAACAGCACATGTTAGAGGTTTTAAAGTCAGAGAGGTCAGACTGAGATGGTTTGGACATGTACAGAGGAGAGAGAGAGAGTACATCAGAAGAAGGATGCTGGGTTTGGAACCACCAGGAAAGAGGACTAGAGGAAGACCAAAGAGGAGGTTCATGGATACAGTGAAGGAAGACATGAAGATAGTTGGTGTGACCGAAGAGGATGCAGCAGATAGGGTTAAATGGAAGAAACTGACTTGATGTGGCGCCACCTGGAGGGAAATGCCGAAATAAGAAGTGGTCGGGAAGCATCATTAAAGCAACAGCGATAAAAATTCTGGTACAAGTATTGTTGGAATTTCAGTCACACCACTTGTGTGTATAAAAAAAAAAAAACCCAAAATGGCTCCTTTCAAGAGACATACTTACGAGGATGTGCTTAAACTCAAGGGTATCAGATACATAATAAAACATGGGAACATAGTCATACCAGAGAACCATACCATAACCTGCCAGAGAATTCAACTTTGAACGAATCAATGGTACGAAAGTAGAGGATGCTGGATTTGGAACCACCAGGAAAGAGGACTAGAGGAAGACCAAAGAGGAGGTTCATGGATACAGTGAAGGAAGACAGGAAGATAGTTGGTGTGACAGAAGAGGATGCAGCAGATAGGGTTAGATGGAAGAAACTGACTTGCTGTGGCGCCCCCTGAAGGGAAATGATGGAAGAAGAAGAAGGTACAAAAGTAGAGGAAGAAACAAGATGACCTGCGCCAAGTAAAGAAGCCTGAACAAAGTTTTTGAGGGAACGAAATCAGATGGACACAGTCGGAGGACAAATGTGAAGTTCTGTTTCCTGTTAAAGCGAGACTAACTCGAATAAGAGCCCCAAAATGTCTAAGAACACACATTACACACTGATAATAATTCATTTTTATTTTAATGACTTAATGGAGATGGAGATGATGGGTTATGGTACGTCCATCATCTCCTGGATCACTGATTACCTGAGGGACAGGCCACAGTTCGTCCGGCTGGGCAAAGTCCTGTCTGATGTGGTTCTGAGTGGTGTAGGAGCCCCACAGGGCACGGTGCTCTCTCCATTCCTCTTCACATTGTACACCTCAGACTTCCAGCACAACTCCGATTCATGCCACCTACAGAAATTCTCTAATGACTCTGCAGTTGTAGGGTGTATAAGTGGTGGGCAGGAGGAGGAGTACAGGAGGGTGGTGGATGGATTTGTGGTGTGGGCGGGAGAGAATCACTTGCTGCTCAATGTAGACAAGACCAGGGAGATGGTGACTGACTTCCGGAAGAGGAGGACTGCTTTTCAGTTGCTTTGTATTCTGGGTAAGGATATGAAGGTGGTGAAGGAGTACAAATACCTTGGAGTGACCATCGACAGTAGACTGAGCTGGAGGAGCAACAGTACTGCTGTGTACAAGAAGACCTGCAGCCGACTTTACTTTCTAAGGAAGCTGAGGTCCTTCAATGTGTGCGGCAAGATCCTGGAGACCTTCTACCAGTCTGTGGTGGCCAGCACCTTGTTCTTCTCTGTCATCTGCAGGGAGCACCTTCACACCCAGTGACACCAACAGACTGAATAAACTAATCAGACTGGCTGGCTCGGTCATTGGCAGCAAACAGGACTCCTTTGAGGCAGTGGTGGAGAGAAGGTCACTGAACAAACTTTTATCCATCATGGACAATCATGACCATCCTCTCTACCCACTCCTGGAGGAACAGCGGAGCTCCTTCTCCAAGAGGCTCAGACAGCTCCGCTCGAGAACATCTCGTTACCAGAGGTCTTTCTTTCCGTACGTGATCGGGCTCTACAACGACTCACTTAGCAGATAGGAAGTTGTTGCTGTGTCACACAAATTTCCCATGTGTGGGATCATTAAAGTATATTCTGATTCTGATTTTGATTCTGATTAACCCATTATCACAAAAGAGTCATCTCTAAGGGCTTCACCCACATTTGGTTAGATGAAAACACAAATTCAGCCCAAACACTATCGAAACTAACCAATCCACGACATCCTTGTACTTAGAGCCTCGATCACTGGAAGGAAAAACTCCTGAAAACCCAGATTGAGTTGAGTGAAGATATGGTTAAAGTTTCAGAGGTGAGAACAAGAGGACAGATGGAATCACTAAGATTCTCCATGAGTCAGACATCTTGAAAGAGTCCTTGCTCGCCCGGTGGGAGAGAGGGACGACTCATAATTTATCTTTATCCTGTGAACAAAGTTAAACTCTGAAGAGATTGCGGTGCTGCTGGAGTTTCGTGTAATTTCTGATTTGAATAAATGGAATAAATGAACATAACTCAATCAATCCAATCTGGTGGAGTTTGGAACTGATAACGTGGAACCTTTATGGCTCATTTTTTAGTTTGAGTTTCCATCGAGCATATCTGATAAAAAAAAACTCTTGTTTTTGTGTCCTCATAATTTGAAATGGACGCTTTCTGCATGAAGAGAACCAGTGTTTACAAGTTAAAGTAAATGATAAAAGAAAAACATTTGAAACTTTAGGGCAGCGCCTCCGAGATGGGGTCGGCAAATGTAATGATTTTTTTTTAAGCTCTGTGATGTTTGTCCTTGTTTCTGTTTGACATTTCATCATTTTCAATTACTTTTTTGTACACCGCAGTGCTGACCGCAATCACCCCTCAGAAAACTTCCATTAACTTCCTGAACAGACCGGCCATCGGTGTTTATCAGACGGAGTACGATGCCAAACGTTAAGGTTAATCAGCTGTAAACATGGTGAGATTTGCTCTTATTTACTGCTGAAGTCTTCAAATAAACTTCTCGGTGGGAATTCTTTTGTTTTGTTTCAGACTTTGAGTTTTTTACTGTCTGAACAGCATAGTGGGGTTTTAACCTTGGCAGGACTTCAAATTTCAAATCTCTACAGGGTTCCAGAATGACCACCAGAAACCAGGTAGCGCTCCATGGCGCAGAGAAGAAGCCAAATGTCGATCATGTCAAAAACAGTGGCAACTTTTTCTGAACCAATGCCGACGACTTTGTGATCTGTAGTGAGAGGAGGGAAGACGTGGAGGAAAAACTGGAGAGGTGGAGGTTTGAAGATTAGTCAGAGTAAAACAGAGTACATGTGTGTGAATGAGAGGGATCCAAATGGAAAAGTGAGGTTACAGGGAGAAGAGATAAAGAAGGTGGAAGATTTTAAGTATCTAGGATCAACAATCCAGAGCAATGGAGAGTGTGGAAAAGAGGTGAAGAAGCGTGTGCAGGCAGGCTGGAACGGGTGGAGAAAAGTATCAGGTGTGATGTGTGACAGAAGAGTTTCAGCCAAAATGAAAGGGAAATTGTACAAAACCGTGGTGAGAGCGGCCATGTTGATTGGTCGAGAGACAGTAGCACTGAGGAAAAGACAGGAAACAAAGATGGAGGTAGCAGAGATGAAGATGCTGAGGATCTCTCTGGGAGTGACCAGGATGGACAGGATCAGAGGAACAGCACATGTTAGAGGTTTTAAAGTCAGAGAGGTCAGACTGAGATGGTTTGGACATGTGCAGAGGAGAGAGAGAGAGTACATCAGAAGAAGGATGCTGGGTTTGGAACCACCAGGAAAGAGGACTAGAGGAAGACCAAAGAGGAGGTTCATGGATACAGTGA
Organism: Neostethus bicornis; assembly: GCA_902685375.1. Classification (NCBI taxonomy): domain Eukaryota; kingdom Metazoa; phylum Chordata; class Actinopteri; order Atheriniformes; family Phallostethidae; genus Neostethus; species Neostethus bicornis. Next base: position 925,881 of record CACRXE010000066.1, on the reverse strand, counting down.
AGGAAGACATGAAGATAGTTGGTGTGACCGAAGAGGATTAAGCAGATAGGGTTAGATGGAAGAAACTGACTTGCTGTGGTGCCCCCTGGAGGGAAATGCCGGTAGAAGACAAAGAACTGTGTACTGTCACAGCGGGGTTTTAACCTCTGCAGGACTTCAAATTTCAAATCTCTACAGGTATCCAGAATGACCACCAGAAACCAGGTAACGCTCCAGAGCGCAGAGAAGAAGCCAAATGTCAATCATGTCAAAAACAATGGCAACTTTTTCTGAACCAAAGCTAATTTTATCCTTGCTACGAAGAAAAGTGGAAACCATGTTTGGGAAAACACAGAGACCTGGAGAGGCTTTTAAATCTGAGGCGTTAACCAATTTGATCTTTGCGGTCATGCACTGGATCTCTCTGTCCTCCTCGGCTTGCTTAATACTGATTTTGACAGTTGCACGCCACCAAAAGCGGTAAGAAGTCACTGATTCGAGATCAGCTGCGTTGATGTTGGAAGACTTCTGATCCCTCTTGCAGGGCAGGTCGTCCAGTGGTCGTGTTCCTGTGGAGAGCTCTCTATAGACCAGGGGTGTCCAAATCCGGTCTTCGAGGGCCGGTGTCCTGAAGGTTTTCCATATGTTCTTACATCTACACACCTGATCCAGTTAAGTGAATCCTTGTGCCAAATTCTATTGGCTGTTGATTTCACTTTCTTTGCATCAGGTGTATTGAACCAGGAATGTGTTGAAAACCATCAGGACACCAGCCCTCGAGGACTGGCTTTGGATACCCTTCTATAGACGATGGCCTTTGGAATGGGTCCACCCTGCATACAGTACATGGCCTAGCCAGCGCAGGTACCTCTGTGGGAGGTTGGCGAACATACTGGACATGCTCGTCTAGGTCTGGACATCTATGTTGGAGACTCAATCCTGTAAGGTGATGCCTTGGAGACATCCAACCTTACGCTGGTGGAAGGCGTTTAGTCTCCGCTGTTGGTAGGTAAACAATGTCCAAGCTTTACTGCTGTACAGTTGGGTGCTCTGCACATGCTCAATAAAACTTTATCTTTGTATTGAGAGCCTTTGTTAGGCGCACCTTGGCGGTTGTCGCTTTGCCTATCCTGATGTTAAGCTTGATGCCGAGGAATAGGTTGTTCGAAATCGGGGAGCCGAGATAAGTGAACTTCTCTTCTACTTCAAAGGGCGTGTTTGCCAAAACTTCAAACGATGCTTGTGAAAATGACGAGATGCAAATGCATTGGTCTTCAAACGAAAAGACGTTGCCAAGGAGTCACCTTGCCCTCCTTGGCTGATGCCCACAAGTAAAAAGACTGTGAGGCAGTAACTATGGCAGCTCTGAATGACACATACTCATTGGTCAGAGAAATAAAAATGGTGCCCGGTTTCAATATTAGTTACTATTTGACGAAATCCACGAATCCCAAGTAACAATATTTTTCAAACTCAGAACACAAAACTGTCACACAGATGCTGGAAATATTGCATAGTGTCATGGTTCCCTCGCCCACCACCAGAGGGAACCCGGGGCCTTCCCTCATTTGCCTGATTTTAGACACCTGAAGGACTTTGTGTAGCTGCCTTTAAAGGGCCCATCTCATGCAAAATGGACTTTCCAGAGTTTTCTACCTTGTAAGAGTGATGTCCGGGCCTTGTATATGTCACCAAAGGGGTTTCTAGATTAATTTAGCCCGTTTTTCACAAATTGCTGTGGATTTCTGGAACGCTCAGACAAAACAACCAATGAGCAGATGTCTAAAGTATGACGCATTGACGTAGCCAGGACGGACTTCGCACACGCCCCCCTCCCTCCTCAGCACCCGCCCGCCCTCCTCACCCGCCTCCACTCACAAACTCGCTTTCAACGTCCGATATACAGGCTGGTTCGCTGCTCTGCGTCTTTTTTATTTTCTTGCTTGAAACACGTTTTTTTGATGAATCGACATGATAAAATCTTATTTCAGACGCTACCAAACCGCTACGCACGGGTTTACGCCTGCCTTCCCCCTCCCGCTCAGAGATGGGCGGAGGAAAAGCGGCTCAGTGAGCGCAGAGGGCGGAGCTTGTACTTGAGAAAGTCTGTTCATTTAGAATTACACTGCTAGTTGGTACAATACAATTCACATGTTATCCGCCTCTCTCCCTCCTCTCTGGGAGAGAGCCCCATTTCAGATTCCTGATGGATACTCTGCGTTCCTGTCCTGGGCATGGCCACACCGAGGAGACCTCCGCGCTTCATCATCTCCAACTCCATCAGGAGGATATCCATCTACTCATCCCCGTCCAGGACATCTCCGGGCTGAGGAGCCCCCCGTGTTTCCATCAGGATGAAGAACGGGTGGAGATGGTGGCCGCGGGGGGATGATCATAGTTCCGGGTCTGTGACTGCGCTCCATCAAATCAATATATTTTCATAACTATGGTGTAATGCATGTTGTAAAGCCCACATTTCGCGTGTGTATGTGCAGAGGATACAATGTGAAAAGAGGTATTTTGCCTGAGATGGGCCCTTTAAATAGGCACCCTGTCTTTCCTTCAGGTGTCGGGTTATACCTTCCATCCCACTGCGCTGACTTTATACTTCACTCAGAAACGTTAAGGTTACGCTAATGTTGGCGTATACACAGAATTTAGCGTAAGCGAGGTAAATTCCTCCAGCTTCATCTGGGTTGCCGTGAAAACACTGTGTTGTGATTGGGCCAAAGAAATAAATTAGATCAATTGATTGAATTAAACCAGATGCTAACTGTTTTTTTTTGTTTTTGTCGGGCTCGTTTGTGTGACGATCTAACAGCATGATAACGTGTAGATCTGCGTCCGTTTTTTCAACTTTGACGAATGTTAACGTCTCTACCCTCCAACTTGATTTAAAACCAGACCGTGTGTACAATACTTTTTCCACCTCACCACCTGCTCTCATCTTCATTTTCTCTCCTAAAAAAATTAAATCAACCCAAATCCCTGATTAAACCTGTGGCTTTGGGAATTCGTCAGAATGAACAGTTTGAAGTTGCACACGCTCAGACGGGAACAGGGTTGACAACAATTGATTCCATATGATGGAAAGCTCATTGAGAAGGTGAGCCATGTTGCCCACTGGAGCCCTTCATCATTCTGTTTGTCTAACAAGCTGTGCAGCAGCAACTCTGTAATTTTTCTTCATTAAAAGCAAAAATATGTTTTTGATTTATGTCGGAACACGGATAGGTTGCATATATTTCCATAAAAATGGAATCAAGGCGATAATCAGTCAGCGCCAACTCATAGATGAGGGTTATTTACCTCTGGCCGTCGTAGACACACACTCAGTCCCACCGAGGGGAATGAGAATCGACCAGGGAAGGAATCTGTATGACATGGAAACTCGCAGGCTTGTCTGGCTGCCTCTTTTTGGGAGGGGGCACTAGCATTGTGTTCATAATTTGAAAACAAAAAAAGTTTTGAGGTTGCCGCCAAGGGGTACCTTTAGAAATGCATTTGTTTATAAATATATATGAGTTGGGGGTGTAATGAAACGTGTATGCACCAAACTGTTTCAGTACGAGACATTATGTGTGTGTTTAGAAAGCGTTCCTATTTGAACAAGCTTACCACCAGGCCAGATAGAAACAGACACATTTAGTAGACCCTAACCAGGGTCTGTACCCCCTACCCTAACCAGGGTCTGTATCCGTCTTTCCCCTTACCCCCTACCTTAACCAGGGTCTGTATCCCCTTCCCCTATCCCTTACCCCTGGCTTTCTATCTCATTCATTGTTCTTTATTGTCTGTTTATTTAGAATTACACTGCTAGTTGGTACAACACAATTCACATGTTGTCCACCTCTCTCCCTCCTCTCTGGGAGAAAGCCCCATTTCAGATTCCTGATGGATACTCTGCGTTCCTGTCCTGGGCATGGCCACACCGAAGAGACCTCCGCGCTTCATCATCCCCGCTCCATCAGGAGGATATCCATCTACTCATCTCCATACTGGAGATCTCCGGGCTGAAGAGTCTCCAGTGTTTCCATCAGGATGAAGAACATCTATAGACTTCTTTAGATATTTAACTGTAGAGTAGAATAAGTTAATATTTAAACAATAATTTCTGACACATTGGTGGCTCGTCCCGGGGGAGGGATCTCTCTTTCATGTGGATCTCCACGAGGTTTCTTATTTTTTCCCCACTGATGTTTTTTTTAGGAGTTTTTCCTCACCGTGAAGGAGAGTCTAAGGGCATAAAAAGTCTTGTTTAGTTAGCATTTGTTAGTTATTTTTCTTGCTGTGTATTTGTTGAACACCGATTCTGTTCATCACCTTTATGGACAGAATATCTAGGCACAGCCGAGGCTTTGTGGGATTCCAGTTTGGTGACCTCAGGATCGGCTCTCTGCTTTTTGCGGATGATGTGGTCCTGTTGGCTTCATTGGACCGTGATCTCCAGCTCTCACTGGATCAATTTGCTGCCGCGTGTGAAGCGGCCGGGATGGGAATTAGCGCCTCCAAATCCGGGACCATGTTCCTCGCCCGGAAAAGGGTGGAATGCCCCCTGCGGGTCAGGGACAGAGTCCTGCCCCAAGTGGAGGAGTTTAAGTATCTCGGGGTCTTGTTGACGAGTGGGGGAAGGATGGAGCGGGAGATCGACAGGCGGATCGGTGCGGCGTCAGCAATAACTAGGACGCTGCATCGATCCGTCGTGGTAAAGAGAGAGCTGAGCCGAAAAGCAAAGCTCTCGATTCACAAGTCGATCTATGTTCCTACCCTCACCATGGTAACCAGGATCTACGTTCCTACCTTCACCATGGAAACCAGCTGTGGGTGGTCACCGAAAGAATGAGTTCGCGGGTACAAGCGGCTGAAATGAGCTTCCTCCGTAGGGTGGCTGGGCTCTCACTCAGAGATCGGGTGAGGAGCTCTGTTTTCTATCCGCTGGCGACGCGAAAAGTTTGGCTCACAATAAACCAATCACGAACAGTTTCCTTGTCTATTCGCGCCGGGCGCTGATGAGCACATCGTGACCAAAACGATGTCCTCACACGTAGATGTGTTGTTTAAATTATCCACTGGGCTTCCTGCAAAACCACAACTAACTTAGAAAAAAAAAAAAACACATTAAAGGATGTTTGGTTGTTTTTCTGGAAGAGTCTAAAACAGGGGTGGGCAACCTTTTTGATTCGTGGGCCACATTGAGGTCCAACTTTTTACAAACGGGCCAGAACAGGATCAGATGGATGGCATTCTTTGGTAACTCCAGATTAGACCGATAGAATGACGCTAGATTTTAAACGAGCGCTAACTGTTACATCAAGAGCGGTAAATCTCAAATCTAGTGGCGCTAGGTCTGAAATGATTGATGATGCTTGATGATGCTTTTTCATCAAGTATTTTCATAGACCTTAAGAAAGCTTTCGACACCATAGATCATAATATATTACTGAGCAAACTAGACAGATTTGGTTTTCGAGGAGCTGCATATACATGGCTTCAGAGCTACTTAGAAAATAGATATCAATATGTACAAATAAAGGAGGAAAAATCTGATTTATTAAAAGTCATATGTGGAATTCCACAAGGCTCAACGCTGGGGCCTAAACTCTTTATCCTGTACATCAATGATTTGTGTTACACATCCAAACTAATAAATTATGTACTGTTTGCAGACGACACTACTCTTTACTTTTCAGGAAAAGACCTGAACCAAATGATACAATCAGTTGAAAGAGAATTGAATAAAATAAAAATATGGTTTGACATAAATAAATTATCATTAAATATTGAAAAAACGAAATTTATAGTATTTACAAAATTAAAAGTACCTAAACAAATTCAAATTATGCTTAATAACACCCCGTTGGAACGAGCTTACGACAGTAAGTTCCTTGGAATGATTATAGATCACAAATTAAGCTGGAAATCACACATAAATTATACCAAAAATAAACTGTCTAAAGTAATAGCAATCATTTATAAATTCAGATTTGTCCTGAATAAAAAAAGTTTGTTTATGTTATATAATACATTAGTACTTCCATATATAACTTATTGTATCGAGATTTGGGGAAATACGTACAAAACTAACACAAAACCAATTTATATTTTACAAAAAAAAGCAATACGAGCAATAACATTCTCATCTTATAATCAACCTACCAATAATCTATTTATAAATTTAAAAACATTAAAGTTCTATGATTTAGTGGAATTACACACTTTAAAATTTATGTTTAAGATAAAAAAAAACATGATGTCAAACTCTCTACAAAATATGTTTATTATTAGGAAAAGTCCATACGAACTAAGAGGAAATGATGTGTTCATTAAAAATAAATTTAGAACAAATGTTAAAAAATTCTGTATTTCTATTAAAGGTGTGGATCTTTGGAATAATTGTAATGATGAACTTAAATTGTGTTTAAATCTTTTATGTTTAAAAAAGAAATTTAAGTTATTAATACTTAAAAAATATGCAAGTCTTGATGGTTAAATTCAAGCTTCTATAAAAAGTAAACAATTATGATGTGTTATGATTATGTTATGTGTTACGAATATGTGTTATGATTATGTTATATGTTATGATGTGTTATGATTATGTTATGATGTATTATGATATTATTATGTTATGTGTTATAACAATTATGATGACTTAGTATTTACTTATGTCTTTTTGCTTTTATTATGACATAAAAAAAAAAAAAAAAAGGGTCGGCGTAATAAGCGTTTGCTTCAGCCGTTACCTTTTCGGTCCTTTGCTGGAATATGGTTGTTTTCTTTATTTCATTGATATGAGGTTGCACTGTGACCGAAATAAATAAATAAATAAAAAAAAAAAAAAAAAAATCTAGTGCGATGGCGTTTAAAAACACGCATTCAGCGGCGCTAGGTTTAAAATTTAAGCACTTGATGTAACATTTTGTTTGTTTTAACATCTAAGACGCTTGTTTACGTGCGTGTATTGGCACCGATGGCTTTCCATATCAGTGCACACTGTTTATTTTGACAGCGTGCACACCATGAAGACACACACATTTTAATGGGAGCATTGTTGTTGTTTCTAGAGTGTGCCATCTAGTGAGAAAACATCAGAAATTGCAGGATAAAAAACATAAACAAGTTTTATTTATTTAATTTTTTTCAAGTTCAGCGGGTCGGATTAAAATGTTTAACGGGCCGTATGTGGCCCGCGGGCCGCAGTTTGCCCATGCCTGTCTAAAGTTAGAAACGAGTGGTAGCTCTTTATAAAGAATCAGTGGTATACTTTGATTACAGGGGAGACATAAAACTTGTACAGGCCACCTTTAACGTAGCTAAAGTACACACATAACATATCGCTGATAGGTTCACTTTTCTGTTTGTACATGAAAAAGAAAGCAACAATAACAAGTTTAACATCTAAAAACAAATTAGGTAAACGTTTTAGTGACCTTTGAAAAAAAAAAGCTGATTGGGTTAACATACCAGAGGGAGCGACTCTGGGGAGAAAAGGGAACAAGGTTTAAATACGACAAGACGCAGGTGTGACAGGTAAAGATCCTCAGGCGGGGGATCAGCACATATTGCTCCATGTTTTGGTATCGGCTTATTCTTGTTTACTTTTGTGAGTTAATTGAAGGCTTTATTAAGGTTCTCAGTAGCTCAGGGCGAAAAAGAGAAGTCACTGTCTGCCCAAAGAAAAAAAATCCATCTTGGTGCTGTTTTGGTTTTGAATAGATGGTTTAAATGGATGATTGGTTTTACGAACTTTCTCTGGGTTTCTGTCTCTTCTTCTGCTATGTTTTGTTTCTTTCTGAAGATTTTAGTTTGAGTGCACTAGGACGTCATTTTGGATGTCGGACAAATGATTTTTCAGAAACTGTCCGGCTAGCTGGTTATAGAGTTATTCTACTCTTGACATACACATTGCCGTCCACAACCAGCTGCTGGCTCTCGGAGCCACATCCGTCATGGCTGGAGGAGTTGGGTTGGTCCAAGGGGAGCCGAGGAGAAGTAGACTGTCTAGAGGAGGTGGTTCGGGTCCGGTGTATTTGCAGTTTCCAGTCTGGTTGCGCCCTTGAGGAACTAGAGGCACTCACTCGGACCCAGTGAAACACAGAGAGGCCAGTTTGGTGTTCTTCACAACAGCCTGGCTTTGGGGACCCATTCTGGACTCAAGCTTTTGGGTTGCCAGGTTGGACACATTGCGACCAGACTGAGACGGTGGTGGATAGGGATGAGGGGGCATCGAGGTGTTTACACTGCAGCACTCAAAATTCCCCACTTGGCGACTTCTGGTTCGACGTTAACAAGTTAGCTGTTATAAGTACTGACTTCAGCCCTAAACCCTTGGTCTGTTGTCTGTACGGTATTGGTGGTCGGCGGCCATGTCAACTTAGAGGTGACACTTAAAGTTTATCTAACGTTTCCTATTCGAATTCCTCCAGCGGTTTGGAAGATGTGTTTACAAAAGTGTTACAGAATCACCAGCGCACGGACAGCCTGAGTGCCTACTGCTTCCTCCTCCTCATGTTAGCGGAGGCTTTAAAAACCATCATGGTTTGATCTGTACTCCCGTCATCATTGTGTTGGCATCACTACTCTTACTGTTTCAAACCCCGTAGAGAAGATTGTCTCTTTCTATTCAGGCTGCCTGCAGGAACTGGCTTTTAATTACTTGGTGCTTCTGCTTTGGTAATCATGTTGTCAAAGGCAAAGAATAATAAGAGCGAATAATGTGGAAACTACAACAATTAATCTCTCGTCAGAAGCCTGATCTGTCCTGATGGTGAGAAATTAGTGAGAAGAAACTCAGGGAGCCAAACAAAGAACACTGTCACTTGATTTACAGTCAGAAAACTGTGGAAATTAGACCTTTAAAGTCTACGAGATAATTCCATCATGTTGTCAAACACGGATAAGAAAAGTATTTGTTACAGAATGAAGTCTTCATACATTACTCACTGATCTTACTGAAGATTTAAATTTATTTGGAGGAACCGCTCTGTGGGTACAGCTTCTGTTGACAGTGATTATTTTTTTTTCAGGACAAAGAGCAACGGCTTTAATGTTTTTCTAGTTGTACGAAGCTTGAATCAATTGTTGGTAGTTTTTCTGTTCATTATAAGTTACCGTAAGTTTTTAAGTACTGTGTTTTCATGACCATAAGACGCATGTAAAAGTCTTAGATTTTCTTCAAAATGAGCGGCACGCCCTATCGAGCAGTGCGCCCTATGTGTGTTGTGATTACTGTGATTCCAAGAGGTCTGATAAAGGAACTCCAACCCCTGGATATCGGCGTGAACCGGCCGTTCAAAGTAAGACTGCGAGCGGCGTGGGAGCGATGGATGACCAGAGGAGACCACAGCCTCACAAAGGGTGGAAGGCAGCGCCGGGCGAGTTACGCCACAGTTTGCCAGTGGATTGTAGATGCTTGGGCAAACATGTCCGAGCTTTAGCCAAAGCAGGCATCATTTCCGAGGAGCTGCACGGTACAGAAAGTGACTCTGACAGCAAGGAAAGTGAAGCTGCTATGTTGGATTTAGTGCAGCTGTTAGATTCTGAAACAGAGGATGAGGACTTGGATGGATTTGATAAATGACTTTATAACGACTGTAACTATTATTTAAATAAAGACAACCAAACTCAGTTTTACTCCAGATCTATTTTTAAATACACACGCTTGTCTGCTTGTGTGTGTGTTGTTGTAAGGCGGGCGTACGTAGTAGAGGATATGCATATAAAACCAGCGCCCTATCATCAGGTCTGCCTTATGTGTGTGGTAAATACAGAGCACGCAAAACTGGGACTGCGCCTTTTAATACGGTGCGCCTTTTGGTCGTGAAAATACGGTAATGTAGTTTTTGTACATAAGTCTTACAGCCCTCTCTAGTGGTCAAGTTGTGTTATTGTTTTTACGTAAGGCACGTAAGTAAGCAGTGAGGAATCCAAGATGGCGGAGCGTGATGCAATGTTCTTTTTTTTTACTTGTTTTCTTGCATCACAGTAATTAGCCTTGGATAACCTTTGTTCTTTTAGGGGTCGGTCCAAGAGGACAAGGGTAGACCACCATTTTTTTATTAAACAGCAATACTAAGTCTGTTTTTTCGGAACGCCGTTAACTAGCCGCCTAGCCTGGCAAGAGCTAACTTGGGGCGAGGGCAGCATAGTAGTTAATTATTCTTCATCTCCTTTCAGAATTTTCCTTCAAATTTTCCGCCACAGCAAGTCAATTTCTTCCAACCCGCCTTGTTCCTCTCCTTCTTCAACCAGCAGTACTTTAATTCTCTCCGGCACCCTGTATGTCAACAGCACCAATGGTGGTCGTACTCAACCAGGCTGCGTCTGGTATGATAGTTGTGGGACTGACTTGCATCATTTTCTCTGACCCAGTTCTACCTTTAAAAAAAAGGTAGAACTGGATGTCCCCTGGATGTCCCTCAGGACACAACCTCTGTTTTTACCTGAGTGGTACTTGTTGTGCAGGTTTAGTGCCACCAGTCCCAGCTCTAGATGAAGGTGTCATAGCACACTGACATTGGGATGCTGGTGTAACGACTGAAGCTGGTTCGCCAGGCGATGGCCGATGTGCACTTGGGTATCGTCAATGTAGTTCACTCAATGTTGGTCCTCCACCTCTAGATCCCACATGCAGAGCATCCCCTGGTTCTCCAGAGCCAGCATCTTCTGCCAGAAGTCCATAGAGAAGCGTGTGTACCAAATGCCCCACTGGCTATAATTGAAGTGTACATGGATGGTCACATTGGACTCATTAGGCTTGATGTGGTCGATGTTGGCCTTCATCATTCCTGCCCTCTAGCAGATGATGGCACGATGGCTTCAGGCAGTCTAAGAGAGAGCTCCAAAACAGCTTCTGAACAGCTGCTAGGTAGTGCTGAATTGGGTGGTTTGGGAACAGCCGCTTGGAGGAACAGCAGCTTGAACCGTCGTTGGTGGAACACATGCCAGTTGGCTCTGCATGGGGCATAATGTGAGTTACCGTGGTAACAATGTTTGAAACTGCCCGTGGATCTACAAGAACTTAAACTGGATTAAAAGCTCCACATCTTGACAGAAACTCATCCTTCACTGTGGTGGAACAACACCAGCAGTCCACCATCTTTAGTTCCATAGTGAAGCAGGAAGCACTGATGATGTCACTCAGAAGATCCTGTCTTCATTCCTTCTGATTCACTCCAGCACGAAACATCTCCACACGTCCATGAAGACTCCACATTCCTCACAGCTAAAGTAGCTCTGTTCCGTCTTCTTCCCCTTATCCGGGGCCGGGTTGTAGGGGTCAGGTTAAATGATCTAAAGTAGCTCATCTTTTGAAAATACATTTAAATCCCCCCTAAAAATAACATAGATATGGAGCACTACACGACCCTGCTGCCATCATGAGAAGCGCATTCAAAAAATGCACATATAAATAGATCAATATGTAAATTTAATAAAGATTAAGGAGAGAGAGTTTGTAAAATTTTTAATTAGTTTTGCTACATGTTTGTATAAATGTACACGTCAGATTCAGACGAAAGTGAAACAACATCAACCCCGTCTCATCACTTCTCTGTTTACATTTCAATCTGAATAACAAGCGCAGCACCTGGGTTTGTTACAATAAGTTTGTATTTCTGATTTCCGGTGGGATTGTGGACCCCTCCACACCGATAACACCTCCGGATTCAATAAATATTCCCATGATTTATTTGCTGCCGTCATCGAGCTTTATCAGAGCATAGAAAACCCTGCAGAGTAATGTGGGATTATGAGTCTCGCTGCCTCGCTCTAGCCCGCAGTCTGCCAGCTCGGATAGTGGTCTCTGTTTGTTTACTGTCCACGAACTGATCAATGGGACCCCTGGCGTGCCGGCAAACTGTCAGGGTCAGCGTTCCCTCGAACATCAGGGAGAAAAAATATCCATACAATCCCACTGGGCGAGCCTCAACCTCTATATTCACAAACAATAACACACTCACTGGTGATGTGTGCTGAGAAACAGGCTGTCTGAGTAGCATGCTCGCAGCAGAATGCTCGTTACTATGGGGAAAACAAGAATGAGGGTCAATCAGTCGGGAAGGAATGATCCCAAACAAACAGACAGAGTAGCCTAACATTGCTAACATAGCGCTCCACTCCAGGCTGGGTCATTACATCTTTTCATATCTATCAGACGTTTGCTATGATTGCTGCTGAAAACTGACCTGCAGGCGTCAACTGGGACGCCTTGAAGCCTGACAAGGAAGGATTAAAGCAGCAGAAAATGAAAGAAAAGACAGAGACAGCGTAGTGGAAAGGGACCTGGAGAATGAAATGGAGAAATAATAGAATAACTTATTAGATGGTCGGATAGAGAGAGCGGGGAAGGGTAAATAAAAACAGGGGGAGAGAGAGGTTCCTAGCTTTAGCTTAGCATCTAGTCCAGGGGAGGGTAAACTTTTTGGTTCGCCACATTGAGCTCTAATATTTGACAAAGGGGCCGGAACAGGACCAAATGGATGGTATGCTTTGGTAACCTCACCTCATTGGGATCTGGGGAAAACATGTGCTTTACTCTTCAAAGAACATGAAGAAAAGCATCACAACAAAGCTTTACTTTGAAATTAAACACTGAAAATCAAATGAATAACTATTTTATTTTGAAGTTCTTTGATCTTTTGAGAATTTGGGGCGGGCCTTAAAATTCACTCAAAACAGATAAAAACCAGAAAGAAATACTGACAAAGAAAAAAATCCAACTTATAGATGAACGCGTTTCAAGAAGAAAAAGTGCACAAAAAATGTGACAGTAGGAGATGTAGATGTACTTGACCTGCTTCTTCTATTCAATTTGGTTCCCTTGGTGCCAAAAGTCAACAACGACCAGTGTAAGAACGAAACAATTCCAGCAAGTCAGTCTGTGAAGCGCGTTAGATTTGATCTGGGTATGGTAAGCCATCGGGGTCACTACACACATGTAAACAAGCGCGCTAAATGTTACATCAAGAGGGTTAAATTTTAGATTAAGCGCGCTAGCGCTTAAAAAAGTGCATCCACACTAGGTTTAAAATGTAGGTTTGAAATCTAACGCGCTTGTTTACGTGCATGTATTGTCGACTTGTTTTCTTGTGTAACAATCGTTAGCAATATTTGTCCTTTTACGGGTCGGTCTAAGAGGATAATGGTGGAACAACATTTACTAATGAAACAGCAAAACTGAGAAAGTCTGTTTTTTTGGAACGTCGTTAACGATCCGCCCACTCACATCTACAGTATGCACACTCTTTATTTTGATAGTGTGCCTCCTGGTGATGTGTTTCAGGCACGTCCCACGGGGAGGAGACCCAGAGTCAGGTCCCGGACCCGGTGGACAGGCTATGTCTCACAGCTGGCTGGGGAACGACTCGGGATCCTTCCGGGTGAGCTGGAGGATGTAGCTGGGCTGAGAGAAGCCCGGGTTTCCCGTCTGAGGCTGTTGCCCCTGCGACCCGGCCCTGGATAAGCGGAAGACGACGGAACAGAGCGTTTGTTTGTAACCAACACTACTTCTGCATCTCAGAAGTTTTCCCAACAATTAAAACAAGATGGCGCAGTGACAAAATAAAACTTTGTTCCATTCAAGCTGTAAAATCAATCTTAATGCAACAACGATACAAGTCCTTCATTTTGGTTTCACTCCTGTTTGACTTGTTCATTCGCCTTAGCTTATTTATTTCTCCACCGCGCACAATCTGGATGCTTTATTGACATCATGATTACCCTACCCTGATTAGTTCTGTTTTGTCCAGGTTGGCTCCACCCTTTAATTGGAGTTCATCGACAGGCGATCAAATTTGTCCACTGGCAAAGAAATGAGGCTGGTTTCCTTGCAGCCACAGGCTTAGTAAGCATATTAGCCCAATTCACACTTTGGAAGAAGTTTCTTTCTTTTTTTTGCTGGACGTTCTCTTCACACTCACTGTATTGCTGAGTATGCTGAACAGAGTTTTGGCAGTAGAGTCTTGGTGAATGGGTGCTGATTGGACCGTGATGAGGCTAATGAGTCGACTCATTGAGGAGTAAATGCTCCTCCATATCTCATGTAGAAGTACTTTAAGCTGTTCTGCTTTGTTGTTCATGTTCGTGACTCTGCAGACTGTCCGTGCTCGGTTACAGGGCTTAAACTTTGAAATGTAAAACTGTAGTTTAATTGTGTAATCCATACTTTGTAAGCACGGACTATAGCGGGATAACAGGCAACAGATCTGATCTAACAAGACCCTCTGCTTCTTGCTGCACAGCTTTGAAAGGATTGAAGAAGAAAAGTGGGATTTTAACAAGGGGGAAGCTTTGGATTTGTCCGGCTTTGTGACTGCTCCCCTTTTCCTCTTGATGCCTTTTGAAAATTAGATACAAAAAGTCAACGCTTGAACATATTTCAGTGGTGACAGAACAAGTCCGGTCACAATCTAAGAAACAACATGAAGCGAAAGATTGTTTTTTTTGTATGCCATGTTTGATGGCCCACTCCATGTTCCATTCTCACAGTCAAACAGCTAAACACGATTGAATGTTGCAGCCATTTGGTTTTTACACTGTCAGGGCGACACCTTTACTTCTGATTTAAAGAAACATAAAAAGTAAAAGTTGTACTCGGTGTCTCTGAGAAACGAGCAGTTTTAATATTTATCAAAAATCATTCATTTTTCTTAAAAACAGTATATATATTTTAACATAAGGGGGAAATTAAAGATCTTGGGAATTACTGGGAGTTGTAGTCCTTCCTGTTGGGAGATTTAGTTTTACCTGCAGGGGGATGTAGTCCTTCCTGATTGGAGATGTAGTTCCTTCCTTTTGGGAGTTGTAGTCCTTCCTGTTGGGAGATGTAGTCTTTCTTGTCGGAAGATGTAGTCCTTCAAGTTGGGAAATGTAGTTCTTCCTGTAGGAAGATGTAGTTCTTTCTGTTGGTAAATGTAGTCCTACCTATTGGGAGATGTAGTCCTTCCTGTTTGGACATGTAGTCCTTCCTATTGGGAGATGTAGACCTTCCTGCAGCTAGATGTAGTCCTTCCTGTCGGGAGATGTAGACCTTCCTGCAGCTAGATCTACATCTAGATCTTCCTGTTGGGGGATGTAGTCCTTCCTGTTGGGGGATGTAGTCCTTCCTGTTGGGAGATGTAGGCCTTTCCCTCAAAAGATGTAGTCCTTCTGCAGCAAGACTAAGTCCATTCTGTTGGGGGATGTAGTTCTTCCTGTTGGAAGATGTAGTCTGTCCTATTGGGGGATGTAGTCCTTACTATTGGGAAATGTAGTCCTTCCTGTTGGGAGATGTAGTCCTTCCTGTTACATGTGTTTTATTGTACTTTATTTGATCATTCAATATAAGTTTAATACATTTAGTAGAAACATTTTAAAGTTATTCTAGATTTAACTTCCATCTAAGTAAAGTGAAGATTAATGGACTTTTTTTTGTTAGACAAGCTGAAAACTTTACATTTTCAGGGCATCTTGCGGGTAGCGAGTTCCAGCGATCCAATTTAATACAAATAGATAAATGAGTTTGTTGGACTGTGTTGGAAGAAGCTAACCTTTGACACTTCCAATAAAAAAGAGGCCACAGTAGAGCTGTTTAATTGTAAATGAGATGGTGTTTTGCTCAAAGAACATTTAAACACACCTCACACAAACACCGTATGCAGAGCAGACCCCCTCTAGAATTTAGCCTCAGCTCATCGACACGGTTTAGCTTGTGTCTTGTTCCCTCTCCATCTTTTTTTAATTCATGCTCACCGCGTCTCCAAAGACTGCTGCTTTGTAATGTGCAGGTGCAGGAGTGTTTTCATCTGCTCGGGTTCAGAAAGAAGCCGCATGAGACACAAAGGGGTCTGACAGAAAATGATTGCAATGCCTCCGGTGTAGAGTTTTAAAAAAGACTGAGAAAGTGTCGAGTTTTATTTAGAACGAAGTGCTACGAAGACCTAAAGAGGACATGGAGTAAAATATAAGACCCCTTCATTCTTTTTGACAGAAACTCAAGGAAACTTGTTTTTACGTGAACGGGTTACGTTTATGTTTTCAGCAGGGATCACAGAGGGAGCTCGACTGAATACAAAAAAAAAAAAAAAAATCAAGCATATAAACCAAGAAAAAAGAAGAGCTTCCTCCACAGGGTGGCTTGGCTCTCACTCAGAGATAGAATACAGTGAGGAGTTCTGCCATTCGGGCGGAGTTCGGAACAGAGCCGCTGCTTCTCTGAGTTCGGAGAACCCAGATGGGGTGGTTTCGGGCATCTGGTTAGGATGCCTCCTGAAAGCCTCTCTGGTGAGGTGTTTTGGTCACGTCCTACCAGGATGAGACCCAGATGTAGACCCCTGACTTGTTCGAGAGACTGTGTCTCACAGCTGGACGAGGAACACCTCAGGATCCTCTCAGGCGAGGTCGAGTATGTCGGGGTGAGAGAATCCTGAACTTCCCATCTGAGGTTGTTGCACCCACGACCAGTCCCTGGACAAGCGGAAGACGACTGACAGAATGAAACCCAGAAATATTTCAGGAAAAGATTTTCTTCCCTTCAATATTCACTGACACCTTCAATTGAGTCACATCGTCTCAAACATCAGACAGGGATTTTCGTTCATATGGAAAGTCAGTTTTAGTTGTGTAGAAATAATCGTGGAGATTCTGGTGCTTAGTTTGGGCAGTACGAGGAGGAACTAAGGCTTGGACTGGTGGTGTGGAGGGTGGGCAGAAGCAGTTCCATGGATGCACTGGTGGGTGAGAAGGTAGTTTGTAAAGGATTTTGTATTGAATGGGCAGCCAATGGAGGGATCTCAGTATGATGATAATGTGTTCATATTTACGCCTCCTTGTCAGGACCCGGGCAGTGCCGTGTTTTAATATGTTAACAGATATCACAGGCTGCTACCAGGTGTCCCGACAAGAAGGACTTTTTAGTTGCCCTCGAGGAGATATAGGCATGGATCAACTTCTCAGAATTCTGTTGGGAAAGAGAAGGGCGTAGTTTGGCGATATTGTAAAGATGGGGGTGAGGGACCTTGCGGAGATGGTGAAAATGGTGTTGAGAGAGAGGTTTGAGTCAAGTCTGACTGTAAGGTTTTTAATAGAGGATGACAAACTGGGATGCTGCTGAAAGTGTCAGAGTTAAATATGGGGTGCCAATCGAGGTTGCTTCAGATCACCTGTAGTGATCAAAGCACTCGGTGCAATCTTCCCAAAGCAAGAGGAGTGACTCCAAAAGATCCCTGATGAGACATCAGATATCTCAGTCCAGAAGAGAGAAGTCCTAGGAACAACAAGGATAGTGCCCAGAACCCTGAACGAAGGCTTGGAACGGTGGTGTGGATGGTGGGCAGAAGCAGTTCCATGGATGCACTGGTGGGTGAGGAGGCAATTTGTGATGGATTCTGTATTAAATGGGCAGCCAGTGGAGGGATTTTAGGATGTCGATAACGTGTTTGTATTTATACCTCCTTGTCAGAACCCGGGCTGTACCATTTTTAATGTGGTAACAGATATTACAGGCTCCTGCCAGGTGTCCCGACAAGAAGGACTTTTTAGTAGCCCTCGAGGAGGTAATAGGCATGGATCACCTTCTCAGAATCCAGTTGGGCAAGAGGGGGATCTAATCAAGATTTCTTCAGATCACCTGTAGTGATCAAAGCACTCGGGGCAGTGATCCCAAAGCAAGAGGAGTGGCTCCAAAAGATCCCCGAAGAGACATCAGATATCTCAGTCCAGAAGAGAGAAGTCCTAGGAACAACAAGGATAGTGCACAGAACCCTGAACAAAGGCTTGGAGTGGTGGTGTGTATGGTGGGCAGAAGCAGTTCCATGGATGCACTGGTGGGTGAGAAGGCAATTTGTGATGGATTCTGTATTAATTGGGCAGCCAGTGGAGGGATTTGAGGATGTCGATAACATGTTCGTATTTACACCTCCTTGTCAGAACCAGGGCAGTGCCATTTTTTAAGGTGGTAACAGATATTACAGGCTCCTGCCAGGTGTCCCGACAAGAAGGACTTTTTAGTAGCCCTCGAGGAGGTAATAGGCATGGATCACCTTCTCAGAATCCAGTTGGGCAAGAGGAGGCTCTAATCAAGATTTCTTCAGATCACCTGTAGTGATCAAAACACTCAGGGCAGTGATCCCAAAGCAAGAGGAGTGGCTCCAAAAGATCCCCGAAGAGACATCAGATATCTCAGTCCAGAAGAGGGAGAGTCCTCGGAATAACAAGGATAGTGCACAGAACCCTGAAGCTCCATGGCCTCTGGTAGATGTACCCGAGCTTGGAGAGTGTGGAAGACCACCCACAGGATTACGCAGGGTTAAAGTTTCAGATTCAGCAGGTGGTGACGGGAATAACAGAATAGGAGTGATTTAATCCCGATTAAGTGGGGGTTTTTTTGTATTACAAATCTCTTCTCACTTTTTCCAAATTTCTTTTGCACTTTCAAATCTTTTCTTTGCTTTTTTATGTTAGTTTTTTTCTCCATTTTTCCCCAAAATGTCTTCCTAATGATATCAGTCTGAATTTTTGCTCCTGGGTTCTTTCGGGCAGAATTACATTACAAAGTACGTAGTTTCCCTGAAGCTTCTCAACGTTTCTAAATTTGATCAAAGTACACAAATCTGTTTTCCTATTGAAAAAAGATCCATTGCAAATTTTTATGTTCTGAGCCATAAAATCAGACTTTTTTTTCATCCCTCTGAAACAAAAACACTCATTACACATTTTTATCCCACTAAACAGCTTATTACAACTTTCTGGCTCAAAGTGACACCATCAAATCCAGGGAAAAATTAAAAGCCTTATCCTTTTAGCCAGGCTTTTTCATTACCTTATTGGCTGAGTGTGCGGTGGTGCCCGCGGCGTACATCATGACGACTTCACTCTGGAGTGTCTTCATACTGAGGCGGCTGAGATAACAACCAGAAAACACAAGCTCATTACTCACGACCGGCTCGTGAGTGGAGCCGGAAATCTAATTCATGTACACGTCATGATCAAAGAGATGGATGTTGTTCTGCGTTTGAGTTTTTCTGCTAGCGTGAAGCATCGGCTAACATTTTCCCGCCAACGTGATCACTCAGGGAAGGAAAGTACATTTCTGTTTACAGATCAAAACAATGTCAGATATAAGATGGTGTCATGTCGACCCTGGAAATAGAAAACTTTATCCCTTCTTGAGTTTATTTTCAATAGATAATTCTCATGTTTTCAAAAGTAACTTTGACTTCCTGCCAAAAAATGATTAGCCAATAAAAATGTAGCATCATAAATAAAATTTGTCTTATTTGCCAACTTTTGTCCGTTCATGTGGTGAAATAAGGGCGTGTCAGAGCATGAATTTGACTACATGTAGTAAAATTGCGCTTGTTTTCAGCCGCTATGTTTATCAACCACATCTTACGTACACCTAAACGAGACGCAGTGTCCTGACGAGATCCGACTATTCGTCTCTGCACATGCTCAGAATGCGTCATCCACCTCCTCGTCCCTCCTGGGACTGCGCCATCACCTTCCCTTTCCTTCCAGATGATCTAACCATCGAGATCTGCGACCAGGCGTAATTCTAGTAATTCTATTTGAATTAGCGTTTTTTTTGCACCTGCTCTGCATTTTTCGACTAAAAATCTATAAATTTAAAACATACAAGTGTTTTTATTTGTTTAATGTGTATATTTTGTAGGTTCTGCGACCGGTTGTTCACTTCCGGTTCACTTCAGTTAATGACATTGGCAGTCATTAATGACTGACGACTTTTGCATCCATGTACACATGTATAAGTGTCATGATCCCCTTTCCTGCCACCAGAGGGAGCCCTTGACCTCCCCTCATCACCCTGATTAGGGACACCTGAGGATGATTGGTCTGATAACCAGAGGTGTCAAAAGTACCAACATTTTCTACTCAAGTAGAAGTATAAATACCGAGTTAAAAAACTACTTTAGTAAAAGTAGAAGTATCAACTCAAGTTTTCTACTTAAGTAAAAGTAAAAAGTAACATATTTTAAAACTACTTAAAGTAAAAAAAGTAAAAGTAATTTTCAGAATAAAGGAATATTGTTAACAAAAGCGTGTGAACATATTTTTTAACTATTATCACATGCTTTAAGGAGCAGAAAATATGATAATAAATGAAAGTGTTTTGGTGTTAAACTTTATGAATCAGAAACATTTATTTCTTAATAATCTTTATTGGAAATCGATTATTTAACACAATCAAATGTATTAACATAAGCAGGGCATTATGTAACGTCCCTTCAGCTACCAAGCTTCACTCTGCATCACCTAATTTAACCAACGTCATCAGACACAAACACACTCGATGTTAAAAAAAAATAAATAAATGAAAAAAAAAATGACCAAAAGGCTTTTTCAAGCCTTGAAGGCAGCTAGTTTTCAAAGTTCTTTGAGGAAATAATGAATAGTCTTTATCAAGTTGATACGGTTGGGAGTGCCACATACAGCCTGCGTGACACCTGGAACCAGCGTTGCCAGGTGGGAGGTGCTGGATTATCGTACTAATGACGTAAAATTATCGTATTTTACAAAAAAATATCGTACACCCAGTAAAACCACGCCCATTGAAAAAATAACACCCTTTACCCTTTACATGCACTCGTAAGGCAGTGGGAGTGAAGGAAACACACAGGAGGCAAAATCCTTGGATTCTTTTTCTAAAATTTTAAGAACTGTAAAAATGAAAAAATAACCAGGGAAATAAGATTTTAAGAAACCCAGAAAGAAACCAGTAGGGGCGGGACTTAGGAGACGGTATATATAAATTTATATATATACATATCTACATATATATGTGTACATATAAGGGTTTTTTTTTTATGTTAACCCAAACATCTACATGATACAAAATCTAAGCGATGTGTAGTTTTAATCTCCTCAGTCAGTCTTTATAAACTAATCAATAACATTTTGGATGCTTTTAAGCACAAATACTTCATCCACTACTATTTATGGATTAATCAGTTCAATTAGCTTTGTTTCTAAAGATAAAATAGTGCGTCACAGATCAAAATTATTTTTATAAAAATACCATCTACAACATTTTCAGCAAAGACGTTTACAATAACCGCAGACTGAAAATAATAATAATAAAACATTTCTTTGCTGTTGTTTTTTTTTTTTAAACTGATAATTCACTCAAAGTTCAGTGTTGCTGCGTCAGAAACACTTTGATTTCCGAGCCCGTAACAAGTCTCAAACACGGAAATTAACGTTCCTGGCTGCTCTTTAACACTACAAGCCCCAGCATTTTTTCAACCTCCTAGCCATCATCTGACCCTCTCTACCAGGCCGGCACCCTGAGGAGCAGTGTCGTCCAAAGGTTTTTGTTATTCAATAAGAGTCGTTAGCTCTTTAGCACTCTGCTGCCTTTCTCATTTTGGTCTTTTGTGCATGTGTTCTCTCAATACAGGATTTAACTTTTGGGAATCAGATCTCACTTCAGCTGTCTCAAGGCACAAACGTATAGACTGAAAAACAGATTTCCTCCATCAAACACAGTTTGACCAATTTACTAGAGCCATCAGGCCTTGACAAGCCTAGGATTTGTTAACTTTGTCCCCCAATGTATCTGAATCTGGCTTCAAATAGTATGTCCTGTGCCTATGCTGAGATGTTTGTAATTCGGTAAATATTGCAAAATTATGATTCCTGTTATGGACGTAGCGCCACCTAGAGTTGATGACATTTTTAGACTTCATGCTAATTCTCATGCTGTGTTTTTCTAAACATTTGGTGTTACACTCTTACAAAGCTCAACTGACTGTGAACTCTTACACACACACATGTCTGACTGTATGTAGAGTTTTATTATGTATTTATATATATAGCTTGATACTGGTTCTAGTTCATTTTTTATGTTGCAGTATGACAAGGTTATAAGGCGGTATTACAGAATACAGACTGCACAACAAAATGCTTGGTTTTTTTGTCAGTTTTATTATCAAAAACGAAGAAATGAAATAATGAAACAAAATGTAAAAACATGACGGAGTCTCTCTAACAAGTCACAGTTTGAGATTCAGCTACAGTCCTCACACCACCGTGGAATCTTCTTTTCACATGTGCCACACATGTACCTGTAGCACTGAGAGCATCTCACAGTGATGCGGTTACTGTGGCATCGGCGCTTCACTTGGCACTTAGCTCTTTTTCCAGGGCTGGGTGTGGAAGGCTGTTGCCGAAGCACCTTTTCTTTGACTGCTGCCTTGGATAACACATGACGCTGAGCCAGCTCTTCTGCAAGTTGCCACAGGAAGTCCACCCTGCGCTCCTGCATCCCGCTGCATGCTTGCCACAATATGTACGCATTCAGTGCTGCCATGTCAATCATATTATAAAACACAGCTACGGGCCATCGTCGTGTTGGCACACGGACAGTGTACTCCCTCACCATCTAGTCCATGATATCAACACCACATTTGGTGGTGTTGTAGAGGGTGATGGTGTTTGGCTTCTTTTTGGCGTTATCCGCAGTCTCAATGACGTCATGCATGCTGCTAAGGATCAGGATATTCTTTTTGCGCTTTGCGGTGTAGACGGTCATAGTGACTCCAGTGGTTGAAAGCACCTGATAAATAAGACACACGGCATTATTGTCACAGCACACACAGCGCTACAAAAGTTAAAGAATAAAGACAGTTTGGTCATTGTTCGGGTGATCTGTGGGTTTCTGAACCTCGCTGACCAACAGTCACGTAGTGCTGGCAGCCTGATGATTCCGCGGAAGATGATCACTGAAACAAATGCCATCAGCTCAGACTGGGGGAGAAACCACTCAGCCTTCCTTCGCTGTCCGTGCTGATTTGTCCACTCTTGAATGGTACGGAACATGTCCTGAGTGATAAAGGTCAGAAAACTCTGAAGACGGCTCGTAACACGTCTCCTTGTGGAATCTGTGGGCTCTCCCTGTGAGGGGTATGGTTCAACATGCGTGAAATTTAGCCGAGCCCCAACCTCTGCTTCGAGCCACACCGTTCCATCTTTGGCTTTTTTTGTTGGGGGACAAGTCTCCACATCTGCAGTGTGAACACATTTAGATAATGAGCCAAGTGGTTCCGTCTCGAGCCACACTGTTCCATCTTTGGCTTTTTTTGTAGGGGGACCAGTCTCCTCATCTGCAGTGTGAACATATTTAGATAATGAGCATTCAAACGATATTGCAAACTTTTGCAAAGTTATGACTGGACAGATAAATAGACACACAAATAAATTATAAACTGAAATAAAATCTCACCTGAAGACTGCTCCTCCTCCTCTGTTGAATCTGCCTCAAGATTCACCTCATCGTCCCCTGACTCACACACGTCCACTCTGGACAGAATCTGCTCCAGGGCCTCCTGTCGTAATTCTCCTACCTCTCTGCATCTTTTGGGTTGTGTTTGAAAAATCTAGCTGTATCTGAGCTTTATAAGTCCACTTGGCACAAAAGGAAAATGCATTGCTCTACCATCCCCCACTACAGACCTTTGTTTTCCAATGAACCACAATCGGGCCGTTGGAGGAAAAAGCAGTAGCAAAAAACAAGCATTGTGTTGTCATACTTCAACATAAAACATGGAATAGAATCCGTATCAAGGTATACATAAATAAGACAAAGAAATAAGAAAATAATAATTAAAAAACAAAAAACTTAACATGTAGTCTGACGTGTGTGTGTGTGTGTGTGTCTGTGTGAAAGAGTTCACAGTCAGTTGACTCCGTGAGAGTGTATCACCAAAAATGTTTAGAAAAACACAGCATGAAATAACATGAAATCTAAAAATGTTATCAACTCTTGGTGGCGTTAGGAATCATATTTTTGGAATATTTACCATCTTGAAAACATCTCAGTATAGGCATAGGACATACTATTAGATAGCCCAACCAGCTTCAGATACGTTTATTGGGGCACAAAGTTAACAAATCCGAGGCGTCTCAAGGCCTAAAGGCTCTAGTAAATGGCACATAGACTGTGATTTGATGGATGAAATCTGCTTTTCAGTTTATTGGTCTAAACATTGAGATAGCAGAAGTGAGCTCTATCCTGAATTCTTTTGAGAAAACACACCCAGTGAGGAAGGCTGCATATGTAAGCTCCTGGCTGGAGGTCTACATCTTGTCAAACTGGTTTGACTCAGCCAGAACTTGCTTGTGTGAAGTACCTTCCAAACAACTCTTAAGTGCCTTGTTTTAATAACAAAGCAGAAGGCTGGGGTCTAGAAGAAGCTTTCAGGTAGGTTAGTCAACTGACTCAATCTGGAGTCTCCTAGTGTTAAAAGTTTGTGGGCGGGGTTACTTGCCCCAAAGAATTGATTGACTGGACCTTTCAGCCAATCATTCATCTGTTCCTTTGTTTGATGCATTCAGGGTTCATAAAATAAAAAAAAACTCCGACAAACAGTCGCGGCTGTTTAACGGTGACAAAATGGAGAAAGTAGCGACTACTTTTTATAAAACTAACGAAGTAAAAGTACAGATAATTGCATAAAAAAGTAGTGAGTAAAAGTAAAAAGTAGACAAAAAAATAATTACTTCGTTAAAGTAAAGATAACGAGATTTTCTACTTGAGTAAGGTAACGAAGTAGTCTTACTTCGTTACTTGACACGTCTGCTGATAACACACACCCTTGGAGCCTTGCTACCTATTTAAATGTAAACCCCTAGAATTCTTTGTCGGGTTGTCATCATCATCACCATCCCTCCTGGCTGACTAACCAAGTTTTTCATTGAACTGTTATATTTTTGGACTGAGGGAGAGCCCAGCCACCCTGCAGAGGGAGCTCATTTCGGCCGCTTGTATCTGCGATATCATTCTTTCAATCACCACCCACAGCTGGTTACCATAGGAGAGGGTAGGAACATAGATCCTGGTTACCATGGTGAGGGTAGGAACGTAGATCCTGGTTACCATGGTGAGGGTAGGAACGTAGATCCTGGTTACCATGGTGAGGGTAGGAACGTAGATCCTGGTTACCATGGTCAGGATATGAACGTAGATTCTGGTTACCATGGTGTGGGTAGGAACGTAGATCCTGGTTACCATGGTGAGGGCAGGAACGTAGATCCTGGTTACCGTGGTGAGGGTAGGAACGTAGATCCTGGTTACCATGGTGAGGGTAGGAACGTAGATCCTGGTTACCATGGTGAGGGTAGAAACGTAGATCCTGGTTACCATGGTGAGGGTAGGAACGTAGATCCTGGTTACCGTGGTGAGGGTAGGAACGTAGATCCTGGTTACCATGGTGAGGGTAGGAACGTAGATCGACTTGTAAACCCAGAGCTTTGCTTTTCGGCTCAGCTCTCTCTTTACCACGACGGACCGATGCAGCGTCCTAATTATTGCTGACGCCACACCGATCCGCCTGTCGATCTCCCGCTCCATCCTTCCCCCACTCATGAACAAGACCCCGAGATACTTAAACTCCTCCACTTGGGGCAGGACCCTGTCCCTAAATCGGAGGGGGCATTCTACCCTTTTTGGGGTGAGGACCATGGTCTCGGATTTGGAGGCGCTGATCCCCTGCCTGACTTCTCTGAAATAAATTGTGTTTATATCTTGCATTTGGGTCCTCCTCCTTCCACATCACAACATGTAAGTCCACAGTATGACTCCGTTCTTCCCCAAAACTGCCTAAATCACAGAGACAGAGATTCATACAGGGTCAGAATTATCTTGGGTTCTTTTTATCCTTCTGTCGGTAACCAGTGCAGAGTATCCATTACGTCACGTCTCCCTCGTTAAGTGTGGTTTACATTATGTCTGCTTCTGATGGAGATTAAAATCCTTTCTGGCCTGTTGATGTATGGAAGTGATTAATTAAAGGTGATCTCCAAGGTTCCAACATGTTATGAGCATCTATGTTACCGAATCTTATCTGAACAGAATTCAGTTACTCATGGATTTCTGTGAAAGAGCAAAAACAATGACTGCAGATTTTCGAAGTTCCTCACGATCTGTGTCTTAACACTGTCCTCTGCTGGTTGCTAGGATTTAAACCAAACATGAGGCTTGGACTTGGATGGGTTTGGAGTTTGTGTGTTTAAAACATCATGTGTTAAAGTTTCATAAAAACCTGTGGAGAAACTAATAAAATATGAACCATCAGGGAGGATTATTTAACCCGGTCCATCCTTCAGCTTCACAAATCTGTTCCATTCTGTTGTTTATTCGTTCTATGAATCAAACCTAACACCAAACGGCACATCACTGTTCTCAAAGCCTCCTTCTCGAGGACAAAGGAATCTATTTGATTTGCTGGGAATACAAAAGAGACACGTAGACTGAACTGTTTTTCTTAAAAAGGGAGTTTTATTCAAAGGTTTCTTTTCTGATTCTATTTTTTTTAGGGAAAGCAACGGAAATGGTTTCATACGTTTTGGCAGATCTGTTTCTGGTGAGTCAGACTCCACCGCGGCTGCTGTTTGCCATCGATTCTATTCATTACTTCATTACGTTTATGGGCAGAAAATGTATGAGCAGCATTTAAAGAGAAACAATGTCTGATTGGGTGTGGCACACATAGACATAGAGAGTAGACCCCTCATTGGCTGCTCCGGCCGCCATCTTGGATTGGTAGTCCTACCTGCAGTCAAACTAAACCTGTGGTTCAAGATACGATGTCTGAACACTGTGTGGTGGATTCTGGTTCTAATCATAGGACGATTGAAAGCAGAACTCATGGGTTACTTTTCATATTTTTACGTGAATATAATTATATTTTTCTGTATTTCTGTCCTCTAGTGAAATCTTCTCCAGCTGATGTTAGCTCCATGTTCACTGCCGGGGTTTTCACTTTATAAAGTAAATCATATGAACCATTTGGGGGAATGATGGCTCGGTGGGTAGGGCGACTGTCTTGTCACTGGTTCGATCCCCGGCCCAGAGTTCATGTCAAAGTGTCCTTGGGAAAGACACCAAATC
Source organism: Neostethus bicornis (assembly GCA_902685375.1). NCBI lineage: Eukaryota > Metazoa > Chordata > Actinopteri > Atheriniformes > Phallostethidae > Neostethus > Neostethus bicornis. Next base: position 899,021 of record CACRXE010000066.1, on the reverse strand, counting down.
CCCAGTTGCTCCTGATGATAGTGGTATGCGCCTTGCATAGCAGCTCCCACCATCATGTATGAATGTGTATGTGTGAATGGATGAATGTGAGCTACACTGTAAAGTGTTTTGGGTACCAACATAAAAGTGCCATATAAGTGGCGTCCATTTACCATAATACTGATTTAGATTAGAACCAGAATCTTTCATACCTACACCACTAAATTTAAAATACACACAACATCTGACTGCAGAATTATTTGTAAAGTTGTAAAGTCTAGTGTGTTTATGTTTTTGGTTGCTCAGGTTAGAAACACAGGTGTGGGGGAGGGGTGTGAAGTATCTCATTTTACTTAAAGGGGGCAGCACAAAACAATTCAATTCAATTTCAATTCAATTCTATTTTTTTCAGCCCAAAATCACAGAATTTCCGTCTCAATGGGGTTCACAAGAAAAAAGAAGAATGTACAAACACAAATGCACAGCAAGAAAAAAAAAAAACTAACAAATGCTACCTAAACAAGACTAGCACATTTATGCCCTTAGACTCTCCTTCTCGGTGAGGAAAAACTCCTAAAAAACCCATCAGTGGGGAAAAAATAAGAAACCTCATGGGGATCCACATGAAAGAGCGATCCCTCCCTCGGGACGAGCAACCAATGTGTCAAAGATTATTGTTTAAATATTAGTTTATTCTACTCTACAGATAAATATCTAAAGAAGTCAATAGATGTTCTTCATCCTGATGGAAACACTGGAGACTCCTCAGCCCGGAGATGCCCAGTACGAGGATGAGTAGATGGAGGGGGATGATTCTTGAAGCGCGGAGGTCTCCTTGGTGTGGCCCTCCCCAGGATAGGAACGCAGAGTATCTATCAGGAATCTGAGACGGAGCTCTCTCCCAGAGAGGAGGGAGAGAGGTGGACAACATGTGAATTGTATTGTACCAACTAGCAGTGTAATTCTAAATAAACAGACAATAGAGAACAATGAATAAGATAAAAAGACAGGAGTTAGGTGGAGAGGATACAGACCCTGGTTAGGGTAGGGGCACAGACTTTAAAACTAAATGAAAAAATATTAGAGAACAATGAATGAGATAGAAAGGTATCTGCCAAGGGCGATGTGGATACATCAAGAACCAAGGCAGTCTGGTAGAGAACAGCAGGGAGAATTAGAGGACAGAACCCCACTGTACCTGCTTCTAGTATCTAGCAGCAGCTAAATGTCTCTGTTTCTATCTGGCCTGTTGATAAGCTTGTTCAAACAGGAATGCTTTAAGCCTCCCTTTAAATGTAGGAACACTGTCTACAAGGTCTGGTTTTTCAGTATTTGGTGCAAAGGTTACAGAAAGTAACACAATCACATAGATATAATAAATTAGGACCAAAAGACGTGATTTTACAACAATTACATACAATACAAACATGTTTTAACAGATTATAAAGTCCTTTTTACCCTGAAAAACTGCTCTGAAGGAATATTTCAGAACAAATAAACCTGCTTTACAGACGATTGGTTGCATATTTCATCTATTTTTACCTTTGATGATCTGTAAGCGAGCTGACACGGAGAGCACCTGAACAAGCTGTTCCAGGCTTTTAAAGTACTTTTATGTCATTGGAGACATTTTTCGGAGAATAAAACCTGAAAATGTGTCTGTGAAGAGCTGAAAGCTTTTAATGAAGATGCTGTGAGTGGGTGTTTGATGCTGTTTGTCTCCGTCTGTCGGAGTTCACGCTCACAACCTGCAATCAGAAAACCCAACATATTGCACCGTCGCAGAAAAAATATTTCTTAGAATATGAAAGTGTTTGCTGAAATTGTCTGTTTCACATTTTATCGTCTGCGTTTGAAGAAAGGAGCATCTGAGAGAAACGTAGCTGCAGTGAGAAGAACGAAAACTCTGATTTTGAAGAAAACTTTTGAATGTTAATTTCTCGTATCAAAACACACCCGAAAGGCTTTTCCATTTTATCTGGCCGAAATGCGGCCGAAATTAGCTCCTCTACAGGTTGGCCGAGCTCTCACTCAGAGATCGGGTGAGGAGTTCTGCCGTCTGTGAGCAGCTCGGTGTCGAGCCGTTTCTCCTCCAGGTCGAGAGAAGCCAGATGGGGTTGTTCGGGCAAATGATCAGGATGCCCCCCAAGCGCCTCGGCTGTGAGTTGTTTCGGTAAAGTCCCACCGGGAGGAGACCGAGAGGCAGACCCCGGACCCAGTGTAGAGAGTATGTCTCACAGCTGGCTGGGGAACGACTCTGGATTCTTGTGTCCTCGGAGGAGATGAAACTGAGATGAGAGAAGTCTGGGCTTCCCGTCTGAGGCTGTCCAGTCCAGTAAGTCTGCAAGGTAAAGGGCACAGGATTAACTCAGGATCAAAAGTTCAAATGTTGAAAATGACAATGACCCGACAAAGTCGTCTCATATCGTGTTATGAATTAAAATAATCACAGTTTAAATGATGTGTATCATGTTGTGACGTGAAACACATCCCGTTTTACAATTACCAAATACTATTTAAAAAATGTTTTTTTTCAAAGAGGGCAGTTCTGTGCTTCCATATCTTATGAAATCTTTACACTGCTGTGGATTTCGTAACGTGGCTTAAATATTTTCACTGTGTGTTTAACCCTCATTTTACACATACTTCTCTGCAACCAAAAACCCATTGGGAGAAAAGATATTTCAGATTTAAATAGAAGTTAAAAAAATGACTTCATTTGGACTGGAGTTAGCCGTCTTATGGACTTGTGGACGTCCATAATAAATGGCTCAAATGTCTAAATAATGAAAGTTATCATCTAGTATCACGGCCCACAAAATTTGACATCTAGGAATATCACTAAGAAGAAGTCTTTCTATCCATCTTTTCATGGTGGGATTACGAGCTCATTTGCGCACCTAAAAACACTTGACTGGATGTGCAGCAAGGGATGGAAGCCTCAAAGGGATGCCAGTAGAAAGTGTCAGGGGTTTGGCTCAAGACCCCAACAAAACAGAAGACGAGGAAGGCAGGCGGATGGTTTAACGCCTTTTATTAGCAATAATAATACATTAAACCCTGATAAAACGAAGCAGCGACTGAAGCATGGGAGATCCAGCCAGCAGGAAGCGGACAAAGCTGCTCCCAATCAATCCACTATGTGGCCACGGACTCTCAGGAACTACGTGGCAAAGGAGCAACAGTCTCCTGCACACAGGAGAGAGAGACAGAGACAGAGACAGAGACAGACAGCAGCAGGAAAGGGTCCAGGGCCCTCACAAAAGCCTCATTTTAGAACACCTTTTACGGGGCTTCCAGTGCTTCTAGTCTGTGCTATTCAGGGCCAGGTTGCGGGGGCAACAGCCTCAGATGGGAAACCTAGGCTTCTCTCTCTCCGGCTGCAACCTCCAGCTCACCCAGCTGGATCCCGGATGAGCCCAGGATCAGCTGCATAGTGAGACATAGTCTCTCCAGCGGGTCAGGGATGTGCCCGAGACACCAGGAGGCGTCTTAATCAGATGCCTGTACCGCACCATCTCGCTTCTCTCGACCCGGAGGAGCAACTGCTCTACTCTGAGCTCCTCCCGGATGGCAGAGCTCCTCCCTCTATCTCTGAATGTAAGCTTTAAAACGGGCTTCACCCGGTTCAAAGATAAACACTCTACCACTGCGTTAATGCCTCCTCCAACGTTGACCCAACTATGACCTAACCCCTAAAGTTCGGTCATAGGCACTCCAATCAAAAAACGTCGATCTGAATCATGGATGAATCAGTCACCTTCTTAACCGTCTATCCCTTACGGGGTTGTAGTGGGAGCCAGTGCCCAGCCCAGCTGATTTAAGGGGCTGGGTATATCCCGAACAGGTCGCCAGTCTGTCGCAGGGCCACACACATACGTTCCCAGGGGCAATTTGGGATCGGCCAATCAACCTAACATGCATGTCTTTGGAGGGTGAGAGGAAACTGGAGTACCCAGAGAAAGCCCATGCATGCATGGGGAGAACATGCAAACTCCATTTTGAAAAGCCAGTGTTCCAAGCGTCGTCACCACCCAGGACTTGAACCCACAACCTCCTTGCTGTGAGGCCACTATGCTACCCACTGCGCCACCTTGTCGCCGAATCATGGATCAATTACGGTAAAAATTATTACCCGACAAAAAGCGCATTTACCCCTCTTTCTACAAAGCGTAAAAACTAGGAAGCGGGATTGGTCAGAATGGCGTCAAGAGGCGGAGTGCAGGTGGAAAGAGGAGGACCCAGTTGCAGGAAGAAAACATGGTTCATTTGAAGTTGGCAGTCCATAATTAACACGGAAGAAAAACAAAGTTTCAGTGTCATGGTAAAAGGTTATTGTCTGAATGTGTTCTTGGTCAGGCAACCAGGGTGACCTGGCTGGAAGGGAGTGTATTACCCAACAGGGAAGTCCGTGGTGATAGCCCTTAAAAAGATGGCAGGGTGCACAAATGTGTGGAATCTGTAGTCATCCTCAGGTGACCCAATCAGGTCGATGAGAAACATCCAGGGCTCCCTCTGGCGGCAGGAGAGGGGATCATGGCAAATGGTACATCAGTAGACTTTAATCCACACAACTTGTTTTTGTTTTGTTTTTCCCAAAAAACTGCGGCGTTGCTGGTTTTGTTTTCATTCCATTTTTATTACATTATTTTTTTTAACAGTTAAGTATTCACCAAGTTCCAATCACTGAGTCACAACCAGTCAGTAAAAAAGAGAACCCGACCAATCAGATCACCCATTCTCCAAATCCTGATGACTTCCAGATGAGATCGTTTGGCCTGACAGGACACACACACCCTCACACATGTAGAGTGGGAGTATGTGTGAGGGTGGAGGCAGCGTAAAAGTGCACCGAGTGGTTATCCTCAGTAAACTGTGGTGAAATGAGGAGAGGAGGTTTCTGTGGAAGGAACATTTATGAGTGTGTGGTGAGAGGCTGACAAGCAGAGAGTGTGTAGATCTGTTTGGATCGGTGTGTGAGGACCAGCATGATGCAGCGTTTGCTTTTACTGGCTGTGGTTTACCTATTCCAGCAGCAGGCAGCGGCTCAGCACCACAGGAAAGGTAAGAGGGCACACCTGCACCAAATTATCCTCGTGGAAAGAAAAAGTAAACAAATTTTACCGACAACATTTCACACCAAGAAATTTTTTTGTGTGTTTTTATACCACTGCCGAAAAAATATGGAGGCAGCATCAAGTACTCGGGCTTTCCGAATGTATGTCCTTGACATTCCGCTGGACGAAATACTTCCCAAATTAGTGAAGGGACTTTTAATAAAACTGCTTCTAGTTACTCAGTACCAACTATAGATGAACTGCATAGGTTTTTAGAATAAAGGCCATAAAGGCATAGGTAGCAACTCCTTTTCTGTCATGATACTCTCTCCTGCCACCAAAAGGAGCCCTGGATGTTTCTCATCAATTGATCAGGGTTACCTGAGGATGATTACAGATTCCACACATCTGTGCACCCTGACAGCTATTTAAGGGGAATCACCCCGTACTTTCCTGTCGGGTCATACAGTACCTTCCAGCAGTATTAATGAAAAAAAAGAAAAAAAGAATTACTCTATTGTTCTCCAAGGACCCTAGACGTGCTCTCTGTGGGACGCAAACCTGTGAACTGCCGGTCCGCGTGTGAGCGCTCTAACTCCAAGTCTGCAAGTGGGTTCTCCTCTTTCCACCTGCACCCGCTTCATGATAATATCTACCGAACCAGTGAATTGTTTGGATTTTTTTTAGCAAAACTACCCACTGTTACTCAGCACCAACTATAGATTAACTGAATTTGTTTTTCAGGGTCATACAACCAAAAGCCAAGGTCACAAAATTTAAAAACTTCCACATGTAACCGTTTCAACCTGATTTGGACCTCAGTTTGTGATAAAGGCCGTGCAGAGTCGTTTTGGTCCATCGTAGAGGGTCCGTTCCCTTCGTGCTGCTCTGAAAGAATGTCTGTTGTTGTGGATGAAAACATGTGACTCGCAGGACGCCGGCTTGTTGTTGCTGGATCTGCACACAGAGGAAATTCCTCTCTTATACACTCACTCAGAGGAAAAAGGGATGGATGTGAAAGTTGTTTTTGATTTTTTGGTGTAAAAGATGGCGGTTTGTGAGATTTGAACGTTCAGCTGTAATCAAGGAGTGAAAGAGTTTTGGCTGAATTACCTGGTGTTACTGAAGCCAGGACGGGGAACAATGTTTATCTGGACTTTTCAGCCAATCATTGTCTTTGTTTCAAAGGAAACAAATGTTCTTCACATTCCGTTCCGTCGTCTTCCGCTTATCCAGGGCCGGGTTGCAAGGACAACAACCTCAGACGGGCAGCCCAGGCCTCTCTCACCCCAACTGCATCCTCCAGCTCACCCGGAAGGATCCCGAGTCGTTCCCCAGCCAGCTGTGAGACAAAGCTTTTCAGGCAGGTCTGAGGTCTGTCTCTTGGTCTCCTTCCAGTGGGACGTGCCTGAAACACCTCACGGCCGATGCGCTCGTGAGGTCATACACAAAACGAGCACCTGTTTAGGGGGTGTGGGGTCATTCCATCAAGGAAACATTTTAAAAAGTAATTAATTTTTCTGCATTTTGGTTCATATTTTGCCCCAAGTTTATAATAATTAAAGTAGTAAGAACACTTCTTCTTCTTTCAGCTTTTCCCTTTAGGGGGCGCCACAGCAAGTCAGTTTCTTCCATCTAACCCTATCTGCTGCATCTTCTTCAGTCACACCATCTATCTTCATGTCTTCCTTCACTGTATCCATGAACCTCCTCTGTGGTCTTCCTCTAGTCCTCTTTCCTGGTGGTTCCAAATCCAGCATCCTTCTTCTGATGTACTCTCTCTCTCTCCTCTGCACATGTCCAAACCATCTCAGTCTGGCCTCTCTGACTTTAAAACCTCTAACATGTGCTGTTCCTCTGATCCTGTCCATCCTGGTCACTCCCAGAGAGATCCTCAGCATCTTCATCTCTGCTACAAACATCTCTGTTTCCTGTCTTTTCTTCAGTGCTACTGTCTCTAGACCAATCAGCATGGCCGCTCTCACCACACTGTCTCTAGACCAATCAGCATGGCCGCTCTCACCACACTGTCTCTAGACCAATCAGCATGGCCGCTCTCACCACACTGTCTCTAGACCAATCAGCATGGCCGCCCTCACCACACCGTCTCTAGACCAATCAGCATGGCCGCCCTCACCACACCGTCTCTAGACCAATCAGCATGGCCGCCCTCACCACACCGTCTCTAGACCAATCAGCATGGCCGCCCTCACCACACCGTCTCTAGACCAATCAGCATGGCCGCCCTCACCACACTGTCTCTAGACCAATCAGCATGTCCAAACCATCTCAGCCTGACCTCTCTGACTTTAAAACCTCTAACATGTACTGTTCCTCTGATCCTGTCCATCCTGGTCACTCCCAGAGAGATCCTCAGCATCTTCATCTCTGCTACAAACATCTCCGCTTCCTGTCTTTTCTTCCATTCCACTGTCTCTAGACCAATCAGCATGGCCGCTCTCACCACACTGTCTCTAGACCAATCAGCATGGCCGCTCTCACCACGGTTTTCTACACTTTTCCTTTCATTTTATCTGAGACTCTTCTATCACACATCACACCTGATACTTTCCTCCACCCGTTCCACCCTGCCTGAACATGCTTCTTCACTTCTTTTCCACACTCTCCATTGCTCTGGACTGTTGATCCTGGATACTTAAAATCTTCCACCTTTTTTATCTCTTCTCCCTGTAACCCCACTTTTCCATTTGGATCCCTCCCATTCACAAACACACTGTTTTTTGTTTTTTTTTTTGTGGGCTGCAAACCCCTGTCCCCAAAGCCGCACCCGGATCCGGCCCACTTGTCAAATGTTAGAACTCAATGTGGCCCGCGAGTCAAAAAGTTTTCCCACCCCTGCTCTAACCTGAAACTAGCTGCTTGCAAACAAATACTTGTGATTTTTTCCAATGGTTATGTAACTGTTACGGCTTGAAAAAGTTTTTTTTTTTTTTTCTTCGGGCTTCAGAATAAAAGGGTTCTTTTTATTCAAAAGGTTGCTAATGTTTAATAAATAAGAGGAAACGCCTGCTGAGGTTCTGTTTTCAAAATTAATCGACTATGTGAAAGCTTCGTAGACTGAAGTGTTGGAGTTTTTCACTTCCTTGTCGACCATTACTAACGAAACTTATCGTAAAACTAAAGGCTTTCCACATGCGTGACCTTAGACGACTTCTAGGGATCATCACGTATCCAACGCAGACGTGCTGACCCAGACGAGCATGTCCAGTAAGTTCACCGTCCTCTCTCAGAGGCGCCTGCGCTGGCTTGGACATGTATGCCGGATAAATGATGGCTGCATTCCAAAGGACATCCTCTACGGGGAGTTCTCCACAGTAACCAGAGGTGTCAAGTAACGAAGTAAGACTACTTCGTTACCTTACTCAAGTAGAAAATCTTGGTATCTTTACTTTAACGAAGTAATTATTTTTTTGTCTACTTTTTACTTTTACTCACTACTTTTTTATGCAATTATCTGTACTTTTACTTCGTTCATTTTATAAAAAGTAGTCGCTACTTTCGCCATTTTGTCACCGTTAAAATGCCGCGACTGTTTGTCGGAGTTTTTTTTTTTTTATGAACCCTGAATGCATCAAACAAAGGAACAGATGAATGATTGGCTGAAAGGTCCAGTCAATCATTACTTTGGGGCGAGTAGCCCCGCCCACAAACTTTTAAAGAGCAGGGACGTCAATTTCCGTGTTTGAGACTCGGGCTCGGAAATCAAAGTGTTTCTGATGCTGCAACACTGAACTTTGATTGAATTATCAGTTTTAAAAAAAAAAACAACAGCAAAGAAATGTTTTTTTTTTTATTATTATTTTCAGTCTGCGGTTATTGTAAACGTCTTTGCTGAAAATGTTGTAGATGGTATTTTTATAAAAATAACTTTGATCTGTGACGCACTATTTTATCTTTAGAAACAAAGCTAATTGAACTGATTAATCCATAAATAGTAGTGGATGAAGTATTTGTGCTTAAAAGCCTCCAAAATGTTATTGATTAGTTTATAAAGACTGACTGAGGAGATTAAAACTACACATTGCTTAGATTTTGTATAATGTAGATGTTTGGGTTAACATTAAAAAAACCTTCTATGTACACATATATTTAGATATGTATATATATAAATTTATATATACCGTCTCCTAAGTCCCGCCCCTACTGGTTTTTTAAAATCTTGTTTCCCTGGTTATTTTTTCATTTTTACAGTTCTTAAAATTTTAGAAAAAGAATCCAAGGATTTTTCCTCCTGTGTGTTTCCTTCACTCCCACTGCCTTACGAGTGCATGTAAAGGGTGTTATTTTGTCAATGGGCGTGGTTTTACTGGGTGTACGATATTTTTTGTAAAATACAATAATTTTACGTCATTAGTACGATAATCCAGCACCTCCCACCTGGCAACGCTGGTTCCAGGTGTCACGCAGGCTGTATGTGGCACTCCCAAAGACTATTCAGTATTGCCTCAAAGAACTTTGAAAACTAGCTGCCTTCAAGACTTGAAAAAGCCTTTTGGTCATTTTTTTTTCATTTATTTATTTATTTTTTAACATTGAGTGTGTTTGTGTCTGCTGAAGTTGGTTAAATTAGGTGATGCAGAGTGAAGCTTGGTAGCTGAAGGGACGTTACATAATGCCCTGCTTATGTTAATACATTTGATTGTGTTAATTAATCGATTTCCAATAAAGATTATTAAGAAATAAATGTTTCTGATTCATAAAGTTTAACACCAAAACACTTTCATTTATTATCATATTTTCTGCTCCTTAAAGCATGTGATAATAGTTAAAAAATATGTTCATACGCTTTTGTTGACAATATTCCTTTTTTTCTGAAAATTACTTTTACTTTTTTTACTTGAAGTAGTTTTAAAATCGGTTACTTTTTACTTTTACTTAAGTAGAAAACTTGAGTTGATACTTCTACTTTTACTAAAGTAGTTTTTTAACTCAGTATTTATACTTCTACTTGAGTAGAAAATGTTGGTACTTTTGACACCTCTGACAGTAACACAGTAAAATCTGTATCAAACAGACCGAGGGGAACAGAGAGATCCAGCGCGAGGCTACAAAGACCCGGAAACAGCAGAGAAGTCATCTGCCACTGCTCCCCCCATGACTCATACCAACTACCACATTAGCGGTAACTAATTAAGAGCTGCAGCTCCCACATCGGCTTATTTAGCCACAGCCGACGCTGCACAAACATATAAACCCAAACCCCAAAAATTGCTCTTGTAATAAAAACGATAAAATCTTATTTGTTTGAAGGTTCTGTTGTCATGGTTACCGGACAGTATTTTCCAGGCGTAATAACATAGAACACTTTTCTGATTGAACTAATTATTCTATTAACAGAAAGCCTGGGGTCGTCAAGAACGTGTACCAATGCTCTAAACAAGTGCTTCTCAAATAGTGGGGCGCTCCCTCCGCCCTCTGGCGGGGCGCAGCGCAATGCCAGGGGGGCGCGTGTGACCCTGTGGAACATGTTTTTTTTTTTTTTTTTTTTCCATACTAGAATAAAGTGTAATTGCACATCCACTACAGCAGAGGTCCCCAATCTTTCCTGCGCTATGGGCCGGTTTAGTGTCTGATAATATTTTCACGAACCGGTCTAAAGGCGTAGCAAAAAAACTAAATAAGACCAGCCTGAAAAAAAAAGAGGGTTTAAATGAATAATAAACTTAAATCCTTTTTGTCCTCTCGAGAAAATTTATTAGCTGCGTCTTTATAACACGGAAACATTCTCTCTGCTCGAACGTAATCTGGTTGCCTTGGTAACGGTAAACATACCTTCAAAATAAAAGACATCACAAAAAACAAAGTTGATAAAAATACAAGTTAGTCTTCTTCACAGTAAGACTAGATCAATCGGAGTTCTGAGTTTGTTTTGCTGGAACCAGACAGTCCCATCTTGACCTGAAACCTGAAGAGTGTTTCTAAAGTCCAGTCTGCTTTGTAATTCCGGATCCGGTCACTTTTCAAATTAAAACATCGTCCCCAAAAATCAAGAAAACCTTCCTTCATAATAAAGGCTCAAATAATAAACAAAATGGAAATAATGGAAGTTATTTCTTCATTCTATACGGCCCGGTAACACATTACAAACGGCCCGGTACCGGTCCGCGGCCCGGTGGTTGGGGACCACTGCACTACAGTAGTTGGCGCTTTTTTAATTTCAAGTTAATTAATGCACTTTAAAAAAAATTCTGTTACAGATTAAAAAACAATGTTAATAAAGCTGTTCTTTTTCTTTTTTTTTGTTTTCTTTAATGTTAACGAGGATACAATCTTATGCAGAGGTGTACTTAGAACCATTTCATAGACAAATGATACTAACTACAGTCACTGCAGAGAATGGGGGGGGCGCGAAATATTTTTTTCTTCCTAAGGGGGGCGCAACAGAAAATAATTGAGAAGCACTGCTCTAGACCATGCCAAATCTGCATTACCCCGCATTCCTCAGAGTTTTAGACTCTGTAAACTCTCCTTGTTTACTGTGTGACTTTCTCACCGCTCGGCCGCTCACTGGGAGTATTACTGGGACAATCTGTTTGCTTTGTGAGAACATTATTAGTCTGTATTTTCAAACTCATTTCGGGGTGCAGGGGATGAGCAGTTGCTGTGGAGATGTCATTCTTCTCTGTGTCCTTTCCACCTTTCCTTACTGTATTCCGGAGGGATCCCAGCAGCCATTTTCTTTCATGTTTTTGTTTGTCTTTCCCTTTGTCTCCTCCAAACACCCTCTGGCACGGCGCACCGTTTAGCCCGCTTAATTAATGAATCTTTGTTGTTCCCTCATCTCCTTGCAAGCAGTTAGCTGGAGATTACAAGTTCCCATAGTGACAGGAGGGGTACATCCGAACATGCCGCAGGGAGGAGGAGAAGCATGACAAATGGCTCGGCGTGTGAAAAAAAAGCATGATAAAATCATCTGTTTTCAGTCTGAAAGAAGTCATGTAAATTATCTGAAGTATGAAATGTTATGTGTCCATGCACGTTAGGACTCGGCTAGTATAAAGGTTAGTAGTTCTAATACGATCCACTTTAGGGTTTATCAATAACTCTGGAAACCAAATCTAATCAGTTTGGTTTTCCTGATTGAAAAATGGAATCAACATGAATGAAGCAGACGAAATGGAAATGTGTTTGTTTGGCGTTTGAAGGCCGCGTCCTCCGGGACGATCCCGAGGCGTACCCTGTCCAGGTGTAAGACATAGTCCTTTCAGCGGATCCATGGTCTGCCTCTGGGTCTCTTCTTTGTTGTACGTACCCGAAACACCTCGCCAACGAGTTCCTCGGGAGGCATCCTAACCAGATGCCCAAACTACCCCATCTAGTTTCTCTCGACCCAGAAGAGCAACGTCTCTACTCCGAGCTCATTGTTCAGAAACGTTCACATTTACAAAAAGTAACATTAGAAGTTTTTGTTTATCTTCAGTAATTATTGATTCTTTATTCGACTGCATTTATTTTGAGGCAGACCCCGGACTCGCTGGAGGGACTATCGCCCCGTCCACACGTAGCCGGGTATTTTTGAAAACGCATATCTGCTGTCCTCCGTTTTAGGAAAACGCTTGCACACACATGTTACTCACATGTCCACACGCAAACGCAAAAACGGAGTTTTCCAAAATCTTCACTTTGGCTTGAGTTTTCAAAAACGCCAGTTTTAAGTGAAAAAAACCTCCGTTTTCATGTGGACGGCGAAACGGATAAAAATATATGCGTTTTCAAAAATACTTGGCTATGTGTAAACGGGGCCTCAGTCTCACAGCTGGACAGGGAACACCTCGGGTTCCTCCTGGGCGAGCTCGAGGATGCAGCCAGGGTGACGGTTTGCTGTCTGAGGCTATTGTCCCTGAAACAACCGAAAGCATTCATTTTAAAAGAAAACTAGAAAATCATTAGGAGAGCACAGACCCTTGCCCTCCCAGCCAATGGGTGAGTTAACGAGGTCTGTGTTAGGGTCATAAACAGAGATCAACAATCAGTCACGTTCACACTCACACATACAGTATTGTCAATTTGAACTAACGAATCAGAACATTGTGGACATTTTCAATGGTGGAAAAACTGACGTCTAAATTTATTTATGCACCTGAAAAGTTGGAAAAGCTAAAGTTTGCAAAAAAAAAAAGCTTTAAAAAAGATGAAAAATCACAGGAAACGTTGACCTGCTATATCCATGTCCATATATACTGTCAGTGGTGGTGAGTAGAGGCTGGTAGGGAGCTGCCGAGGATTGGGGGTGGACATTGACCGATAACCAAACAAGATTTGCGACTTTGCGCCTCTGCACATGCCCAGAACGCGTCATCTCCCTGCCCATTCTCTTCCAGATGATCTAAACATCGAGATCTGAATTCCAATATTTCTATTGGAATTAGCGGGGGTTTGTCCGCAGCTGCTCTGCATTTTCAAACTAACAATCTTTGATTTTAAAACGTACAAGTGTTTTTTTATTCGTTTATTGTGTATTTACTTTAAGTTCTGTGACCGGATGTTCACCTTCCGATTGTTTCGTCAGGTCGTAGATCTCGTCAAAACACCGGGATTAAGAGGGACTAAGACAGAAAAGGTTACTAAATATGTTTTTTAACCAGGGTATCCGGGTTCAAATGACCTGTGACTATTAACAGTGTGTGAAACCTGTGAAAAAATTAACTTTAAAACATGGAGGGAAGAGGTGGAGGAAAAGCTGGAGAGGTGGAGGTTTGAAGATTAGTCAGAGTAAAACAGAGTACATGTGTGTGAATGAGAGGGATCCAAATGGAAAAGTGAGGTTACAGGGAGAAGAGATAAACAAGGTGGAAGATTTTAAGTATCTAGGATCAACAGTCCAGAAAAATGGAGAGTGTGGAAAAGAGGTGAAGAAGCATATGCAGGCAGGCTGGAACGGGTGGAGGAAAATATCAGGTGTGATGTGTGACAGAAGAGTTTCAGATAAAATGAAAGGAAAAGTGTAGAAAACCGTGGTGAGAGCGGCCATGCTGATTGGTCTAGAGACAGTGTGGTGAGAGCAGCCATGCTGATTGGTCTAGAGACAGTGTGGTGAGAGCGGCCATGCTGATTGGTCTAGAGACAGTAGCACTGAGGAAAAGACAGGAAGCAGAGATGTTTGTAGCAGAGATGAAGATGCTGAGGATCTCTCTGGGAGTGACCAGGATGGACAGGATCAGAGGAACAGCACATGTTAGAGGTTTTAAAGTCAGAGAGGTCAGACTGAGATGGTTTGGACATGTACAGAGGAGAGAGAGAAAGTATCGTAATTTCACGGCTACAAGGCGCACCTAAAAGTTTCAAATTTTCTTCAAAATGAGCGGTGCGCCTTGTGTGTGAGAAAAAGCAGACCTAAAAGAAAACGAGGTGCTCGTGAGAAAAAGCGGACCTGAAAACGCCGTGCCCGCGAGGCGGACCTGAAAGAAAACACATGAGAACGTTAAAGAGTGAAGTGTGAGCGGCGTGGGAGCGATGGATGACCGAAGGAGACCACAGTTTCACGAAGGGTGGAAGGCAGCGCCGGGCGAGTTACGCTACAGTTTGCCAATGGATTGTAGATGCTTGGACTAACGTGTCTGCTGGTACTGTTATCCGAGCTTTCTCAAAAGCTGGTATCCTTTCTGAGGAGCCGCACAGTACCGACAGTGACTTTGACGGCGATGAGCGAAGTGGACCTGCTCTGTTGGATTTTGCGCAGCTGTTCGATTCCGAAACAGAGGATGAGGACTTTGACGGATTTGAATAAAGACTATTACCGGTAATGTGCTTGTTTAGTATCATTACTACTTAAATAAAGAACAACCAAACTCAGTTTTGCTCCCGATCTATTTTTTAATACCCACATTTGCATGCGTGTGTGTGTGTGTTGTTGTAAGGCGATGTGTGACTGAGACTGCGCCTTTTCGTACGGTGCGCCTAATGGTCGTGAAATTACGGTACATCAGAAGAAGGATGCTGGGTTTGGAACCACCAGGAAAGAGGACTAGAGGAAGACCAAAGAGGAGGTTCATGGATACAGTGAAGGAAGACATGTGACCGAAGAAGATGCAGGAGATAGGGTTAGATGGAAGAGGCTGACTTGCTTTGGCGACCCCTGGAGGGAAATGCCGAAAGAAGATGAAGAAGAACTTTAAAAGAAGTTTGCAAAAATGTTGCAGCCTAACCTGGTAAGGACCATGTAAAAGTCTGAATAGAGCTTATTTTAATCCTTAATACAGTACATCTTAAGTTTGGGTCAAATTTGGGGCAGCATTCGGTGCCAGAAAGTGGGTACACATGGTAACATGGAGATTGAGTAGTGATAGATACAGAGAGGAACTTCGGAGGTCGCTCTTGAAATAACAGAATCCCTGCAGTTTCTTTTCCCCTTCCGACTGAAAATCATTATTTTCCTTCTAAAAGGGCAGAAAATTGAATTTTCTCATCCTTATGCATTACTGTCGCTCTGCATCAGGAAACGACGAGCGCAGACGGGCACTGCTGTGATTTCTGCAGCAATGCAAACCCGGTGGAATGGCTATAATTATATTTTCTACCACATCCAGCATAAATTTCACATTTAGGGGTTCAGACAGTCAGATAAGAAAATGTGGTTCATTAGGCTGCTTGTAAACAACAAGTTGTTCGACGATACAGAAGCAAGGGGACAAATTACACACGGGTAATGGTGTGTAACACAATGCTGCTGAAGAGAGGACAACATGGAGGGGGAAGGAGGAGGTTCTGCAAGGAGACGTAGGACGACATGACTTGCTACTTTAGGGGTCGGCAACCTTTAAGGGGTTATTGATTGTGAAAATTAGTGGAAGTGAAATGAAGCCTTGTGAAGCATTGATACCTCAGTAATTCAATTGTCTCAAATGGTTCAAAATGTCCGAGGCCTCGAATAAACAGTGACCTCTAGAGGGCAAATTTAACCATTGCAAACCAGCACAAAACATAATTAGGGAACGTTGTGATGGTGGCTCAGTGGTAGAGCGTTTGCTCGCGGCCGGAAGTTAACCGGAAGTTAGCTTGCTGTGGCGCCCCCTGAAGGGGAATGATGAAAGAAGAAGAACTAACATGCAAAGCTTAACCTTCCAAACTGTGACGGTTTGAAAGTTAACCGTCAACCGTTTGAAGGTTAACCTTCAAACGGAGGTTAACCCTCTGGTGCCTGGGCCTTTCCATAATGTCCCTGATTTTGGACACCTGAGGGTGATTAAACCGCTACCTGTTTAAAGCCAGCCTGCCCTTCATTCAGAGTCGGGTCATTATCCCTTCCAGTCAGGTCTTCCTGGTTGCCTGACCCAGACACATGGCAGCACACGGCTGTGCTGACCAAGACGAGCATATCCAGTATGTTCACCATCCTCTCTCAGAGGCACCTGTGATAGCTAGGCCCTGTATGCAGGATGGACGATGGCCGCATTCCAAAGGATATCCTCTATGGGTGGCTCGCCACAGGAACAGGACCAACTGGACAACCTTCCCTGCGCTACAGAGATACCTGCAAGAGGGCTCTCAAGTCATACAACATCAATGCAGACCTCAAGTTCCCTCCTCCCCCCTGACTCATACCGCCTATCACATTTGGTAATTGTGGGAGGAGCTGCAGTGCCCGCATTGACCTATTCAGCCGCAGCCATCGCTCTACGAACAGATGAGAATCCAGGAACAGAATTTAATCGTCTCTAGAGACAGAAGGATGCCAACATGACCCATAACATTACCTTTGGATTGTCGTTGAGACACAAGATGGCCACCATTCTTATTGACCAAAATGAATTTCGTAGAAACGCGGGAGAGACTATATCTCACAGCTGGCCGGGGAACGACTCGGGATCCCTCCGGGTGGGAGAAGCCTGGGATTTCTGTTTAAGGCTGTTGCCCCCGCGACTGGGCCCCGATTAAGCGGAAGACGACGAAAAGGAATTCATGTTTGACGTAAACTGAATTGTGCAGGAAAATCTTGGAAAGAGATCAAATTAATTTAAAAAAAAACTGAGCTGATCTTCTTCCTGAAGAACATGCATCTCATTTCAAGTGTTAAATATTTTATATGATTTTCTTAGATTGTTGACTTTAATTAAACGACTCGATTGAAAACGTCACCTCTATAAATTCTATAGATACAGTGATCTGTGAATCTCTTGAACTGACTGAATTTATACCTAATTAAATGTCTATTTTCACATTTTAATTAATTTCAATGACATTTTTTCTAATCATTGCCATTTTTATCTGTTCGACTTGATTAATTTCTCATTTTATTCCACTGAGTGATGTTTTTGTGGTTTCCAAGCAGCAGATGTTGAATAATTTCCAAACGGATTAATGAATTTGATCTTATCGTCGTCTGTTGCTTCCATCTTTCCTCCAGCTCACCTCACGCTAACCTCATCACCTCTCCTTCCTCGTTAATATTCAGACCTACATATCTGAGCAGGTCGCTGGTTTTCAAGCTGGAAAATCTTCAGATGAGACCAAAGTCTGAAGAAAACCTTTTATATCTATTGACGAGGTGGAAGAAAAATATTTTTTTTTAATTTTCAATCCACTTGTGAGCTGTGTACAAACGAGCACAATGAGTTTTAAAACCAAACGCTTCACCTCATCTGGACATGCGCCAAATTTTTGACATCGAGTATTTGCTTGAATTTAAAACATTCTACACCGTCCATAAATATCATCATCATCTGTCGAATCAGCAGAGATGACGTGCAAAGAGACTAAATTTGTTTTTGACACAACACCTGAAGAATAAAAATGTGGATGCTTTGTTATGATGGAGGCGGTGAGGGTGGGGAAGTAGGACCCAGATGCATGGCCAATTTTAACAAGTTTAAAGACAGAGCTCGACGGGATGAGTGACCGGAAGGTTAGAGCTGAGCAGGGTCACGGGCCTGAAAGGAATAGCCCGGCAGGATAATGAGGGGGAAGAAGGTAGAAGCCTGTCAGGAAGGTAGGGTGCACCAGGAGCCAAGGAGTATGAGCTCAGCAGGACGAAGGGCCAGAGGTATGAGCTCAACAGGAAGGCAGGGTGCACCAGGAGCCAAGGGGTATGAGCTCAGCAGGACGAAGGGCCAGAGGTATGAGCTCAACAGGAAGGCAGGGTGCACCAGGAGCCAAGGGGTATGAGCTCAGCAGGTAGGCAGGGTGCACCAGAAGCTAGGGGTAGGAGCTCAGCAGGAAGGCAGGCTGCACCAGAAGCTAGGAGTATGAGCTCAGCAGGAAGGCCGGGTGCCCCAGGAGCCAGGGATATGCAGCAGAGGAATGCTCCAGCAGGGAAGTGAGGGACACCAGGGCTTAAATAATCCAAAGGGAAACAAGACACACCTGGGGATTGGGACCAGGTGTTCCAAATTAGGGCTGAGTGCTGGGCAGGAGGGAAGGAGGGGTACAGGTGAAAGGGGGATCATGACATACTGAACGTAGTTATCCACTTTTGTCCCACAGATCTTCACCTTACTTTTAGAGTCATTAATCAGTACATCATGTTTGTCCGCCATCATCAAAACAGATGTTAAGAAGTTGCTGCAGACCAGCGAAGTTGGGGCTAAGTCGTCAGCATAATCAGATGATTTACAATCCGACCACCAGCCATACGACCAGTTTAAAGATATCCTAGAAAGAAAAATGGCTGTTCCAGCAGGAAGTCCCTTTACTTTCATAAAGTTTAACTTTCACATTTTTTCTTATAGATGAAAATCCAGTTCTGAAAAAAAAAATCTGAGACCCATAATTTTATAACCTGTAAATACTTTTCAATTTCTAGTGCCCGAGGCTGAGAGTGTGACTCAGGATTTATAGCTCAGTAAAGAAACTTTCGGTTCCTGCCCTCCGTCTCCGTGATATTAAAGTTTTTCGGTTGCAGCTTTTTGCCGGAGACCGATGCAGTTAATCTTTCGGATAAACCCGATAAAGAACCGTCTCCATAGTGATTAGTTCTCTGAAACTCCTGCAAAAACCCCAGCATTAAAAAGTTCAAATGATTTTTTTCTGCTTATTAATTCCTTTAATCCTACAAATGTACTGTTTTAAATCTCACCACTCGGCTCAGATTGACTTTTAATGTGATTTTAATTGCTTGTATTTGTTTCTTTGGTACTAAAGCGGTTAAAAATAACCATTACACATGTCACGAAAGCACCTGGATTGTTTTAATTACATCCAGACCTGCTTATGCTTTAACGTTCTTATAACGCGATTAATCTCCGTAATCCACTGTGTGTCAGTATTTAGCATTTAAAAAAATAGAAGTAAAAAAAAAGGGTTTTAAGCGGTTTGAATCATTGTTTTGATTTAGTCAAACATAAAAAAAAACATCTGAACCACAGCAAGATTTATTCTGATTAACGACATTCAGACTCAGCTTAACCAATTAGGTTCAGGAATGAGTGTCGCCCGCCTTTTTAAAAACTAAGCGTGTGATTTATTACTATGATTTTTTTCAAAGTATTAATGCAAACGACAGCTAGTAAAGATTTTAAAGTCTTTATGTTTCTCATCATATTTATCTAGCAGGAATAAAAGATCATTTTTCTGTTCTTTTGGGGTTATTAAAGTCATTTTTAAATGTATCTAAACCGTGGGTGCCACCAGGGGGAGACCAAGAGGCAGACTCTGCCCCGACCCGCCAGAAAGACTATGTCTCACAGCTGGCCTGGGGTGAGACAAGCCTGGGCTTCCCATATGAGGCTGTTTCCCCCGCGAAGACGACGGAAGACGACGGAACGGAACCATGGGCGCGCAACTCTTTTTGTCGTACAATCAACATTTGAAGTCGCAAACCTCCGAAAAGCTACCAGTCCAGATTTAACATCACCACCCCCACGAATGGTTTCCAGCCTGTAGTAACACTACCCTTAAACATGTTTTGTTGTTGTTACACAACAAACACACAAACACACACAGACAAATTCCCCACGCTGTGCTTTGGAAGGGGTGGCGCTGTTCATTGAGAACAGGCTTAACAACGTAATTTCACGTCGCAGACTCCAAAAATCTCCATTGACAAACAGAAAAAGCCGCCAGATTCTTCTTTTTTTAAAGAGTTGCTTGAGGATTCGTTTCGTTATCTTCCGCTTGTTCTGGGGTTCGGTCGTGGGGACAAAAGCCTCTAACGGGCAGCCCAGGCTTCTCTCTCCCCGGCTGCATCCTCCAGCTCACCCAGAAGGATCCCAAGTCGTTCCCCGGCCAGCTGTGAGACATAGTCTCTCCAGCGGGTCCGGGGTCTGCCCCTTGGTTTCCTCCCGGTAGGACGTGCCCAAATCACCTCGGCCGCGAGGCGCTCGGGGGGCATCCTGACCAGATGCTTGAACCACCCCACCTGGCTCCTCTCGACCTGGAGGAGGAGCGGCTCGACACCGAGCTCCTCCCGGATGGCAGAGCTCCTCACCCGATCTCTGAGTGAGAGCCCAGCCACCCTGCGGAATACCCGCTAAAAAAATTTGCTCCAAAGTCGCTGAGTTGGCAACTCTTACTTCTGTCATTTCATTTTATTTTTTTCTTCTACACACCTGGGGGTCGACTTGGGATATATCTGCGGGCCACCAGTAGACTGCGATCAACTGGTTGAGCACCCCTGATCAGAACGGTCTTATCTGTTCTCTAACGTTTACATTATTGAACATTTATGGTTAGATTTGAAAAGAACTGAGCAAGATTCACTTTCAAGAAATCTCATCAAACTGGACGACTTTTATGAGGAAGAAGAAGATAGATAACGGTTAGCTGGTACAGAAAGTGTTTACAACCTGGGAACCCCGCCACAAGAGAGCAGTACAAGGTACCGACTCATTTTCTAAAACCCTTTTTTTGTGCTTTTCTACTTCAATAAAGTTACAGAACAGAGGCTCAGATCGATAAATAAATCAATCGATAAATTTAAAAGGTTCTGTAGTTACAGTGTGTGTTCATTGTAAGGGGAGATCAGATTATAGCAGCGAGCTCAAGAATCTAGTCTCCATTTCAGAAATCATCAAAATATAAAGAAGAAAAGTATTAGAATTTTTATCACTCAGACTTGACTTGTTTCTTTCGGTCTTTTAAATTAAATTTTTTCTCGGGTGAAAATGAGCGTCTGAGATTTACGACCGTTTAAAATCAGTCCGGTTCACTGCTTTGAATGAGTCGGTCGGGATTTTAACACCTTCCATCGCTTCATTTAGCGATTAGTGTTTGTGAAAGCCCCACGTGGCTGAACTGTTGTTCCTCATTATCTCGTCGTTTCGACGACGGAGCTTCCGAGTTTGTCTCCATGTGATAAAACCTTTTCAGGTTGAACGTGAAACGCTGTTTTAATGATGTTTCTTTTTCTCGTAACGCTTACAGCTGCTGAGCTGGGGATCAAAATCTGTACAGCATTTATCTTTATCTAGTCCTTAGTTTTGATCTGTTTTTTTATACATAATCACAGAAAAACGACGATGATCGCGTTCTAAAGTACTTCGAGCCAGCAGAGACGGATCAGTCGGAGGTTTTTTAATGTAAACAACAAGCTTTTTATTGTATGTGTAAAAATAAAAAAAAAAAAAAAGCTTCCAGCTGGTTTTATTTTTGCTGTTTTCTCTTTATAAAAACATTTGTTGTAATGAGTGCTCGCTCGTTCTTGATGGGGTTGTTTACAGCAGCGAGCGTTATTAAGCCGTAATATGTCAGCGAAAGAAAATTTGCTTCAAGCTAAAACATACTAAAAAAAATAGAAGAATGAGAGACAAAAACAAGAAATAAAAAAGCATGTGTAAGCGTTCCCAGTCAGCGGGGTTCAGATTCTGAGCTTTTGATCAGTCTTTGATCTTGAGTTTGTTATGTAACACTCCTTTTAAGTGTTTAACAAATCTGTTGTTAATTGTTCCAAAAAAACATGGAATGAAAAACTGAACTGGAACTGAAATCTGGAAGACAGACACTCACACTAAATATGGATGCCATGAGATGAACTTGAGTGTGATCGTCACTCACATAGGGTTTCACCATTTGTGTTAGCGTCCACATAATGCGAATGTTTCAGGGTAACCGAGAGTAAACGAGAATATGTTGACATGAAGATGTCAAACGACACGCCTCCAACTGCCCAAAATTCACTTGTTATTTTTACGGTAGAAAATTACGACAACTTGAAAGTTCCGTTCCGTCGTCTTCTGCTTATCCGAGGCTGGGTCACGAGGGGAACAGCCTCAGACGGGAAGCCCAGGCTTCTCTCACCCCAGCTGCATCCTTAAGCTCACCCGGAAGGATCCCGAGTCGTTCCCTGGCCAGATGTGAGACATAGTCTCTCCAGCGGATCCGGGGTCTGCTTCTTGGTCTACTACCGGTGGGATGTGCCCAAAACATCTCACCAGCGAGGCGCTCGGGGGGCATAATGACCAGATGCCTGAACCACCCCATCTGGCTCCTCTCGACCCAGAGGAAGAACGACTCGGCACTGATCTCCTCCCGGATGGCAGAGCTCCTCACCCGATTCTTGAGTGAGAGCCCAGCCACCCTGCGGAGAAAGCTCATTTCGGCCGCTTGTATCCGCAATCTTGTTCTTTCGGTCACCACTCACAGCTGGTTACCATGGTGAGGGTAGGAACGTAGATCCTGGTTACCATGGTGAGGGTAGGAACGTAGATCCTGGTTACCATGGTGACGGTAGGAACGTAGAACATGGTTACCATGGTGAGGGTAGGAACGTAGATCCTGGTTACCATGGTGAAGGTAGGAACGTAGATCCTGGTTGCCATGGTGAGGGTGGGAACGTAGATCCTGGTTACCATGGTGAGGGTAAGAATGTAGATCCTGGATACCATGGTGAAGGTTGGAACGTAGATCCTGGTTACCGTGATGTGTAAGAATGTAGATCCTGGTTACCATGGTGAGGGTAAGAATGTAGATCCTGGATACCATGGTGAAGGTTGGAACGTAGATCCTGGTTACCATGGTGAGGGTAAGAATGTAGATCCTGGTTACCATGGTGAGGGTAAGAATGTAGATCCTGGTTACCATGGTGAGGGTAAGAATGTAGATCCTGGATACCATGGTGAAGGTTGGAACGTAGATCCTGGTTACCATGGTGAGGGTAAGAATGTAGATCCTGGTTACCATGGTGAGGGTAAGAATGTAGATCCTGGTTACCATGGTGAGGGTAAGAATGTAGATCCTGGATACCATGGTGAAGGTTGGAACGTAGATCCTGGTTACCATGGTGAGGGTAAGAATGTAGATCCTGGTTACCATGGTGAGGGTAAGAATGTAGATCCTGGATACCATGGTGAAGGTTGGAACGTAGATCCTATAGCTCCTGCTGTGGAACTATAGGTGTATTGGTGAGGAAGGTCCCAGGTGTTCTCCTCACCAGCGAGGCATCCATGTGGCATCCTAATATGATGCCCAAACTACTGAATCTTCCAGTTCTCGACTCAGTGAGGAAACAGCTCGTCCCAGATGGTAACGCTCTTCACCGTACCTCTGAGCGACATCCAAGTCTTGGATTCAAGCTAAATTTAACCTTATGGGTTAAATTTGTCCGATGGGTTAAATTTGTCCGAATCACTTTTATTCCAGATCATGCTACTTCGGTCACCAATTCATGATGGTAAAAATACATTGGCAATCAATTGGTAATCAATTGGCGATCCATCTACTTCCTACTACCCGTAAAAAGTATCAGCGCCCAAAGGCTTCTATCAAAAACGACCGAGTTGGCGTCACTTGTTTGGAACCAAACGTTATGAGTGACTTTACACTTATTTGGTCCACCTCTTGCCCAGTGGTGTGGACCAATGGGCAAGTCACCATCTACAGTGGGACCCTTCTCCCTAACCAGCTCCTCCCGTGACAACATGTTACACCCTTTTTCAAGGAATGGATGAATCGAATTTACTGGCACCAGTTTGCTGGTCCCAGATTACTTTGTAATTTGTGTGTTTTGAAAGCAACACTAAAGTCAGGACTGGGCATGAGATCAGCCAGTCTGCATGCAGAGTCATTACTGGGAAATAACCAGTACATTTAGCTTTAATGGCAGAGCTGGATCCAAACTCAGATGGCGATCAGAGTTTATGTTCCGCGCCTCATTAGCATCAGTGTGTTTGGCTTGCTTTCCAAGCCAAACACCAGACAGCAGATGAAACATCAAAAGAAATTTACTGAAAATGTTGTTTTTATTTTTATGATGTTTGAGCTCAAAATTACTCCACGAAAAACAAAAAATCCAACTGAATCAGATTGAACATGATGAGAATTTTAGATTAGATCATCTACCTCATAGCCGAGTCACTGATGGGCTTCATCTTGACTAGAAGAAGTGAGGAACAGACTTCTTTAGAAAGTGGGATTATATTCTAGACCAGGCATGGGCAAAGTATGGCCCACGGGCCACATGCGGCCCACCAAACGTTTTAATCCGGCCCGCCAAACTTGAAAAAAAAAAAATACACCTTATTAATTTTGTTTCCCCTGCAATTCTGATGTTTCATCACTAGATGGCACACTCTTGGTATATTGTCTTTGTTGAGAAATAAACAACACTGCTCCCATTAAAATGTGTGTGTCTATGTGATGTGCACCCTGTCAAAATAAACAGTGTGCACAGATATGGAAAGCCATCGGGGCCAGTACACACACGTAAACAAGTGTGTTAGATGTTAAAACAAACAAAATGTTACATCAAGCGCTTAGATTTCAAACTTAGCGCCGCTAGATTTAAAATTTAACTCTCTTGATGTAACATTTAGCGCTTGTTTAAAATCTAGCGTCATTCTATCGGTCTAATCTAGAGGTTACCAAAGCATGCCATCCATCTGATCCTGTTCCAGCCCCCTTTGTCAAATGTTAGAGCGCAATGTGGGCCGCGAATCAAAAAGTTTGCCCACCCCTGTCCTGGAACAAGGGCTCGATTTTATCAACAGGCGTACAGTACGTAGATCTTTTGCCAAGAAGGTGTTTTTGTTCATCTTAACATTGTTATCTATGCCATGCAAACGTGTTTTTTGTAAAAACCACCAAAACCCTTTTTTCACAACGTAAGCTTCATAAATCCAAGCTGCAATAAGTTTAAACATCCTACAACAAACACGCCTCTAGAACCCCAAATATGGATTGTGCAAACGCCATGGTGGGGTTACCCACAAGCTAAAGTGTGGGCGATTACCTCGGCAACTTTGTGAGTGGCACACTGATCTGTCGGAAAAAAATTGGCACTACCTTAAAGCAGTGACAACCCCGTCCACCTCCCTGGCCCCTCTTCTTAGTAATTCCTGTCAGGTCCAGCAAAGAAAGTACAGATATTTTGATTGTAAAACATTTAAAATAAACAAATAAAGCTTGTCAGAGTCGGTACATGGTGACCCTGGTAGAACAAAACTGCCCAGCAATACTTGACATACAGATCATCATTCTGCTTGTCACAACGCTGGACAGGACAGGTTAAAAAAAAATAGTAGTGACAAAAAATAAAGTACTGTAACTGATCCATGTCAGGATCAGTTACAGGAAAAGATAGGAAGCAGAGATGGAGGTAACAGAGATGAAGATGCTGAGGATCTCTCTGGGAGTGACCAGGATGGACAGGATCAGAGGAACAGCACATGTTAGAGGTTTTAAAGTCAGAGAGGCCAGACTGAGATGGTTTGGACATGTGCAGAGGAGAGAGAGAGAGTACATCAGAAGAAGGATGCTGGATTTGGAACCACCAGGAAAGAGGACTAGAGGAAGACCAAAGAGGAGGTCCATGGATACAGTGAAGGAAGACATGAAGATAGTTGGTGTGACTGAAGAGGATGCAGGAGATAGGGTTAGATGGAAGAAACTGACTTGCTGTGGCGACCCCTGAAGGGAAATGCCAAAAGAAGAAGAAGGTGAGTCAGGCCCTCGTTAAGTGTTAGTGAGACTGCATCGTCTTTGGAACCGTTCTTTATTTAGGAAAATGGAAGCCTGCCCAAGTCCGCATGGATGACAGGTTTTATGTGTTTCTGGGAACCTCTTGAAATACTTCATGATCTCTTCGGTCACTGCGACCGTGCGGTTATTTGTCAAGGCAGGTGATCGCTGTATCTTTGGACGAACGCACAATGACGGACGATTTAAGCCACATGTGTCCTCCTTTCCTCACGTCTTCCCGTTTAGCAGCTTCTGACTTTGCTTAGAGTTACGCTAAAGTCCTCGCACTCTGACACCGTTTTAAATCGCTCAGCTTGCGAGGAAGGAATTTGTTAACGCTCAGATACGGGGCGTAATCACGCTTTATAAACGAGGTCCCAGGACAGGAGCCCAGATGAGAACATCTGGGCTTAAAGTCCAGATTTTAGCCAGATGTCCACCATCAGACATCTGGTGTTTGACAAATGATTTCATTATTGTTTTTTTTTTTTTTATTTTATTTTATGAAGCGTTTTACTTCATTTTGAACCAAAATGTTCTTAAAAAAAAGAGATTAACATTTAAAACTTGTTTTAGAAAATCTTATTTTTTCTATTTAATGCATCTGGTAATAAATTATCAACTAATTTGCACTCCGTTAACTTTTAACCGAAGGATTTGAAGCTCATTTGTTCCATTTATGAGGAACATTCAGAGCTGTTGTGAAGCTTCAGATTGTTTTTGGAGTGTGTGGTCCAAAATGGAAATTTTAATCCAGCACGGGAAAATAAAATGTTCCGACATTGTTTTTGTTGGAATTAGAGATGCAGACGGTTGCCAGGGACGACTGAGCAAATAAAATGGTTTAAATTTTAGACATACTTAAAAAAAAAAATACACCAGGGCATCCAGGGTCCTTTAAAAAGAGGGGTGGACTTCTTTAATGAACGACATAAACCCAATTTAGATAAAAAAAACTGTCTGAAAATAAATGTTTTTAATTATCATGTCTGCATATTTTCAGATTGAAGATCAGTCACTTTTTTATTTTGCATTAAACATGTTAAACAATGTTCCTGTTTTTTTGTTTTTGTTTATTAATTATTTATTTCTACTTCTTCCGCATGTTTTTGGCACCTAGTTAGTCTCAACGGCAGCGACTGATTTGGGCTAATCAGGTCTCAAACCAACCGTTTTTATCGGGAATGATTGGAATGTATTCAATTTTTTTAACATTTCGCTTTGTTTTTTAAATACTTTCATTTTAGTGGGTGGTGACTGAAAGAATGCGATCGCGGATACAAGCGGCACAAATGAGCTTCCTTCCACCCAGGGTGGCTGGGTTCTCATTCAGAGATCGGGTGAGGAGCTCTGCCATCCGGGAGGAGCTCGGTGTCAAGCCGCTCCTCCTCCAGGTCGAGAGGAACCAGATGGGGTGGTTCGGGCATCTGGTCAGGATGCCCCCCGAGCGCCTCGCTGTTGAGGTGTTTTAGGCACGTCAAACTGGGAGGAGGCTGACAGGCAGACCCCAGACCCGCCGGAGAGACTATGTCTCACAACTGGCTAGGGAACGACTTGGGGGACTCGAATGGAGTTTGTAGATTTCCCCCTGAACGTTAAAGCTCCTCAAACAGGGAAACATTAAACACACTTTTAACTAAAAACACAATTTAAACAGTAAAATACACACAATTGTTTGTGTTGTGTATTTATTAATGGGAGGAGACGGCAGCTCAGTGGTTAGAGCTTTAGAGCGTGGACCGGAAGTTCGCGAGTTCGTGTTCCACAGAGAGCACGTCTAGGGTTCTTGGAGAAGACACCTAGCCCCGTTTCTCCCACCATTGGTGCCGCCGAAGGGCAGCCTGCTGCGGTGTAAGGAGTGCAGCACACAAATTTCCCCGGTGAGGGATGAATAGAGTAATTCGTTTAATTTTAATCTAATTTAACTATTTCTTCTAAAACTATCTTGAACATAAATATGCCAGAAATGGACTGTGGTTGTTTTGTGTTTAGTTTGGGTGGGTTCGAACTAATTCAGTGGAGCTAGTGCAGATAGGTGCAAGGCATGATGGGTCTTTTTGTTTGTTTTTTTAGCATTTCAGGATAACTGGGTGGCTGGAATACATCAAGTGGTTGTTTATCTAAAACAACGCATTCTTGATTAAAAGGATATCCACAGAGAATTGATTCACCAGATGAGATTTTTCCTGATCAGAAGAATCCAGATAAACAAAGCGATGATCTTATTGACGCGTAAATATAATTTGCATAATAATTTTGAACACATTGTAATTCTTTTTCTTCTATAAGATATGCTGTTTTCATTTATGGCAGGTAAACTGTCACAATTCCCTCACCGGCCGCCACAGGGAGCCCTGGACCTTCTTTCCTCTACCATATTCCAACCTGATACTAACCACCTGTGGTCAATAACCTCATGCTCGACACCTGTGGGTCATTGGCATACTGCCAATGATCTTGTCGGGTCTTCACCCCTTGCAGCCAGATCTTCCTTGCTGCCCGATCAAGAGACATTCCTTGTTCTTATCACGTGCCTTGCTGGACCTTTACTGTATTGTTAATAAATACTGTTTGTTGTCCAGCAAATGGCTCCTCCTCCTCCTGTACCCACACAACTAACCGCCATCTCTCACATCTACTGATGAGACACTAGTTTGTTCCCATAAATTAGTCAGAATGCAAAGTCCACAGATCGTACAGCACTAGCACGAAGGCGCCGCCCATGTTTCGGAGCCCGTTGGTCCAGGCTTCTTTCGAGAATGCCTTGCTGCCTTTGTCGCGTGCAATCTTGGGCCAGCAATCGATGGTCCCGGAGTACATGATGTCAGCTCCTTTGTGTCCAGACTGCATTATCATGCGTCTACAGACAGTATCGAATGGGTAGGAATTCAGGCTAGCGGTCACGGTTTGAGCAATCATCAAGCTCACCAAGATATGTGTGTTTTTGGGGTCAGGGAGCATACCCTTAGTATCGTACATGCCGAAGTATGAAGCCCTGTAGATGATGATGCCCTGGATGGACACATTGAATCCTTGGTACGGGCCTTTCAGACTATCAGAGCGGAAGATCTTCACCAGGCAGTGGCCCAGACCGTCATCATGACAGAAACAAACCAGAATGTATAGAGGGCATTAAGCTCTCAGGCTGATGCACGTCTATGCCAGGGATGGGCAAACTACGGCCCGTGGGTCACATGCGGCCCGTTAAACGTTTTAATCCGGCAGCCGAACTTGGAAAAATAAAAAAAATAAACTGTGTTAGTTTGATTTTTCTTGATTTTCTTTTTTATGTTTCGTCACTAGATGGCGCCAAAAATACAACAACACTGCTCCCATTAAAATGTGTGCGTCTCCATGATGCGCACACTTTCAAAATAAACAGTATGTACAGATATGGAAAGCCATCGTGGCCAATACACGCACGTACACAAGCGTGTTAGATGTTAAAAACAAGAAAATGTTACATCAAGCGCTTAGATTTCAAACCTAGCGCCGCTAGATTTGAAATGTAACGCTCTTGATGTAACATTTAGCGCTTGTTTAAAATCTAGCGTGATTCTATCGGTCTAATTTAGAGGTTACCAAAGCATGCCATCCATCTGATCCTGTTCCCAGGGGCGAGTACAGGATTTTCTAAAGGAGGGGGGCACAAAACGAGCACCTATGGTGCTCGCCAGTATAGAGGGGTCTGGGGGCATCCCCCGCCTCACCTCAACCCTTTTCGAAAAATATGTCATTTTTCTGCATTTTGGTGCATATTTTAACCAAAGTTTACAATAATTAAAGTAGAAAGAAATATTTTGTTTTGTCGACCTAGATGGGCGGAGACGCCCATACCCCCCCCCTCCACTGGGTCCGGCCCACTTGTCAAATGTTAGAACTCAATGTGGCCCCCCCGAGTCAAAAAGTTTGCCCTCCCCGGGTCTATGCTATTGAAACATATTCAAATGAACGCAGTGTCTCCCAAACCGGGTAAGGGATTTTTAAAATGTAATTACTCAGGTCCCACTATAGATGAACTGAGTTCTCCGCCTTGTTGTCATATTCATCCAGTGGTGGAGGACGTACTCACTCATACTCGGACAACCAAATATTTCCCTACCCATTCAAGTCTTACCTCACCTCTTCATCCACACCGACTCTCTGGTTGGACTGTCGTTAAATCAGACGGAGAAGCCGTCCCCCTCCCACAAAATATTTAAACTGTAACTGACCCGTGTTTGTGAAACCTTTGACCAATTTAGAGAATGTGAAGCCTAATTTCCTAAATTAAAAAAGGAGCTCAGCTAATCCTGTTTTCTCTTCTCATATGTTGCAGGTCTGTTCCCGTCAGCATGGAGGGTAAAACGGGGGACCTACACCCTCATCAATCCCACGTTCCAGCACTCGGAGGCTGAAGCCAACCTGCTCTTTGAGGTGAAGAACTTCCGTTCCGTTATCTTCCGCTTGTTCCGGGGTCGGGTCGCCGGGGCAACAGCCTCAAACGGGTAGCCCAAGCCTCTCTTTCCCCGGCTGGTCAGCCGAGGATCTGACCGCCAGGGTCCCCGCCGTTGGCTGCCACCCATCTCCTCCTTCACCCGACCCCTATAGCCCCTCCTGCAGGTGGCAAGTCTGCTGGAAGGGCGGCCCCTGTCCCCTGTTCGGGCTGAGCCCGGCCGGGCCCCATGGGTAAAAGCCCGGCCACCAGGCGCTCGCTCACGTGCCCCACCCTCGGACCTGGCTCCAAGGGGGGGCCCCGGTGACCCGCGTACGGGCAAGGGCAACTTGGCCATGTTTGATTTCTTCATAGGGGTTTTCGAGCCACGCTTTGTCTGACCCCTCACCTAGGACCTGTTTGCCTTGGGTGACCCTACCAGGGGCATTAAGCCCCGGACAACATAGCTCCTAGGATCATTGGGGCACGCAAACCCCTACACCGCGATAAGGTGGTGTTAGAACAGCTTTATCAGAGCGCCCGCCCGTCTCTTCTTGGACCCAATCAGTACGTTTTGGTGACCCTCTCTCGGGTTCTTACAACAAGAACGTAATCAAGAAGTTTGAGTACTTTGGAAGGACTCCTTATCGAGGATAAGAGAACTTGTTTTTTGGGTCGAATGATCGTAGAAACTCTTTGATTTTGACTTTTGGATCTTCTTCTTCTTCTTTCGGCATGTCCCTTAAGTCAGTTTCTTCCATCTAACCCTATCTCCTGCATCCTCTTCAGTCACACCAACTATCTTCATGTCTTCCTTCACTGTATCCATGAACCTCCTCTTTGGTCTTCCTCTAGTCCTCTTTCCTGGTGGTTCCAAACCCAGCATCCTTCTTCTGATGTACTCTCTCTCTCTCCTCTGCACATGTCCAAACCATCTCAGTCTGACCTCTCTGACTTTAAAACCTCTAACATGTGCTGTTCCTCTGATCCTGTCCATCCTGGTCACTCCCAGAGAGATCCTCAGCATCTTCATCTCTGCTACAAACATCTCTGCTTCCTGTCTTTTCTTCAGTGACACTGTCTCTAGACCAATCAGCATGGCCGCTCTCACCACATTGTCTCTAGACCAATCAGCATGGCCGCTCTCACCACACTGTCTTTAGACCAATCAGCATGGCCGCTCTCACCACACTGTCTCTAGACCAATCAGCATGGCCGCTCTCACCACACTGTCTTTAGACCAATCAGCATGGCCGCTCTCACCACACTGTCTCTAGACCAATCAGCATGGCCGCTCTCACCACACTGTCTCTAGACCAATCAGCATGGCCGCTCTCACCACACTGTCTCTAGACCAATCAGCATGGCCGCTCTCACCACCACTGTCTCAAGACCAATCAGCATGGCCGCTCTCACCACGCTGTCTCTAGACCAATCAGCATGGCCGCTCTCACCACCACTGTCTCTAGACCAATCAGCATGGCCGCTCTCACCACCACTGTCTCTAGACCAATCAGCATGGCCGCTCTCACCACCACTGTCTCTAGACCAATCAGCATGGCCGCTCTCACCACGCTGTCTCTAGACCAATCAGCATGGCCGCTCTCACCACCACTGTCTCTAGACCAATCAGCATGGCCGCTCTCACCACCACTGTCTCTAGACCAATCAGCATGGCCGCTCTCACCACCACTGTCTCTAGACCAATCAGCATGGCCGCTCTCACCACCACTGTCTCTAGACCAATCAGCATGGCTGCTTTCACCACAGTTTTCTACACTTTTCATTTTATCTGAAACTCTTCTATCACACATCACACCTTATACTTTCCTCCACCCGTTCCAGCCTGCCTGCACACGCTTCTTCACCTCTTTTCCACACTCTCTATTGCTCTGGACTGTTGATCCTAGATACTAAATAGATCCTAGATTGATCTTGACTTTTGGATGCATAAAAATAAAAAATAATCAGTTCATGTATAGTTGGTGGTGAGTAAAAATGCACTGTTTCATCAAATTTTCTTGTAGAATTTGTAACATTGACATTTAGTCAAATAACCTAGAGACGTAATTAGTTCACCTCTAGTTGGTACTGAGTAACTGTGGGCTGTTTTATCACATTTTCTTTTGCAAATTTGCATTCACAGCAGTGCAACAGAAGAACAGTGCTTAATGCTTCGGTCACCATGATTTTGGGGTCACTATTCTGTTTTTCTGGAGAGGATCCCCCCCCAAAATAAGCATGAGGGAACACTGTGCTCCGTTAATCATCGTCAGCGATGTGAGGAATGTGTCGTACTAATGGTGAGGAATGTTCTTTACTAACCCGGATTCGGCTTTCCAGATGCTGCTGGCTGGAATGCAGATCAGAGGCGAAGGCGAGGACCTGCTGATCCCAGACCAGGAGCTGGCGTCTCTGAGCCGCATTAAAAAGCTGGAAGTCATCTGTGAGGACGTTCTGCCCAAGAAGCTCTCAGATATCAGGCGCCTGACGGCCGAGCTGACCCGTTGGTCACGCCCTCTCAGCTGGCAGGACTTTGAAAGGACGGTACTAACGTTAGTCTACGCGGCTCAGACGCTCGCTGGAAGCAGCAATCAGCAGCAGAGACAGATGTGGTCCGACAGTCTCCTGCAGCTGTTTCAGGCTCTGCAACGAGAGCTCCGACCTTCCTGACCTTCTGAACTGACCTTGCTTTGGCTTCGTGCACGTTTATATCTCGGCTGCTGAGCTAACGTGTTACCGATTTTTGAGTAAAACTTCCAGGTCTATTTTTCCTCCAAATTTTCACTAGTGGGTTTTTTTTCCTCCCAAACAACCGGAAGTAAATTCAATTTTTTTTTCCAAAAACATGCTTATTCACTCTATTAAAAAAAAAAGAAAAAAGAAAACATCCACAAAGAAAAAGTCAAATTGCTTTTCTGTTTTTGTGAGGTTATAATTTTATTTTATGGGACACATAGATAAACGTGTTTTGCTCAAAAAACTCAATATATATATTCAGTTCCATTGATGACAACATGAATTCCCCCTTCCTCTCGCTCTCTGCTCAGTCTCTGTTTGGTTCGGTGTGAGGTTAGGGACAAACCCGAAGGACAGGATTTGATTCTAGAATAAAGTACTCATGTCGGTCTAAAATCATCCCGAGAAAAAACAATGAAGACAACCTGGCAACGAAGCGAAGACTAGACAAGGGCAAAGTACGGCCCGCAGGCCACATGCGGCCCGCTAAACTTTTTAATCCGGCCCGCTGAATTTGAAAAAATTAAATAAATAAACCTTTTTAAATTTTTATTTTTTTCTGCAATTCTGATGTTTCCTCACTAGATGGTGCACTGTAAGATATGAAAAGCCATCGGGGCCAATACACACACGTAAACAAGCGTGTTAGATGTTAAAACAAGCCAAATGACACATCAAGCGCTTAGATTTTAAACCTAGATTTGACATTTAACGTTCTTGATGTAACTTTTAGCGCTTGTTTAAAATCTAGCGTCATTCTATTGGTCTAATCTAGCGGTTACCAAAGCATGCCATCCATCTGATCCTGTGCCAGCCCCCTTTGTCAAATGTTAGACCTCAATGTGGCCCCGCGAACCAATGACTAGATACACATTATAAACAAACGGAAGCGAGCGACAATGAGATACACATTAGGAAGGAAGCTGGCAATATCCAAAACGAAGGGAGAACACGAGGAGAGGAAGTCAGGACACCTGGAGCATGAGGGAAGTCAGAATTTCAAAATAAAACAGAAAGTAAACCTAAATAACAACAAAACCACCACCTGAAATGTTGCCAGTCCCGCCCCAATGGAAGCATGCATGACACAGCGTAAATCTTATTTGAGGCCGCAAATAGAAACTAAAGCGCTGCAAGCTGGCAAAGCTAGTGTGTATTCTATTACACTTTTATTTTGGTGCTATAGCGGTGTTGATATTGTATCATTTAAATCTGCACTAATAAAACTTTATAAAACTGGATTTTATTTGTCATTTCGATGTTGACACAAAAAGGTGGGTACCGTTATGTGGCGCCCTCTGGTGCTGAGTAACTGTGGGCAGTTTGATTTAAATCCCTTCATCGTGTATAAAAATCATCGTGTACGTTCCAACCCTCACCTATGGTCACCAGCTGTGGGTGGTGACCGAAAGAATGAGATCGCGGGTACAAGCTGTTGAAATGAGCTTCCTCTGCAGGGTGGCTGGGCTCTCACTCAGAGATCGGGTGAGGAGCTCTGCCATCCGGGAGGAGCTCGGTGTCGAGCCGCTCCTCCTCCAGGTCGAGAGGAGCCAGATGGGGTGGTTCGGGCATCTGGTCAGGATGTTTCGAGGTGTTTCGGGCACGTCCCTCCGGGAGGAAACCAAGGGGCAGACCCCGGACCCGCTGGAGAGACTATGTCTCACAGCTGGCCGGGGAACGACTTGGGATCCTTCCAGGTGAGCTAGAAGACGCGGCCGTGGAGAGAGGGGCCTTGGCTGCCCGCTTACGGCTGTTGCCCCCGCGACCCGACCCCGGAACAAGCGGAAGATAACGGAACGGAACGGTGTATAAAAGAATGGCTAAATTAAAAGAAGGATAAACAATCTTTTCATTTAATTTTTTGTCCATCTTTTCTTTCCGAACTCAGAAAAATGAACCTCTGTGTAAAAACAAACCACCCGGTGACATTTTTGCTGACATGTTTACAGATTTTAACGACGTTCTGGGAGTAATCACTAAGAATAACTGACGAACTGGGCCAACTTTCTGACGTTCTGGTTGTGATTAGTAAGAAAAACAAAATAACTGATCCAACTTTCTGTCTGAAGCTGTCAGAACGTTGTGCAAATTTAATTTAGAGGAATGTTTTAAACTTTGCGACCCCTCTGCCGAGGCTCCAAATCTACGGCTATGTCACAGAAAACCAGAGTTTACGACAAAATGGTGACATTTTTGCGTTAAAACTACATCTTTTGGGCAGAACGGTGGCGCAGTGGGTAGCTTGATGGCCTCATAGCGAGAAGGTCGAGAAGGTTCGAGTCTCGGAGGAGGGGGGTTGGGGGGCACGGGGCTTTGGAACACTGGTCTTTCTGTGTGGAGTTTGCATGTTCTTCCTATGTATGTGTGGGTTTCCTCCCATCCTCCAAAAACATGCGTGTTAGGTTGATTGGTCACTTCGTCATGATTTTGCGACATTTTAGTGACTTTTTTGGCAATTTTGACTTTTTGCGACTTTTTCCGACTTTTTCGTGATTTTGCGACTTCGTCATAATTTTGCGACTTTTTCGCGATTTTAACTACATGATTGCCCCTAAAAATGAGTATGCATGGCCCTAACGACAGACTGGCGACCTGTTCAGGGTGTACCCTGCCGCTTGCCTCGAGTCAGCCAGGGTAGGCTCAAGCCCTCCCCGCTCCCCCGTGAGGGATAGAAGGTGACCGACTCCATTTTTTGGAATCCTAATGTTTGCTGATAGGCCCTTGAGTTGCATTCGTGTGGCGTCAGAATTCCCAGGTTGGGTGTGTGTTTACGAACACGCGAAGGACGGTATGGAATTTAAAACATAAAAAAATATTTATATCTAGAAACAACTCAAAACATCTCCAAGAATAAAGTACTTAGGTCGGTCACAAAACATCTTGAGGACAGATAACGAGGACAACCTGGCGACAAAACGAAGACAGGACACACATTAGATACAGACGGAAAGGGGAGACAGTGAGATATGAGACACATTAGGAAGGGAGCTGGCAATCACCAGAAACAAGGGAGAATAAAAGGAGAGGAAGTCAAGTAACCTTGAACGAGAGGAAGATCAGAATTTCAAAATAAAGCAGGAAGTAAACTAAATAACAAGAAAATCACGGATAAAAACCTGAAAAGAAAATCAAATTTTTGTCTAAAATTTCGGAGTGTTTGTGTTTTGGGACTTTTTCGTTTTGGACTGTTGAAAAGTCATTTTTTAAATTCATAACTTGGACATTTTTCACCATAATTTGAAAGCAATTTCCGTTCGTTCTGTTCCGTTATCTTCCGCTCATCTGGGGCCGGGTCGCAGGGGCAACAGCCCCAGACGGGAAGCCCAGGCTTGCCCGGAAGGATCCCGAGTCGTTCCCCAATCAGCTGTGAGACATAGTCTCTCCAGGGGGTCTGGGATCTGCCTCTTGCCCTCCTCCTGGTGGGACGTGCCGAAAAAATACTTACACCAGCGAGGCGTTCGGGGGGCATCACACAAATTCAATTTGATTTTATTTACATGACTCATTATCAAAATAATGTCATTTTAATAACAGCGGTACAACTTGATCTCCATCCCTCCCCATGCCGGATTGGATCATGCTAATGATCTCATGCATATTAAATCGTATCAAATGAGCCGGTGCCGCCTGTCACTAATTATATATGTTATATAACTATGTATGGATTGTTTTGTAAATATGATCCAATGAACAAATAATTATAAATAAACATATTTTGCTGTTTTTTTCTAAATTTCGGGTTGTTTCTTTCTACGTCAGCCGAGGATGTCGTGTTTGGGAGTGTGTATGCGTGTGTGTGTGTGAGTGTGTATGTTTGTGGGCTTCCTATAAAATTGCGTAAATCTCTAAGGTTCTAAATACAATTTACGACACAAGATTATTTAAGATTCTTATTTACAAACATTTATATAAATATTTTACTCCTCGTGCACAAAAACATTTCTTGTTTTTGTTAGAATGTGGGCGTGGTGAAGAACACCATCCATGGCCAAGAACAGCCAAGCATTCGAAAAGCATCCGTATGGACGAGCTTGAAAATCACTCAGACATGCTTGTAAATTAAAAACGTTTGACGTTCAAACCAGTTAAAAACTTGCGAAAAGTTAATTTCACAAAAATCCCCGACTTTAACAAATGGACCAATTAAAATCCACCAAAACCAGCCGAAGTATTTCACTGATCTTTGGCCTACTTTAAAAAATAAAAACACATATTTTGATCTAGTTTGATGTGCAGACACCAACGGCTTCCTTTCTCGTTTGATGTCTTCAAATTATTTTAGAAGTTACTTTACTATCTGAAAAAAAAAAAAATCTCCACTCTTGATTTGTTCTGAAAATCTGAGAAGTGCGTCGTGTTTACAGCCGTTACCCGCCATGCAACATGTTAATTTCCTGCTCGTTTATCGACGTGTGTCTCTAATGGGTTTTTTAAAAACAGATTAACTCACGCTGCGGTGAATAAAAAGTCTGTGTTCGACTGAATTTATTCATTTTATGTTTAATTTTTTTCTCCCTCTATTCATCCCTCACCGGGAAAATTTCTGTGCTGCAGTCTTACACCGCAGTAGGCTGCCAAAACAACACCAATGGGGGTAGAAACGGGGGGGTTAGGTCTCTTCTCCAATGACCCTAGACTTGCACTTAGTGGAATGCGAACCCGCGAACTTGCGGCTTGACTTCCGGTCCGCGGCAAACGCTCTAATCACTGAGCCACCGCCCCCCTCAATCTGTGCGTTTGATTGGTCGGTGATGGTCAGTCTGGATCTGGTGTGTGTGTGATTGGTTGGTGATGATCAGTCTGGATCTGGTGTGTGTGTGATTGGTTGGTGATGGTCAGTCTGGATCTGGTGTGTGTGTGATTGGTTGGTGATGGTCAGTCTGGATCTGGTGCGTGATTGGTTGGTGATGGTCAGTCTGGATCTGGTGTGTGTGTGATTGGTTGGTGATGGTCAGTCTGGATCTGGTGTGTGTGTGATTGGTTGGTGATGGTCAGTCTGGATCTGGTGTGTGTGTGATTGGTTGGTGATGGTCAGTCTGGATCTGGTGCGTGATTGGTTGGTGATGGTCAGTCTGGATCTGGTGTGTGTGTGATTGGTTGGTGATGGTCAGTCTGGATCTGGTGTGTGTGTGATTGGTTGGTGATGATCAGTCTGGATCTGGTGTGTGTGTGATTGGTTGGTGATGATCAGTCTGGATCTGGTGCGTGATTGGTTGGTGATGGTCAGTCTGGATCTGGTGTGTGATTGGTTGGTGATGGTCAGTCTGGATCTGGTGTGTGTGTGATTGGTTGGTGATGGTCAGTCTGGATCTGGTGTGTGTGTGATTGGTTGGTGATGATCAGTCTGGATCTGGTGTGTGTGTGATTGGTTGGTGATGATCAGTCCGGATCTGGTGTGTGTGTGATTGGTTGGTGATGGTCAGTCTGGATCTGGTGTGTGTGTGATTGGTTGGTGATGGTCAGTCTGGATCTGGTGTGTGTGTGATTGGTTGGTGATGGCCAGTCTGGATCTGGTGTGTGTGATTGGTTGGTGATGGTCAGTCTGGATCTTATGTGTGATTGGTTGGTGATGGTCAGTCTGGATCTGGTGTGTGTGTGATTGGTTGGTGATGATCAGTCTGGATCTGGTGTGTGTGTGATTGGTTGGTGATGGTCAGTCTGGATCTGGTGTTTGTGTGTGTGTGTGTGTTTGGTTAATGATGGTCTGTCTGGATCTGGTGTTTGATTGGTTGGTGATGGTTAGTCATGATCTGGTGTGTGTGATTGGTTGGTGATGATCAGTCTGGATCTGGTGTGTGTGTGATTGGTTGGTGATGGTCAGTCTGGATCTGGTGTGTGTGTGATTGGTTGGTGATGATCAGTCTGGATCTGGTGTGTGTGTGATTGGTTGGTGATGGTCAGTCTGGATCTGGTGCGTGATTGGTTGGTGATGGTCAGTCTGGATCTGGTGTGTGTGTGATTGGTTGGTGATGATCAGTCTGGATCTGGTGTGTGTGTGATTGGTTGGTGATGGTCAGTCTGGATCTGGTGTGTGTGTGATTGGTTGGTGATGATCAGTCTGGATCTGGTGTGTGTGTGATTGGTTGGTGATGATCAGTCTGGATCTGGTGCGTGATTGGTTGGTGATGGTCAGTCTGGATCTGGTGTTTGATTGGTTGGTGATGGTCAGTCTGGATCTGGTGTGTGTGTGATTGGTTGGTGATGGTCAGTCTGGATCTGGTGTGTGTGTGATTGGTTGGTGATGATCATTTTGGATCTGGTGTGTGTGTGATTGGTTGGTGATGATCATTTTGGATCTGGTGTGTGTGTGATTGGTTGGTGATGATCAGTCTGGATCTGGTGTGTGTGTGATTGGTTGGTGATGGTCAGTCTGGATCTGGTGTGTGTGTGATTGGTTGGTGATGGCCAGTCTGGATCTGGTGTGTGTGATTGGTTGGTGATGGTCAGTCTGGATCTTATGTGTGATTGGTTGGTGATGGTCAGTCTGGATCTGGTGTGTGTGTGATTGGTTGGTGATGATCAGTCCCGATCTGGTGTGTGTGTGATTGGTTGGTGATGGTCAGTCTGGATCTGGTGTGTGTGTGTGTGTGTGTGTTTGGTTAATGATGGTCTGTCTGGATCTGGTGTTTGATTGGTTGGTGATGGTTAGTCATGATCTGGTGTGTGTGATTGGTTGGTGATGGTCAGTCTGGATCTGGTGTGTGTGTGATTGGTTGGTGATGGTCAGTCTGGATCTGGTGTGTGTGTGATTGGTTGGTGATGGTCAGTCTGCATCTGGTGTGTGATTGGTTGGTGATGATCAGTCTGGATCTTGTGTGTGTGTGATTGGTTGGTGATGGTCAGTCTGGATCTGGTGTGTGTGTGATTGGTTGGTGATGATCAGTCTGGATCTGGTGTGTGTGTGATTGGTTGGTGATGATCAGTCTGGATCTGGTGTGTGATTGGTTGGTGATGGTCAGTCTGGATCTGGTGTGTGTGTGATTGGTTGGTGATGGTCAGTCTGGATCTGGTGTCTGTGTGATTGGTTGGTGATGGTCAGTCTGGTTCTGGTGTGTGTGTGATTGGTTGGTGATGGTCAGTCTGGTTCTGGTGTGTGATTGGTTGGTGATGGTGAGTCTGGATCTGGAGGTTGTGATATTTTATTAATCGATAAATTATTAATGTCTTGAAAACTTTCAGCTGTGTTTTTTTTTTCTCAGAAATAATTACTTTGATTCATTAAAACATGGTTTTAGATTAAAAGGAAACTGAATGAGAAGAAGTTTTGTGTGTGTGTGTGTGTTTTGATGAAGATTTTAGTGATTTTTTTCTTTTTCTTTTTAACTTAAAATTTAGCCATGTTTAAACAGCACCACCATGTGGTCACACAGAGACCTGCAGCTTCGTTACTTTTTTACTTTTATATGCAAAATTGTCCCAAAAATATGTCAAAGACAACAAAATTACACATTTAATAATATATGTTTCTTTTTTTTTAAATAAATAGAAAACAAATGAACAGTGAACAGAAAAAAAAACTTGGAGAAAAATGGTTAAATTATACTTTTATAATTAATGATGACAAAAATACACATTTGGTCATTTTTTTTCTAATATTTTTGTCATGATCCCCTCTCATCTGGAACACTCCTTCCCTCCTATCCTGCCCTCAGCCCTAATTTGGGACGCCTGGTCTAATTTATCCCTCACTTTCTGGCTGGATGATTCCTTTGCTCCATTCCGCTCCTTCCCCTGCAGGTCACTGCTCCACTGTCCTGCAGTGCTGCCTTCATACAGCCATGGTG
Source organism: Neostethus bicornis (assembly GCA_902685375.1). NCBI lineage: Eukaryota > Metazoa > Chordata > Actinopteri > Atheriniformes > Phallostethidae > Neostethus > Neostethus bicornis. Next base: position 858,201 of record CACRXE010000066.1, on the reverse strand, counting down.
GTACACCCCTGATACCTAGTGCACCCTGCCTTCCTGCTGAGCTCATATTTCTGGTCTTCTTAATGCTGAGCTCATACCCCCGTGCTCCCGGTGCACCCTGCCTTCATGCTGATCCCCATCTTGCCGAGCTCCTACATCTGATCCCTCATCGTCTAACTGAGCTCCAACCTTCTGGTCCCCTCGACGTCCAGACGAGGTCTCCCTCTATTCACTCATCTTGCCTCTGAGTTCTGCCTCTGAAGCAGATCCAGGATTTCCTAAAGAGGGGTGTGTGAGGTCATTGACCAAGCCAGTTTAGGGGGCAACATTTTTGAAAAATAAGAGTCATTTTCCTGCATTTTGGTGCCCATTCGCTGGCCCTGCAAGGGGGTTGCTTGCCTAGTCCTCTTTCCTTTCTTCTTTTTTTTTTGTGCACCAAAAGGGGTGGGCGTGTGCGCCCCATGTCCTCACTGCATCTGGGTCCTACTTCACCACCACCATGATAGCTTTTTTTTTTTTTAACCTGACCTGTCCAGCGTTGTGACAAGCAGAATGATGATCTGTATGTCAAGTATTGCTGGGCAGTTTTGTTCTACCAGGGTCAGCACAATGTGCCGACCCTGACAAGCTTTATTTGTTTATTTTAAATGCTTTACAATCAAAATATATATGCTTTCTGCGCTGGACCTGACAGGAATTACTAAGGAGAGGGGCGTGGGTAGGTGGGGTGAAAAAGAGGAGGGATAGGGTACAGAAGAAGAAAAAGAAAGGGGGAGAAAGTAAAAAGAAAATCTGAAGTTGTAGTATTCTGCATCACAACCAACCTGCTGGATTATCTGAAGGGAAAAAAAAAAGTACAAACAAGAGTTTAAACCAGTGATAAAACTGACACACACAACAAAACCTTCTATAGCAAATGATGTAGAACACAAACACATGTTACTAGAGTTATAATAATATTGGTTGGAAACAAGGAACATAGCGGACAGTAAACAGAGTGATATAGTGTGCGAGTGTGAGTGAAAGTACTTGCATGCTGCCGATGTGAACCATGTGCTTATTAGGACCAACGGATTGTCCCCAGCCCCAAAGGATTGGAACGAGGGAGGCAGAGACACACGCTACCCGGGCCCACGCCCATCCAGATCCCAGGACCCCAAGACCGGGCCGAAGAGCCGCCCACCCACCCAGCAAGGCACATAGAGAAACCCCAGCCAGGGCCACCCCAGCACCAAGGGGCGGGGGCCTCCCCGATGCCAGGACCCACAGGCCTCGGGGCAGACACCATGATAGCTTTAACTGTTTTGATTAATTTGTGTTCCAAAAAAGCAGGACTGTTGTTTAAAAAAAAAAAAAAAGTTGTATTAACATAGCCTGACCGATAGGTGTCAGAATTTCACATTTAAAACTATTATGAGTTTGATCCAGGACTTGTTTTTTTTCTGGTTTGTATCGTTATCTTTAAAAAAAAAAAAAAAGATTCAGGTTCGAGCTAATCTAAATATTTAACATTGGAACATGTTTTTTTTTTTTTTTTTAAGAAATCGTCTCTTGTTCAATGTCATTTTTTAGTCGCCTCTCTAAACTGGTTCTTCCGGAGAAGCATGTCTCCCACTCCCGGGATTCACTTAAAGGTATTAAAACACCGAGCTGTGTTTATTTGGACCTTTAAGACACACGCAGTTTGTTTTTAAGTTAACTTCTGGATCTTTGTGTGAAACAAATCAGTTCCCAAAACACTTCCTCATATCTCCTGGTTTCCCATGGTGCCTCATGGGTGAGAGCGGGCATTCGATAAGAAGCCAGAAACTCTCGGCCTTATCAGGTCTGCAGGCGTGTGAGAGGTGGGAGATAGTGTCCTCTCTTTCTTCAGGAGGCCCGTTCAGAAAGACTCACACACATCTGATGCTTAGCAAGTGTTGCTTTGTTTACATACTGGGTGCCCCCGGATCACCTCACTGCTGCGTTTGCCTGGGCCTGCTGGGACCTTGGCAGTTCTAGGGTTGTCACCGCGGTCAGTCCACCTCAGCTCAACCTGCTACCAAGGGATCCAAGTTGAGCTCATGGCATGGAAAGGGGTACGGGCAGAGGACAGAATGATAAGGGGTGCAAGGGTAGGAGGGATGGGGCAAGCTCGGGTATTCCGGAGATAGAAGACTGTCATTAGTATGGACTGTCAGGGTATGTGACTGACGATTCTATTGGCTTCCTGTGGCACAGGCCACGGCGGCTGTGTCCGTCGCGAATGCCCCTTCCTGTGGCAGGCTGTTTGCCTCCAGGTTGCCTGGCCACAGTGGCCACACTGTGGCCAGGCAACCTGGCTAGTTGTGGCCAGGTTACACTGGCCAGGCAATCTCGCTAGTTGTGGCCAGGTTACACTGGCCACGCAACCTGGCTAGTTGTGGCCAGGTTACACTGGCCAGGCAACCTGGCTAGTTGTGGCCAGGTTACACCGGCCAGGCAACCTGGCTAGTTGTGGCCAGGTTACACCGGCCAGGCAACCTGGCTAGTTGTGGCCAGGTTACACCGGCCAGGCAACCTGGCTAGTTGTGGCCAGGTTACACTGGCCAGGCAATCTCGCTAGTTGTGGCCAGGTTACACTGGCCACGCAACCTGGCTAGTTGTGGCCAGGTTACACTGGCCAGGCAACCTGGCTAGTTGTGGCCAGGTTACACCGGCCAGGCAACCTGGCTAGTTGTGGCCAGGTTACACCGGCCAGGCAACCTGGCTAGTTGTGGCCAGGTTACACTGGCCAGGCAACCTGGCTAGTTGTGGCCAGGTTACACCGGCCAGGCAACCTGGCTAGTTGTGGCCAGGTTACACTGGCCAGGCAACCTGGCTGGTTGTGGCCAGGTTGCACAGGCCAGGCAACCTGGCTGGTTGTGGCCAGGTTGCACAGGCCAGGCAACCTGGCTGGTTGTGGCCAGGTTGCACAGGCCAGGCAACCTGGCTGGCTCTGGCCAGGTTACATGCCAGATAAAAGCCGTCTAAACATCTCCGCCTGCGTGAGGATCTCACCGTTTAGACATTCACGGGAGATTTTTTAAAGCCGCTCTGATCCGCGGAGTCGGCTGGTTCTGCTCAGAACTCAGCCGATGTTTCCAGCTACACAGCTCATAACTTCACCTTTTACCATAAAAGCTCAAATCCAGCTGCAGGAGGCAGATGTTTTCCATGAAAATGAGCCTGTTAAGCCCGTATTCCACACAAACGTAAGGAATTCTGTCTCCTTTATTGGAGTGGAAATATTACGAAGGAAACGTGGAAAAAAAAGGATGAAGAGATCAGCTGTTTGAGGAAGCAGAGAAAAGATGTCCTGTGGGACTCATCAGGACAGATGTTGCTCTGGTAATAATGGAGATGATTCCCGTCACTGTCCGTCGCACTGTGAGAATGTGAGACTAGAACAGAGTTCCCTATGACTTCTTGTTTTGAGTCGTGTGTGTTCGTAACGCTGGATTGTGTGTTCTAAGTGATACCACTGATTAATTGTGTTTGCGGCTCGTCGCTCCTCTGAGACCCAGTTTCCATGGAGACGAGAACCTGTCATGATGATTGGTTCTCTGACAGGTTTGTTTACAGTCCAAATAAATCACGTCAGTGAGTTTTACGGCTTTTGATCCCGAACAACACTGAATATACGCGTTAAACTGACCGTGAAGAAAAGTAACAGGCTTGTAAAAAAGCCCACCAATCCAACCTTCACTCTATCCAGAAAGATAGAAAAAACATGCTATGTGGTTGCTATGGTTACAGTAAATGAGTCAGAGCGACATCTATCGTTAAAAAAAATGTGGATAAAGTTTATGCAGATTGTTTTGTTTGTTTTTCAATCAAACACAATGAGTTCAACCATAAGTTTCCGTTGGAGCGTCAGGAAAATCGCAGTCCACGTAATTGGTAACCTCACCTCATTGCGATCTGGGGAAAACGTCCGTTTTAATTTCCATTGAAATGAGTCTTTAAGCCTACCATACCGAGTTACCGAATTTCAGGTAATTGAGACAACATGTCGTGTATGCTAAAAATAGCAGCCAATCAGGAGGTTTGTCATCGCAAATGGCTGCTCCCTTGAAGCATGCTGTGTTTCTATGAATAAACTGAATATTTTTGCGAAAATTCGCCATAAAAAGATCGACCAGTGCAGGGACGAAACATTGGAGCAAGACAGTCTGTGGAGGGCGTTGATCGGGGTATGGAAAACCACCGGGGCCGCTACATGCACGTAAACAAGCGCGCTACAGGTTACAACAAGAGCGCTAATTCTTGAATTAAGCGGGCTAGCACTTAAAAACACGCACGCTAGGTTTAAAATGTAGGTTTGAAATCTAACGCGCTTGCTACGTGCGTGTATTGGCCCTGATGGCTTTCCATATCTGCGCGCACTGCTTATTTTGACAACGTTCGCATCACAGAGACACACATTTTAATGGAAGCAGTGTTGTTGTTTTCTCAACGAAGCCAATATTATCTAAAGTGCGCCATCTAGTGAGAAAACAACAGAAATGCGGGGATAATAAAACATTAATACGGTTTATTTATTTAATTTTTTGGGCCAGATTAAAACATGTAACGGGCCGCATGTGGCCCGCGGGCAGTAGTTTACCCATGATTGGTCTTTGGGGATGGTTAGTGTTACCTCACAACATCACCTCCGTGTCCATCCCACTCTACCTAAATGTATACACTGTCAGTGAAAAGGGGTCTGAACTCCAGACGCCCCTGGCCCATATCCAGATGCCGCTACCCCATATCCAGGGACAGGGGCGTACCATACTGTTCCACTGCACGACTGATAGCCTAGAATTTGAACTCTGTCTTGTAAGCGTGTCTCATGAAAGAAGCCATTTTGGGGTCTTTGTACACACTTAAGTGGTGTGTGACTGGAATTCCAACAGAACCTTTACTGGTGGTTTTACCACTGTTACTTGGGCGACGCCTCCTAAAAGTAAAGTGTACTGTCTGTTATATTCAAATGCCTCTAGGTCCGGCTCATACTGCGGAAAACAGACATGCCAAGTCTCCCGCATTGGGCGGGAGACACCCGTAATTAGGACCAATCTCACGCTCACCCCCCAAGGCTAAAAAAATTCCCACATGATGAACACTCTAGTGCATTCCATGGACATGATTAGGTATAATGAGGTTAAGCACATGGCATCTCCCGCTGCTGTAGATGGGCATCTGAAAGCCGCTAGTAGCGATCTGCATGATCTATTGCCAGTATTGTTTTTGGTGAACGTATGGAAGAAGTCGGACATCCGCGAACTTTGGTCACGTGACAGCTTATGTGCGTGAGCCGCAAAACAAAGCGTGACCAAGCAGTACAGGGGTGTATTCCTGGTGGTAATTCCTCTTCATACTGATACATAACACTAGGTGGTAACACACGGAAGACGGACAATTTACCAGCTGATTTGTCATGTTTTGAATGGTTTGTTTTACCCCAACTGTCATGGCGGGTGTTGTCCATTGGTGGATACGAAGTCCTCCTCCATAGCTCCTCCTCCTTTTGGCCCCGCCTCAAAATCTCCCTCTTTGTGAAGCCAAAAGTTTGGCATTTCTTGGAAAATACTGTATCTTCAAAAAGCTCTGTCCTGGTTGGCAAGGTGATTGAGACTGGACCAGTGGTGCCGTCCTTATTAGCAGGAAATGGCGAATAAATTGGCTTCATTTGTTCGGTGTCACACTCACCACGTCCAACTTTTCTACAGTCAATGATCCTGAGCAAAACATCCCTTCTAATTTCCCTCCTTACGTTCCTCACCCTCAGAAAAGAAAACCCGACCACCCTGCAAAGGAAACTCATTTGGATTCTGACTCGACAAACCTCCCCCGGGGGGGACATTTTTGTCTTTACCCAAACTTTAGAAACAATAATTCCACCCTTTCAGAAGGCGGTAAGACAGAAAACAAAGAAAACAGATTCATCGGTGTCCGGTTGCTTCTGACAACAGTTCAATCTCCAAAAACCAGATGTGTCACAAAGTGTCTGAGCAGATGTTTTCAGCCTGAAACCTCTGAATATCTCTTTATTTCCCAGTCATGGGAGGAATGGGACTTCTCTTCCTGCTCAAAACAGCCAAAGATTGATGTTTAATGAGCAGAGGAATGCCTTGCTCGTGGGTACTCCTTCTTTAAACGGCACCACATTCCTCAGGTGATGTCCAGGAAATCCTCGTCTGGATGTTCAGCCAGAACATGGCGGGTCTCAGACATGCTAACCGAACGCGGTGACGCACGTTTCACATGTTCACGTTATACATCAAACATCTGATGAGTTTCACTACGTTTGTTTTCCTCTCTGGACGTTTTTGTTGACAACGTTCATAAATTAATGAAGAAAAACTTCTTTTTCAGCTCACGGGAAAAAAAATCCAACTTTTCCAGACAAACATTTAGACTTAGATAATGTTCCGTTCCGTCGATTCCGCTCATCCAGGGCTGGGTCGCCGGGGCAACCACCTCAGATGGGAAGCCCAGGCTTTTCTCACCCCGGCTGCATCCTCCAGGTCACCCGGGAGGATCCCGAGTTGTTCCCCGACCCGCTGTGAGACGTACGGTAGTCTCTCCAGCGGGTCCGGGGTATGCCTCTTGGTCTTCTCCCGATAGGACGTGCCCGAAACGCCTCACCAGCGAGGAACTCGGGAACCACCCCATCTGGCCCTTGCCCGAACACGGGACAGCGGGGCCCTCCCTTTGAGCAAGGCCCGAGGGTGGTACACGAGAGCGAGCGCCTGGTGGCCAGGCTTTTACCCATGCGGCCCGGCCCTGTTTTGCCCAAACAGGGGACATGGGCCGCCCTTCCAGTGGACTTACCACCTGCAGGAGGGGCCATAAGGGTTGTGTGAAGGAGGAGATGGGTGGCAGCCAACGACGGGGACCCTAGTGGTCAGATCCTCGGCTGCATAAGCAGATTTAAAAAATGTAAAAAATGTAAAGCTAGAAAAAAATCTTTGATTTCATGTGAGACGAAGCAAAATTAAATGAAAAGTTTTCCAATTTGAGTTTTTAGTAAAATGAGCTTTTCTAACATAAAAAAAGCTGAAAAAAACTTTCAGATGCTGCTGAGCAGCTCAAATGCTCATTTCAAAAGGCAGTAATGTGCTTTTGTGGGGTAAATATTCCAGCTTTCATCTACAGTTGGTCACCATGGTAACCATGGGCAGCTTCAATGAAATACTTTTAGTTTTTTTCAATGGTCTTGATCACGTTATGAAAGATGAACAGGTCGTCCTGGTTGGACGAGGATCTCAAAAGAGATCCTCAAAAAGCATGTGTTTCAGTCTGAATTTTCATACTTCTGCTGATCCCACTTTGAACCCATGAGCTTCCGTTCCTGCGGCATTCAAATACGTTTTGATTTTTCACACGTGAAAAATTCATCAAACAACAATAAACCGACACCAAGGAATAAAAAAAACTTCCTCTTCCTGCCCTTGAAGACTTGTAATTCCACCCTGTGGAGAGAGGAGGCGATAGCTCAGTGGTAGTACGTTCGCCCTTGAACCGGAAGTTCTACGGAACTCCACGGGATCGAATTCCACTGAGCTCATGTCTACGTGTCCTTAAGGAACACACCTAACCCCCCGTTTCTCCCACCATTGTCGCCATTGACTTTGACTTTTGTCGCTTGACCCTGAAAACCAAATAATTTCATCAATAGTCGGTACTAAGTTATCGTAGGCAGTTTCATTCAAACTGCCCGAACCACCTCCTACATCGTCTTGAAATGTGAAGGAGCATCAGTTCTACTTGATTTCCTCCTGACAGAACAATATGTACCACTTGCAGAGTTGCCATGGTAACTGCTTCATACTGTTTTGTTTTTTTTACTCACTCTATTCATCCCTCACCGGGAAAATTTGTGTGCTTGCACTCCAACACCGCAGCAGGCTGCCACCTATGACGGTGCCAATGGTAGGAAAAATGGGGGTAGGTGTCTTCTCCAAGGACCCTCTGTAGACATGAACTCAGTGGGATGTAAATCCGCGAACTTCCGGTAAAAATTCCAATCCGCGGGCAAACGCTCTAACCACTGAGCCACCGTCTTCGTCACCGTCACTGTCTGTTTTACGCTTGTGGGCTATGTTAGCCTGGCTGCACAATCGCAAGTACGAATAATTACAGGTGGTACGAACTCATTCCGAACTATTGCATATGCATTGTATGGTTTGCACGATCACTGTTTGGAAGTGTAAAGGTTTGGCGGGATAAGTTCATTTCCTTCTGTAATTTGTCGCAGGTGGTCAATGTCGTTTTTGGCAGCCATCTGAGTTTTCGTCTTAGTCTTTGGAACGAAAATTAATTTAAATTTCAGTCAAGGTTTAGTCAACGAAGACTTAGAACGTTTTTAGTCTAGTTTTAGTGTAAAAAAAAAAAAGTGGAGACGGTGGCCGCGTGGTTAGCGCGTTCGCCCGCGGACCGGAAGGTCGCGGTTTCGCGTCCAACGGAGAGCACGTCTAGGGTCCTTGGAGAAGACACCTAACCCCCGCTTCTCCCACCATTGGCGCCGTTGAAGGGCAGCCTGCTGCGGTGTAAGGAGTGCAGCAAACAAATTTCCCCGGTGAGGGATGAATAGAGTAATTCAAAAAAAAATAAAAAAAACTGCCATTTTTTTTACTTTAACAATCGTGTCTTTATTACTGAGAATGATGGAGGTTTTTTGTAATAATAAAAAAAAAAAACTCTGCCGAACTTTAACTTGCGCAAAACAGCAAAACTAGTAAAACAACGTAAAATAAATGTAAATTTTTCAGTGAGTGAGGAACGTTGTAACTTATTCATACTTAAAAATGACACCTCTTAAAAACCCTGTGTTGTGGTTCCCTCAACCACCACCAGAGGGAGCCACGGACCATCTCACCTTTCCCCCAATTCTGGCTGATGGGACCATCTGCACCTGTGGGCTCACCTGCATCTAATCTTCTGGCTGCCTATTTAAAGGCAGTCTCACCTGCCTTCCTTGTCGGGTCTTCATACCTCCAGCCTTGGCTGACTCCCGACCCAACTGACTTTCTTGATTCTGAGATTGACTTTTGATAACCTTTGATCCTTCTCCATTGATTACAGCTTTGCTGATTCCTGGTTTAATAAACCTTGTTTAAGTCCTGCATTTGGGTCCTCCTCCTTCCATGTGCACTCCGCATCACAACACCCTGTAAACAAAGTAAACATTGTACTGTGTCTTTAAATCAGTCGTTAGCGCAATCAAGCTAACTAGGAAGTTAGCAGCGCCGACAAGCTAGCATTAGCTTGAAGTTAGCATGCTGTTTGCGCAAAATATGTAGAAAACTTTAATTTTCTGACCACCAAGCTCCTTTGTTGCTGTCGCCGCTACGTTGTGTGACTTCCTCATGGCTGCAGGTGTGTTGTGTAGACGGTGTGAACGTGCAGCATCGTGGGGGGCGTCCCGCCGTGAGAGACAGATGCAGCTGCTGTGTTTTTTTCTTTTAACAGACAAAAATCTGTCTGATGCCTATTCCGTTACATTTTTGTCACCAAAAAGCCATGTTTATTTCGTTATCGTTACGTCATTGTCATAAAAAAAAGCCTAATAAACAAAATCATTTTGTGTCGTTATTGTTGACGAACACAAGACCACAAGTGTTTTTTATGAACCTTTATAAGATGGGTTACCATGGTTTTGATAAACCCCAACTTTGCGTGCAGTAAGCGACGTTATTGCGCCGAGCGAAAACGCTTGTTCAGCCGATGATCTTCGGTCTCCACCCACAGCTGGTGGTCATAGGTGAAAGGAAAGAATGTCAATAAATCGGGAAATCCATAACTTCTTCCATCAAGGCATCCATATATGGAAACAGACTGTCCATCGAAAAGTAATACAGCTAAGTAACTTCTTCCACGTGAACCAGATGGGCGTCCAAACCAATTTGGGACGGAGTAAAGATGTCCGCCATCTTGCCCCAGGGGAACTAAGTCCTCAGGTTAATGCTAGCTAAATCAATCAGAGCCCTGAATGGAATTACCTGTTAGCATCCCCGAGCTTTCCCCCAGCCAATTAGACCCATTCATCTCCAGGAGGAGGAGACGGTCCCACGGCGGCCCCGCAGGTCAAAGTAATTAAACGTCTTGGCTTTTTGTTGCTCATTTTCTTAAAGCTTGAAAGAGACTTTTTTTTTTGGTTTTAGGCGTGTGTCAGGTTTAAATATTGATCGAATATTTTGGGAATGAAAGGCCATCCTGAAGGAGTAATCAGGAAAATGGGGAGTTGGAATTGACTGGTTCTGTTTAAGTTTCCAGTGTTTCCTTCGGGTTTCCCAACATGTGTTAGTCATTTTTTTAGGTTTAGTCTTCGCATGAACGATCGAGACCGTCATTAAAATCAAGCTGGATTCTTCTTTGTCTGTTCTTACAGTTTTTTTCAGTCACTTTGACGTATTTCTCACAACCTTTTTTATTTTTGACAAAAGTTGACACATTTCTCAAACAGTTCAAACCTATTTGGTAGCCTACAAAAGCAAGTCCCTACCACAAAAATGGCAGTCCATCCCTTAAATTTAAGTGGATAAAAGTGTCAGTGGTGCAAAAAAATGTCCGGAAATGACAGTTTTGAAAATAAAGAGCAATTGATTTGCACGCATGTTCAATCTCAAAGTTGATTCTGGAATTTTTGGAGACATTGAAGTCAATATGGCTTAAAATAAACCCTCAAATTCCTACAAAAAAAATATACCGTATTTTCACGACCAAAAGGCGCACCATATTAAAAGGCCCAGTCCCAGTTTTGCGTGCTCTATATTTAACACACACATAAGGCGCACCTGATGATAGGGCGCGGGTTTCATATACATATCCTCTACTACGTGCCTTACAACAACAACACACACAAGCAGATAAGTGTGTGTATTTAGAAATTGATCTGGAGTAAAACTGAGTTTGGTTGGTTTTATTTAAATTTTAGTTACAGTCGTCATAAAGTCATTTATAAAATCCATCAAAGTCCTCATCCTCTGGTTCAGAATCTAACAGCTGCTCTAAATCCAACATGGCATGTTCACTTTCCTCGCTGTTAGAGTCACTTTCTGAACCGTGCGGCTCCTCGGAAATGATGCCGGCTTTTGCGAAAGCTCGGACAACAGTGCCAGCAGACACATTAGCCCAAGCATCTACAATCCACTGGCAAACTGTGGGGTAACTCGCCCGGCGCTGCCTTCCACCCTTCATGAAGCTGTGGTCTTCTCTGGTCATCCATCGCACCCACGCCGCTCGCAGCCTTACTTTGAACGGCTGGTTCACTCCGATGTCCAGCGGTTAGAGTTCCTTTGTCAGACCTCCCGGAATCACAGCAAGCATAGCGTTCATCTGCTTCACTTCGTTTTTCACGTTGTCGGTGAGATGAGCACACAGTCATAAATCAGAAGCGATGGTGAGGGCGTGCCGCTCATTTTGAAGAAAATCTAAGACTTTAATTTGCGCCTAATGGTCGTGAAAATACGGTACACGTATATTTCTGAGAATTTGAGAACAATTTTACAAGTAGTGGCTCAAACATTAAAATGAGGACTTTTTGTTTCAAATGAAACGAAGGATCTCCGAGTAGAATCGTTGCTCTGCCAGATCGAACAAAGCAAGATGGGATGGTTTGGGCATCTGGTTGGTATTCTTCCTCAACGCCTCGCTGGTGAGGTATTTCCAGCATGTTCCACCAGGAGGAGACCAAGAGGCAGACCCATGACCCGCTAGAGAGAGACTATCTCTCGCAGTTAGACAGGGAACACCTCGGGATCCGTCCGGGTGAGCTGGAGGATGCAGCCAGGGTGAGCGCGGCCTGGGTTTCCCGTCTGAGGCTGTTGCCCCCGCGACCCAACTCTGGATAAGCAGAAGACGACGACATACAACAGCTATTTAGCCGCCATATGCACGCTTCAAGTTCATGATTGAAAGTAACTAAAACGTGCAAAATTATTTACAATTTGGTGAAAGTAATGAGATAAAAAAATATAAACTAAAGCCATTAATTCAAAACTTGATTAAGAAATGAAAAGATTAGAGTTTCAGCCACCAAAACGAGTCCAGCCGTAATTCAGCTAGCCAATAGGAGAGGATTAAAAAGGGGACAAAATCCACCAATACGTACTCATGAATGAACTTGTCTGATAGAAAAACTTCTTTCCTTTTGGTTATATAGACGCGTAGTCCCAATTATCCTAATTAAAGTGGCAGGGTGTTTGGATGAGACCTCACCTCTAATCCTCTACATATTGATTTAACTGTCAGGGCCTCAATCAGCACGTCAGTCAGGGTTTAATTGGTCTTTTGAGCCGCGGGATCCTTCTGAGACTGAAAGTAAATAACAGGTATTGAAGCAATGAGGCAGAAAGCCTGTCAGCCCAACGAGGGGCTTCATTCAGTGGAAATGAGGCTTTGGTCCTGATTCATTGAAAAGAAAAGTGAGGTTAGCTTTGTGTCCATTGATTCTTGGTTTTAATGGCCTTATTTTAAACTGGGGTTCCCTTCGGTTTTATATCAGCTTTGATTCGACATCCCAAAGAGTTTACCGGCCAAAGAACCAGTGGATGATTGGGTGACCAGCTTGGGTAGACAATTATTCCAAAAGGGAACCATGGCTGGTGCTACCATGTTCTTATTTCGTAGCTTTCACAGATCTTCTTCTTCTTTCAGCATTTCCCTCTAGGGGGCGCCACAGCAAGTCAGTTTCTTCCATCTAACCCTATCTCCTGCATCCTCTTCGGTCACACCAACTATCTTCATGTCTTCCTTCACTGTATCCATGAACCTCCTCTTTGGTCTTCCTCTAGTCCTCTTTCCTGGTGGTTCCAAATCCAGCATCCTTCTTCTGATGTACTCTCTCTCTCTCTCCTCTGCACATGTTCAAACCATCTCAGTCTGACCTCTCTGACTTTAAAACCTCTAACATGTGCTGTTCCTCTGATCCTGTCCATCCTGGTCACTCCCAGAGAGATCCTCAGCATCTTCATCTCTGCTACAAACATCTCTGTTTCCTGTCTTTTCCTCAGTGACACTGTCTCTAGACCAATCAGCATGGCCGCTCTCACCACACTGTCTCTAGACCAATCAGCATGGCCGCTCTCACCACATTGTCTCTAGACCAATCAGCATGGCCGCTCTCACCACACTGTCTCTAGACCAATCAGCATGGCCGCTCTCTCCACATTGTCTCTAGACCAATAAGCATGGCCGCTCTCACCACACTGTCTCTAGACCAATCAGCATGGCCGCTTTCACCACATTGTCTCTAGACCAATCAGCATGGCCGCTCTCACCACACTGTCTCTAGACCAATCAGCATGGCCGCTCTCACCACGGTTTTGTACACTTTTCCTTTCATTTTATCTGAAACTCTTCTGTCACACATCACACCTGATACTTTTCTCCACCTGTTCCAGCCTGCCTGCACATGCTTCTTCACCTCTTTTCCACACTCTCCATTGCTCTGGACTGTTGATCCTAGATACTTAAAGTCTTCCACCTTCTTTATCTCTTCTCCCTGTAACCTCATAGCTTTCACAGATAAACATACTTTTTGTTTGCACAGATACCCGCCCACCCCCCCAAAAGCTCTCAGTACATTTATTCAGTTTCCCTTTCATTCTGACAGTGTTGTGATGTGGAAGTAGGAGGAGCCAAACGCAGGACAAAAACAGGATTTAGTAACAGAAGTCAGGTAAGTCTGTAAGGCAAAGGGTACGTCATTAACTCATCATCAGGGAGGATGGTGAAGATGACAAAGACCTGACGTGGAAGTCCATGTCACAGGGTCCACAAGTGTGTGGTATCAGAAATCAATCTCAGGTGTCCCTAATCAGGGTGATGAGGAAGGTCCAGGGCTCTCTCTGACGACAGGCGAGGGGATCACGACACTTAGTTTACCAATTTCTTCGTTTCCCGCTTGGTCACGCCCCTTCGGAACGTGCACAACACAGTTCAAATCCCTGGTGGGTGGAGGGTCTCAGCAGATTGTGTTCACTAAAACACTGACTGCTTATGTTAGAATGTCGGAACGGAGGAAAGCAAAGAACCGAAAAGTATTGAAATACTGGAAAGTAAAATCTGAAATTTCACAAACATATTCGAACTGCATCATTTTGTTCGACACAAAATTTAAAAACCTTACAAACATGGCTGCTTCAACTTTGTAATCACACAGAACGCAACCATTCATTACTAACACGGTTTGTGATACAGGGCAGGTGGAGGCATTTTCATTAACACACGACATTGTTGTGATCCCCTCGCCTGCCGACAGAGAAAGCCCTGGACCTTACTCATCACCCTGATTAGGGACACCTGAGATTGATTTCTGATACCACACACTCGTGGACCCTGTGACATGGACTTCCACGTCGGATCATCGTTGTCTTCACCATCCTCCCTGACGATGAGTCACATCCTGGAACTCTGTTGTAATTTCTGAACTTTTGATCCCGAGTTAATCCTGTACCCTTTGCCTTACGGACTTACCTCACTCTGTTAATAAAACCTATTTTTTTTCCTGCGTTTGGGTTCTTGTCCTTCCACATATCAACAGACGTAGACTGATTCTTTTATTTGAGAGGATCTACTGTGCCTAGAACTATTTTAAAACATTACCCGCCTTAGTAGAAAAAGTTTCAAAAAGTCTTCTGGACAGTTTAATTCTAGATCGAGACGTTTCGACTTCCATCCGGAAATCATTTTCAATCTGAATGAAATGGACTGAAAACTGGATCTATTTATACTAACCTGAGTAAAAGGTAAAAAAAAAAAAATAGTAAGGAGGGCTCGACCAATGAGCCTAGGTTACCTATGATGGCCGTGAATGGCTCCTAAAGATGACACCTCGTGACCCAGATTCAAGCCTCTCGTTAGCAGGAATTTCTATTCACTAGGCTTTTGGCATTTTTATAATAGGGTTCGTTTACTGGTCTGTGGCTACAATAGGAGCCATTCACGGCCATCATAGGTAACACAGGCTCATTGGTCGAGCCCTTCTTACTTTTTTTTTACCTTTTACTCAGGTTAGTATAAATAGATCCATTTTTCAGTTCATTTCATTCAGATTGAAAATGATTTCCGGATGGAAGTCGAAACGTCTCGACCAAGAATTAAACCGTCCAGAAGACTTTTTTGAAACTTTTTCTTCTATAGATCACTCCTGGATGAATGAGGGACTACACGGACTTATTACCCGCCTTAGTGAACGTCCTAAAAACAGAGTGGTTCAACCTTTTAAGGTCTTCAGACACTTCGTATCCGGTCAGGTTCTCATGACTTCAAGAACATTTGTGTTTAAGGACGTATTTATTTACCTTCTTCACTTCCCTCTGGGGACGTTTTCCTAAGTAATTGCTTTTTCATATTGTGTATTTATAAAAGTCAAAATCCATTCATTTAATGAGATTTCACTGAGTGTTTTCTGTCGACGCCATGAGCTAAAGCCCCATCAGCGTTAGGGGTAACCCGGAAAATGATGGCGATGAATGGAAGCTAATTGAATGCAAGAATTCTGTTGACAGGAAACCTTTACACTTTGATTTATCTTTTAAATTTGTCATGTTGGGAGGTTCACCTTTGATCCCAAGAAGCATTTAAAACATCACAAAGTTTAGAAAAGCCCAGCTTTGATGTTCTGCCACACAGAGGGTCAACTTTGACGGCTTTTGTTGCTCTAATTTGATAAATGGACTTTATGTTTCACATAAATTTTTGTATTAAAGGGACATAACAGTAGTGGTGAGACATTTTGGAGCAGTTATTGTTACAAGATAAAACCATAAAAAAACCATCTACGAAGCCGTTAAATCCCAAACAGAGAGCGGGTAGAACCATTATATTTATAGGCAATAAAATTCTGAAGCACTTTCAGGTGTGTTTTGATTTATTTTTCCGATATCTATGGCTTTTATTGAACCATGAGACACATTGTATTTCATTAAGGCGTTATATAAGTCGGTGCAAAACAAATCCATTCAGACCAATGAGATTGGTGGAAAATATTCGGTGTGTAGTGATCGATTGTGATTGTCGCGCATTTTCTCCAAGTTTTTTTGGTGCTTCTTTTTTTTCTACGGTGCATTGTTTTCTGCATGCTAATTGATTTTGTGTGCTTCTGGAACACTTTTGTAAACGCAATATCTCCCAAACCACTGAAGGTATTTTAGAGAAACCGCCCACAGTTACTCAGTGCCATCCACAGATTAAATTATTAGGTTTTTAGAGTACATTCTGTTCCTCTGTCTTCCTCAATCTGGGGCCAGGTTGAGCAAGGGCTCAGTCAGCATCCTCAGACAGAAACCCAGGCTGGATCCTCCAGCTTTCACCTGGGAAGATCCCACGGTGTTCCGCGGTCAGCTGTGAGATTTAGTCTCTCCTGCAGGTTTGGAGTCTGTCCCTGGGTCTCCTCTCAGTGGAACGTGCCCGAAATACCTCACCAGCGAGGCACTCGGGATGTATCCTAACCAGATGCCCGAACCACCCCATCTGGCTTCCCTTGACCCAAAGGAGCAATGGCTGTACTCCAAGCTCCTCCAGATGGCAGATATCCTCCCTCTATCTACAAGTGAGACCCCAGTTACTCTTCGTTTCATTTGCTTGTATCTGTGATCGTGTTCTTTAAGTCGCCACCCGCATTGGTTACCATGGTAAGGGTAGGAACATAGATCCTGGTTACCATGGTGAGGGTAGGAACGTAGATCCTGGTTACCATGGTGAGGGTAGGAACGTAGATCCTGGTTACCATGGTGAGGGTAGGAACGTAGATCCTGGTTACCATGGTGAGGATAGGAACGTAGATCATAGTTACCATGGTGCGGGTAGGAACACAGATCCTGGTTACCATGGTGAGGGTGGGAACGTAGATCCTGGTTACCATGGTGAGGGTAGGAACGTAGACCCTGGTTACCATGGTGAGGGTAGGAATGTAGAACCTGGTTACCATAGTGAGGGTAGGAACGTAGATCCTGGTTACCATGGTGATGATAGGAACGTAGATCCTAGTTACCATGGTGAGGGTAGGAACGTAGATCCCGGTTACCATGGTGAGGGTAGGAATATACTAGATCGACTGGTAATTTGAGAGCTGGTACGTCGCCACCTTAATGTGGTGGAGGGGTTTTCGTGCCACAATGATCCTAGGGGCTATGTTGTTAGGCGGTTAATGTCCCTGGTGTGGTCACCTAACCCTACCAGGTCCTAGGTGAAGGCCCAGAAAAAGCACGGCTCTAAAAGCCCCTGATGAGGGATAGCAGCGTGGCCATTTTCCCTTGCACGGACGTGGGTCACTTTGGCTCCCCATGGAACCAGGCCTGAGGCTAGGGATTGAGAGCGACCGCCTCGCTGCCAGGCTTTTACCCATGGGGCCCAGTTGAGCTCACCATCAGGTGTTTTGCATCGAAAAGTCAAGGTCACAAAAGTTCACAGAACTGCAATGTAGGCGGACATTTTGTTCGCATTGACTCGTTGTAAATGTTGTTTGGATTTGTCTCTCACACACACACACACACACACACACACACACACACACACACACACACACACACACACACACACACACACGCTGTTCAAATGCAATGGGAACCCTCCAAGGCACCGGTCTCCCAGGACCGGACCATGACACCTGTAACCTAGAAATCTAAAAGTTACAGGACCAGAACTCGTTGGAAGCATGACCCTCTAGCTGAGACATAATTTAAACCACTCTGGTTCAACGTTCTTCTCTCCACAGGTGAGCAACGTTCATAGATGCGATGGTGCGGTGTTAAAGGTGAAGGTGAAAAGGAAGAAAATCTCCATCTCCTTCTGGGACGGGTAATTAGAGTACTGGATCTGGAAAGGTTCACGGTTCACGATGAGCGCTTACTGGAAGTCAGAGGCTTTTGGAGTCACTTACCAGTCCGCCCACATGGGAACTGACATCATGCCTCTGGGTCGGGTAAGGGATACGAGTTAACCTTTGACTTTTGGTGAAATTCAGCCATTCGTCATGCGCTGCAGATCGGGGGGGGTCTAGCTCCTGGCACATCTGTTCCCAATGCAGGTGGCGTAGGGTCGGCGGCTGCTTCTGTGAATCTCTTCAATCTACTGATGAGTAGAAATTGATCAAAGTTACGTTCTATACTTCTAAAAATGGCTGCCAGCTCTTGAGCTAATGAGGTCGATCAGCCTTTGAGTTTCGCTCATCTACGGCTGACCGGATTCACCTTTGAACTTCCAAAACAATCTCTGAAGAGATAAATGGCTCCTCTGTTTGGTTCATCCATCTTCACACTTTAAACAGCCCCGTGATTGTTGCTGAAGGAGCGTTTAGCCGCCTGCTGATGTTTATGAAAGAAAAACGAGGCCTTTTAAGGGAACTTAACCTGTTTAATCTGCTTTAGATGATGAAGCGAGCCTGTTTGATTTGTGTACACGATGGGTTTCTCAAGATTGGCCCAAAAGTGGACATTTACATACCGTCAGACCTCGGTCACAGAGGAAGACATACAGCAGAGGTTACCAGAAAAACAAAAACCACAGGGTAAACAAGGGCATGGATACAATGACCCATGAGAACAAAACAAAACAGTAGAAAATAGAGAAAAAAACAACAAGAAAAGAAACAATAGTGTCAGATTAAAAGTAGGAGACGTCCATGAGACCGTTCAATGACACTAATACCGTTTTTTATATATTTATTTATCATAGTCACTCTTTTATGCTTCTGCCGTGTTCTAAATCTTCCTGCAAGCGCCATCTGATGTGACGCTTGCCACACCAGGGTCTACGTTCCTCCCCTCACCATGGTAACCAGGATCTATGTTCCTACCCTCACCCTGGTAACCAGGATCTACGTTCCTCCCCTCACCATGGTAACCAGGATCTATGTTCCTACCCTCACCATGGTAATCAGGATCTATGTTCCTACCCTCACCATGGTAACCAGGATCTGCGTTCCTACCCTCATCATGGTAACCTGGATCTACGTTCCTACCCTCACCATGGTAACCAGGATCTATGTTCCTACCCTCACCATGGTAACAAGGATCTACGTTCCTACACTCACCATGATAACCAGGATCTACGTTCCTACCCTCATCATGGTAACCAAGATCTACGTTCCTACCCTCACCATGGTAACAAGGATCTACGTTCCTACCCTCACCATGATAACCAGGATCTACGTTCCTACACTCACCATGATAACCAGGATCTACGTTCCTACCCTCACCATGGTAACCAGGATTTATGTTCCTGCCCTCACCGTGTCAACCAGGGTCTACGTTCCTCCCCTCACCATGGTAACCAGGATCTATGTTCCTACCCTCACCATGGTAACCAGGATCTACGTTCCTACCCTCACCATTGTAACCAGGATCTACGTTCCTACCCTCACCATGGTAACAAGGATCTACGTTCCTACCCTCACCATGATAACAAGGATCTACATTCCTACCCTCACCATGATAACAAGGATCTACATTCCTACCCTCACCATGATAACAAGGATCTACATTCCTACCCTCACCATGATAACAAGGATCTACGTTCCTACCCTCACCATTGTAACCAGGATCTACGTTCCTACCCTCACCATGATAACCAGGATCTACATTCCTACCCTCACCATGATAACAAGGATCTACATTCCTACCCTCACCATGGTAACCAGGATCTACGTTCCTCCCCTCACCATGGTAACCAGGATCTACATTCCTACCCTGACCATGGTAATCAGGATCTACGTTCCTACCCTCACCATGGTAACCAGGATCTGCGTTCCTACCCTCATCATGGTAACCAGGATCTACGTTCCTACCCTCACCATGGTAACCAGGATCTACGTTCCTACTCTGACCATGGTAACCAGGATCTACGTTCCTACCCTCACCATGATAACCAGGATCTACGTTCCTACCCTCACCATGGTAACCAGGATTTATGTTCCTGCCCTCACCGTGGTAACCAGGGTCTACGTTCCTCCCCTCACCATGGTAACCAGGATCTATGTTCCTACCCTCACCATGGTAACCAGGATCTACGTTCCTACCCTCACCATGGTAACCAGGATCTACGTTCCTACCCTCACCATGATAACCAGGATCTACGTTCCTACCCTCACCATGATAACCAGGATCTACATTCCTACCCTCACCATGGTAACCAGGATTTATGTTCCTGCCCTCACCATGGTAACCAGGATCTACGTTCCTACCCTCACCATGGTAACCAGGATCTACGTTCCTACCCTCACCATGGTAACCAGGATCTACGTTCCTACTCTCACCATGGTAACCAGGGTCTACGTTCCTCTCCTCACCATGGTAACCAGGATCTATGTTCCTGCCCTCACCGTGGTAACCAGGATCTACGTTCCTGCCCTCACCGTGGTAACCAGGATCTACGTTCCTACCCTCTCCATGGTAACCAGGATCTACGTTCCTACCCTCACCATGGTAACCAGGATCTACGTTCCTACCCTCACTTATGGTCACCAGCTGATGGGTGGTGACCGAAAGCATGAGATCACGAATACAAGCGGTGGCGGAGGGCGCAGGGCGGCTGGGCTCTCACTCAGAGATCGGGTGAGGAGCTATGCCACCTGGGTGGAGCTCAGGGTCGAGCCGCTCCTCCTCCAGGTCGAGAGGAGCTAGATGGGGTGGTTTGGGCATCTGGTCAGGATGCCCCCCGAGCGCCTCGCTGGTGAGGTGTTTTGGGCAATTCCCACCGGGAGGAGACCAAGGGGCAGATCCCGGACCCGCTGGAGAGACTATGTCTCACAGCTGGCCGGGGAACGACTTGGGATCCTTCCGGGTGAGCTAGAGGATGCAGCCGGGGTGAGAGAAGCCTGGGCTTTCCGTTTTAGGCCGTTGCCCCCGCGACCCGGCCCCGGATGAGCGGAGATCACGGAACAAAACTCTTTTGTGCAAGTTTTAAAATGTGATGAGACTAAGCTGATACCAAACTTTGTGGCCTCACCTTGTGTGATCTTGACCTTTGGTTGCATGAGCCTGAAAATCCATTCAGTTCACTTATAGTTAGTCCTGAGTAAGAATTAAAAGTTTCATTAAAAACTTTTAAGCGATTTGGAACACATCGCGTTCACAAAAGTGTAACAGACTGTTGTGTTGAGGAAGGAGGAGGAGCCTATGGCTGGGAGGGAGGCCTATGGTGGAGATGACGATGACCCGACCAAGACGTCTGGAGTGATTGCCTTTAAATAGGCACCAGGATCCACAGGTGTGTGTCATCAGACTAATCGTCCTCAGGTGTCCCTAATCAGGGCGATGAGGGAAAGTCCAGGGCTCCCTCTGCTGGCAGAAGAGGTTAGCACGGTGGTTTCACAGCAAGAAGGTCGGGGGTTTGAATTCGAGTGGTGGTGAGGCTTAAGACACTGGTCTTTCTGTGTAGAGTTTGCATGTTCTCTTGGTTATTCTCCGGTTTCCTCCCACGATTGGCTGCTATGAACTTGCCCCTTGGAATGAGTTTGTGTTGATAGTTGTTTGTGGCCCTGCAACAGTCTGGCGACTTGTTCGGGGTGTACCCTGTCCATTGCCTTAAATCAGCGGGGATAGGCTCCAGCTCCCCTCAGAACCTTGTTAAAAACAGACAGTTCAGAAGACAGAATCCCACTCCCTCCACTTCAAGGCGACCCAATCGGGACCAATTTTGGACGACGGGAGGAAACCTAGTGTTTTTTTCCGCTACGCTTTAGCTGCCGAATTTAGCGGAAATAAATTAAGCAGTTCTGTGATCCGTGATTCAACGTGGACAAGATTTATTAGACTTTTAGCTCTTTTTACAACTTTTCGTCCCTCGTTTCTTCACTTTTACCATCGAGCTCTGCTGCTTTATTAGTCCAATAAACCTAATTAACATGTTAAACAAGCCTCTTTAAATTAGTGGTTGTTTTTAAATGGAGGTTTTAAGAGGACGAAGTCCGTCTGATGGAGCTAAAACAGACATCATGGTGTCATAAATGAAATCTGCTTCTCTTTGGGGATCAAATGGATTCATTCCAACAGGTTACAGTCATTCTCTTAAACTTCCTTCTGGGTTTCCACCAAAAGCTTCCACAAGAATTAACATTTTGTCCACATTTGGTGCCAAAAATGAACATATGACATCTGGTTGTGGACTCTTCTCTTTGCTGTGAACATTTCTTTCAGGTCCACAGAGATTTTATGATTCCCAGAAGGGGTTTTGTGCCGTAAGAAGAGCAGAACTCATTCCTGATCGCTTCTTTTTAGCCACTTCAGATCTAGCCAAGAAAAATCTGAGGTCACTTACTGGTTAGATTGACGAGCCGTTTATTGTTTTCATCGGAATCCGAAAAGCTCTGGTTATTAAACACAAGTTTCCCCAGCTGAGCTGGAAGCCAGTCAGACATTTTCCACTGGAAATGTTCCTGTTTGGTGACGACTGGGAGGGAAATTTTATCTTAGTGACACGGCAGCAAAAAAAAAAAAACAAGTCAAAGTCAAGGACCCGAACAAAAGCAGACCCCGTTCACACGTAGCTGGGTGTTTAAGTATCTCAGGGTCTTGTTTACGAGTGGGGAAAGGATGGAGCGGGGGATCGACAAGCGGATTGGTGCAGCGTCAGCAATAACTAGGACGCTTCATCGGTCCGTCGTGGTAAAGAGAGAGCTGAGCCGAAAAACAAAGCTCTCGATTTTCAAGTTGATCTACGTTCCTACCCTCACCATGGTAACCAGGATCTACGTTCCTACCCTCACCATGGTAACCAGGATCTACGTTCCTACCCTCACCATGGTAACCAGGATCTACGTTCCTACTCTCACCATGGTAACCAGGATCTACGTTCATACCCTCACCATGGTAACCAGGATCTATGTTCCTACCCTCACCATGGTAACCACGATGTACGTTCCTACCCTCACCATGGTAACCAGGATCTATGTTCCTACCCTCACCATGGTAACCACGATGTACGTTCCTACCCTCACCATGGTAACCAGGATCTACGTTCCTACTCTCACCATGGTAACCAGGATCTACGTTCCTACCCTCACCCTAGTAACCAGGATCTACGTTCCTACTCTCACCATGGTAACCAGGATCTACGTTCCTACCCTCACCACGGTAACCAGGATCTACGTTCCCACCCTCACCATGGTAACCAGCTGTGGGTGGTGACCGAAAGAATGAGATCGCGGGTACAAACGGCCAAAATGAGCTTCCTCCGCAGGGTGGCTGGGCTCTCACTTAGAGATTAGGTGAGGAGCTCTGCCATCCGGGAGGAGCTCGGTGTCGAGCCGCTCCTCCTCCAGGTCGAGAGGAGCCAGATGGGGTGGTTCGGGCATCTGGTCAGAATGCCCCCCAATTGCAGCGCGGGCGGTGTGTTTCGGGCACGTCCCACCGGGAGGAGACCGAGGGGCAGACCCCGGACCCGCTGGAGAGACTGTGTCTCACAGCTGGCCGGGGAACGACTTGGGATCCTTCCGAGTGAGCTTTCGGAAAACTCCGTTTTTGCATTTGCTTTTAGACGTGCGAAAACAGATATTCGCGTTTTTATACGTCAATTCCTGCGACAAGTAATGTACATACATCATTTGTGTGCGTTCTTGTTTGGATCGTCTATATTTTCCTGTGTTTTATAAACTTTATAGTCGATGACGACTTTTGAAAACAATTCCACCTCCTTGTCGGTCCACACAAACGAGACCCCTGGCGCCATGTTGCGGGTTTTGCGGAAATGACGACAGAGGTGCTCTGATTGGATAGCTCAGAACTTACATTTACAATACTGCCAACTACTGGTCTGCCATGCTTATAACCGCACTTAGAGGCGTGTTTCTACGGCTCCGTGTGGACACGAGCGTTTTCCTAAAACGGAGGACAGCAGATATTCGTTTTCAAAAATACCCGGCTACATGTGGGCGGGGCCTAAGTGTGGTCGGTTTCTCTCCAGAGGGGTCTTGGTTTTTTAAACACACAGACAGCCCATTGATTTTTAGGAATTAAACTGAATGAAGACTTTTCAAGAGTCTTTTTAAATTTATTTAAGAGGCTAAACAAGTGATCCTCTGTCTGAATGAGACTCTTTACTTTGGCATCGAGTATCAACAAAACAAGGAGCAAATTCTTGGTTTGGAACAAGTCGTTGGACTTGTTAGAACGACAGCTGCTGAAGGGAGAGTCCAGAAACTTCCGAAGAGTGGAAATGTTTCAAGAACAAGATGTTAAGAAGAAAAAAAGAGGAGTGGGAGTCGTATTACTAATCAAATCCCCCTCAATGGCCGTACAAGCTTTTCGTTCTGTTCCTTTTTACATATTGTTGTAAATCATCAGAATTATTCATGTCGTTAAGTACGATGTGCGCTTTACGCACACAGATTGTTTTAAAAAAACAGTATTTGTTTGAGGCTGAGACACCAGTGAGCCACACATCATGGAAACCAGATCCAGCAGTCCTCCACACGTCACATCCTGTAGCTCCGCCAATCTCTCTGACTGTACCTTGGATATTTATTTCAATTACATTCACATAAATTATGAGACTGTTTTTATTTTTTAATTTTTTAAAATAAAAGCTACACACTTGTATTGTTTAGAAATGATCCTTGGTATTCTTTTATTTTGAAGAGTTCACATTGTTGGTTTCGGTTGCGTCACTTCCTGTGTCACTACCGGGTCGACAGACGAGGCAACAAGGCAGCCACAGAATCCGCACCCTAATTCTTACAGTTAGAATCGAGGAATCAAATTTTTTTTTTGCTCCTGTTCATTATGAAACAGTTATTAAATGCTACACACTTAAATTTAGCCTTCCTATATGGACATACTTTTGTTATAGTGTCTTAAAAGAAGATGCTGAATGAGCCCACTGATTATTAAAGATGGCCGACCATGTCAGCCATTTAAAAAAAAATAAAAAAGATAGACTCTTAATGTATTGGGGTATTTTGTTGGGGAGGCGATAGCTCAGTGGTAGCACGTTCGGTCTTGGACCGGAAGTTAACCATAATTTCGCTGCATTGATTTCCATTGAGCTCATGTCTGGGTGTCCTTGGAGAAGACACCTACCCCCACCTACCCCGTCCGTCTGACCGCTGGAAAACGGTCCGTCGGACCGCTGGTCAGACGGAGGGTTATTAAGATGTTGTTAAACCTGACTGAGAAGGAGGTCTCACTCTGCTGCTTATCCAGCAACCTCAAAGTGGACCGGTAGGAAATCCCAGAGCAGAAAGCTTTCAATGACTGTGCCCACTAACGGCAGACTAGACTGATGGGCGGACCTCCGCAGCGGAGGCTCCACCGAACTCCTGAGACGGACTCACCGAACCCCTAGGGTTCGATCAAACCCAGGTTAAGAACCACTGTCTCTAGACCAATCAGCATGGCCGCTCTCACCACACTGTCTCTAGACCAATCAGCATGGCCGGTCTCACCACACTGTCTCTAGACCAATCAGCATGGCCGCTCTCACCACACTGTCGCTAGACCAATCAGCATGGCCGCTCTCACCACACTGTCTCTAGACCAATCAGCATGGCTGCTCTCACCATACTGTCTCTAGACCAATCAGCATGGCCGCTCTCACCACACTGTCTCTAGACCAATCAGCATGGCCGCTCTCACCACACTGTCTCTAGACCAATCAGCATGGCTGCTCTCACCACACTGTCTCTAGACCAATCAGCATGGCCGCTCTCACCACACTGTCTCTAGACCAATCAGCATGGCCGCTCTCACCACACTGTCTCTAGACCAAACAGCATGGCCGCTCTCACCACACTGTCTCTAGACCAATCAGCATGGCCGCTCCCACCACACTGTCTCTTGACCAATCAGCATGGCCGCTCTCACCACACTGTCTCTTGACCAATCAGCATGGCCGCTCTCACCACAGTTTTGTACACTTTCCCTTTCATTTCATCTGAAATTCTTCTATCACACATCACACCTGATACTTTTCTCCACCCGTTCTAGCCTGCCTGCACACGCTTCTTCACCTCTTTTCCACACTCTCCATTGTTCTTGACTGTTGATTCTAGATACTTAAAATCTTCCACCTTCTTTATCTCTTCTCCCTGTAACCTCACTTTTCCATTTGGATCCCTCTCAATCACACAAAATGAATAAATTTTCGTGGAAAATGTCTGAAAAATAACACAATTTTTTTTTTTATTAAACATTTCAAAGATGTGAATCTGGACGAGGTCCTTCCAGGAAGAGCAGAACGATATTCATGAGATTAAAATTAACCAATTTTAAGTTTGTTGCACTTGTTGGTGTAACAACAGAGCATATTTGGCTTGAAGCATTTCTTTCGAGCCGTGCAGCCTCGTTCTCCTTTTTCTGGGAACAAAAAATGGGAGAAACTTTGTGACGACCGGTGAAGAAGTTGATGAACCATCCCCAGGTGATCGGCTCGGGACTTACCATTTATGTGGCAGGCCACCTTATTTTTGCCAAAGCATGTCACAAATTTTCCTTTGCCAACACCCTTATAATAAAAACATTCCAGGGTGGTTTTGGTTTTATTTGGTGATTGATCCAGAGATTCCACGGCTTCTGAGTCAATATTTTGTGAATACAAAACTTAGAGTTACATAAAATAATGTTTATCACAAAAAAAATCATCTTAACATATGGCTGTGAGCTCAACAAACGAACTATCGGAGAGGTTGTAGTTACAGAAGCGTCACCACAGAGACCCGCACCCAAAACGAGGATCAGTTCTCCAGTTTGACACTAGGACTGCCGCAGCCGTCAAATTGACCGTTCCGTCGTCTTACGCTCATCTGTGGTTGGGTCGCGGGGGCAACAGCCTAAGACGGGAAGCCCAGGCCTCTCTCTCCCCGGCTGCATCCTCCAGCTCACCCGGAAGGATTCCAAGTTGTTCCCTGGTCAGCTGTGAGACATAGTCTCTCCAGCAGGTCCGGGGTCTGCCTCTTGGTATCCTTCCGGTGGGACGTACCCAAAACACCTCATCAGCGAGACGCTCGGGGGGCATCCTGACCAGATGCCCGAACCACCCCATGTGGCTTTTCTCGACCTGGAGGAGGAGCAGCTCGACACATGGCTCCTACCGGATGGCAGAGCTTCTCACCAATCTCTGAGTGAGAGCCCAGCCACCCTGCGGAGGAAGCTCATTTCAGCCGCTTGTATCCATGATCTCATTCTTTCGGTCACCACCCACAGCTGGTTACCGTGGTGAGGGTAGTAACGTAGAGCCTGGTTACCATGGTGAGGGTAGGAATGTAGATCCTGGTTACCATGGTGAGGGTAGGAACGTAGATCCTGGTTACCATGGTGAGGGTAGGAACGTAGATCCTGGTTACCATGGTGAGGGTAGGAACGTAGATCCTGGTTACCACGGTGAGGGCAGGAACGTAGATCCTGGTTACCATGGTGAGGGTAGGAACGTAGACCCTGGTTACCATGGTGAGGGTAGGAACGTAGATCCTGGTTACCATGGTGAGGGTAGGAATGTAGATCCTGGTTACCATGGTGAGGGTAGGAATGTAGATCCTGGTTACCATGGTGAGGGTAGGAACATAGATTCCGGTTACCATGGTGAGGGTAGGAACGTAGATCCTGGTTACCATGGTGAGGGTAGGAATGTAGATCCTGGTTACCATGGTGAGGGTAGGAACATAGATTCCGGTTACCATGGTGAGGGTAGTAACGTAGATCCTGGTTACCATGGTGAGGGTAGGAACGTAGATCCTGGTTACCATGGTGAGGGTAGGAATGTAGATCCTGGTTACCATGGTGAGGGTAGTAACGTAGATCCTGGTGTGGTCTACGTAGATTTAGTACGCGGCGGTCCTAGTGTTAACATTTCTAGGATGAATCATTTCTAAAATGTCTGTAAATATTTCAGTAAATGTTCTTAGTCGTTCGTGAGTTGCGGGTGGGCAGATGTACCTGTGCCAAGTAGGAGCAGCAGAAGCAGCAGCAGGTAGAACTTCATATTTATGGATTTCCAGCTGAGAAGAAGAAATAAAAGAAACTCAGTGAAGCTCCACTTTTATCACCAGACTGAGATAAACGAACACAAACATGATTGGAGGACACAATGGACCGTACGGAGTGAGTCACCGATGGGCATGGCGGGAGTAGTGATGGTACAGTTTGAACCCGTGGCAACAGGACATTCCAACCGCAGCTCTGTGATCATCTTCAAAAAACAAAAACCAATTGCAGACAGAAAACATGGTTTATTTTAATTTGGCCGTCCATTAATATTGTGGAAAGAAAAACAAAGTTTCAGTGGCATGGTAAAAGGTTATTGTCAGAATGTGTTTTTGGTCAGGCAACCAGGGAGACCGGGCTGGAAGGGATGGTACGACCCGACAGGGAAGTTCAGGATGATTGTCCTTAAATACAGAGTGTACAGATGTGTGGAATCAGAAATCATCCTCAAGCGACCCTAGTCAGGTTTATTTGGAATATCCAGGGTTTCCTCTGGCAGCAGGCGAGGGGATCATAACAGTTTTGGAGCACTTGTGAAACATTGTGGTGATGCTTTAAATGTGCGTCTGCTCACCACCACAGTTTTACCCAAAAACCTCTTTGGCTTATTGGGTAAATTTTACCATGAAGCCAAAATGTTTCCATACAAATGATTTAAGTCAGTGTTTTTCAACTTTTTTTGTGCCAAGATTCACTTTTCCATTGAAAAAAATCTTGAGGCACGACGAACCAGAAGTGTTAAAAATAATTCTCTAAGTCAAAGCTTTTAGGCAACCATGTGTCCAGATGAGCACTTTGATATTTTGTGCACCTTATTTCCAATTGAACATTTTTGGTGCCAGATAACGAGCCTTTGCGGGGATTACCCAGAATGCAAGAGGAACATTTTTCTCTTTAATGTCTTGCAGAAAATGTCAGATTTAATTGGTTTTCTCAATTTTTTTGTTTCAAAAAGCAACCTAATTTTTTTTCTTAATGTTCAAAAAAGTGTAGAAAACATAATCCACTTGTTTTTGAGAGGGATGAACAGCAGCGTTATTAAAAAAGCAGAGCAGAGTGGGTTGCTATGGTTACAGTAAACAACCTATCGAAGGACAGCCCTGGCTCTCTAAATAAAATGTTAAGATTTCATACTGATAAAATAAATAATTATACTTTAATCCATTTTTATTCACAAACACCATGAGATAAACCAAATCCATCTTTGGGAGCTACCGGTGGACCCCAGTCACGATATGAGGTGAAATAGAATCAATTTCTATGGCACACCTGACGATCTCTTGGGGTACACTAGGGTGTCGCGGAACACTGGTTGAAAACACTGGGCTATGCAACGATCCGCTTTACCGCTACTAAATAAAACAAACATCAGCACAGGGCTGATGGCGCAATTTTAGGAGTTCACCATCAGCAACCTGGAGATTTTGCCAATCTTCCGTTTATAGTCGACATGTTTTTAGGCTTTACCAACCACACAAATTATTTATGCATTTTTATAATTTCAATTCAAAGTTGCCTCTCTCGTTCAGTGGGAATTGAACCAGGTTCTCTTGGTCGAAAGACAGTAACTCTGTCACTGGGTCAACGCCCCCTGAGACCCTAACCACGCAAATTTGACATTGAGGTTGGATGCAGATGAAGAGCAACAGTCATTTTCAAACAGAGGGTTGAGTAAGAGGCCGAGTACAGACTCTTGTGGGACTCCTGTATGTACAATCTAACACTCTGTATGCGCTTGGTTAAAACAAATCTGCAATCCGATTGCATATCGTGTTGTTAACCTCAAGATAGTTCAAGCTTGTCTCGAAGCCTGAAAGTCAGAATAAAGTAAAGAACCGTAATTTTGTCAACACAAAAAATCCCAATGCACAGACGATAAACATCAGGAGATCTGACCTGATGCTTTATTTCTTATTTACTTCAATCCATTTTTGTCAGTGTTCATTTTCCTGATCTGTGTCGTCCTTTCCTTCATTTTTTTCTGTTTTCTTTTTAACGTAGACAAATAAAAACTGTGTACGTGCTTTTTTTAAACTTTGTATCTAATTTGTACCAATGAAGTTCTAATTCTAGAACAAAACAAACTGACCTCCAAAAAAATCCCAACCAATCTGTCATCGTGCAGGAAGTAGAAGATAAGTACACGCAAGCCCGAATCAGCTGAGATTTTTTTCAAATCAAATGCTATTTTTAAAGCATTTTTCAAACATAAAGTTACACAAAGTGCAGAAACAATAACTGGAGATCGATCCACACCAGAAGTCAGCCTGCCCATGACTGTAGAGGCCTAAACCACAGGAGTCCATCAGCTCCAGGAGACACGAGTTCCCACCGAAGGCATATTGCTGAAGTGAGGGACCAACAACACTTAGGCCTGTCCGAGTCCCACAGAGAAGACCCCACAGACGGAGCAGGTAGGAGATCCTGATGAGGAAACACTGGACAAAAACACAGAATAAAACAAAAGAATAAAAACAATATAGAACTGTTTAAAATCTGAGGGGGATGAGATAATCCGGGTGGCTGAAGAGGCCGAGCGGTGAATGAGGGGAAACATGGTGACTGGCCCCATCCTCATAACGCCGTACCAACCAACTTGTGTTAATAATAATGCTTTGTATTAATAAAGCGCTTTTCAGGACTCTTAAAGATGCTTCACATATGCATTATTCATTCACTCCATACCAGGTGATGGTAAACTACTGTTGTAGCCACAGCTGCCCTGGGGCAAACTGACAAAAGCGAGGCTGCCATTTTGCGCCATCGGCCCTTCTGACCATAACCAACCAATCGCACACACACCACCAGACTAGCACTAGAACCCTCACAAGGGGGTCAATTGACCACGATTACCTGAAAGCTCCATGGAGGTGTCTCGAGACCCCGGGCCTTCTGCTTGAGTTAATAAAACAAGACACTTAAGAGTGTCTGGAAGGTACTTAAAACTCGGAGACTAGGACTAGGAGACTCTAACTGAATCGCAAAAACGACCCTGCTCCTCAATGTGTAGGTCAGGTAGAGGTGTCTGATGACTCTTTCTGGGGTAGACAGGAGGTTGAGAAAATCTTGGGCAATGTGGGTGAAGTTTCTTGCCCAGGGACACAACAGCAATTTAATCTCAACGGCCGTCCCACCGTGGCACCTGGGATTCCGGCAGTCTCCCATCCAAGTACAGCCCAAGCCCAGCATGCTTAGCTTCTGAGGTCGACGGGATCGGGCATTAACAGGCTGGTATGTTGATTATATGTTTCTGTCAGAATTAGTTTGTGAAGGTTGTTGAAACATCTGTGTTGTGATGTGTGACCATAGAAAAAAAGTGACCTGAATTGCTTTCAGCGTAGTTTTGCAGCTGATGTTCCAACCGGTTTTGGTCGGAACACTGATTTATTGAATATTTCATAAGGGAATCTGGATGAGGTCCTCCCAGAAAGAGCAGACAAATGTTCATGAGATTGAAGATTTAACAGATCAAGGCCTGTTGCGTTTGGAGCAGCAGACAATTCCTGGCTTTGAACAGCTCCTTGGGCTCGTACAACCTCTGAATCCATTTCCTGTAAAATGAAGCTGTCATAAATTGCGAGGAGAAGCAGTGAGAAAGTTTATGAACTAGTACCACCTGGTGGGTCCAGGACTTGGCAGGCCTTTTCTTTCCTAGAGCAAGAAAAGGCCCTGGGAAAGGCTCTAGGGAAGGGATTGACTTTGTGTCGATCCCTTTCTAAAAAGAACATAGTGTGGTTTGGACTTTCTTCAATGATTGGTGTTGAGATTCCACGAGATAAGGAGAACCAATGAAGCTTGAGGGGAGGGCTTATAGGGTTACAGAAAAATCATCATAGCAAATTTTGGTGAGCTCAACAAACTACGTGTCGGACAGGTCAGACGTGTCACTGATGAGTCTCTCTTGAAGTATTGACAAAGTGTCGCCGGTTTTTAAAATCTCAGTCTCGTTCATAGTTGAAGGTACGATGGAGCGGTGGGTCAACAGATAAATTGGTGCGATGTCTGCAATAATCAGGATGCTGCATTGATCTGCTTTGTTGAAGAAAGAGCTGAGGGAATTCAGACGGACATAGATCGTCTGGATTCACCAGATGATCCACGTTCCTACCCTCACTTTTGGCTAACAGCTGTGGGTGACCATTAGTGAGGGTACAGGCCACACATGTCCTCACTCTACTCCTAAATGTTTACCTTCATGATAACACCTGTGTCTTGCGTCTTCCTTTCCTAACAAGCCCGATTCCCCCTTTCCCTCAGGGTTGGAAAGTCTGCTGTTGTCTTTCTCTTGTAAATCTTTACTGGCCTTCCATCGAGCCTGGCCCTCCAGGTGTGACTGTTCAAGTCTGGCTTATCTTGAGATAAGCGTACTTGGACCAAGCTTTGTGAAGATTCAACCCTCTGCAGAGTGTCAAAGGCAGAGTTCATTTAATTTTGGTACTTGTTCTCTGAGACCCTGAAAATCAATGCAGGGACTAAGGGAGCCATCTTTTTTTCCCACAAAGATGAAACCCTGCCCTGACTGGCGAAGAGGAAGGTCTTTTAAGACCAGAGTCTGAAGAGTCCAAAATGTAGCATTCCATAGCCTCACGCTCTGGCTTGGACAGATTAGACAGACAAAAGGTTGGCAGTGTCGCTCCGGGTATAAAGTCGATGGCGCAGTCATAAGGCTGGTAAAGTAGCCTTATGATTCCTAAAGATGGCGGCTAAATTGTGATAATTGGAGGGCAGATCAGGAGGGGACGGCACCACTATCACATCTGAAAGATCAGATGGAGGCATGAACTGAGCCAAGAGAGTCTGGCAAGGATCATTCCCACCAGTCAACCGACGAATGGGTTATGGTAAACCAGCCAGTGGACAGACCTAACATGAGACGCTGGGGTGTCAAACTCCGGTCCTCGAGGGCCAGTGTCCTGAAGGTTTTCCATGTGTTCCTGGTCCAATACAACTGCTGCACATGAAGTGAAATCAACAGCCAATCAAATTTGGCCATTGACTCAATAACCTGGATCAGGTTAGTAGATGCAAGAACACATGGAAAACCTGCTGGGAGACCGGCCCTCGAGGACCGGAGTTTGGCAGCCCTACACTAGAGGGTTCTGGGAAAAGTTGGGGAGAAAAACTTGATATGTTCATGGTGATTACCCGACACCGCCAGGTGAAGGGGTTCAGAACGGTGGTGTGACAGACCGGAAGACCATTAAGGGAAGTAACTAAGAGGTCCTGCTCAGAACCCAAATCTACTAGGCCCTTAACAGGAAGAAACCCCCCTTGAACAAGATGTCTGCCTCTAAAACAAGACTAGATCTAGACTTGGTAGACCATTGTTCTCTGTTTACCATTGTGCCACCTTTAAGTAGGCATTAAATGTCTCTGTAGACCACAACTCAGACTTTGCTCCCTATCCACTATCCGTACACATGAAATTCAATCAGATCTAGAGAGGTCTTGTTTTCCCCCTCAGTGGGTTCAAATCGAGTGACCTCACTCAATATTTGTCACTGTGTTCGATACGAACGGGGATAAATATTCTGGGGCGTTCCAAACTGAAAACAAATCAAGTTGCCAATCCTGGGAGACCATGATTATCCGATACTGCTTTTATTAGAGGGGCGGGTCAGGTGCCAATCAGAGTCTGACCTCTCTGACCGGGTCTCTTCTGGTAAATCAATTACTCAATTAGTCCCAAAAAAATGCTTTGAAGTGGAGAAACGTGTTGGTGCTGAAAATGATTTCTGATTTAGGATTATCTAAATATTATTTTTCTGGTCGTTAGAATTTTCTAACATACAGTAAGTTTGAATGTGGAAGAGAAGTGGTGGGGTCTAAGTATCTTGGGGTCTTGTTCACGAGTGGCGGAAGGATGGAGTGGGAGATCGACAGACGGATTGGTGCGGCGTCGGCAATAACTAGGACGCTGCATCGGTCCGTCATGGTAAAAAGAGAGCTGAGCCGAAAAGCAAAGCTCACGATTTACAAGTCGATCTACGTTCCTATCCTCACCATGGTAACCAGGATCTACGTTCCTACCCTCACCATGGTAACCAGGATCTACGTTCCTACCCTTACCATGGTAACCAGGATCTACGTTCCTATCCTTACCACGGTAACCAGGATCTACGTTCCTACCCTCACCATGGTAACCAGGATCTACGTTCTTATCCTCACCATGGTAACCAGGATCTACGTTCCTATCCTCACCATGGTAACCAGGATCTACGTTCCTACCCTCACCATGGTAACCAGGATCTACATTCCTATCCTCACCATGGTAACCAGGATCTACGTTCCTACCCTCACCATGGTAACCAGGATCTACGTTCCTATCCTCACCGTGGTAACCAGGATCTACGTTCCTACCCTCACCATGGTAACCAGGATCTACGTTCCTACCCTTACCATGGTAACCAGAATCTACGTTCCTACCCTTACCATGGTAACCAGGATCTACGTTCCTACCCTCACCATGGTAACCAGGATCTACGTTCCTACCCTCACCATGGTAACCAGAATCTACGTTCCTACCCTTACCATGGTAACCAGGATCTACGTTCCTACCCTTACCATGGCAACCAGGATCTACGTTCCTACCCTCACCATGGTAACCAGGATCTACGTTCCTACCCTCACCATGGTAACCAGGATCTATGTTCCTACCCTCACCATGGTAACCAGGATCTACGTTCCTACCCTCACCAAGCTTCCTCTGCGTAGTGGCTGGGCTCTCACTCAGAGATCGGCTGAGGAGCTCTGCCATCCAGGAGGAGCGCGATGTCGAGCTGCTCCTCCTCCAGGTTGAGAGGAGCCAGATGGGGTGGTTCGGGCATCTGGTCAGGATGCCCCATGAGGACCTCACTGGTGAGGTGTTTCAGGCACGTCCCACCGGTAGGAGACCAAGAGGAAGACCCCAGACCTGCTGGAGAGACTATGTCTCACAGCTGGCTGGGGAACGACTTGGGATCCGTCCGGGTGAGCTGGAGGATGCAGCCGGGGTGAGAGAAGCCTGGGCTTGCCGTCTTAGGCTGGATCAGCTGAAGACGATGGAACAGAGCAAAGAACAGTGCACTCATCCTCAATCATGTTCTGAACTGTTTATCCCACTTGAGGTCTTTGGTGGTGCTGGAGTTTTTCTTAGATGATTACATGAGAGAGGCAGGGTACACCCTGAACAGGTTGCCAGTTTGTTCCGGGATTTGGATACAAATTAAATAACAGTATAAATTATGAAATTCACATCATGGTTTGGTTTTTGTTTCATTTCGGCTTCTGAAGCACTAATCACTTATAGTATCCCAAGGGCTGCCGGAGCCTATCCTGGCTGATCTCAGGTGAGAGGCAGGATACACCCCAAACAGGTATCAGTCTTTTGCGGGGCCACACACACACTCACTCCTTAGATAAATTTCATACCAGCCAATCAACCGGACATGTATGTTTTTAAAGGATGGGTGGAAACCAGAGAAAATCCAGATACACGAGGAGAACATGCAAACTCCACACAGAAAGAACAGTGTTTCAAGCCTCACCCCCACTCCAGGACTCGAACCCCTGACCTTGTTGCTGTGACTCCACAGTGATAACTACACTGTGAAAACAGTCATTGTCAGTCACCTTCTTATCCAGCCATTCAAATGGGATTGCGGGGGGTGCCGGAGCCCATCATGGCTGATTCAAGGCGAGGCGACCCCGAACAGGTCGCCAGTCTGTCGCGGGGCCATACACACGCACTCATTCGTAGGGGGAATTTGGCCAATCAACCTAGCATGCATGTTTTTGTTGAGTGAGAGCGAACCGGAATACCCGGAGGAAACCCACGCAAACACAGGGAGAACATGCAAACCCCACACAGAAAGGACAGTGTTCCAAGCCTCAAACCCACGACCTTCTAGCTCTGAGGCCACTGTGCTACCCACCGTGCCACCCACCGGTCATTGTACAGTAAGTATGTTCAATTGAAAAACAAAAAAACTTGAACTAATTCATGCATTTTAATAATTCATTAAATTTATTTTTGTCCAACGCGGGGCATCGAGAGCCAGTGTGGCACCATGGAATTACTAAAGCAGACGTGGCAGACCCGTAACCTGCGTGTCCGCAGCATGGAGAAGACATTAAAATCCCAAACAAAGCGTTACTATTTAACCATGTTTTTTTTTCTCCAAAACAAATCACTGACTCGTTTAAATCATTTTTTTTTCCTGCTCTGTCGTCGCCTTTCTTTAGATTCTTCTTCCATCGTTTGCACGGCCCGCTCGTGCATGCCGGTGTGTCCATTTGGAGGAAAATAGAAACTCCTGTGCAGCCGTAATGTCAGCAGGGAAGCTGCATCTGGAGATGTTTTATCACGAAGCGTGACTCGGGTTAAATTCCTCCCCTCTTTTTTTCACCGAGGTGGTGGAAAACTCAAGTTTTTTTTTATAAATCGAGCTGTTGGAGCTGGACGTCCTGTTTAACGTCCGTCCAACGTGAGCCATCCCACGTCTCTGAGTCTCAGTCAAACTGCAAACAGCTGCTTTTTAAAAGGAAAAAATTAGCTTTTATTTGTCAAACGCATGAAAAACATAAAGGAAAATTTGGATTTTTGGCCACACGTTGTGTTGAAAACGACCACAGTTTCCCAGCTTATTCAAGGCAAGAGGCAGGGTACACCCATACCAGGTCACCAGTCCGTTACAAGGCCAGACACACGGCCATTCCTAGGGGTGATTTTATCACGGCCAGTCAACCTGACATGTATGTTTTTTGGAAGAAACCAAAGAAAACCCACACATACATGAGGAGAACATGCAAACTCCACACAGAAAGACCAGCGTTTCAAGCCTCGTTCCCCCCTTGGACTTGAACCCCAATCTTCTTGCTGTGAGGCCACTGTGCTAACCACTGCGCCGCCAGTGGAATAATTTCACACCGTAACCGTCTATCCCTTACAGGGTCATAGGGGTGCCTGATCCCATCCCGGCTGATTCAAGGCGAAGGGCAGGGTACACCTCAAACAGGTCACCAGTCTGTCGCAGGGCCACACACGCACAACCATACACACAAGCACTCATTCCTAGGGGCAATTACATGGTGGCCAATCAAGCTAGCATGTTTTTGGAGGGCGGGAGAAAACCGGAGAAAACCCACGCAAACACGAGGAGAACATGCAAACTCCACACAGAAAGGCCGGTGTTTCAAGCCTCGTCCTCCCTTGGACTCGAACCCCAAACTTCTTGCTGTGAGGCCACTGTGTTAACCACTCCACCACTGTGCCGCCTGACATAACAAGTTCTATCAGTTTACCTATAGTTGGTATCCATAGGAATGCTTCAAAGTTGTCTTCTGGACACCATGTTCGAAGATTGAGACGTTTTGACTTAGCCTCCGAAAGTCCTTGTCAATTTTGGAGGAAAATCCAAACATCTCAATCTTTAAATTTACTGTCCAGTGATAGATCCCTCCTGGACAAATGAGGGATTACACAGACTATAGTGAGTACTGAGTAACATAATAATGATAATGTACACTTTATTGATCCCTCACCAGCGAAGTGCACTACCTTACACCGCAGCAGGCTGCCACAACGGCACCAATGGTGGGAGAAACGGTGGTTTAGGTGTCTTCTTCAAGGACTTTAGGCATGAAATCAGTGGAATTCGAACTCGCGAACTTCTGGTTCACTTCTGGTTCACTGGCAAATTTTTTACCACTGAGCCACCGCCTCAGCATTTTCATTCAAATCGCTTCACTACTTTGAGAGAACTTGCGTTTACAAGAAGTTGTGTTCTCGGCTTTTAGTCACATTATCCTGAAAACATAATCAGTTCATCTATAACTGGTACTGAATAAGTATAGATCATTTCATTTAAATTCTTTCATTATTCGCCCGACCAGAGAGATACGATTGGTTAAATCAAAAAGATTTGCCCAATGAGGGTCAAACTAAGTCAGAAGCTGCGAGGTCAGACTGTTTCTAAACAGCTTGATGTATCAGGCTCGTTTCTACGACTCTTGGTATTTTATTTTTAGTAAAAATTGGGTCAAAATGACTCTTTGAATTTTAAACAGACCGAATTCTGAGCGAAAGGAACCGTATAGAACTGAAGAGAACAAAAAGGAGAGACAGAAAGCGGGTCAGGGACAGTGGTGGAACGTAATGAAGTAAATGTACTTCGTTACTGTACTTAAGTAAAAAAAATGTGTATCTGTACTTTACTTAAGTAAAATTTAAGACCAGTACTTTTAATTTTACTTCACTACATTTTTAGAGCAAATATCTGTACTTTTACTTCACTACTTTTTAAAAGTGTGTTTTACATTTTTGTTACATTTTTGTTCAGGAATTTGTAAAATACACAGGTTTTTTAGCGCATCTTGAAGCCGTATCGCCAAAATCAAAAGAAACAGTTGATCGGGAGAAGAAGTAATGAATCGAGAAACATTTTCCATTCATTCAAAAACCAAACATCAAATCTAGTACAAATTAAAAAAAGTCAGAAGATCGTTGTTCGTTGTGTTTACTTCTAAATAAAAAGTTGAGCCATCATTACACAGAGCAGGGGCGGATCTAGAATTTTCCAAAAGGGGAGCGGGGCTTTGACAAAGCCAATATATAGTGACTGTGGGCCTCCCCCCCAAAACATTTTAAAAAATAAGTGTCATTTTCCTCCATTTTGGAGCCCATTCACCGGCCCTTCTAGGTGATAGCTTGACTTGTCTCCTTTCATTTTCTTTAATTTATTTATTTTTTTGTGAACCAAAAGAGGCGGGAGAGGGGGGGTCACGCCCCTGCAGAGTATTTATCCTGGTTGCCATGGTGACACCCTATAGCACAAAAAATAACATTTGAATTATGATTGAATACTTTTACTTTTTACTTAAAAAGTACAATTTACACCAATTACTTTTGTACTTTTACTGAAGTAATTTTTTTGCCTAATTATCTGTACTTTTACTTAAGTACTAAAAGTGAGTACTTCATCCACCACGGGTCAGGGACGAGAGCTGTGTTTCTAATGGAGGGAAACATGGAAAGAAAGAACGAGGGTGGCTCAAACAGGAGGAAATAATTACCCCTCTTTTTCACAGTCTGATTTACGCCTCTCCAATTAAAGTGTCAGGAGACACGAAGGCTTCCCATTGGTCCGTGAAGACTCAATCCTTATAGGTGGAGGAGAAAAAAAAAGGGGGGTGTAAGCAGGACTGAGATGAGCCGTATCTTTTACAGCCCCTTCGATAAATCAGTGAGTCAGGTGGAAAGAGGGGGTGTGTTTGGGTGGGGGTGTGTTTGGTTACACGTTGTGCAGGTGTTGTGCAGATCAAACTTAACACGACGACCAGAGATTCGAAGAAGACTGGATCCAATGGTAGCGTCTCCGTGCTGACCTTTGAACAAGCTGGCTCTTGTTAGGACTGCAGATGTTCCGAATTCGTCACGCTGTGGCACGGAGCAGTCGGGGGAGGACCTCGTATCACACACACACACACATGGATGCACTTACACACATACAGCGTTCGTTCTGATGCATGATGAATGTTTCCAATATGGCTGACCAATTAGAGGTGTGAAAATAGCATTTTGTAAATAAAATAATAAATTTAACAGAATTTTTTTTTATTCAGAGACTCTTTTATGGTTTTAATTCTTTTCAGGTGTTTTTTTTTTCCATGTGCTTCGTGTTTTACTTTGAAAATCTGACCTCTTTCTCATTCAAGATGTCTGACTTCCCCTCCTCGTGTTCTGCCTTCGCTGATCCTTCCTAATGGGTCTCACCTGTGTCTTATTGTCTCTCTCTTCCATCTGTGTATAACGTGTACTGTCTTGGCGGATCGGTGCGGCATCAGCAATAACTAGGACGCTGCATCGGTCCATCGTGGTAAAGAGAGAGCTGAGCCGAAAAGCAAAGCTCTCGATTTACAAGGCGATCTATGTTCCTACCCTCACCATGGTAACCAGGATCTACGTTCCTACCCTCACCATGGTAACCAGGATCTACGTTCCTACCCTCACCATGGTAACCAGGATCTACGTTCCTCCCCTCACCATGGTAACCAGGATCTATGTTCCTACCCTCACCGTAGTAACCAGGATCAACGTTCCTACCCTCACCATGGTAACCAGGATCTACGTTCCTATCCTCACCATGGTAACCAGGATCAACGTTCCTACCCTCACCATGGTAACCAGGATCTACGTTCCTATCCTCACCATGGTAACCAGGATCTACGTTCTTCCCCTCACCATGGTAACCAGGATCTACGTTCCTACCCTCACCATGGTAACCAGGATCTACGTTCCTACCCTCACCATGGTAACCAGGATCTACGTTCCTACCCTCACCATGGTAACCAGGATCTATGTTCCTACCCTCACCATGGTAACCAGGATCTATGTTCCTACCCTCACCATGGTAACCAGGATCTATGTTCCTACCCTCACCATGGTAACCAGGATCTATGTTCCTACCCTCACCGTAGTAACCAGGATCTACGTTCCTACCCTCACCATGGTAACCAGGATCTACGTTCCTACTTTCACCATGGTAACCAGGATCTATGTTCCTACCCTCACCATGGTAACCAGGATCTACGTTCCTCCCCTCACCATGGTAACCAGGATCTACGTTCCTACCCTCACCATGGTAACCAGGATCTACGTTCCTACCCTCACCATGGTAACCAGGATCTACGTTCCTACCCTCACCACGGTAACCAGGATCTATGTTCCTACCCTCACCATGGTAACCAGGATCTATGTTCCTACCCTCACCGTAGTAACCAGGATCTACGTTCCTACCCTCACCATGGTAACCAGGATCTACGTTCCTACCCTCACCATGGTAACCAGGATCTACGTTCCTCCCCTCACCATGGTAACCAGG
The DNA here is from genome assembly GCA_902685375.1 of Neostethus bicornis. Classification (NCBI taxonomy): domain Eukaryota; kingdom Metazoa; phylum Chordata; class Actinopteri; order Atheriniformes; family Phallostethidae; genus Neostethus; species Neostethus bicornis. The sequence goes on along the minus strand of CACRXE010000066.1, from coordinate 817,457 downwards.
ATCTATGTTCCTACCCTCACCATGGTAACCAGGATCTAAGTTCCTCCCCTCACCATGGTAACCAGGATCTACGTTCCTACCCTCACCATGGTAACCAGGATCTACGTTCCTACCCTCACCACGGTAACCAGGATCTATGTTCCTACCCTCACCATGGTAACCAGGATCTACATTCCTACCCTCAACATGATAACCAGGATCTAAGTTCCTCCCCTCACCATGGTAACCAGGATCTACATTCCTACCCTCACCATGGTAACCAGGGTCTATGTTCCTACTTTCACCATGGTAACCAGGATCTACGTTCCTATCCTCACCATGGTAACCAGGATCTACGTTCTTCCCCTCACCATGGTAACCAGGATCTACGTTCCTACCCTCACCATGGTAACCAGGATCTATGTTCCTACCCTCACCGTAGTAACCAGGATCTACGTTCCTACCCTCACCATGGTAACCAGGATCTATGTTCCTAGCCTCACCATGGTAACCAGGATCTACGTTCCTACCCTCACCATGGTAACCAGGATCTACGTTCCTACCCTCACCGTAGTAACCAGGATCTACGTTCCTACTTTCACCATGGTAACCAGGATCTATGTTCCTACCCTCACCATGGTAACCAGGATCTACGTTCCTCCCCTCACCATGGTAACCAGGATCTACGTTCCTCCCCTCACCATGGTAACCAGGATCTACGTTCCTACCCTCACCATGGTAACCAGGATCTACGTTCCTACCCTCACCATGGTAACCAGCTATGGGTGGTGACCATAAGAATGAGATCGCGGGTACAAGCGGCCGAAATTAGCTTCCTCCGCAGGGTGGCCTGGCTCTCACTCAGAGATCGGCTGAGGAGCTCTGCCATCCGGGAGGAGCTTGGTGTCGAGCTGCTCCTCCTCCAGGTCGAGAGACGCCAGATGGGGTGGTTCGGGCATCTGGTCAAGATGGCCCCCGAGCGCCTCGCAGGTGGGGTTTTTCAGGCACGTCCCACCGGGAGGAGAACAAGGGGCAGACCCCGGACCTGCTGGAGAGACTATGTCTCACAGCTGGCCGGGGAACGACTTGGGATCCTTCCGGGTGAGCTGGAGGATGCAGCCGGGGAGAAAGAGGCCTGGGCTGCCCGTTTGAGGCTGTTTTCCTTGCGACCCGGCCCCGGAACAGGTGGAAGATGACGGAACGGAACGGTGTACTGTCTTTGTTTCTTCACCATGTTTTATCGTGTCTTCGTTTAGATTCTCCTCGTTAGATATAATCGAGATGTTTTGTGACCGACCAAAATTTTCTTATTCTTGGAGACATTTTGAGTTGTTTCAAGAAATAAATCCATTTTCTGTTTAAAATTATGCGTTACTGTCCTACGTGTGTGTCCCTAACCTCACACCCTACTTAACACACTCCTCAATTCCACCAACACGTCTTCTAATTGGGAAACAGGGTCTTCGGTCGCTAATCAAGCCAAATCTTTTTCCGGGAATTCTGGGAGTTATAGATCCAAAAACTGTTGGAAAAAACAATGGAAGACGTGCACTCTAAGTTGACTTTTGGCGCACTGGCATTCAGACCTATTCTGGTTAACTGGAAGAAGATGGAGCCCCTCTTAAACAAAAACGGGATAAAATATCTAATGATGCGTTTAAAGTTAAAAAAGATTCATTTGCTTTGCAAAAACAGAACAAGAAATTCATAGAAATATGATCTTCTCAACGACTGAAATGGTGCTGGTGGCACCTCACCTTTGCAAGCTTTTGAAGGGCTAGGTCAGGCATGGGCAAACTACGGCCCGCGGGCCACATGCGGCCCATTAAACGTTTTATTCCGGCCCGTCGAACATAAGAAAATTAAATAACTAAACCTTGTTAATGTTTCATTTTTCTGCAATTCTAATGTTTCACTCTAGATATATTGATTTTGTTGAAAACACAACAACACTGCTCCCATTAAAATGTGTGTGTCTCCCACGCTGTCAAAATAAACAGTGTGCACAGAAATGGAAAGTCATTGGACCCCATTCACGCAGGTAAACAAGTGTGTTAGATGTTAAAACAAGAAAAATGTTACATCAAGTGCTTAGATTTCAAACCTAGCGCCTCTAGGAAAGGTGCAGGAGAGGTCTACCCCCCAAAATCCCACCAGTTTTTGATACGTCCTCTTTTTGGAGACTTTAATTGATTTTTTGGACCATTTAATTGAAGTGCGTTAATGCAGTGAAGCATTGAAAGCTTCCAGGACAGCGTCCCATTAGGACGTCTGTGGCTCAGCCTGCTGCTGATTTCTTAGCTGGTGTCTCTTTAGAGTGATTTATTAGCGGTTTGTGAGAAAAACGCAGCGTGAACATCTGGGAAAGTGTGCCAAACCGATGGGGGGAGACGTCATGTTGAGGGGCTGTCTCAGCTCCTCAGGGGCTTGTGGGACCCCACAGATGGTTTTGGAAGAAAATGATGAATGAAAAAAAGAGGTTTGAGATGCAAACTGAAGGAAAGGGAAACGAAGGACTTGGAACCGATACAACCAGAGAAGAGGAATCATTCATTCAACTATCATCACGAGAAAAAGAAAAGTGAAGTTACAGGGAGAAGAGATAAAGAAGGTGGAAGATTTTAAGTACTTAGGATCAACAGTCCAGAGCAATGGAGAGTGTGGAAAAGAGGTGAAGAATCGTGTGCAGGCAGGCTGGAACGGGTGGAGAAAAGTATCAGGTGTGATGTGTGACAGAAGAGTTTCAGCTAAAATGAAAGGGAAAGTGTAAAAAACCGTGGTGAGACCGGCCATGCTGATTGGTCGAGAGACAGTGTGGTGAGACCGGCCATGCTGATTGGTCTAGAGACAGTGTGGTGAGAGCGGCCATGCTGATTGGTCTAGCGACAGTGTGGTGAGAGCGGCCATGCTGATTGGTCAAGAGACAGTGGCACTGAGAAACAGACAGGAAGCAGAGATGGAGGTAGCAGAGATGAAGATGCTGAGGATCTCTCTGGGAGTGACCAGGATGGACAGGATCAGAGGAACAGCACATGTTAGAGGTTTTAAAGTCAGAGAGGCCAGACTAAGATGGTTTGGACATGTACAGAGGAGAGAGAGAGAGAACATCAGAAGAAGGATGCTGGATTTGGAACCACCAGGAAAGAGGACTAGAGGAAGACCAAAGAGGAGGTTCATGGATACAGTGATACAACAGAGCTCAAACTTATGGTCAGGCAGCCAGGAAAACCTGGCTTGGAAGGATGACGATATCCCCACATGGAAGTCTGGGGTGATTGCCCGGATAGGTGCAAGATCCACAGGTGTGTGGCATCAGAAATCAATCTCAGGTGTCCCTAATTAGGGTGATGAGCAAGGTCCAGGGCCTCTTCTGGCAGCAGGCGAGGGGATCACAACAGAAAGTGAAGTAGGAATTCAGGAAAGCAAAATAAAATTAATGTGTTAAAAGAAGTGGCTACATGGGTGCCCGACAAATATTTGGAAACTCGGCTACTGACCCCTTTATATTTGTAGATTTTTTGTGGTTCTTTTTTCTGATCCATTCAGATTTTCCACAGTCAGATGATCCATTTCCAACAAGTTCACAAACACCGGGACGCACCTACCAGTTTACACAGCACCCTGCATGTGGGAAATAGTTAACCTGAAACGTTCTCCTCGTAGACACGGAGACATCAGGCGGAAGATAATTTCTTGGCACGTTTCCGGAAGTGGAAATTACATCTCGGTGTGCATTCCTGGACTGAAATAGCACAGTGTGTTTGTTAGCATGTGAGCAGCAGGATGAGATAACATTCAGGTGGTCCGAGGAGTGGATTTGGACCAGATTATGAACTATAACTAAACACAGAGTTCTGATTTCTAAAAATAACCAGAGATGGATTTCCATGAAAATTACTAACATATCTGAAGCAAGTATTTGTCCAAATAGTTCCGGAAAAAGGTCAAACAAAATGAACAAGACTTTTTGGGGGCGGGGGATTCTCTCTTTATTTTCTCCATTAAGATCAAATAGATGGCAGGGTCCACAGATGTGTGGAATCAGGAATCATCCTCAGGTGACCCTAATCAGGGTGATGAGGAACATCCAGTGCTCCCTCTGGCGGCAGGTGAGGGGATCATGACAGAAGCCGGATTACTCCTCTGCTGCTTCCCCTTCAGCACTGTGGTGCTGCTGCCATGCAGCCATGATGGTCTCCCTACATGTCCGATTCTTCACCCTGCTATTCTGGTTCAGCGCCCTGCTCCTGGTGTACCCTGCCATCCTAATGAGCTCATGCATCTGGTCCTTTTTCCTGCTGAGCTCATACCCCTGGCTCATTGTGCACCCTGCCGTCCTGCTGAGCACATACTTCTAGTCCTTTTTTCTCCATACCAGGTACTGGTAATACTCTTGTAGCCACAGCTGCCCTGTGGCAAACTGACAGAAGCGAGACTGCCATTTTGCGCCATCGGCCCTTCTGACCATCCCCAACCAATCACACACACACCATTCAGACTAGGCAACGTGGGTAAAGTGTCTTGCCCAGGGAGAGAACGACAATTCAATCTCAACAGCCGTCCCACCGTGGCACCTGGGGTTCCGGCGGTCTCCCATCCAAGTACAGCCCAGGCCCAGCATACTTAGCTTCTGAGGTCTAACGGGATCAGGCATTGACAGGCTGGTATGGCTTACCCTGCCGTCCTGCTGAGCTCATACCTCTGGTCCTGTGTCCTGCTGAGCTCATACCTCTGGTCCTTTGTCCTGCTGAGCTCATACCTCTGGTTCTTTGTCCTGCTGAGTTCATACCTCTAGTCCTTTGTCCTGCTGAGCTCATACCTCTGGTCCTTTGTCCTACTGAGTTCATACCTCTGGTCCTTTGTCCTGCTGAGCTCAAACCTCTGGTTCCTGGTGCACCCTGTCGTCCAGCCAAGCTCCAAACTTCTGGTCCTCATCCTGTTGAGCTCTGTCTGGTTCTGCATTTCTGGCTTTGCATCTGGGTCTGACTTTCCATTCCTTTGTGATCGTAAATTGAGGGCTGATTAATGCAGATGGAGCTCTAACGAAGGGCTAGTTAAAGACATTCCATCAAAGTCATATTTTATTCTTGGGGGTTTTTCATTTAAATTGTGGTCAAACCATCTGGGTTTTTTTTTTTACATTTTAATAGAAAATTGTCTGAAAATGTTTCTTTTCTGTCTTTTAAAGAACATTTTTTATTCATTGATGTGCGACCCCTCTAATACCATATTTGTGTTTTTGATTTTCCACTGACCAGAAAATGGCTGCTAGAGTCCAGAAGAGGTGTGGTTTCCAAACACATAAAAATACAACATATTTTCCTGATGACTGTTTCCATGTTTTTACCTCTTTTTACACAGTTTGGAACCAAAAACGAAGCTGAGTCTCGTGTGTGAGTGCGTTTCACACCCTGACCTTCAATACTCACTCCATCTGCAATAATCAGACCCTTAAAAACTATTTTTATGGTAATAAAATCATTTTACTTAATAAATGGACGATAAATCACAAATAAAACCTTCAAAATAAACACATTTAACAATCACTAGATTCTTTTTCAGTCTGTGGAATCGTTACCAACCCGGACCGTGCTGCATGGCTGATCTCCTTTTTTCAGCTAAAGAACTACAAACATGGAGGACGAACACCTGTTTTTTATGTCACACCATCATCTCTGTTCTCTGATTGGGTACGACATTTTCTCATTGCTGCAATTGCAATTTAGCTCCAACAAGTTGCTAGAAGTTAGTGGAGACACTAGGTGGCGCCAGGTTGGATAAAGGCCTCCTAGAAGGGCGAGAAAAACCAGCTCAAAATCTAATTAGTTTTATTTTGCTGACTTCGTGGAGAAGGAACCAGAAAAACGGACTCTAAAGATCTTTCTAGAGCAGGAGTGGGCAAATTTTTTGAGTCGCGGGTCACATTGAGTTCTAACGTTTGACAAGCGAGCGGGAGGAGGGGTGAGAAGGGAACGCCCCCTTTCTTTTTGATCCACAAAAAAAAAAAAAAGTGTTCTTTAAATATTTTCTTTCTTTAAATATTAAAAACTTTGGACAAAATATGTCCCAAAATGCAGAAAAATTACTTATTTTTCAAAATGTTCTGGAGTGCGCCATCTAGTGAGGAAACATCAGAATTGCAGGAAAAATAAAACATTAACAAGGTTTCTTTATAAATTTTTTTCTAATCGGCGGGCCGGATTAAAACGTTTAACGGGGCCGCATGTGGCCCGCGGGCCGTTGTTTGTCCATGCCTGTTCTTGAGGCTCTGCTGATTTTAGTCTACCTGGCAACTCATACTGGCTGGAATATGATTGGCTAAATGTTGTAATGTGAGACCACACATTTAAAAACAAGCAGAAATTGGGAAAAACCATGAAAAAAAATGGACAATTGTTTTAAATATATAATAAAAATATGTATAAAAAGGAATTCCGTAAAATCTAATCATGATTCAAATGTGTTTTATTTTGGTTTTTGAAGGCGGACAGGTTGTCTGCTGAACACTGAAGAGTCCGCATGATGCGGACACTTTCAGGTTGATGAATGTGTCTGACCTTTTGGGTTTGACCCTCTCTCACCGTGTGAGCCCAGGGTCCTGCACCTCATTCTGCAGCAGACGAGGAGTAGAGAGAGGAGGACCAGAAAGAGGAGGGAGTGAAATAAGACTCTTCTCCTCCCTCTTTCCTCTCTTCTGTCCGCCAGTCTTCGAGCTGCTCCATGGGCGAGCTGCGTGTGCCTCTTTCTGTCTCTTTCTGGTGGGACGCACACAAACTGGAAACAAGTGGGAACGAGAGGACACTGGTCCGGCCGAGTTTGCTGGATTTCTTACTTTCAGAAGAGACTGGAATCAGCTGGCTGGTGAGTCCTGGACCAGTTTGATTTGACCCATGGGATGAAGAGGAGTCGGTGGGCTAACAGGTGCAAAATCCCACCGCTGGGACAAAATAATCTAATCTAAAATTAAATTAAATTTAGGGTCTTTTTTTAAAGTCATAAAATTACACTTTAGACAATTGTTTTTTAATAAAATTTAAATCTCAGGCTTTTAAGCAGATTTTCTGAAAATAAAAGTAAATTTAAGAACATTTCTGGACTTTTTTGGACTTTAAAAACCTTGGAGAATTTTTTTGTTCGGTGAACAAAAACTATTGGTTCACAATCTGTCAATTACTCAAACTTCCTGGTTTTATTGACAATGAAGCATTTCTAATGGCTGGAAATTTAAACAAAAAATAATACAAAAAAAAGGTGGGTTTTAATTAGAAATGGAATATTTTTTGTGTTTGAACCACTTTGGTTTTTGGGGTATGAAATTTTCTGGACTTTTCAATTTTTAAAAAAGAATTTACAAAATCTTAAAAAAACCTTCAAAAAATAAAAAATCATTTGTTTCCTGTTTGATGGAAAGTTGGACTGGTTTCTCTGGGGTGTAGGGAAGCGGGGGAGGGGGTGGGTTGTGTGTGTGGTGTCCACATGGTGTCCCAAGTGAAATCTTTAAACACGTACCTGCCAGTCCGAGATGTAAAAGCCTGAATCAGTCACATCTGAATGAGCCTGAGTGGGTGGGATATGAGGGGGGGTGTCCATCAGGACCACCACCCTCCGCCTGGCCTCCTCTGTGGTTTAATTACAGCTCAGGAATTCCTGCCCGGCAAATTAATTAGTGTATTTATTATTTCTGCTTCAGCGCTAATGCAGCGTTTTATTCGTGTGGAAGAGGGGTACGCAGTGATGGGGTTAACTGGTAGGGCAGAATAGGGAGGGGGGTGTTTCATGGATCTAAAACAGTTCAATGGGTCACCAGAATGTGGAAACAGTAGAAGGAAAAGCAGGACTTTAACAATTCAAACCTTTATTGGTCCCAAAATGGGGAAATTGCACCGCTGCATTGCACCGCAGCAGGCTGCCATGACAGCGCCAATGGTGGGAGCGAGTAGGGGGTTGGGTGTCTGCTCCAGGGACACCAAGGCAGCCCAATGAGATTTGAACCAGTTTCTAGACAAACTAGTTCAAAGACAAACACTCAACCACTGAGCCAACGCCTCCTGTTGAACAAAGTAAAGAATCCTGTTAGTTAGAAAACAGAAGTTTTGGTTGGAGGCGTTGGCGTGGTGGTTAAAATATCAGACTCATGACTGGGAGACCCCGGTTTGAATCTATCATGACCCAAGCCGAGGAATCCCACGGCCAAAAAGAAAACAAAACACACAGAAACCTGGAAAAAAAAAAAAAACCTTTGGTCCCAGGGGCGTTGGCCTAGTGGTAGAGATTCCATGTTTCGACCCGGAGAACCTGATTTGATTCACACTACGCCCAAGCCGTGTCTGGGACCACAGAAAGAGACATGAAAACAAAGAAAGTAAAAAAACACAACTTTTATCTTTTATTGATCTGCATTACCTGAATTTTTATATTAAAAACAGGTGTTAAAACTTCCTTTTAAATAACAACGCATTGTTTAAGAGCAATATGTGCGATATGGTGACGGTAGGAAAGTAGATCCTGGTTACCATGGTGACGGTAGGAACGTAGATCCTGGTTACCATGGTGAGGGTAGGAATGTAGATCCTGGTTACCATGGTGAGGGTAGGAACGTAGATCCTGGTTACCATGGTGACGGTAGGAACGTAGATCCTGGTTACCATGGTGAGGGTAGGAACGTAGATCCTGGTTACCATGGTGACGGTAGGAAAGTAGATCCTGGTTACCATGGTGGGGGTAGGAACGTAGATCCTGGTTACCATGGTGACGGTAGGAACGTAGATCCTGGTTACCAGGGTGAGGATAGGAACGTAGATCCTGGTTACCATGGTGAGGGTAGGAACGTAGATCTTGGTTACCATGGTGAGGGTAGGAACGTAGATCCTGGTTACCATGGTGAGGGTAGAAACGTAGATCCTGGTTACCATGGTGAGGGTAGCAATGTAGATCCTGGTTACCATGGTGAGGGTAGGAACGTAGATCCTGGTTACCATGGTGAGGGTAGGAACGTAGATCCTGGTTACCATGGTGAGGATAGGAACGTAGATCCTGGTTACCATGGTGAGGGTAGGAACGTAGATCCTGGTTACCATGGTGATGGTAGGAACGTAGATCTTGGTTACCATGGTGGGGGTAGGAACATAGATCCTGGTTACCATGGTGACGGTAGGAACGTAGATCCTGGTTACCAGGGTGAGGATAGGAACGTAGATCCTGGTTACCATGGTGAGGGTAGGAACGTAGATCCTGGTTACCATGGTGAGGGTAGGAACGTAGATCCTGGTTACCATGGTGAGGGTAGGAACGTAGATCCTGGTTACCATGGTGAGGGTAGGAACGTAGATCCTGGTTACCATGGTGAGGGTAGCAATGTAGATCCTGGTTACCATGGTGAGGGTAGGAACGTAGATCCTGGTTACCATGGTGAGGGTAGGAACGTAGATCCAGGTTACCATGGTGGGGGTAGGAACGTAGATCCTGGTTACCATGGTGGGGGTAGGAACGTAGATCCTGGTTACCATGGTGACGGTAGGAACGTAGATCCTGGTTACCAGGGTGAGGATAGGAACGTAGATCCTGGTTACCATGGTGACGGTAGGAACGTAGATCCTGGTTACCATAGTGACAGTAGGAACGTAGATCCTGGTTACCATGGTGAGGGTAGGAACGTAGATCCTGGTTACCATGGTGACGGTAGGAACGTAGATCCTGGTTACCATGGTGACGGTAGGAACGTAGATCCTGGTTACCATGGTGAGGGTAGCAATGTAGATCCTGGTTACCATGGTGAGGGTAGGAACGTAGATCCTGGTTACCATGGTGAGGGTAGGAACGTAGATCCTGGTTACCATGGTGAGGGTAGGAACGTAGATCCTGGTTACCATGGTGAGGGTAGCAATGTAGATCCTGGTTACCATGGTGAGGGTAGGAACGTAGATCCTGGTTACCATGGTGAGGGTAGGAACGTAGATCCTGGTTACCATGGTGACGGTAGGAACGTAGATCCTGGTTACCATGGTGGGGGTAGGAACGTAGATCCTGGTTACCATGGTGACGGTAGGAACGTAGATCCTGGTTACCAGGGTGAGGATAGGAACGTAGATCCTGGTTACCATGGTGACGGTAGGAACGTAGATCCTGGTTACCATGGTGACAGTAGGAACGTAGATCCTGGTTACCATGGTGAGGGTAGGAACGTAGATCCTGGTTACCATGGTGACGGTAGGAACGTAGATCCTGGTTACCATGGTGAGGGTAGGAACGTAGATCCTGGTTACCATGGTGAGGGTAGGAACGTAGATCCTGGTTACCATGGTGAGGGTAGCAATGTAGATCCTGGTTACCATGGTGAGGGTAGGAACGTAGATCCTGGTTACCATGGTGAGGGTAGGAACGTAGATCCTGGTTACCATGGTGAGGGTAGCAATGTAGATCCTGGTTACCATGGTGAGGGTAGGAACGTAGATCCTGGTTACCATGGTGAGGGTAGGAACGTAGATCCTGGTTACCATGGTGAGGGTAGGAACATAGATCCTGGTTACCATGGTGAGGGTAGGAACGTAGATCCTGGTTACCATGGTGAGGGTAGGAACGTAGATCATGGTTACCATGGTGAGGGTAGGAACGTACAGTAGATCCTGGTTACCATGGTGAGGGTAGGAACGTAGATCCTGGTTACCATGGTGAGGGTAGGAATGTAAATCCTGGTTACCATGGTGAGGGTAGGAACGTAGATCCCGGTTACCATGGTGAGGGTAGGAATGTAGATCCTGGTTACCTTGGTGAGGGTAGGAACGTAGATCCTGGTTACCATGGTGAGGGTAGGAACTTAGATCCTGGTTACCATGGTGAGGGTAGGAACATAGATCCTGGTTACCATGGTGAGGGTAGGAACATAGATCCTGGTTACCATGGTGAGGGTAGGAATGTAGATCCTGGTTACCTTGGTGAGGGTAGGAACGTAGATCCTGGTTACCATGGTGAGGGTAGGAACATAAATCGACTTGTAAATCGAGAGCTTTTCTTTTCGGCTCAGCTCTTTCTTTACCACGATGGACCGATGCAGCGTCCTAGTTTTTGCTGACGCCGCACTGATCCACAGGCACAGGATTAACTCAGGAATTAAAAGTCCAAATAGTAACAAAGTTTAGTCAAGGTCAGGCAACCAGGATGACCTGGCTGGAAGGGATGGTATGACCCGACAGAGACGTCCGGGTGATTGCCCTTAAATAGATGGCAGGGTGCACAGGTGTGTGGAATCAGTAATCATCCTCAGGTAACATTAATCTGGTTGATTAGGAACATCCAGGGCTCCTTCTGGTGGCAGGTGAGCAATCCTGAAAGCGATATACTCAAGTAAGACCTTGGAACCCCATTTTCTTAAACAGGGTCGTGGGGGATGCCAGAACCTATCCTGGCTGATTCGAGGCGAGAGGCGGGGTACACCATTAACGGGTCACCAGTCTGTCGCCGGGCCGCGCACACAGACGACCATCCACACACACACTCATTCCTAGGGACAATTTCATAGCGTCCAATCAACCTAACATGTATGTTTTTGGAGGGTGGGAGTAACCCCACACATACACTGGAGAACATGCAAACTCCACACAGATAGAACAGTGTTTTTTAAAGCCTCATTCAAACAGCATCGTGTTGCAGAAAAGAAAATGGAAAAGGAAAGAAAATGCACTGTAAACATGTGTTATCGTGTGTGTGTGTGTGTGTGTGTGTGTGTGTGTGTGTGTGTGTGTGTGTGTGTGTGTGTGAGAGAGACTCCCACTTTGTTTTTCTTCTCTGTTTCTTTCCTCCACATGTTCTGCACCTGGACATTAGAATTCCACCTCGGGATGAGTCTCACTACACACACACACACACACACACACACACACACACACACACACACACTCTCTCTTTCCGACTTGTTTGTCTACTGAAACTAAAATTTTCATGTTCCTATGATCATCCATTAAATTTTCACGGTCCATAAATAACCAATGAATCCAGAGACTCCGCCCCCTGGTCAAATAAATAAATCAAAGTTCGGGGTCACTTCGAACGGGGCGGGTGGTTAAACCAGCAGCCCGGTCTGTCTTTACCAACGCTATTTATTATTTAAGAAGCTGTTTTTGTCTCTCGGAATGGTTTTAACTTCATCCATATTAAAGACAAACATACATGTTGTTTTTGTTTTGAGTTTTGGTCAAAATAAATGAAGAAATTCGGAAATTGTGTGTAGATTATTTTACTTTGGAATCTCCAGATTATGTGGAATTTTTATTTCATGGTAAATGTCGTGTCTACGTAACTCTCCAGGATATTTTTGCCAATGTTAAACTTCCATTTTGTTGTCCTCCGCTTTTCCGGGGTCGGGTCGCAGGGGCAACAGCCTCAGACTGGAAAGCCCAGGCCTCTCTCACCCCGGCTGCATCCTCCAGCTCACCCGGAAGGATCCGGATGTTCCCTTTCCAACTGTGAGAGATAGTCTGTCCAGCGTGTACGGGGTATATATTTTTGGGTCTCCTCCCTAAGGGACGTGCCCGAAACACCTTAAAAGCGAGGCGTTCAGGATGCACCCAATCCAGATGCCCAAATCACCCCATTTGGCTTCTCTTCTTCTTCTCTTCGGGAATGTTAAAGTCTTTAGAAAAATTGTCATCTAGTGTGAATCTAGTTGTTGTCAGGATCTTCTCGCCTGCCACCAGAGGGAGCCCTGGACCTCCCTCCCTCACCTGGATTCTGACTTCATCCTGAACACCTGGGTGGTTAGCCTGGTACCAATCAGCTGTGTATCGTCAACCTGCTGCCTTTTTAAAGACAAACACCCCAGACTTTCTTGTCGGGTCATTACCGTCCCTTCCAGCCAGGTGTCCCTGGTTGCCTGACCAGGATTGAACGCTGTTATTTGAATTTTGAAATATTAACGGTGATCAAATGTACATTTACTAGTGGATGTATGGAACACAAGTCCTGGATGTACGTATGCGCTACCCGGATATGTTACACATGATACCAGAACTCCATCATCTTGACTTCCGGTTGATCTTTTGTGAGGCTTTTATCGTCTGTTTTCATTTGGACAATTCTGATTGGTTAACGGACGCTGTAATGGAATACATTTTTGGTTTGTTTAGCTCATTTGTCATCGAAATCGAAGCAGACCCCTTTAAGCTGCTGGTGTTTCCAAAACAATGCATTGTGTGGTTTAATCGGACATAAAGCACGTGAACGGCAGCGTTTGAATTGTCGTAGAACTAAAGAGAACGTATCGGATAACTCCTGCTACGCCTCAGATATATAATCAAATGGTGGCTCAGTGGTAGAGCGTTCGCCCGCAAACCAGAAGTTCGCAGGTTTGAATCCCACTGAGTGCACATCTAGGGTCCTTGGAGAAGACCCTAACCCCTCGATTCTCCCATCATTGGCGCCGTCATAGGTGGCAGCCTGCTGCACAATAATTTCCCGTGAGGGATTAATAAAGTATTAAAAAAAATATATATATGTTAGGATTCCCTCACCTGCCACCAAGGGAAGCACTGGATGGTCCTAATTACCCTGATTAGGGTCACCTGAGGATGATTCCTGATTCCACACATCTGTGGACCCTGCCATCTTTTTAAGGCCAATCACCCCAAATTTCCAAGTTGGGTCATACCATCCCTTCCAGCCAGGTCAACCTTGTTGCCTGACCATGTTTGAACACTATTATTTGAACTTTTGAAATCCCGAGTTAATCCTGTGCTTCTTTGCTTTACAGACTTTCCTGAATTGTGTTAATATACCTTGTTTTGACATCTTGCATTTGGGTCCGCCTCCTTCCACATCACAACAAAATAAATGTTGTTTTTGTTGTCATCTGAGGCACATTTAGCAAATTTTAACTCTGCAAATGGGAAGGGAAAGTATTTAAAGGTGATTTTCTAAGAGGAAAGGTTTGCTTGCTCAAATCATGTTTTTATTAGAAACAAAGCAGGTGTTTCATAAGATTTAAAACTCTTTAATTTTAGTTTTAAACCAATAATTTGTTTCCTAACCATTTATTTTCATCTCCGGTAGGTGGTGGTTCAGTAATGTGTAGGCCGAGGTGGCCGGCCACACCACGTCTGGTGCCCACCATGGCGTTCACCCTCCTAGTTTTCACCTTGCTCTACAGCGAGGTCGCCAACCTTCCTCAACCGGTTCCGAGAGTCTTCCTTTCCTTCCAAGGTAAGAAGCAAAAACATCTTCAAGAGATTGCGAACGATGACCCGAGCAATTTATTGTATGGATGACAAACTGGACAAAATTGCTCTCAAACAAAACATCGGGAAAATGTGTCCGATTGGTACAGATGGATTTCCGTCTTAACCTATCTGAAATAAACTGAGATTTACAAAGAGTCCCAGACATTCCGAATCTCCTGCGTTGGGTGGGAGACACCCGCAATTAGGACCTATGTCACGCTCACCCGCCAAGGCTAATTAAACTCCCTCATGATGAACACTCTAGTGCATTCAATGAACATGATTAAGTATAATGAGGCTAAGCACATGGCATATCCTGCTGCTGCAGCTGTGCATCTGGAAGCCGCTAGTAGCGATCTGCATGGTTTATTTCCAGTATGTTTTTGGTGAACATATGGAAGAAATCAGACATCCAGGAACTTTGGTCATGCGACAGCTTATGTGTGTGAGCCTCAAAACACAGCGTGTCCAAGCAGTACAGGGGTGTATTCCTGGTGGTAATTCCTCTTCATACTGATACATATCACTAGGTGGTAACACACAGAAGACGCACAATTTACCAGCTGCTTTCTCATGTTTTAAAGGGTTTGTTTTACCCCAACTGTCATGGCGGGTGTTGTCCATTGGCAGATGTGACGTTATGTTATAGCCCCTCCTCCTTTTAGCCCCGCCTCAAATCTCCCTCTTTGTGAAGCCAAGAACTTGGCATCTCTGGAGTCCATAAGTGCACCATCATGAAATCGAAGCAGATTTTTTCCTCTGGTTCCATCTGAATGTTAGAATACCTACATTTGGACTTACATCAATGTATGTGTTTAAATGAGAGATAAATTAGACTTTTTGAAATTCTTTAAGCAAAGCTCTCGATTTACAAGTCAATCTACGTTCCTACCCTCACCTATGGTCACCAACTGTTGGTGGTGACCAAAAGAATGAGATGGCGGGTACAAGCGGCCGAAATGAGCTTCCTCCACAGGGTGGCTGGGCTCTCACTCAGAGATCGGGTGAGCAGCTCTGCCATCCGGGAGGAGCTCGGTGTCAAGCCGCTCCTCCTCCAGGTCGAGAGGAGCCAGATGGGGTGGTTCGGGCATCTGGTCAGGATGCTCCCCGAGCGCCTCGCGGGCGAGGTGTTTCGGGCACGTCCCACCGGGAGGAGACCAAGGGGCAGACCCCGGACCTGCTTGAGAGACTATGTCTCACAGCTGGCTGGGGAATGACTTGGGATCCTTCCGGGTGAGCTGGAGGATGCAGCCGGGGTGAGAGAGGCCTGGGCTGCCCGTTTGAGGCTGTTGCCCCCGCGACCCGACCCCGGAACAAGTGGAAGATGACGGAATTCTTTAAGTCAATGCCGGCATTTGTCTAAAAAAAAGCCATAATTTGTCAGACCTAGAAGGAAATTAATAGTTCTTTTATGACGTGCAATAGTTGCACCAAGTCTTCCATTTTGTTTGTGCATGAGGTTTCTCGTCTGGTGTCAGAACCCTAGAAGAGGTGTCCCAAGGCAGCAAGGACCATCTAAATCAGCTCTTAGTTATCTTTGATCGAATCATTTTGTTTCTATTGCAGCTCGTGTTATTTTCTTATAGATTAAATGTTAGCTTTTAAAACAAGAGAAAATCCGAAATGTTTAGCAGGTTTTTTTGTGAGCACGACTGGAGGTGTGTCACTTACCATCTGCGTGTTAGTAGCCGGGCAGTAACCTTTTCATAGCAGCTGGATGCTGTGCCGGGAGCTAAAGGAGACGTTTGATCACCTTTCACTATGTCTAAGTGGCAGCAGCTGAGACCGTCCGTCAGACGGCTCTATAGAAAGCAGATTCCTCATGTGGAAAGATTTACTCTAATACGGTCATCTGTCTTTCAAATTTTTTTGGTCTTTTTCATGCTAAGGTTTCCCGTTAAACAGTCCCGAGCTGTTTTATATTTACAGTCATTATGAGAAGAAAGCGAAGAACAATAAACCACGTTTTCCAACTCCACATATCTTTATTCTCCTACGGTGCATTTCCAACAGACCGGTGCCAAAAGAGTCCGGTTTCAATGTAAAGTGAATGGTATTTGCACCTATTTAAGTTTCACATAAGTTTGCGAGCTGATTTTGCCTCAAGCACGACACTTTTGGTCCACATGCGTAGAATTTGCTTCAAGTCAACGCATAACGATCGAAGTGTGTGTGTTCCAAGTCAGTCTTGTCAGGGGTTTGGCTCAAAACCCAGACAAAACAGAAGACGAGGAAGGCAGGCGGATGGTTTAAAGCCTTTTATTAACAATAATCTTAAGATAACCAACAAATAAAATGAGCAGAGCTTGGAGCATGTCTGTCCCAGGTGGCAGCCAGCAGGAAGAGAGACGCAGCTGCTCTGAATCAATCCACTTTGTGACCACGGACTCTCCCAGGAACTTTGTGGCAATGGAGCCACAGTCTCCTGCACACAGGAGAGAGAGAAAAAGAGAAAGACAGCAGCAGGAAAGGGCCCAGGGCCCTCACAGTCTCCATAAGTGCAACAACTTTTCTGCTTGCCGGTGCCAAAAGAGTCCGGTTTCAATGTAAAGTGAACGGTATTTGCACCTATTTAAGTTTCACATAAGTTTGCGAGCTGATTTTGCCGCTAGCACGACACACTTTTGGTCCATATGTGTTAAATTTGCTTCAAGTCAACGCATGATGATCAAAGTGTGTATGTTCCAAGTCAGTCTTGTCAGGGGTTTGGCTCCAAACCCAGACAAAACAGAAGACGAGGAAGGCAGGCGGACGGTTGAACGCCTTTTATTAACAATAATCTTCAGATAATCAACAAATAAAATGAGCAGAGCTTGGAGCATGTCTGTCCCAGGCGGAAACCAGCAGGAAGAGAGACGCAGCTGCTCTGAATCAATCCACTTTGCGGCCACGGACTCTCCCAGGAACTTTCTGGCAACAGAGCCACAGTCTCCTGCACACAAGAGAGAGAAAGAGACAGACAGCAGCAGGAAAGGGCCCAGGGCCCTCACAGTCTCCATGAGTGCAACAACTGTTCTGCTTGGGATTCTCGTTTAAAAATGCTTACGAAACATTTAAACAATGAATTTAGAAACAATTAATTAGCCAATACTTAAAGTTCCAAAAAAAAAAAATAAGACCTTGAGGTCCTAACTTGGAGTAGATGAATCAGGTATGTACTATAGTGGTTGAATCTGAACGTCTTCCATACTTACTCTGCTGGTCGTTATTATTCATAAAATATTCTAAATTATTATGTCTGTTTTCTTTCAAATATTTGTGTTGCTTCCGAATCAGTTTGTTGAAATAAAACATTCGGCCAATCAAATTTCAGCCAGTATTTGTTGCGGAGTAGATTAAAATCTAAGCAGGCTGGTGCCACCTAGTACTTGCGATTAATTTAATTGTACTGAGCAACTGGATCAGGGATTGAAGGCCTTGGCCTATGATTGCAGTAATTGGCAAACATTATCTCAATCACAGAACAGACTACAAGTCCATCCTCCATGTTTGTAGTTCTGTAAATCAACCATGCCATATGGTCCATGTTGGCAAGCATTTCCAAAATTGAGAATCTAAAGAGTGTTTAGAAAGTTTATTCAGGAAAGGTTTGTTTTTAGACTCTGTTTTCCGGACTACACTAATTGTTGGGATGCATTACACAAGCCCTGTCCCGTCTGGTCTCCACTAGAAAGGAATATTTGCTTAAATCACAGAAGTACCTGCCAATCGTGAGACAAACGAAACCTAAGGCTGCGAGTTCAGTGTTTCCTCAGAAAAAAGAAAAGTTTGGTTTGTCAGGTTCATTAGCGATTCCGTAAGAACTTCAAATATCTTTCCGCTTGCTCTATCTACTCACCGTGAACAGGATTTGAACCATAGTGACTTGGAATGGTCGCTAATTAATGCTAACATGTTAGCATGCTGCTAAGCTTGAAAGCAAGATAAAGTTACAAAAAGAAAGTTTGATTTAATAAAAGAGCAGTTCGGTCTACATTAAAACCATTTTGAACAAGATAATCCACTTGGACCCGTTTGTGGTTTGTTGTCGTAATTTTTTGTTAATATTTCAGAAATGACTGTTTCAAACCCACAAATATCAAGTTTTTTTGCGTCTTTGCCAGATTGAAAATAAGAAATGTTGGGTTCATTTTTATTTTTTACTCAGAAAAACTTGTACTAAGTTCTAACAACTTGTTCTGAGCTTTTTATTTGTCAGTGTTGTTTGCATTTGAATAGCGCAGAAAAAAATGAAGCATAGATTGCCTTTATTGTCGCTAAATACATGTACAATCTGGATTTTATGAATATACAGTGAGATGAGAGCTCAACACTGTTCAGTGCAGACATGAATTAATAAGAAATATAAATAAAGACATTGTACAGGGAGAAGAGATAAAGAAGGTGGAAGATTTTAAGTATCTAGGATCAACAGTCCAGAGCAATGGAGAGTGTTGAAAAGAGGTGAAGAAGCGTGTGCAGGCAGGCTGGAATGGGTGGAGGAAAGTATGAAGTGTGATGTGTGATAGAAGAGTTTCAGATAAAATGAAAGGAAAAGTGTAGTAAACCATGGTGAGAGCGGCCATGCTGATTGGTCTAGAGACAGTGTCACTGAGGAAAAGACAGGAAACAGAGATGGAGGTAGCAGAGATGAAGATGCTGAGGATCTCTCTGGGAGTGACCAGGATGGACAGGATCAGAAGAACAGCACATATTAGTGGTTTTAAAGTCAGAGAGGCCAGACTGAGATGGTTTGGACATGTGCAGAGAAGAGAGAGAGAGTACATCAGAAGAAGGATGCTGGGTTTAGAACCACCAGGAAAGAGGACTAGAGGAAGACCAAAGAGGAGGTTCATGGATACAGTGAAGGAAGACATGAAGATAGTTGGTGTGACCGAAGAGGATGCAGGAGATAGGGTTAGATGGAAGAAACTGACTTGATGTGGCGACCCCTGCAGGGAAATACCGAAAGAAGAAGAAGAAGACATTGCCCAATTTGTAAACAGGGTGTGTGTGTGTGTGAATGTGTATGGGTTATGGCTTTGGAGAAAAAACTGTTCTTAAGGCGGTTTGTAATTGATCTGGTGAGCCTGTAGCGCCTTCAAACAGTCTAGAGCCGGGATGGGAGTTGTCTTTTGGAATTTTTCCAGCTCTGCTTAGACAGCGGGAGGAGTAGATGTCCGACAGGGAGCGGAGAGGGAAGCCGATGGTCCTCGGAGCTGTTTGGACCACCCTCTGGAGTCTCTCGCTATCCGCCATAGTGCAGCTGGCATACCACACTGTAATGCAGTACGTCAGAAGGCTTTCAATGGACGCACAGTAGAAGGTTATCAGGAGGCGGGGGTCCAGATTGAGCTTTCTGAGGACTCGCAGAAAGTGGAGTCTCTGCTGGGCCTTCTTAGTAACCTCCTTAAGGTTTTCTGTCCAGACGTCAAAAGATGTCGAGCTTCTTAAAGTAGCTCAATGTAGCTTCTTCACTTCTGCATTTATTTTTGTCTGTTTTTCTTCTTTTGAGCCAAATCAAACTAACTTGAGCACATGGTTATGATTTTCTGACAAATTGCTCCTAATTTACAGCCTTTGCTTCTTTTGTGTCTCTGAGTTAAAGTCAGGAGGAGTATCGTTTAGTTTTTTTTTTTGTCGGAATTCCAACGACACGACTTTAACTCATTTTCCGTTTTGTGTGAACCTGCCGAAATTCCTGAGCAGCTCAACTTTTAATGCATGCTCCTCAGATTGAAGAAGTAAATGTATTTAATGGTTTGAGGAGGATTTTTGAAACGTTAACGTGTGCGTTTGCATTCCAGTTTTGATTTAACACTTCAGGGAGTGACGGATGGATGCTACGATGAGACAGAACTGGTTCTGAACTCTTGGCATGATGAAGCACCAGATGTAAAGAGCCCCTAAAGGTGGAGGCGCGTTTAGCTTTCGCAAAACACTAGCAGAACTCGCCAAGAGAGGAATTCAGGGAGGTTTGAGTTTAGGCCAGAAATATGAGTGAAGTAATTCAGAAGAGGAGTGGGCTAGCAGAGGAGGGCAGGTGGTTCGACACCTGCTGGGTCTCCTTTAAACTTCTTCCCTCAGATGTGGTGAGTTGATTTTTATTCATTAGGAACAAACTCATCTGTAAAAATAAACCCTGATCAGTGAAGACTTAAACATTGTATGAGTAGTGAAACCCGACCCAGGAGCAAGAGGAGTTTACAGGACTCCCACCACACCAAGAAGCTGCACACTTTTACATTCCTAACTCAGCCGGTGAAGCAGGACTGCAATAAAAACTCAAAATAAACAAAAATGCAACAAAAAACCAAACAATAAACTCTTAAAATACAGCCTTCTTTTAGAATGCTCTACGGACAGCGAATTCCACCGTCTGTGGAGGAGGACTAAGCAGTCAGGGTGTCTGATGTGAATGCTATAATTCTCAAATTGCTAAAGAGTTCAATAAAACTGTCCATAGTTACTCAATACCAACTATAGATGAACTTATTGGACTTGTAGGATCATGCAAACAAAGGACTTTGAGGCCAAAAAGCTCAAAGTCACAAACCGTTCATCTTTAATACGGTTTGTGACTCAGGCCAGACGGTGGCACTGTGTTTGACGCTTGTGTCATGATTGTCAGAAGAGTAGTCTGTTCCCCCTCTGAGTTCCCCCCCCCCCCTTGTCTGTGTGTGTGTGGAGTTGGGCGGACCCTGCGGGGAGTTGCAACAAGTCACACCTGAAACTCATCTACTCATCTGCTGGTGCATATGGATCAGTTTTTGACACACTCTTCGCCAGTTTGTTTACCATGCTTGACCTGTTATCCAGTTTTTGGCTTCAGCTCCTACATCAGAACCTGCCTAGTTTCTCTGTTTTGTCTTCTTTATTTGGACTTTTCATCAATCTAATAAATCTGCTTTTGATTTCTTCATCTGAGCCTGTCTGTTGTGTCAAGGGTATATTTTTGGCCTTAGCTCCACACTATGACAGTGATCCCCTCGCCTGCTGCAGAGGGAGCCCTGGACCTTCCTCATCATCCTGATTAGGGACACCTGAGATTGATTTCTGACGCCACAAATCTGTGGACCCTGCTGCCTATTGAAAGGCAATCACTCCGGACTTCCATGTCGGGTCATCGTCATCCTTCCCAGCCGGGTCTTCCTCGCTGCCTGACCAAGTTTATCTTTGAACTCTATAATTTTGGACTTAAAGACATTCCTTGGTGATTAATCCTATGCTTTTGGCTTACAGCCTTGGCTGACTTCTTTTAATAAATCCTGTTTTTGTTCTGCATTTGGCTCCTCCTACTTCCACATCACAACAGCTCGGATGTGACTTATTCTTATTTTGAGTAGAAGAGACTAAAATACAGAAAATGGACTCATTTTTAACAAAGTTGTGCAGAAAAAAAGGTGTTGATTTTACACGTACACCAAAAATACGTCAGAGTGGGCATGTCGTTTAAGAAGAGGGGTCTACCTGTCTCTTTAAGGTTCACGCAAAGTGAAATTCTCTATCGATATGATGGATGAAAACAAACATTATTTTGTAATTAACACAGTAGATTGATACTTTGCCAAGCCTCACGACAGACTGGCCTTAAATTGGCTGGGATGGGCTCCAGCACCCCCGCAACCCGGAAAGGGATAGACGGATAAGAAGATGACTGACTTTGCCACGGCCTTCTTTCACCTCATGAAGAGATGTGAGTCGGTGGACAGAAGAATTTTATGAATAATATCAACCATTAATTGAGTGATCACTTTTTGGCAGGAAGTCATTTTCTGGTGTTGTGCCCAAAAGTGACTTCCCGCCAAAAAGTGATCGAGCTGCGGCCATGTTTTTAAGAAATTATTTTGTATGTAAAAAAGATTTTATGAATATTTGGACTGATCTTTCTTTAGGAGTTTGAAGACTTGGCCAAGCTTTTGACTGTAAGTAGGTGCACAAAGATCTTCAGGTGTGTAAAATCAGGCAAATGAGGGAAGGCCCCGGGTTCGCTCCGGTCGGGGGCGAGGGAACCATGACAAGTAAATTTAATTGTGAAATCTCACCTCAATGGGCTTTTCAATGAGGGACGAATATACAGTGGTGGATGAAGTACTCACTTTTTGTACTTAAGTAAAAGTACAGATATTTAGACAAAAAAAATTACTGAAGTAAAAGTATCAATAAAAAAATTCTACTTAAGTAAAAGTACAAAATTAGTTGGTGTAAATTGTACTTTTTAAGTAAAAAGTAACAGTATAAAATAAAATAAAAGGAAAGGGGACAAGTCAAGCTATCCCCTAGAATGGGTCGCCAAAATGGAGGAAAATGACACTTCTTTTTTAAAATGTTTTGGGGCGGACGCCAATAGTCACTATATATTGGCTTTGACAAAGCCCCACCCCCCCTTTGGAAAATTCTAGATCCGCCCCTGCTCTGTGTAATGATGGCTCAACTTTTTATTTAGAAGTAAACAACGAACAACGATCTTCTGACTCTTTTTAATTTGTACTAGATTTGATGTTTGGTTTTTGAATGAATGGAAAATGTTTCTCGATTCATTACTTCTTCTCCCGATCAACTGCTTCTTTTGATTTTTGCGATGCGGCTTCAAGATGCACTAAAAAAACCTGTGTATTTTTCAAATTCCTGAACAAAAATGTAACAAAAATGTAAAACACACTTTTAAAAAGTAGCGAAGTAAAAGTACAGATATTTACTCTAAAAATGTAGTGAAGTAAAAGTAAAAGTACCGGTCTTAAATTTTACTTTAGTAAAGTACAGATACACAATTTTTTTACTTAAGTACAGTAACGAAGTACATTTACTTCGTTACGTTCCACCACTGCGAATATAGCACGGTAAAAAATAAAAAAATAAATAATGCATTCGCCAAAGTGTTACGAAAGCACGGACACTCGAGAACAGCACGAGGTCTTAAAGCTGTCCCCACGTTCTGTGGGCAGAAACCAAAATTAATTTTCCCATACAAGATTTATTGTTTTATTTCCAGTCGGTTCGTTCATTTTCTACTTGTATAAAAAGTTATTTTTATTCTAAAAATGTCTAAGTTTTTCTCTGAATTCTAGCTTGAGTTAGAACAGTGGGGGCTTCTGTGTGGCTGTAACAGCATTTCATGCATACATGTGATTTCCTGTCCAACACAGTGGATCCATGTTCTCTGAACTGGGAGATAAGTGTGAAAAAGAAGCAACTATTTTCTAGAAACATCACATTTCATACACCAGTTATTCATCATGCTACCGTTTCAATGACCTGTCTGGTTGATCCTGCCGGCTCAGACGTGGTCCAGTGGTCTGTGTTTCTGATCAGGACCATTTAATCTCATCAACAGTCTTAGTCGGGCTGGCCAAGCTCCACATTAAACACAAAATCACTTAGAAACATATACAAAGAACATCTCAGCATGTACGAGATGTTTATTTGAGTGAGTGGGCATGAGTGGTGGAGGGGTACACACACACCCTGTCAGAGAGATGGATTAAGATGATGTTTTTAATTAATGGCTTCTCCGAACAGAACCCGAATCAGGAAGCAGGTGTTGGAGCAGAAACACCGGTTCCTTTTCATGACTCATTTATACTTCTGGTCGCCTCCATAATTCATCCAGAAATCATGGAGTTTGTGTTCACTTCAGGGATCGTATTCCGACTCATTTAACACCTGATTTAAATTAAAGACTGTTTATTCTGTTGGATTAACGTAATGTTGGCCAGGTGTGTTGTAGCATGTTGGAAACTGTCAGGAGATCGGCCATCTTGGATTGACATTAGGTGGTTCACATTAGAACAGGCATGGGCGAGCTACGGCTCATGGGCCACATGCGGTCCAATAAACGTTTTAATCCGGCCTGCCGTTCCGTTCCGTCATCTTTCGCTTTTTCCGGGGTCGGGTTGTTGAGGCAACAGCCTCAAACGGGCAGCCCAGGCCTCTCTCCCCCCGGCTGCATCCTCCAGCTCACCTGGAAGGATCCCAAGTCTTTCCTTGGCCAGCTGTGACACAGTCTCTCCAGCCGGTCCGGGGTCTGCCCCTTGGTCTCCTCCCGGTGAAACGTGCCCGAAACACCTCGCCTGCGAGGTGCTCGGGGGGCATCGTGACCAGATGCCCGAACCACCCCATCTGGCTCCTCTCGACCTGGAGGAGGAGCGGCTCGACACCGAGCTCCTCCCTGATGGCAGAGCTCCTCACCCGATCTCTGAGTGAGAGCCCAGCCACCCTGCGGAGGAAGCTCATTTCGGCCGCTTGTACCCCCAATCTCATTCTTTGGGTCACCACCCACAGCTGGTGACCATAGGTGAGGGTAGGAACGTATATCCTGGTTACCATGGTGAGGGTAGGAACGTAGATCCTGGTTACCATGGTGAGGGTAGGAACGTAGATCCTGGTTACCATGGTGAGGGTTGGACCGTAGATCGACTTGTAAATCAAGAACTTTACTTTTCGGCTCAGCTCTCTCTTTACCACGACGGACCGATGCAGCGTCCTAGTTATTGCTGACACCGCACCGATCCGCCTGTCGATCTCCCGCTCCATCCTTCCCCCACTCGTGAACAAGACCCCGAGATACTTAAACTCCTCTCCTTGGGGCACGACCCTGTCCTTGACCCGCAGGGGGCATTCCACCCTTTTCCGGGCGAGGACCCTGGTCTCGGATTTGGAGGCGCTAATTCCCATCCCGGCCGCTTCACACTCGGCAGCAAATCGATCCAGTGAGAGCTGGAGATCACGGTCCAATGAAGCCAACATGAAAAACTTAAATAAAAAGAAATATGTTGATGATTTATTTTCTCTACAATTCCGATGTTTCCTCACTAGATGGCGCACTCTAGATAATATTGGCTTTGATGATAAAGCAACAACACTGCTGCGTGTGTCACCATGATGCGTGCGCTGTCAAAAACAACTGCGTACACAGATATGGAAAGCCATCGGGGCCGATACACACACGTAAACAAGCGTGTTAGATGTTAAAACAAACAAAATGTTACATCAAGCTCTTAGATTTCAGACCTAGCGCCGCTAGATTTGAAATTTAACACTCTTGATGTAACATTTAGCGCTTGTTTAAAATCTAGCATCATTCTATTGGTCTAATCTAGCGGTTACCAAAGCATGCCAGTTCCGGCCCCATTGTCAAATGTTAGAACTCAATGTGGCCCACGAACCAAAAAAGTTTGCCCACCCCTGCGTTAGAATCACTGTTATTACTAACTTAACGTAGCAAGCCGTTTCCCTCAGCGTGCCACAGGAAGAGTTTGTTGTCTCCATAAAGTCTTCAATAGACTTCGATTGAGAAAATGGCAGCCATTATGGAGTTGCTATTGTTGTCCCAAAAATCATTTTGGTTCTATTACCATAGTTGCCGTCACATTCTCCATAGTCCTAATTTTTATGGCTCTGCCCACAGAACGTGGATGAGGCATTGAGGACTCGGGTCGTCCGTGCATCCACCTGTGCGTTTGTGCTTCTGTAACGTGTTTGGGAACATCGAACACGCCACAGAATTATTTAAATGGAACTGTCCGTAGATAGTACCAATTATATATCAACTTAGGGGATCCCCTCGACGTTGGCACATCCTTCTACCACTAATGGAAGGTGAACTGAAGTCCTTTGAACACGACTTTGAAAAATTTCGTAGCTCAAAAGCTTGCTTCCTTTTCCAAGATGGCTTCCATGCAAACGCAGACTGGACCAATGACTGCATACATCCGGTTACGTTGATCCAACACAGCGCTGTCTCCATCTTTGGCTTCTTTTTAATGTAGCTGAGCATTATCAGTGACATCACACTCACCAGGTCCACCTCTTTTATGGTCAATGGGTTTAACACGACCATGACGTTGACTCACAATCTGAAGGAAACAAGTCCTCTCACTGTGGAAGCATAAACAGTAAATCGTCAAAGGCGACCAATCAAAAGCAAACCAGAGTAAAGAGTAACATCTACAAAGACCATCTCCACAGAGAGACACACCTTTTCTTAAAAACTGGTACTTACTGTAGATGTATCTCAATGCTATTGAATTTAGTTCCATATCGATTGTCATTTTTCTTCTATAGATTTTGTAATTGAGCGACACTTTGAGTTTCGTGTAATTTTCAAGTTAAAAACCATTTTGTCAAATGAAGTCTCATAAGTGGAGAAGTTTACGTATCTCGGGGTCTTGTTCACGAGTGGGGGAAGGATGGAGCAGGAGATCGACAGGCGGATCGGTGCGGCATCAGCAATAACTAGGACGCTGCATCGGTCCGTCGTGGTAAAGAGAGTGCTGAGCCGAAAAGTAAAGCTCTCGATT
Source organism: Neostethus bicornis (assembly GCA_902685375.1). Taxonomy (NCBI): domain Eukaryota; kingdom Metazoa; phylum Chordata; class Actinopteri; order Atheriniformes; family Phallostethidae; genus Neostethus; species Neostethus bicornis. The sequence goes on along the minus strand of CACRXE010000066.1, from coordinate 790,993 downwards.
TACAAGTCGATCTACAGTACCTTCCTACCCTCTCCATGGTAACCAGGATCTACGTTCCTACCCTCACCATGGTAACCAGGATCTACGTTCCTACCCTCACCATGGTAACTAGGATCTACATTCCAACCATCACCTATGGTCACCAGCTGTGGGTGGTGACCGAAAGAATGAGATCGCAGGTACAAGCGGCCGAAATGAGCTTCCTCCGCAGGGTGGCTGGGTTCTCACTCAGAGATCGGGTGAGGAGCTCTGTCCTCCGGCAGGAGCTCGGTGTCGAGCCGCTCCTCCTCCAGGTCGAGATGAGCCAGATGGGGTGGTTCGGACATCTGGTCAGGATGCCCCCCGAGCGCCTCGCGGGCGAGGTGTTTTGGGCACATCTCACCGGGAGGAGACCAAGGGGCAGACCCCGGACCCGCTGGAGAGACCATGTCTCACAGCTGGCCAGGGAACGACTTGGGATCCTTTCAGGTGAGCTAGAGGATGCAGCCGGGGGGAGAGAGGCCTGGGCTGCCCGTTTGAGGCTGTTGCCCCCGCAACCCGACCCCGGAACAAGCGGAAGATGACGGAACGGAAGTCTCATAAAATAGACGTCATTTTATCAGTGAAGTTCATTGGGTGGTAGGAAGCGTTGGCTCAGTGGTAGAGTTTCTGTCTTTTGACCAGGAGAACCTGATTCGATTCCCACTGGACCCAAGATGTTTCAGGGGTTCAGGATAATGTCTCTAGAAACGTATCGTATTGTGAACCATGTATCAAGATAATGTCTGTGAATGAACAGCAGGCATCACAAACACTTTGTGTTCCCCTTTATGAAAACAGACTGGTCCTTGTTCCTGACGGACCTCACAGACAGAAAAAACTGGGCTAAAATATGTTTCGGTTTCTCTCAGATTCAAACCAGACCCTCGGATCAGCCCTTATCCTATTATCCTCAGACTTTAGGGAGAAAAATAAAAGCCTTAAAGCTCTGAGAGATGTTGTGAACTCTCTTAGAAGAAAGATGTTAGTAGTTTGGAGCTCTCAACAACCTTGTAGCAAAAAAAACAAACTAAAACTTTACAATTAATTTATTCAGGTTTGTGGGCGTGGCACAAAACAAAACCCAGACCATGATTAACCTAGCATTCAAATGGTATCCAAATACTGGACAAGAGAAATTAAAAATGACTCAAACATGTGTTCAACTTTATTTGTTTTGCCCCAAATCACAAAAAATTGGTCACAACGGGCTCCGAACTGCAGATTTAAAAAAGTACAAAAACAGGGAAAAAGAAGACTGTATAAAAAGCTGGCTAACAAATGCAAGCTAAAAAATTTTTGCACATTCCTGCTCTTAGACTCTCCTTCGCGGTGATGAAAACCCCTAAAAACCCATCAGTCGGGAAAAATGAGAAACCTCATGGGGATCCACACGAAAGAGAGATCCCTCCCCCAAGATGAGCATCCAATGTGTCTAAGACTATTGTTTAAAATGGTCTTAGTCTACTCTACAGTTTGATATCTGAAGAAGTCAATACCGTAGAAGTTCTTCATCCTGATGGAAACAGGAGGGTTAAGCAAGCACAGATGACTCCTAAACCTGGTGATACTCAGGACAAATATGATTGGATGGACTAATCCTTATGGAGTTGGGATGGTATATCAAGCGCGGGGCCTCCTCGGTCTGGCCATGCCCAGGACAGGAACGCAGAGATTCCACCAGGAATCTGAAACAGGGGAGGAAGAGAGAGGAGGTCAACATGTGAATCATACCTGACCAACTAGCGGTGGAAAAAACTAAATGAGGAGACATTAGAAAACAATGAATGAGATGAAAAGCCAAAGATCAGCCAAAGGCGATGTGGATACATCAAGAACCAAGACAGTCTGGTAGAGAATAGTAGATAGAATAAGAGGACAGAACCCCACTACACCATACTTTCACCTGCTTCTAGTATCTAGCAGCAGCTAAATGTCTCTGTTTCTATCTGGCGTGTTGATAAGCTTGTTCAAACAGGAATGCTTTAAGCCTCCCTTTAAATGTAGGAACACTGTCTGCCTCTCTCACTTGAGCCGGGAGATTTCATAAAACTAGAGCGTGGTGGCTAAAGGCTCTACCTCCAACTGTACTTTTAGAAATCCCAGGAACCCCTAACAGCCCTACATATCGTGAGCCAAAGATTCTGGTTGGTTGATAAGGTCCTATAAGCTCACAATGTCATACATAAATAAAACCTAAAAAACTTAAGGGATGTTTTTAAAGTTGGAATCACTTTCAAATAAAAAAGAAACCTCCAAAAACCGATTTAACATAATACTTTAACATAAGTCTTCAACATATTTCCCACATCATGAATTCCTCTGTCAGCTTCTGCACTTTACGAGAGAAAATTGTGCAATAAAAACATGGGAGCTCCACCTTGTTTTGTGTTTCCCTTCGGGTGTCCTCCACAAGCAGTGAAACTGCTTTGACCCGTGTCTCCTGTGACGGTAAAATCCCAGAGATTTACAGTCAGAGCGGTTTGGGAGGCTCCTGATTTTTGCAGGTGAGAGGTCAGGGACTGAGAAGCGGATGGTGCTCGACGTTTTGCCTGAGGATGGGGGGTGAAACGGAGGGTCGGTGCTAATTGGGGCACTGGGAACACAAACTACCCGAGCTGCATGATTGGGCTGTTTGTAATCTCATGTTTCTGGGCTTTGTGGGGATATGAAGGCTCGCCGTCACAGGTCAGCCGTGCAACGAGAGCTGGATAACATCACTCAGTATGAACTCACACCGCCATCTGAGTCTCACATGTCCCGTTTAGACACAGCGTCTGCCACGGCGATGTAGGGGAACGCTACTAACCCTCACCCTAGCCATGGGATTTCTATTAGCAGTGTCTTCATGCTGATAATCGCCAGTCGAGAAGCACAACGTTATGAAAACCGTTCTCTTGTTGTTCTGGGTTACCCGTAGAGTCACGCTAGCTGTGTTACTTATACCAAGAATAACTTAGCAGGTCATATCATGACGTCTTCTGGCATTTCTTTACAGGCGTATCAATTGATCAAATACATTACCTGAGTTCCGTTTCTAATAACAAAATTCAAATCGATACCGAAGTATCACCCTGAAAAATTGTGGTCTGATATTTTGTTGATACACTAGAGGTAGAAGCGATGGCGTTGCTTCTCTGCAGCTGAATGTTTCTACACTCTGTGTGCTGAAACCGGTCTGTCGGGGAATGTGGAGCATGCCTGTTGGATAGACAATCGGACGACTCTGTTGGCCAGTGGAGAACGTCCTGGGTGGTCTTCTTCCTTTGGATTGGCACCTTTACTTCTGCTCGGACATATTTTCACTGCTCCTCATACTGTATAAAAAGCAGACGCTCAGGTATTCCAACCGGGTTGTTTGCCGGTTGCCAAGACAAAGTTTTTCATTGGCTTAGCTTGTACGAGTCAGTCTGTGAGGCATTAGGCTAAAGCAACCATCCAGAAGTGAACTTAAGAGCTCTTGGCTTTATCCAGTTTAAGAGTCACGGTATTTGGCAGTGGGTTTGAAGTCAGAGACACTCCGGATTCAATATTTATCAAGACGAGTGATTGGAGTCCTCCCACCAGCTACCCCTGACAACCACAGAGATGTTCCCCTCATTAGCATAGAGTTACTACAGGCACGCCGGCCTTTCAGGTGGGAGGCCGATTGATGAGGGTGGATTAGCATGTGGAGAATCTATGGTTGGTTTGTAATTGGCACGCCATGCCGTCCTCAAGTGGTTTTAATTAGGGGTGAGGATTTGCTGGCTTGTGTTCAGACACTGGGTCGAGTAAAAAAACAAATCCAGACGCCTCTGAAAGCTGAGAAATCCCTTCACTTTAAAGGCTAACCCTACTTTCTGACTAAATAATCCCACATTGTTACTCCCTCATCATGTGAAAAGAAGAAGCCCCAATTCCATCAAATGAACCATAGCAATGAACTTTCAGAGCTCCTCCATGTCTCCTGCAGCTAAACTAGTCCAATCAGTTGGGACCAGCTCCTAAAAGCCTCCAGAACAACAGTTGCCTCACAGAAATGCCCCACATATTTTCCAGCACTCTGAATGTCCCATGTTCGACAAAACAGACCGTTTTTGTGTTGACATCCCAAACAAAAACCAGGGATCTGTTGTTTGTTGCCGGGGAATCACATTCATACTTGATTATTCGATCATGGAAGTCAGTCAGAGGACAGGGTTAGTCAGAGCCAGCTGGGCCACGAAGAGAAGCGAACAACCTCATTGTTGTTGTAGTTTTTTGTTCTTGTAACAAAAAGGAGGAAGAAGAACAAGTTGATGCCAATGTGTCCGCTGCCTACTGTATGTCCATATACCGTATTTTCACGACCAATCGGTGCGCCTAAAAGTCTGAAATTTTCTTCAAAATGAGCAGTGCGTCCTATCTGATTTGTGATTTGCAGACATATTAGAGAACCACAAAGTGAACGCGGTTGAGAACATGAGAACATTAAAGGGGGAAGTGTGGGTGTGGATTGTGTATAAAAGAACAGGTATGTGCTTTATGCAGGAACACTGAAAACGGAAAAGAGACACGCTTATGAAGCTCAGTTTAAACTGATGGCAGTCAGCTACGCCGAGGAACATGGGAATCGAGCTGCCGCGAGAAAATTTAAAATGAACGAGTCGATGATTTGTAAGTGGAGGAAGCTGGAAAACGAGCTGCTACAGGTGAAGAAGACACAGCTGAGTTTCCTCGGAAATAAGGCGAGGTGGCCAGAGTTGGAGGAAAGACTCCAGCAGCGATGAATGACCAGAGGAGACCACAGCTTCACAAAGTGTGGAAGGCAGCGCCGGGCGAGTTACGCCACAGTTTGCCAGTGGATTGTAAATGCTTGGGCTAACGTGTCTGCTGGCACTGTTGTCCGAGCTTTCGCAAAAGCAGGCATCATTTCCGAGGAGCTGCACGGAACAGAAAGTGACTCTGTGTGTCTGTTTGTGTGTGTTGTTGTAAGGCGGAAGTACGTAGTAGAGGATATGCGCCTTATGTGTGTGTTAAATACGGAGCACGCAAAATTTGGACTGCGCCTTTTAATACGGTGAGCCCTATGGTCGTGAAAATATGGTAATATAAATAGTCTGACCTCGTGGCATTGGGGATAATTCGCTCCACAGTGGGAGGGTACATTTTTTATTTAACCAATTGTTTCCTTTTTGGTCGGGACGTTGGTAATGCTCTCGAACAGTCAGTGTAGTCTGGAAAACAGACGGTAAAAACAAACCTTTTCTGAATAAACATTATAAACACTGTCTTTAAATTCTCAATCTCGTGAACCGTTGCCAGCATGGACCATGGTAGTAAAGCATGGTTGATCTTCTTTTTTCAGCTAGAGAACTACAAACATGGCGGACAGATGCTTCTATTCATGTTCCGCCGTAATCTTATTGCCAATTGGGTAGGATATTTTCAAATTGTCACAATCGTCTACAACAGTACCGAGTAACTTCGGATGCTTACGTTAATTTTTTTCCGTGGTTTGGGACAAATCCCGGTCACGAGCTTGACGGACCGACGGATTAACAGAGGCCTAATATCTCCTCCACATTTTGTTGGCACATGGTCAAAACGTTTAGTGTTGCTGCTGTTTGTGGACGTTAGCGTCAAAGAGTCAAACAAAACGCCTCAAGACTGCCCTTCGTCCCAATCTGAGTGACCAATGAACGGTTGAGATTCATGTGATCACCAGATTCAAGCGGTCAAATATGGAAGGTTTTTATTTCAATTTTGCGACATTGATTATAATGACCCTAATCTTTGGTCGTATGACGTTGAATGCCATGTGTACTTGGGATTGAGTAACTGTGGGTAATGTTACTGTGAGTGCTCAACGTCTCCTTTCCGTTCTGTTGGCGGTCGTATAAAAAGCAGAGTTCAGTCTTGCCTTGTGTTTCATCGTTGCTACTTAACAGGCTCTATATCGGACACATTTTCAGCATTTTTTCAGAGTATTCTCATTCTTTACATTTTTGTGGGATGCCAAACTTCAGGCCAGTTTTACTGTAATTAGTGCCCATGAGTGCTGGATTCCTGTGGAATGAATAAACAGTCACTGTAGCTGAAACTGGGTTACCTCCATCTAGGCTTTTAGATAACAACAGAAGCTATCTGAGAACAATAAATCATACACAGTGACACGTTTGTTCTGTGGGATTCTCAAATGCTTGTTTCATCCCTAAAGAGGAGGTATTGGGATTTTACAGGGTAATAAATTCTGTATTACAGTATTTGTGGATCAACATGGTTTCTTTTGTTAGCTCATACTTTTTACACAAAAAGCTTATGAATATGTTTATTCAGTCTTTCCGTTCTCCTCTCACTCTCTGGTTGGTCGTGGCCCCTGAGTGTGTGTGCTCGGACACAGTAGATAGACCACTACACAGTATGAAGCGCATTACGAAGAGGTTGATAGATACAGTCAAAGAGGGCATGAAGATAGTTGGTGTGACCGAAAAACATGCAGGAGATAGGGTTAGATGGAAGAAACTGACTTGCTCTGGCGCCCCCTGAAGGGAATTGCCGAAAGAAGGAGAATCATTTTTAAAATCTGAATAAATGCTGAGTTTGTAATTTCGCAAACCCGACTGAAATGATCCGGAATTGTCGAGGGGACAGACGGTGTATACATAATCGGAACAAAGCTGACTTTGGGACTGACCAGCGAACAATTTAACGTTCCCATAACGTTCTGGGAAGGTTTTTCAAAGGTTACCGGAACGTTCTTTGAAGGTTATTTTTTTGGCTCTCTGAAGGTTCAAACATGACTTTTTTGGTTTTCAGAATGTTCCTCTAATCTTAATTCTAACCATAACATTTGGACTTTGGTTCTCTCGACGTTCTGGGAAGGTTAGGTTCTAACAAAACCACCACCTAACGCTTAGGGAACGTTAGATTTTGGTTAGCAGTTTGTTGATGATGATGATAATGTTTGCAGATGACATTGTGATCTGTAGTGAGAGGAGGGAGGAAAAGCTGGAGAGGTGGAGGTTTGCACTAGAAAGAAGAGGAATGAAGATTAGTCAGAGTAAAACAGAGTACATGTGTGTGAATGAGAGGGATCCAAATGAAAAAGTGAGGTTACAGGGAGAAGAGATAAAGAAGGTGGAAGATTTTAAGTATCTAGGATCAACAGTCCAGAGCAATGGAGAGTGTGGAAAAGAGGTGAAGAAGCGTGTGCAGGCAGGCTGGAACGGGTGGAGGAAAGTATCAGGTGTGATGTGTGACAGAAGAGTTTCAGATAAAATGAAAGGGAAAGTGTAGAAAACCGTGGTGAGACCGGCCATGCTGATTGGTCTAGAGACAGTGGCACTGAGGAAAAGACAGGAAGCAGAAATGAAGATGCTGAGGATCTCTCTGGGACTGACCAGGATGGACAGGATCAGAGGAACAGCACATGTTAGAGGTTTTAAAGTCAGAGAGGCCAGACTGAGATGGTTTGGACATGTGCAGAGGAGAGAGAGAGAGTACATCAGAAGAAGGATGCTGGGTTTGGAACCACCAGGAAAGAGGACTAGAGGAAGACCAAAGAGGAGGTTCATGGATACAGTGAAGGAAGACATGAAGATAGTTGGTGTGACCGAAGAGGATGCAGGAGATAGGGTTAGATGAAAGACACATTCCCAGCCACTAAAAACAAAGCCCTCATCAAAGCAGACATTTTGGTTTTATTTATCCACTGATGTTTTTTTCAGCCTTTTGTTGATTGTTGACAGAAAAAATTCAAAGAGTGTCTTTTTCAATGTGTAAAAAACATTTTCTATCACTTAGAAATCCTTTTAATTTGGTGTTTTCTTTCTTTTGGGAATGACGGTCAGACTTTAACTCCGACTTGGTGTTTTTTTGGGTCATGTCCCTAGATGACTCATGTTTATCCCGTCACATGCTGTGTTCTTTTAAATCATATTTTTCACCACTTGTTTGTGAGAATTTTTATTTTGTTCCACGAATGCTGTCGATTCTACGTCCAAAACGGTCACTATTTAAAATTTCTCGTTTTACACTCTTAACATTGTTAAAAATGAGAAACCATGACGGTGTCGTTCTGAAGATTAGTCGTCATGCTCGGAATATTTCTGCTGCCGAGAAAACAGATGGTTTAATATTGAATGACCTCTGGACTTTCAGAGCCAAACAAAAAGCTTTTGTTTCTTCTGCTTGGTCACTTTAACACACTTTGTTCCAGAAAAAGAAAGTCTTAACTTTCCGCTTCGCTGTTACCGATCAGACTGAATCACAGGAGGAGAGATCTGCCGTCCAACCGCCAGCTCATCACGGGTCAGAGGTAGAACTCAGAAAACTGCTGTCAGGTCCACAGGGAGGTACGAGGCCGACCTGTTCACATCTATAATAGAAAAGCCTCTTCTGTCACGCTCTTTTTTAAGATTAACCTGGACAAGAGACACGCTTCGAAAGAAAGTTTCTCCACAACTTCATTTATTCTTAACCAATAGCGTTCTTTGTTCTTGTTTAAAACTAACAAATTTAACCAAAAATCGACGTCAGAGATGTGAATGTTTGATATATTGTCAAAAACATGTCTCGCAGTGAGAATTAGTCCCTCTATGATAACAAAACATGTCTTAAAAATATCTATTCAGTGCGCACAGCTGGGTGGTGACCAAAAGAATGAGATCGCGGATACAAGCGGCCAAAATGAGCTTCCTCCACAGGGTGGCTGGGCTCTCACTCAGAGATCGGGTGAAGAGCTCTGCCATCCTGGAGGAGCTCGATGTCAAGCCGCTCCTCGTCCAGGTCGAGAGGAGCCAGATGGGGTGGTTCGGGCATCTGGGCAGGATGCTCCCCGAGAGCCTCGCTGGTGAGGTGTTTCGGGCATGCCCCACCGGGAGGAGGCCAAGAGGCATACCTGGAACCTGCTGGAGAGACTATGTCCCACACCTGGCTGGGGAGTGACTCAGGATCGTTTTTTGGTGAGCTGGAGGATGCAGCTGGGGTGAGAGAAGCCTGGGCTTCCCGTCTGAGGCTGTTGCTGCCACGACCCCGCCCCAGATGAGTGGAAGACAACACAATGGAACAAATTTCCAATGGAATTTAAAAGTCAAACTCTGATCAGGCTGCATGGTACCCAATAGCAATAAAGTCCGGGATTTGAGTCCCAGGGTTGAGTCGAGGCTTGAAACATAGTCCTTGTGGAGTCTGTGTGGAGTTTGCTTGTTCTCCCCGTGTATGTGTGGCTTTTCTTTAATTTCCTCCCACTCTCCAAAAACATACATGTTAGGTTGATTGGCCGCTTTGAAATTGTCCCTAGTGGACGTGCCAAGTCTCCCGCATTGGGCGGGAGACACCCGCAATTAGGACCTATCTCCCGCTCACCCACCAAGGCTAATAAAACTCCCACATGATGAACACTCTAGTGCATTCCATGAACATATTAGGTATAATTAGGCTAAGCACATGGCATCTCCTGCTGCAGCTGTTCATATGAAAGCTGCTAGTAGCGATCTGCATGGTCTATTGCCAGTATTGTTTTTGGTGAACGTATGGAAGAAGTCGGACATCCTGAGACTTTGGTCATGTGCCAGCTTATGTGTGTGAGCCGCAAAACAAAGCGTGACCAAGCAGTACAGGGGTGTATTCCTGGTTGTAATTCCTCTTCATACTGATACATAACACTAGGTGGTAACACACGGAAGACGCACAATTTACCAGCTGATTTTTCACGTTTTGAACAGTTTGTTTTACCCCAACTGTCATGGCGGGTGTTGATTATTGGCCGATGTGACATCATACTGTGTCATAGCTCCTCCTCCTTTTGGCCCCGCCTCCTCAAATCTCCCTCTTTGTGAAACCAAACACTTGGCATCTCTACCCTTATCACCCGTTAATGATCAGTTAATGTTATGAACACATCGGACTGAAAATGAAGGATTTCAGGCTGTTTTGATGAATAAACACGTATCATGAACTTTGCTCGTTATCGTCCTGGCTAATTATCGCTCATCAGTGCTGAAGAGATGGTTAGAATACCACAAAATTAAACATGTCGACACTAGGTGGAGTCAGCTCGGCCATCCAGACGACTTACTTGTGAGATTGTGAGCGACCAACTGATTTGTCCGAAGCTAGCCAATCAATTTGGTCGTAACATGGTCAGAATCATGAGTGTGTTTAAACGAACACGTTTATCTGTAAACATTACCTTATTCTTTAAAACCAGAAGAATTTAAAAGTAAAAAACAGAGGAAACATTAGCAGCATTAAGAAAGAAGTTTTAGAGTTCCGCAACAGGAAGTTTTTTGAAAAGATGACATAATCAAAGGAAAACTTTGTGAATCATTTGTTTTGCACAGCAGCTGGTTTAGAGGCTATAAATCCTTCGGATTGCTTTTCAAATTAAAAAAAAAATGTTCAAAACAATTACCGTCACTGCAGGAGAAATTTGGCATGTATTTGATTTGTTTGAGGAAAAGGATTTTGTCTATTTACAGGCAAGATATTTTTTTGAATTTCTTCCTCATGAACCAAAAATCATGTATCACGTACCAAAGATCGTAATTCCCATTCCTACCGTCACTTTTGAGGACTGAAAGAACGAGATCAGGGAAACAAGCGGCTGAAATGAGCTCCCTCTACAGAGTGGCTAGGCTCTTACTTAGAGATAGAGGGAGGAGCTCTGCGATTTGGGAGGAGCTCGGAATAGAACCGTTGCTCCTCCAGGTCAAGAGAAGACAGATGGAGTTGTTCGGGCATCTGGTTATGATGCCTCCCGAGCGCCTCACTCGTGAGGTATTTCGGACACGTCCCACCGGGAAGAGACCAACAGGAAGACCTTGGACTTGCTGGAGAGACTATGTCCCGTCTGAGGTGGTTGCTATAGTGATCCGGCCCTGGATAAGTGGGAAATGACGGACGGAACAAATCGGATCAATATCGCAATGTCAAACTCAAGAAGGTGAAAGATTTTAAGTATCGAGGATCAACAGTCCAGAGCAAAGGATAGTGTGGAAAAGAGGTGAAGAGGCGTGTGCAGGCAGGGTTGAACGGGTGGAGGAAAGTATCAGGTGTGATGTGTGACAGAAGAGTTTCAGATAAAATGAAAGAAAAAGTGTACAAAACCGTGATGAGAGCGGCCATGCTGATTGGTCTAGAGACAGTGTGGTGAGAGCGGCCATGCTGATTGGTCTAGAGACAGTGTGGTGAGAGCGGCCGTGCTGATTGGTCTAGAGACAGTGTGGTGAGAGCGGCCGTGCTGATTGGTCTAGTGACAGTGTGGTGAGAGCGGCCATGCTGATTGGTCTAGAGACAGTGTGGTGAGAGCGGCCATGCTGATTGGTCTAGAGACAGTGTGGTGAGAGTGGCCATGCTGATTGGTCTAGAGACAGTGTGGTGAGAGCGGCCATGCTGATTGGTCTAGAGACAGTGTGGTGAGAGCGGCCATGCTGATTGGTCTAGAGACAGTGTGGTGAGAGCGGCCGTGCTGATTGGTCTAGAGACAGTGTGGTGAGAGCGGCCGTGCTGATTGGTCTAGTGACAGTGTGGTGAGAGCGGCCATGCTGATTGGTCTAGAGACAGTGTGGTGAGAGTGGCCATGCTGATTGGTCTAGAGACAGTGGCACTGAGGAAAAGACAGGAAACAGAGATGGAGGTAGCAGAGATGAAGATGCTGAGGATCTCTTTGGGAGTGACCAGGATGGACAGGATCAGAGGAACAGCACATGTTACAGGTTTTAAAGTCAGAGAGGTCAGACTGAAATGGTTTGGACATGTACAGAGGAGAGAGAGAGAGTACATCAGAAGAAGGATGCTGGGTTTGGAACCACCAGGAAAGAGGACTAGAGGAAGACCAAAGAGGAGCTTGATGGATACAGTGAAGGAAGACATGAAGATAGTTGGTGTGACTGAAGAAGATGCAGCAGATAGGGTTAGATGGAAGAAACTGACTTGCTGTGGCGCCCCCTAGAGGGAAATGCAGAAATAAGAAAAACTCAAAAACAAGTTACAGCCCAAACTCTTCGTACATTTAACTGAACATGTTGCGACACCAGTGGAAGTGCTGTTTCTGTTTATTTCTCGTTTTTTTAATTTAATCGAGTAAATTATCAGAAATAATTGGGAAAATGTTTCACCGAATGTTTTCCTCAAACATCTTTTTCCTCAATAATGATATTTTACTTTCAGTGTTGACAGTCTTTTGTTTTGAGGAGCTACGTTATCTCAGCTCAATGGAATGCATATAAACACGTTTAACAAACGACATGTGATCCAACACGTTTTTTTTCTGTCCGATGGACTAAAAAAAAACCAAAATAGTCAAACACCAGCTTTTGTTTTCTGCTTTGATAAAAATCACTGACGTCAGACCTCGAAAGCTGAAAATTGGCGCTGTCGAATGCAATCAGAAGTCAGAAGAGTTACGATGAAAATGTTGGACCTACACCTGAAAAGATTAGCCCACCTCATGCTCCGGTTACGCATTCTGTAAACACTTTGTCTCATTAAGCGTTCTGAAAGTTTCACAGGAGCAGGTGCACCATCTGGCATGTTAAAGTTGAAATGCAGTCCAGCAGCAGGGCAGGCGTGACTCATAACACAATCCAACAGCATGTGGACTCCAGAGGGTTTCGGTTTATGTCGAAGGGAGCGTGGAGGATGGTGTAACACTCCTGTTGAGTTCTATCTAACACCAGACTTAGCTGGACCTCCATCCTCACAGGAGAAAATCAAAGTCCTCTGGTTCCCCCCACTGAGGAAACAATTCAAAGTTCACGGTAACACTAAGCACTAGTTTGACCCAAAAAAACTCTTTCTTTCCAAAAGGGAAAAAATTTACAAAGGCTGAGCAAGTGAAGATTATTTTGGAAGTAGAAAATACAGGTCGTCTTTTGTGTCATGGACCACCTTGAAAATGAGACGCTACATCTCAGAGGACACTAATAAATCAATTAGTGGAGGAGTTTAAGTATCTCGGGGTCTTGTTCATGAGTGGGGGAAGGATGGAGTAGGAGATCGACTGGTAGATCAGTGCGGCGTCAGCAATAACTAGGACGCTGCATCGGTTCATCGTGGTAAAGAGAGAGCCGAGCTGAAAAGTAAAGCTCTCGATTTACAAGTCAATCTGTTTCTACCGTCACCATGGTAACCAGGATTACGTTCATACCCTCACCATAGTAACCAGGATCTATGCTCCTACCCTCACCATGGTAACCAGGATCTACGTTCCTACCCTCACCATGGTAACCAGAATCTACGTTCCTACCCTCACCATGGTAACCAGGATCTATGTTCCTACCCTCACCATGGTAACCAGGATCTATGTTCCTACCCTCACCATGGTAACCAGGATCTATGTTACTACCCTCACCGTGGTAACCAGGATCTATGTTCCTACCCTCACCGTGGTAACCAGGATCTACGTTCCTACCCTCACCATGGTAACCAGGATCTACATTCCTACCCTCACCTACCCTCACCATGGTAACCAGGATCTACGTTCCTACCCTCACCATGGTAACCAGCTGTGGGTGGTGACCGAAATAATGAGATCGTGGATACAAGCGGTCGAAATGATGTTCCTCCATAGGGTGACAGGGCCCTCAGAGATTGGGTGAGGAGTTCTGCCATCCGGGAGGAGCTCGGTGTCGAGCCGCTCCTCCTCCAGGTTGAGAGGAGCCAGATGGGGTGGTTCAGGCATCTGGTCAGGATTCCCCCCGAGCGCCTCGCTGATGAGGTGTTTTGGGGTTGTCCCACTGAGAGGAGACCAAGAGGCAGACCCTGGACCCGCTGGAGAGACTATGTCTCACAGATGTCCGAGGAACGGCTTGGGATTCTTCCGAGTGAGCTGGAGGATGCAGCTGGGAAGAGAGAAGCCCGGGCTTCCCGTCTGAGGCTGTTGTCTCCGCAACCCGGCCCCGAATGAGCGGACGACGACAGAACAGAACGGAAACAATCAATAAATAAATAAACATTCCTTTGTGTATGACTTGAATTATGTGACTCGGGTAACTTATCTTCTCCAATCAGATTCTGTTTGGTTACGAAAGCCGCCACTACCAGAAAAAAACAACCTCATTTGGATTAGATTTGACCCTCATCCGGAAGTTTTACTGACGTCTATTAGATGACTTAAATATGTGTCCGGTGTCACGTTCTGGACCTTGAGGAGATCAAAATTTGACATCCGGGAATTTTGTTAAAAATTACCTGGACCTTCCTCATCACCTTGATTAGGGACACCTGAGATTGATTTCTGATGCCACACACCTGTGGACTCTGCTGCCTATTTAAGGGCAATCACCCCAGACTTCCACGTCGGGTTATCGTCATCTTCACCATCTTTCCTGACGATGAGTTACATCCTGGAACTCTGTTATATTATCTGAACGTTTTGATCCTGAGTTAATCTTGTTCCCTTTGCCTTACACCCTTACCTGACTTCTGTTAATAAATCCTATTTGTCCTATATTTGGGTCCTCCTTCTTTCACAACACAACACACTCATTCACTCACGTCCATACCTGATGGTGGAAGCTGATATGCAAGCTGGAAACCACCATCAGGAGACATTGGGGGTTTATGTCTTGCTTGGGCCACCTCAACATCGATCCCGCAATCCTCCCATTAAAGTATGCTCGCTCTTCCCACTGCGCCATCCTTCAAACCACTTGAGCAATCACACTTTAGCCAGTATTTGTTGCCAGGTAAGCTGAAAATGATCTTAGCCACTGTGAACACTGTCGTAACCCATTCTGCAATGACTATATTCAGTTTAGTAATAGTTTTTTGGGGGCTGATCGATACAAATGCACCATTAAAGAAGGTCTTGACACTGCTTTGTTTCATTCCCAAAATGTGTTTGTCTTTTTAAGTCACAGTTTGATCCAAAAACGTCAGTTTGAATTTTTCGTTTTATAGATCAAAGCAAAAATTGGCCGGCCATGGTGTTTATTTTTATTGGTTGTCAGAAAAGGTTGAAGGGTGTATTCCCTCTGCACCGGTGATGTAATGTCTTCTGCTTTTCCAGGTCAAAATGCCTTTGGCTCATCTTCATCCCCAAATCTACCCTGATTTCACCCTGAAGAAAAAGTGACAGAATATTTTTGGGTTTTTACTTAAAAGGAATTCACATTTAGTTTGGATTTTGATTAATTTGTGCACGTTCTTTAAACAAATGCAGATGCCCTTCTTCTGAGCAGCGACGCTCAAAAAGCACTCTCCGCTTTCTTCAAGATGTGAAGCAATTTATCTGCCTTCAGCTGTATGGGAGAGAGAGGAATCGTGGGAAACTTGGCCGTCCCTGAAGTAGTTAACTTGCCTTTATGGAAAGTTAAACACTTCATGCTTTACATGAGGAATGAACCAAAGAAATCTGGCCGTGATGAGAGTGAGACCACTTTCCATCGAGATAAAAGCTTCTAAAGCATGCGCCTCACTATAATGAAAATGTGACTTTAGCCTGAAGGACCGGAGCAAACAGCAGGACAACATGGTTGTTGATTAGAGGAGAGGACACAAAGAGAGCTCAGAGGGTCAATACGGGGGAAGGAAGTGGAGGGAGTAAACCTACACCGCCTCCCTCTGTAACCTCCATACCCCGCTCTCATGTAGATTAGAAAAGTGATAAATATGCATGAGTTTGGCTTCGACAGTAAAATTCTTTGATGGTATTTGTAAAAATCTTCGTCTTTCTCGTGAAAATAACTGTCTAAGAGTGTGTGAAGTCGATGAATAGAAACGCCTTTACGTGGAGATTTTAGAAGTTTATTCAAACACTGTAACAGGTGGAGGAAAAGCTGGAGAGGTGGAGGTTTGAAGATTAGTCAGAGTAAAACAGAGTACATGTCTGTGAATGAGAGGGATCCAAATGGAAATGTGAGGTTACAGGGAGAAGAAATAAAGAAGGTGGAAGATTTTAAGTATCTAGGATCAACAGTCCAGAGCAATGGAGAGTGTGGAAAAGAGGTGAAGAAGCGTGTGCAGGCAGGCTGGAACGGGTGGAGGAAAGTATCAGGTGTGATGTGTGAAAGAAGAGTTTCAGATAAAATGAAAGAGAAAGTGTCCAAAACTGTGGTGAGAGCGGCCATGCTGATTGGTCTAGAGACAGTGTGGTGAGAGCGGCCATGCTGATTGGTCTAGAGACAGTGTGGTGAGAGCGGCCATGCTGATTGATCTAGAGACAGTGTGGTGAGAGCGACCATGCTGATTGATCTAGAGACAGTGTGGTGAGAGCGGCCATGCTGATTGGTCTAGAGACAGTGTGGTGAGAGCGGCCATGCTGATTGGTCTAGAGACAGTGTGGTGAGAGCGGCCATGCTGATTGATCTAGAGACAGTGTGGTGAGAGCGGCCATGCTGATTGGTCTAGAGACAGTGTGGTGAGAGCGGCCATGCTGATTGGTCTAGAGACAGTGTGGTGAGAGCGGCCATGCTGATTGATCTAGAGACAGTGTGGTGAGAGCGGCCATGCTGATTGGTCTAGAGACAGTGTGGTGAGAGCGGCCATGCTGATTGATCTAGAGACAGTGTGGTGAGAGCGGCCATGCTGATTGGTCTAGAGACAGTGTGGTGAGAGCGGCCATGCTGATTGGTCTAGAGACAGTAGCACTGAAGAAAAGACAGGAAACAGAGATGTTTGTAGCAGAGATGAAGATGCTGAGGATCTCTCTGGGAGTGACCAGGATGGACAGGATCAGAGGAACAGCACATGTTAGAGGTTTTAAAGTCAGAGAGACCAGACTGAGATGGTTTGGACATGTGCAGAGGAGAGAGAGAGAGTACATCAGAAGAAGGATGCTGGATTTGGAACCACCAGGAAAGAGGACTAGAGGAAGACCAAAGAGGAGGTTCATGGATACAGTGAAGGAAGACATGAAGATAGTTGGTGTGACCAAAGAGGATGCAGCAGATAGGGTTAGATGGAAGAAACTGACTTGATGTGGCGCCCCCTGAAGGGAAATGCCGAAAGGAGAAGAAGAATTCAAACACAGTATCCCACTTGAAGACAATGGTCACGGTTTAAGGAAGTAAAGAAATGAATGAAAGTAAAAATTGTGCCAATAGTCCGTTTGAAAGATACATACTCTAAGAAATCCTTGGTCAGATTGACCAAGAAATGTAGTGAAAAAACTTTTGTAACCAGAGTCCGAAAAGTTGAAAAAGTCTAAGGTTAGCCAAAGTACTAAAGTTAGCGGGTTTTTTTTAGCTAAACGTTTTCAACCAATTTACCGTTTCAAAAAGCCAAATGATGCAGATAAACAAATGAACAGAACCCACAGC
Source organism: Neostethus bicornis (assembly GCA_902685375.1). Taxonomy (NCBI): domain Eukaryota; kingdom Metazoa; phylum Chordata; class Actinopteri; order Atheriniformes; family Phallostethidae; genus Neostethus; species Neostethus bicornis. The sequence goes on along the minus strand of CACRXE010000066.1, from coordinate 773,747 downwards.
AACTTGCAAATCCTAGGGTTTCCATAGAGACAAAAGTTCCACTGTCCTCGGCTCCGCCTCTTAAAGTACCAGCGTTTGTCAAGACTTTAGACTCTAAACATAACATTTAAAACACCCATGGACTCAAACGATGACCCAGATAACCCCCAAAATGTTATCACCTCCTCATCTTCCCGTCCACATGTTGCCGAGTATTTTTGAAAACGCATATCTGCTGTCCTCCGTTTTAGGAAAATGCTCGCGTCCACACAGAGCCGTTTAAATACGCTTCTGAGTGCATTATGAGCATGCCAGACCAGTAGTGGGCAGTATTGATGTAAACGTAAATTCTGAGCTGTCCAATCAGAGCACCTCTGTCATCGTTTCCGCAAAACCTGAAACATGGCGCCAGGCATCTTGTTTATGTGGACCGACAAGGAGGTGGAATTGTTTTTAAAAGTCGTTATCGATTATAAAGTTAATAAAACACTGGAAAATATAGACGATCCAAACAAGAACGCACACAAATGATGTATGTGCATTACTTGTCGGAGGTAGTGACGCATAAAAACGCAAATCTCCGTTTTTACACGTCCACATGCAAACGCAAAACCTGAGTTTTCCAAAATCTCCACTTTGGCCGAAATATTCTAAAACACCGGTCTTGAGTGAAAAAAAACCCTCTGTTTTTGCGTGGACGCCAAAACGAATCAAAATATACAGTGGTGGTCAAAAGTTTACATACACTTGTAAAGAACATAATGTCATAGCTGTCTTGAGTTTCCAGTTATTTCAACAACTCTGATTTTTCTCTGATATAGTGATTGGAACAGATCCTTCTTTGTCACAAAAAACATTCATGAAGTTTGATTCTTTTATGACTTTATTATGGGTAAACTGAAAATGTGACGAAATCAGCTGGGTCAAAAATATACATACAGCAACATGAATGAGCAATTTTGGAGACTTAGAAAGTTGTGTCAATGACATGAGCATCATAGCATGACCTCTTAACTTCTTGTGAGTGATTATGAGTGACTACAGCTGGTGACTTCTCTGAGGCCATTTAAAAAGGGCTCATTGGATAAAAACACCCACAAACGCTACAATGGGAAAGTCAAAGGAGCTCAGCACAGATTTGAAAAAGAGAATGATTGATTTGAACAAGTCAGGAAAGTCACTTGGAGCCATTTCAAAGCAGCTGCAGGTTCCAAGAGCAACAGTGCAAACAATTGTTTGTAAGTATAAAGTGCATGGCACTGTTTTGTCACTGCCACGATCAGGAAGAAAACGCAAGCTGTCACCTGCTGCTGAGAGAAAACTGGTCAGGAGGGTGAAGAGTCAACCCAGGAGCACCAAAAAGCAGATCTGCCAAGAATTAGAAGCTGCTGGAACACAGGTGTCAGTGTCCACAGTCAAGCGTGTTTTGCATCGCCATGAACTGAGAGGTTGCCGTGCAAGAAGGAAGCCCTTGCTCCAAAAGCGGCACCTTAAGGCTCGACTAAAGTTTGCTGCTGATCACATGGACAAAGATAAGACCTTCTGGAGGAACGTTCTGTGGTCAGATGAAACAAAAATTGAGCTGTTTGGCCACAATGCCCAGCAATATGTTTGGAGGAGAAAATGTGAGGCCTTTAACCACAAGAACACCATGCCTACCATCAAGCACGGTGGGCCTGTTTTGCTGCCAATGGAACTGGTGCTTTACAGAGAGTCAATGGGACAATAAAGAAGGAGGATTACCTTCAAATTCTTCAAGAAAACCTAAAGTCATCAGCCCAAAGGTTGGGTCTTGGGCGCAGTTGGGTGTTCCAACAGGACAATGACCCCAAACACACATCAAAAGTGGTAATGGAATGGCTAAATCAGGCTAGAATTAAGGTTTTAGAATGGCCTTCCCAAAGTCCTGACTTAAATCCCATTGGGAACATGTGGATAATGCTGAAGAAACAAGTCCATGTCAGAAAGCCAACAAATTTAACTGAACTGCACCAATTTCTTTCAAGAGGAGTGGTCAAAGATTCAACCAGAAACTTGCCAGAAGCTTGTGGATGGCTACCAAAAGCGCCTAATTGAAGTAAAAATGGCCAAAGGACATGTAACCAAATATTAGCATTGCTGTATGTATATTTTTGACCCAGCTGATTTCGTCACATTTTCAGTTTACCCATAATAAAGTCATAAAAGAATCAAACTTCATGAATGTTTTTTGTGACAAAGAAGGATTTGTTCCAAACACTATATCAGAGAAAAATCAGAGTTGTTGAAATAACTGGAAACTCAAGACAGCCATGACATTATGTTCTTTACAAGTGTATGTAAACTTTTGACCACCACTGTATGTTTTCAAAAATAACCTGCTACGTGTGGACGGGGCATAAATCCAAATGAAAATCCACCCAGAACTTTTTGAGTTATCTTGTTCAAACACACACTTTGTACACAAAACCTCACCGGCGGAGGTAATGATAGGATACAAACAAAAACTAACATGATGCCGAAAGTAGAAACATGTAATAAAAACTTGTTTATGTTCTATATGAACAATAAAAACTGTACGAATTGTGTGTAAAACTGGTTGTAACCTATAGAATGAAAGATTAAAGAGTTTGATGGAGGACGGCAAATATTACTTCCTATACCGTTCCTTTGAGCAGCGGGGTTGCAGGAGTCTGTTACTGAATCTGCTCTTCAGGTTGTATACAGATTCATGGAGGGCGTCAGAGGGGTTCAACAGAATCATTCTGTCCTTTACCACCTCCTCCACGTAGGCAAAGAACAGGACCCTTGATTATTATTTGGTGATTACTAATTGTTAGTGTCTATTCTGCTAAATTTGGTTATTATTTAACTTTTACACTACTTGGATTGGTTGATTATTGATGAGTAGATATTTGGATAGAAAGTGTCATGCCACTAGAGAGAGCCCTGGAACCTTACCTCAACACCCTGATTGAGACACCTAAGGGTGATTATTCTGATTCCACACATCTGTCGACCCTGATGCCTATTTAAGGGCAATCACTCCGAACATTCTGGTCGGGTCATACCATCCCTTCCAGCCAGGGCTCCTGGATGCTTGACCAAGAAACACATTCTGCACAAAAACCTCTTCCCATGCCACTAAAACTTCATGTTTTCCTTCGACAGCAATACTGGACTCATACTCAAATAAACCATGTTTTCTGTCCTGCAATTGGGTCCTCCTCCTTCCACCTACACACCCCTTCATGACAGAATGAAGCACCCAAACTCTTTGTCTTTCTTTTATATTTTATTCATCTCCCGTTTTGACTTGGTCTAGAACTCGGTTGATACCGATCTGTGAACTTAGACTATCTTGTTGCTGTTGTCAGAACGACAGTCGTGTGCACACCGACATTTTTGTTCCTCTACAGAGGTGAAGAAGAGTCCAAACAGAAGCTACAGGGTTGTTCTTTTATTCCAGCCGGTCTGTTTAATAATGCACTCCTAACCCTTTAAAGTTCTCTCCATGTTTTTTTTTTGTTTTTCTCAGACCTGCAGACCTCTGAGTCCTTCGAACACTACAACATATCAGACAAGCCGATGGACTATCGGATCCTGCACATGGATGAGGACCAGGACAGAATGTATGTGGGCTGTAAGGACCACGTTCTCTCCATGGACATCAACAACATCGGACACGGCACACTGAAGGTCAGAAAAAAGTCACCTCCACGTCAGCTTATTTCATTCTAATTTATGCAAAGTGAAAGTGAGCATCCACTTAGTAAGAGTTAGGCAGTTTGAGGGGTCTCCTTTCCACCGTCAGAGAAGATTTTTGGATGAACAGATGGCAGAGAGCTCCTCTACATCAATCTTTATAAGTCATACAAATTTGCACCTTAAAAATTCTCTTTGGGTAATACAGGATGGCTTAGTGAGAAAATTAAAGCCGTGTCTGACAGTAACAGAATTATTACATACATAAAATAGCCTGTTTCTAGCGTTCAATCTTTGAACAAGTTTGGAAAAGTGACTTGTTACAAAAGTGGGGTTACCGGGAGAAGATATAAAGAAGGTGGAAGATTGTAAGTACCTAGGATCAACAGTCCAGACCAATGGAGAGTGTGGAAAAGAGGTGAAGAAGTGTGTGCAGGCAGGCTGGAACTGGTGGAGAAAAGTACCAGGTGTGATGTGTGATAGAAGAGTTTCAGATAAATTGAAAGGGAAAGTGTAGAAAACCGTGGTGAGAGCGGCCATGCTGATTGGTCTAGAGACAGTGTGGTGAGAGCGGCCATGCTGATTGGTCTAGAGACAGTGTGGTGAGAGCGGCCATGCTGATTGGTCTAGAGACAGTGTCACTGAGGAAAAGACAGGAAACAGAGATGGAGATAGCAGAGATGAAGATGCTGAGGATCTCTCTAGGAGTGACCAGGATGGACAGGATCAGAGGAACAGCACATGTTAGAGGTTTTAAAGTCAGAGAGACCAGACTGAGATGGTTTGGACATGTGCAGAGGAGAGAGAGAGAGTACATCAGAAGAAGGATGCTGGATTTGGAACCACCAGGAAAGAGGACAAGAGGAAGACCAAAGAGGAGGTTCATGGATACAGTGAAGGAAGACATGAAGATAGTGGGTGTGACTGAAGAAGATGCAGCAGATAGGGTTAGATGGAAGAAACTGACTTGATGTGGCGCCCCCTGAAGGGAAATGCTGAAAGAGGAAGAAAACTCTTTGAACAAGTAGTACAAAAAGTGATCCAAATACAAATTTGTTACTCAGCTGATACCACACCTCTAATAAGTACGCATGTATCTCTATCTGTGTCTTCGATGCTACACGTTCGGTGCAGGACTGTGCACGGATAATATTACGTAATTTGTGTGTGAATACAATCCACCAGTTACACAGAGTGCTTGACTTATGGGCACCTAATAACTCGTCTTTTTGCACCGCCGCGCGTTGCTTTTAATACCCACCATAGGTTAGAGTAGCATCTTGTATGAGCAAATTTTGTGTAAAAATAAACTTATTTTTTATCAGCTATTGAATTTAGATTAATTTAAATAACATACAACTGCCAACTGAGATCTGGGATGACCTGGTCTGGGAGGTTAGGGTTAGCATCTGGTAGCTAGAGCAACTCTTTTGAGGTTTAGTTTTAGCTAAATTCAGCTTCTCAATTTTTATTTTTCTGCAGCCATTTAAAATATTTTCCGGGATTTCTGTTCCATCAATCAGCTCGTTGGCATGGTTACCCACTCACAGTAATATAACTGAGTGGGTTTTAGTACCAGGTTCCAAAATTGTACTGAAATGGAACTAGCCCATGGCTAGGGCGTTCGACTGCGGACCGGAAGTTACCCGGAAGTTCGCTGGTTCGATTCCCACTGAGTTCACGTTTAGGGTCCTTGGAGAAGACACCTAACCCCCGTTTCTCCCACCATTGGCGCCATCGTGGCAGCCTGCTGCGGTGTAGTAGTGCAGCACACAAATTTCCCTGGTGAGGGATCAATAGAGTAAGTAAAAAAAAAAAAATAAAAATAAATATTAGAACCATGACCTCAAAACTAAGGTATGCACTGAACAAGGATTTTATGAGAATGGTTTCAACCCTGGTTATAAACAGTATGTTTAGGAACAGTATGTTCCTGATTTTTCGGTAAATAAGTAAACCTCCTGAAGGTCGTTCAACGTTATTAAGCAGATTAATATTTCCATCAATCTGAGGGGAGGGGTGGGGGGGCATCTGATCTCTGCTGCTGGAACGCAGGACATGGGTGGATAAAAAAATTCAACTTTTCACAGTTTAAAGAGACGTGTCTGATTCAGAGCCCACACTGTTCCGCGTCGATGACGGATTCGGTCAAACAAATATGCAGCTGCTAGAATGACACCATAAAGCAGCGAACAGGAAGTGTTTAGGATCTTTCAGAGAAAAAGAAAAATATCATCTGCATAATCATTTGGAAGTAAATGCAGATTTAAAAAAATTAGCCAGCTGCTTGTAAAATGTGGTCTATACCTTTAAATTTGAATGTTTAGATAAATAAAATCAGTCTTGATTTAGAGTTGTTTTTTTTTTTTTTACTGTTATTTTTGCTGTTATTTACCTGCATATTTACTGGTATCTTTAACCATGTATAATGATAATCCAGTCTGTCTGGGTTTGATTTTCTAACCATCATTCATCCTAATGATGTTTTCTTTCACCAGTTGTTTTGGCCGGCGTCCACGAGCAAAATCGAAGAATGCCAAATGGCAGGAAAAGACCCGACGGTAAGAAAAGTTCACTTTATCTTATGAATTATTTGAGCAGAGTTTTTAGGTCATAAATTTTAAAGATGTTCATAGATATAAACTATTATGCTTCATCACAATGTTTCTGTTTAAAATGAACTAATTACATTAAACCTATAATCTAATTAACGTATAATGAGATACTTGTGATTCCTGCTCATACGTTCCATATTGTTCTGAGCGTATGAATATCTCCGATGATTAGATGAGATTACTTGTAGTTTTTCATACCATTTGGTTTGGTCTTTATTTGCATCAAAATGGAATTCTTTCCCCAGAAATTGGTTCTTCTTTGAGTTTTTGTTTGCGCACTGTATGCTGAGGTCCTCACCAAGAACTGTTCCAACAAGGAACCTTCCTGGCCCTCCGACCGGGAACCTTCCTGGCCCTCCGACCGGGAACCTTCCTGGCCTTCCGACCGGGAACCCTCCTGGCTTTCCGACCGGGAACGTTCCTGGCCTTCCGACCGGGAACCCTCCTGGCCTTCCGACCGGGAACCTTCCTGGCTTTCCGACCAGCGAACCCTCCTGGCCTTCCGACCGGCAACCCTCCTGGCCCTCCGACCGGGAACCTTCCTGGCCTTCCGACCGGGAACCCTCCCGGCCTTCCGACCGGGAACACTCCCGGCCTTCCGAACGGGAACCCTCCCGGCCTTCCGACCGGGAACCCTTCTGGCCTTCCGACCGGGAACCTTCCTGGCCTTATGACCGGGAACTTTCCTGGCCTTCCGACCGGGAACCCTCCTGGCCTTCCGACCGGGAACTTTCCTGGCCTTCCGACCGGGAATCCTCCTGGCCTTCCGACCGAGAACCCGAACCTCGACAGCATCTCTAGAGAGGACGATCTAAACTTAGAACAAGATGTTAAACTCCGGTTTAATACCAGTGTTCTATTGAGTCGTGCTACCGTGGAGAGATAACCTACCTGGAGCCCCTGCAATCAATTCCTGTTCCCTTGTAGTAAAGTTTTTTTGTTTTTTTGGTCTCAAAATGACTGGCTCTATTGGGAGTTATTATTCTATCATTTTTGCTTAGTTCTTGAAATTTTTCAAATGTAGTAATTTTTTTTTTAGCTATAATTTGTAGTTTGGAAATTTTCACTCAAAAGTTTATGCCTTTCAAAACTCAATAACCAAGAAATATTGGTATCTAAAAACATCATTTTAGCTTTAAAAATCTCACAAGGATTGTGTCTCTCTTCTGGTCCGACCAAATTAAGATAAGTGTAAATACTTTTTGAGATATAACTGTTTAAAAATGGAAAGTTTGGGAAAGACTCCTCCTCAAAAACCATCTGCAGATCCATTCATTTGTATTCTGCAGCCACAAATTTGGCATCAAAATGTAGAAAATTTGTCCTTTAAAAATTGACTTGAACTAAATTTTTTATTTAAGCCACTGTTTCCCGCTAAGGCCCACAATCGATCCCAAGTCAGAATTCTCTCTCATTCACTCCAATGTAGTTTTAAGAACATGTGAAAAAAAACAGGCTGTTTTTAAACTGCTGTTATTAAAATTCTATTATGCCTATAACACATTTTTAAGTACCCGTGCGTAGCTCTGACCCTTTCCCTCTCACGGTCAAAGAATTATTTTTATAGTTTTTTTATACAGAAGTACACATGCGCCAACTAACTGAGTGAGCTAGCAGCGCAAAGATGGGTGACGAAGAAAAAAAGTTACTGTTTCACTGAAAATATCTAAAAATAATAATAGATTTTATTTATATTGTGCTTTAAAAGGGCGCAAGTGTATGTATGCCACAGAGGGGCTGTGCTTGTTTTGTGTTTAGTTTGGGTGCATTTGAACTAATCAGATCTACAGAACAAAGCTCTGCTCTGAGCATGCCTGGTCAGCACTAGTTATGATAGGGGTCTTAGTCCGTTTTCAGCTTTTTTTTTTCTTTTTTTTTTTTTTAGCACAGGTAGCATAACGAGAAAGGTAAACTAATTTATAAAAGATGCTCCTCGTATTAAAAAAAAGTCAAGAAAACACTAATAAGTTGAGCTAAGTCACCTATTATCAACATTTGACACGGCCCTCCAGGACCGGAATTTGTCACCAGAAGCTGACTTTAAATGGCAAGCGACAGATTTTTATTTTCATTTTTTTTGAGGGTGATGAGATGGCTCCTCATAGGCTTACTTTTTACCACTGGGAAGGACAAAGAAGGACCAAACTTTCCAGCGTGACGCATTTTTCCACATGGCTGTAAACTCTGAGGAACCTTAGATAACGAGAAGATTTAATGAAGATTTACGGCCAGACTCATGAGACTAATCCCACCTCAGCATCTGTTCCTCTTTAATTAGATTTCACAAAGACATGTGCAGCATCTTAAAAATACTGAACAGGAAATAACAAATGAATGCTACAATAAACTGTCAGATTAAGTCGCTTTTTTCGGGCTATCAGCATGGCCCTTACGTTTCGCTAATGAGCATTCTTTAGACACTGTGGATCAATAGACTTTTTTTTTTTTTTTTTTACAACATCCTGATGAGAAATAGACAAACAGTCTCCAGGAACAGAAAACATCTGCTTCAGACGGATCGCAGTGAGCTATCAAAGTACGGATCCACTCACTGACCTTCATCCCTTTTACTCCATTACGTGCTCCGTTTTGACACTTTTCACAAGATTTGCTTTCAGTCTGGCTGTTTCTCGCGTTTTCTCAGTTAAATCTTCTTCTTCTTCTTCTATCATTTCCCTTTAGGGGTTGCCACAGCAAGTCAGTTTCTTCCATCTAACCCTATCTCCTGCATCCTCTTCAGTCACACCAACTATCTTCATGTCTTCCTTCACTGTATCTATGAACCTCCTCTTTGGTCTTCCTCTAGTCCTCTTTCCTGGTGGTTCCAAATCCAGCATCCTTCTTCTGATGTACTCTCTCTCTCTCCTCTGCACATGTCCAAACCATCTCAGTCTTGCCTCTCTAACTTTATCTCCAAAACCTCTAACATGTGCTGTTCCTCTGATCCTGTCCATCCTGGTCACTCCCAGAGAGATCCTCAGCATCTTCATCTCTGATACAAACATCTCTGCTTCCTGTCTTTTCTTCAGTGCTACTGTCTCTAGACCAATCAGCATGGCCGCTCTCACCACACTGTCTTTAGACCAATCAGCATGGCCGCTCTCACCACACTGTCTCTAGACCAATCAGCATGGCCGCTCTCACCACACTGTCTCTAGACCAATCAGCATGGCCGCTCTCACCACACTGTCTCTAGACCAATCAGCATGGCCGCTCTCACCACGGTTTTGTACACTTTCTCTTTCATTTCATCTGAAACTCTTCTGTCACACATCACACCTGATACTTTCCTCCACCCGTTCCAGCCTGCCTGCACACGCTTCTTCACCTCTTTTCCACACTCTCCATTGGTCTGGACTGTTGATCCTAGATACTTAAAATCTTCCACCTTCTTTATCTCTTCTCCCAGTAGCCTCACTTTTCCATTTGGATCCCTCTCATTCACACACATGTACTCTTTTTTACTCTGACTAATCTTCATTCCTCTTCTTTCTAGTGCAAACCTCCACCTCTCCAGCTTTTCCTCCCTCCTCTCACTACAGATCACAATGTCATCTGCAAACATCATTCTCAGTTAAATCTCGCCAGATTTTTACTACGGTATGTTGAGACATTTTTGTTCTCACGGTGAGTTCCAAAGTCATATACGGATAGATTTTATGTGTCATCGGGATCATTCCTTTGGCTTGTCTCGGCGTTTTGGGATTCCTGATCTGCTGGACTTAAAAGTCAAATGTGAAGAGATTTGTTTCCGTTTTTAAGCTGCAAATTATGTTAAAGTTTTCAATAAAATTTGTTTGGAATGAGTGATTTAAAAAAAAAGCAAAATGGGGAAGCATAAAGGGTAAATAACAGCGATGGGTGGATGATGGTAAAATATGTGGTTGCTGGGTCTCAGAGGAACGATGTGCACGGTGAGCCGGAGCAGCTGTCTTCAGCCAAGTTCCTGACAGCTCCCTGGATATGTGTTCCTCACCCCTACCTCCCTCCCCCCTTTTTATTCCACTCGTTTTCTGCAAACTCAAGCTTCACTAGCCGCAAACTCCCACTGCTGCTGGGTTTGGTAGATCACCTCACCTCCAGCATGACTCTCTGTTTCCACTGGTATGGATGCCAGACCAGTAAGCAGCAGGGATGTTTGATGGCTCAGCATGTGATGCTATGACTGTCACAGCGAGAGATAAGTTTGAATTACTGCCTCATTTGGAATTAGGTTTAGAATTGGCTGCAGGAGCGACGTCTCTTGTTCCAAGTGTTTTTGATTCAATTAAAAATGTCATAAATTAAATTATAAACATTATTTTTTGAGCTACTGGAACAAATAAAGGGTGCCGTGTTGGCAAATTCAAAATCTAATGTCTTATTGAAGTGATTTTGGTGCAAAAATACTGCAAAAAGCTTCAAATTATGTGAGTCTTTTACGATACGGTGGAGATTTATCGTGCCTGTTGCATAAAAAATAAACTTTTCAGAGCTGTTTACCTTCTAGGAGTGTTTTTTTTTGCCATGTACTTGTCACCAAATTAGTTTTTAGAATGATTAAGTACACCTGGTGATACGCCAACCTGTTTCCAGGGAGTGAACAGTCTTACCTCACAGTCCAAAGTGGGTGGCTACCTTTTTGGTTTAACCAATCATTTTATTCCGTCCACGACCGGACGTGACATATCAGTCAATGTTGTCCAAAAAAACAGAGCGTAAAAACAAACCTTTTCTGAATAAACTTTGTAAACACTGTCTTTAAATTCTCAAAAATCTGGGTAAAAAATCTGGGTAAAATCTGGGTAATTGTTGCCAACACCAACCGTAACGGTTGATCTACAGAACTACAAACATGGAGGACAGAAACATGGGTCAATGTAAAAGCGTCATTCCTGTTCTCTGATTGGCCCGTCATTTTCCAATGGCTGCACTCGTAGCTTAATGCCTGCAATACCTGACCTAGCTGTTGTTGTAAATAGAAATTGAGAGCTAACACTGATTGGCACAAGATGGTTAAGGACTTAAACTTAGCCGGACAATATGCCCACAAAATTTGTGAACTCAAATTTTCTGGCTCTAGCTTTTGGCCGCATGAACCTGAAAACGTAATGAGTTCATATAGATCTGGTTCTGGGTAGTTGTGGGTAGCGTAGTTAAAAACTTCCTCAGCGGTGATATGGCCCATCCCTTGCCTGGCATGGGCGGAGCCTCCTGCAGGCAGGGGTGGAGCCTCCTGCAGGCAGGGGTGGAGCCTCCTGCAGGCAGGGGTGGAGCCTCCTGCAGGCAGGGGAGGGCCGTCTGAGTGGAGCCAGCCGTGCTCATTTTGAAGGAGATGCCTGCACTTATTATTTTCACTCTGTTTTTTCATCTGTATGTCAGGTATGCATCTAGTTTTTCAGTTTCTTTAATGTTGAATTTATATTTAAGATGATTGTCTTTATTTTATAATAAACTTACTTTGATTTGGCCCATACTTTGTCTCTGTTTCCTTCATTTTTTGTCCCAGACCCAGAGCCAATCTGTGACAGTGGTATGGGAGATATTGTGTTCACAAAGTGTCACAGAAGCACAGACGGTTACCAGAAATTTCACTTTTCTAAAACCCACCGGATAAGATCTAACTTAGTTTGTTTCTTTTCAGCACGGCTGTGGAAACTTCATCCGGGTGGTGCAGCCTTTTAACAGAACTCATCTGTTTATGTGCGGCAGTGGAGCGTACAGTCCTGTTTGTGTGTACATAAACCGTGGACGACGACCACAGGTGAGTTTTCAGCACTGAAGAGACGAGCTTAAACAGAAACCGAACATCTCTAGGCATCCTTAGTATAGCCATTAGCAACAATTCAACTCTGCTTGTCCTTTTATAAACTGTTTGGGTTAGACTTTAGGCGACAGGATCATGTTTATTCCATTAAATGATGACACTTTACAAAGTGGTGGAGTTGTAGATGTAGGACTCAGACCAATGGAAGGGGCAGCTGGTTGCCATTCTGGGCAGACGTGGAGTCCAGGGGCCTCGTTTACTAAGATTTCCACAGATCGTGAACGTCACACTCTTTTCTTTAGCACTATGGCGGTGCTTACAAAATTTGAGATTCATCAAAACCACTGTAACTCAACACAACCTAAGCTTCATAAATCCCATTTGTAACTATTCTCAGGTGTAAGCCAACTTGATCTCCATCCCATTCCAAACACACCTCTAGAACTACATACATGGATCATATACAGTACATCAGGGGTCCCCAACCATTTCTGCACCACGGACCGGTTTAGTGTCTGATAATATTTTCATGGACCGGTCTAAAAGTGATGAGACCAGCCGGAAAAAAAAGGGGTTTTAAGATAAATAAGAAACTTGAATCCTTTTTGTCCACACAAGAAAATTTATTAGCAGGGTATTTATAACGTGGAAACGTTCTCCTTGCTCGAAGACACCCTGGTTGCTATGGTAACGGTAAACATACCTTCAAAATAAAAGACATCACAAAAATAAAGTGAATAAAACTTCCAGTTATGGTCCTCCCAGTAAGACTAGATCAATCAGAGTTCTGAGTTTGTTTTGCTGGAACCAGACAGTTCCATCTTGACCAGAAACTTGAAGTGTTTCTAAGGTCCAGTCTGCTTCGTAACTCTGAAACTCCCCTAAAGAAGCTTCCTATAGATCTTTGTTTTTTATTTTTCTAGTTTAGGGGTTTAAATTTAATGGAATGATGCGTCACTGGTGAGTCATTGATGGACAAAAGGAAGAAAATCCAGTAACTTTTCAAAGTAAAACATCATTATGGCTCAAATAATAAACCAAATGAAAATAATGGAAGTTATTTCTTCTTTTTGTGCGGCCCGATACCACATGACCCACGGCCCAGTACCGGTCCGCGGTCCGGTAGTTGGGGACCACTGCAGTAAATGATGTCATGCATGTGCGATTGTCCTCAAATGAGATGGTGGCTCCTGAAATGACTCATAAATGATAGTAAGATGTCGAAAGAGAGTGAAAGACAACCACACCAAACACTGTGGTTGACACATTGATCTGTCGGTGAAATAAAAGAGGAACGTTTCAAACGAGTGTGAAGCGGCCGGAATGGGAATTAGCGCCTCCAAATCCGAGACCATGGTCCTCGCCCGGAAAAGGGTGGAATGCCCCCTGCGGGTCAGGGACAGGGTCCTGCCCCAAGTGGAGGAGTTTAAGTATCTCGGGGTCTTGTTCACGAGTGGGGGAAGGATGGAGCGGGAGATCGACAGGCGGATCGGTGCGGCATCAGCAATAACTAGGATGCTGCATCGGTCCGTCGTGGTAAAGAGAGAGCTGAGCCGAAAAGCGAAGCTCTAGATTTACAAGTCGATCTACGTTCCAACCCTCACCTATGGTCACCAGCTGTGGGTGGTGACCGAAAGAATGAGATCGCAGATACAAGCGGCCGAAATGAGCTTCTTCCGCAGGGTGGCTGGGCTCTCACTCAGAGATCGGGTGAGGAGCTCTGCCATCCGGGAGGAGCTCGGTGTCGAGCCGCTCCTCCTCTAGGACGAGACGAGCCAGATGGGGTGGTTCTGGCATCTGGTCAGAATGCCGCCCGAGCGCGTGTTTCGGGTACGTCCCATCGGGAGGACACCAAGGGGCAGACCCCGGACCTGCTGGAGAGACTATGTCTCACGGCTGGCCGGGGAACGACTTGGGATCCTTCCGGGTGAGCTGGAGGATGCAGCTGGGGAGAGATAGGCCTGGGCTACCCGTTTGAGGCTGTTGCCCCCGCGACCCGGCCCCGGAACAAGCGGAAGATGACGGAACGAACGGTTCATTTTTCTTACGACAAGCCTTGATGTAAGTTTTCTAATTATTTCAACGTGTTTCAAAAGCTTCATTTCACTCTCTTCAGTTCTCTGCAGATTTTTATATTTTTAATCGGGTTTGCCGCTGGCAGTTACTTGGTTGTGGGTTTGATTGAGGGTCTTCCAAGGTTTTTGCCGGGATTCGTGCCTTTTGACCAATGGGAACAGTCCTGGGACTCCTTTCGCTTCACTCTACGTCTCTTGGCCCTTTTAAGGGATCATGGTCATTTACAGGGAGTTACTTGGTTAGTTACAGGGAGAAGAGATAAAGAAGGTGGAAGATTTTAAGTATCTAGGATTAACAGTCCAGAGCAATGGAGAGTGTGGAAAAGAGGTTAAGAAGCATGTTCAGGCAGGCTGGAATGGGTGGAGAAAGTATCAGGTGTGATGTGTGACAGAAGAGTTTCAGCTAGAATGAAAGAGAAAGTGTACAAAACCGTGGTGAGATGTTTGTAGCAGAGATGAAGATGCTGAGGATCTCTCTGGGAGTGACCAGGATGGACAGGATCAGAGGAACAGCACATGTTAGAGGTTTTAAAGTCAGAGAGACCAGACTGAGATGGTTTGGACATGTGCAGAGGAGAGAGAGAGTACATCAGAAGAAGGATGCTGGGTTTGGAACCACCAGGAAAGAGGACTAGAGGAAGACCAAAGAGGAGGTTCATGGATACACTGAAGGAAGACATGAAGATAGTTGGTGTGACTGAAGAAGATGCAGCAGATAGGGTTAGATGGAAGAAACTGACTTGCTGTGGCACTCCCTGACGGGAAACGCCGAAAGAAGAAGAAGAAGAAGAAGAAGAAGGGGATCATGGTCATTCATGGAGAACACATCATCTCTAGAAACTCATTTCCCTTCAAATTCGGAGTTCTGTCCGCATGTTCTCTTGTGATCCTTGTTGACGACAAATACCCCAAGTAATGAAGCCGTGTGTTCATTACTTGGTGCTCTTGTGGATCGTTTGCTCCAGGATCCTACTTTTCGATCTTGCCAAAGCGTTAGGAGATTATTTTAGAATTGCTAGAAAGACGAGCCCTTTTAGTAGTGCCATAATAGATCTACCTTTGGTACCCCAAAGTTGTTTAAAATTGGCACAACCTCCAGGCCATTGTTCCATAACGTCAACGTTTGTTGTAGTTTAACGTCACCATGACTTTGTCTTTTGTTTCGATTTTTAAAGCTACCCCTGATTCCATTTGAGAAAAGCCAAGGTTTTATGTCAAAATGAAAAGAGGAAAATAAAGCTTTAGCGTCAAGGCCGTTTTCTGGCATCTCATATCCGGCCACGCAAATCTGGTACTGGGAGCAGGGAAGCCCTCCAGGAGAAATGTGCTGCTGCCAAAATTTAATAAGCGAGAGGAGCCGTCTCTCTTGTTGCTGTGCCTTTTGTCACTGGGCCTTTTGTTTGAAAGGTAGACCGCTCTGTTTGCAGCTTCGGAGCTTAGACATGTCAGCGTATCAGGAAGTGGGATTTACTAAGCATAAAAAGATGTTTCGCTGCTCCGTTATGGTTTTAGGGGGATTGTTATGGTCCTCTAAAGATAATAGTTAGCATGTAATAGAGCTTTTTGTTTCTTTTGAAACCAATAAAAGTTCATTTTGATGGTAAGACTTTAAATATTTTACATTTCTATAAGACTCACTCTTGATGTAATATCAGTTAAATTCCTAAAAGTGTAAAAACTAGAGGGGGTTATGAGAGGAGGATAACACTTTACAAATAAAAAAAAAACAGCCAGCTCAAGGTTCCCAAGTCTCCGATGAATGTTGGCTAACGGTTTGTGATATTTACGAGGTGCAGGGTTGGGATTCACTGATGGATACCATCAGGATTTTAGCCCGGATGCCGTTCAATTTCATTTTACTACTTCGATTTTGTCGGAGGTTGCAGGATGTTCACTAGCGTCGGATTGCAGCAATCAGGAAATGTCCTACCAAATCAGAGAAAATGTACGTCAGTATAACATGAGGGAGCGACTATGGAGTACGGTTTGTGTTGGTAAGGGTTCCACAAATTAAGAATTTAAAGATGGTGTTGAGAAAGTTAGGGAAACAGAAAATATTCTGTTTGATCCCACGATTGGTAAACTTACTCCACCCTATCGATATCGGCATTGATGAAAGTCGATATCGCCAAAAAATTTATGGATCGAATATAAACTACAAATAAAAAAGACAATTTTTTGTACATTATTGTATTTTTTGAAGGTTTGAGTTTGAAAAATGCTAAAACTAGAGATTTCATGGGTATTGTTTTGCAAATTGAAAGCAAAGCTCAAATCTATCACGACCCCCTCGCCTGCCACCAGAGGGAGCCCTGGACCTTCCTTCCTCTCTTGGATTCCAACCTTATCCTGGACACCTGGGTGATTAGCCTAGTATCGTTCCGTTCTGTTCCGTCATCTTCCGCTTGTTCCGGGGTTGGGTCGCGGGGGCAACAGCCCCAAACGGGCAGCCCAGGCCTCTCTCTCCCCGGCTGCATCCTCCAGCTCACCCGGAAGGATCCCAAGTCGTTCCCCGACTTGGGATCCTTTATCAAAAATTTGGGAGTTTCATCAAAAATTTCAGATCTGTATATATATATATCCCCTGGGGGTCAGGGGTCTGCCCCTTGGTCTCCTCCCGGTGGGACGTGCCCGAAACACCTCGCCTGCGTCTGACCAGATGCCCATGCCACCCCATCTGGCTCCTCTCAACCTGGAGGAGGAGCGGCTCGACACCGAGCTCCTTCCGGATGGCAGAGCTCCTCACCCGATCTCTGAGTGAGAGCCCAGCCACCCTCCGGAGGAAGCTCATTTCGGCCGCTTGTACCCGCAATCTCATTCTTTCGGTCACCACCCACAGCTGGTTACCATGGTGAGGGTAGGAACGTAGATCGACTTGTAAATCGAGAGCTTTGCTTTTCGGCTCAGCTCTCTCTTTACCACGACGGACCGATGCAGTATCCTAGTTATTGCTGATGCCGCACCGATCCGCCTGTCGATCTCCCGCTCCATCCTTCCCCCACTCGTGAACAAGACCCCGAGATACTTAAACTCCTCCACTTGGGGCAGGACCCCGTCCCTGACCCGCAGGGGGCATTCCACCCTTTTCCGGGCGAGGACCATGGTATCGGATTTGCAGGCGCTAGGAGGCGCTAGCCTAGTACCAATCAGCAGTAAATCATCGTCAGTCTGCTGTCTATTTAAGGGCAATCACCCCAGACTCTCTCGTCTAGTCATTACCATCCCTTCCAGCCAGGTCTTTCTGGTTGCCTGACCATGATTGAATTATTTTTTTAACTTTTAAATCCTGAGTTAATCCTGGACCCTTTGCGTTACAGACTTACCTGAGTTGTGTTTAATAAACCTTAGTTTGATGTCCTGCAATTGGGTCCTCCTCCTTTCACATCATAAAAATAAAGCCTTGCACTTTTATAGCGCTTTTCAGGACTCTCAAAGACGCTTCACATATGCATTATTCATTCCCTCCATACCAGGTGATGGTAAGCTACTGTTGTACCCACAGCTGCCCTGGAGCCAACTGACAGAAGCAAGGCTGCCATTTTGCGCCATCGGCCCTTCTGACCATCAACCAATCGCACACACACCATTCAGACTAGGCAAAGTGGGTGAAGTGTCTTGCCCAGGGACACAACGGCAATTTAATCTCAACGGCCGTCCCACTGTGGCACCTGGGGCTCTGGTGGTCTTCCATTCAAGTACTGCCCAGGCCCAGCATGCTGAGCTTCTGAGGTCTGATGGGATCAGGCATTGACAGGCTGGTACGGCCTCATCCATAAACCCTGACAAAATCACCTTCAGTTTGGGTTCTAATTTTTGTCTTCTGTTCGTAAATGTAAACCTTTGACGGATGCAGGTCTTCAGAGAGATGGAAATAAAGATGTTTTAGAATTTTTCTTGGAGTTGAATGAAGATTATTTTACATTTTTGTTTCTGGTCCGGACCACTTGAAGTAAAGGCTGCTTATGACCACAGAGCCATCGAAAGTATGACACCCTTGGTCTAGTGGGTAACTGGCTGGCTCCTGACCGCCATTTTTACTCCTTACTGTTCAGGGAATTCTTTAGTAGTTTGTAGATGTTGGCTGGAGGACTTTAGTGGCTACTGGGTGGAGGCTACTGGTTTCTAACTAAATGCTGAATGGATCAAGATTCAACATGCCAGAAAACAGTTGCTAATGTTTTCTGGCTTGGATTCATCAGCAGTTATTGGTTCCTGGCTTGTCAATTGCCTTGGATGTTCTTGTTGGGGTCCATAATTTCCCTGGTAGGAATCCATTTTCCACAAGTGGCAATAAGTCTTCTACTCAGCCTTGAGTAGCTTCTACGATCGTCTGTCCTTTTGCAAAGTGTAGAACAGCTTCTGGATATTTGTTTGATTTGGCACAAAAAAAAAACCTTTCGCCGGCAGTGAAGCCAAAAAGTCCATCGACCCGCTAAACCTTGTAGTATATAGACACATGGCCGTAAAGCGAAGCTACATTCCCATTCATGGAAACCGAGAGTCTAATCTATACAGATGGAACAGTGAGTGTTCTATTTAAGTACAATCACTCTTCATATTTACTCAACTGCAACGGCTTTAGATTCACCTCAGATAAGAAAACAAATAGCCATGAATCGACTTTTCCATTTCTCACTTATTTCTTTATTCAAATATAAATATCTCCCAAATGTCTAATTTTTTTCTTTCTGTCACAGGAACAAGTATTCACGATTGACTCGAGGCCTGAATCTGGAAAAGGAAGGTGCTCGTTTAACCCTCAAGTGAATACGGTTTCGGTCATGATCAGTAAGTACCTCTGAGTCCCGGAAAACTTGAGTCAAGGAATTGTTTTTGCTATTTGAAGGGTAAACGTATTATGAGCTCTTTAGTGTCATGATATCCAACAATCGATTCAGATTTTCTACATTATTCTGCTCTGATTAGAAACACTTCACAGTGAAAGAAGAGATGATTATTAAAGTCAAATGAGAACTAAAGTTTTTTTAATCAATACTTTGGCTCACTAACAGCCAGGAAGGTCTAGAGAAGGTCAGTGGATTGTTTTTGGTGCATTATTATGGGTTTGCAGAACTGAGCTTGGTACAGTATGATATTCAGTTCAACCCCCCTGGCCTCCTACCCCACCTCCTCCTCGCCCCCTTTTGGTCCACAAGAATAAAGAAGAAAGGAAAGGGAGCTAGTCAAGCTATCCGTGTGCAGGGTCAGCAAACGGGCCACCAAAATGCAGAAAAATTACCGTAATTTCATGACTATAAGGTGCATATAAACGTCTTAGATTTTCTTCAAAATGAGCGGTGCGCCCTTTCATGCGGTGCGCCTTGTGTGTGAGAAAAGGCGACCTAAAAAAGCGGTGCCCGTGAGGCGGACTTGAAAGAAAAGGCATGAGAACGTTAAAGAGTGAAGTGTGGGCGTGGATTGTGTATAAAAAAGGTATGTGCTGTATGAACAACATTAATGTTTTAACCCTGAAAATGTCAAAGAGACACGCTTATGACGCCCGGTTTAAGCTGAAGGCAATCAGCTACGCGGAGGAACATGGGAATCGAGCCGTGGAAGAGTGGAAGGCAGCGCCGGGCGAGTTACGCTACAGTTTGCCAATGGATTGTAGATGCTTGGACTAACGTATCTGCTGGTACTGTTATCCGAGCTTTCTCAAAAGCTGGTATCCTTTCTGAGGAGCCGCACAGTACAGACAGTGACTTTGACAGCGAGGAGCGAAGTGGACCTGCTCTGTTGGATTTTGCGCAGCTGTTCGATTCTGAAACAGAGGATGAGGACTTTGACGGATTTGAATAAAGACTATTACCGGTAATGTGTTTGTTTAGTATCGTTACTACTTAAAAAAAGCACAACCAAACTCAGTTTTGCTCCTGATCTATTTTTAATACCCACATTTGCATGCTTGCGTGTGTTGTTGTTGTAAGGCGGTGTGTGACTGAGACTGCGCCTTTTCGTACGGTGCGCCTAATGGACGTGAAATTATGGTGCTCTTATTTTTCAAAATGCTCTGGGGCGGAAACACCCCCAGGCCCCCCACACTGGCTTTGTCAATAACCTCAAGGCCCCTCCCCCTTTAGAAAGTCCTGGATCCCGTTCTTGTCTGTCCTGCCACTGACATGGTTAAAACGCACATTATCCAAAACGTGTTCTTTAGGATGGTTTGTGAGTCACTCTTATTCGACCAATCGAAACTTTCAGAACAGATTATGAATAAAAAATATTATTACTGCGACCACGAGTTTGATATACATACTGACGACTGAACCAGCCAATATGGTGGGTTTACACAGCTCTGGGGGGCGGGGTATTTCTCAAGGATTGATAGCAACGTTTCCATGGAGACCATATTTGGCGAGCTGCCTCCTTTTTTGGGCACAGTTGCATTTAAACCCATAATTTAAAGTTTTAAAAGTTTCTGCCAGTTTTTATTCGTTTTATGGCGGGAACCCCTCGTTAGTTTTTATGGTATCATCATCCACCGGTGGCATACCTGTTCTTCATCGTCTCCATGGAGGACTTTCACCAAGTTTGAGTGAACTAAAATAATTTTATAATGTTTGATTGGTTCTACCTTTTGATTGGTGTAGTGCATTTCGTAAAAAAAAAATTATCGGGCGAAAAAGTTCAATGGTTAAAGAGTCCGTCCATTGACTGGAAAAATGAAAGTGCTTTTCAGGAAGACATTTTTACATTTGGTAGATACTGTTGTCGTATTTTTTGAGGGGAGCCTGAAGGACTGAGAGGGAAAACCCATAACAACAGCTATTTCTAATCCCAGTAAGTCAGTGTTTAAACCCAACTTTTATGAGCCGTTTTCTCATTTTCTTTTATTACATCGTTTTGGTTTGTGGCCTCGATTGTTAAATTTATTTTTTCATAAAGTTAGAACTCAGAGTGGGATATGTAAAGAACTCACGGCAGTGGTCCCTGAGAAGCAACCAGACAAGTTTTTAGATCATTCAAAAGGTTTGTAAACAAAATCTAATCAGTGGGGATTCGGTCAGAATCAGAAAGACTTTTGTTTGTGAATTTATCCGTTTTTATTAGTTACTTTACTCATTTTCTTACATTCTTTAAGTCAGAATGAACCATACAAATAAAAGCTCATCGTTCATGACACACAAGGAGGACCCAGTTACAGGACAGAAAACATGGTTTAGGGGCTTGGCAAGAGGTTATTGTTTCAGAATATGTCTCCCAGGACACCAGGAAGACTTGGCTGGAAGGGATGGTATGACCCGACCAGAATATCCGGGGTGATTGCCCTTAAATAGGCAGCAGGGTTCACAGATGTGTGGCATCAGCATACTCACCCTCAGATGTCTCGATCAGGGTGACAAGGGAAGGTCCAGGGCTCCCTCTGTTGGCAAGAGGGGATCATGACAACTGACAATAACATGTCAAATTTAGGTTTCAAAATCTTTTCTACAAATTTTAGTTGCTCAGCTCAAAAATGCCTTTAGCTATGAGAGAGCATATGATTGTTTGTCCCTTTCTTTGGTTGTTTAACAGACTGGTAAATGGTGACGCGTCAACCATTCATATCAACCAGTTCAACCAAGTCTTGAACTGAAGAATATCTAAAAACTGTGGTTTTCAACTCTCGGAAGTTCCAAGCCAGAGAGGTTCATCTAGATGTGCAGGAACAGTTTTGCCGTGGTGTGGAAGGATGGGAAAAGAGGAGGACCCAAATGCAGGACTTTGAACATGATTTATTAACTTAAATCAGAAAAGTCTGTAAACCAAGAAGAACATGATTAACTGAAGGTTACAAAAGTACAACTAAAAATAAAAAAAAATACAAAACATGATCAGGCAACCAGGGTGACCTGGCTGGGAAAGGTAGTGATAAGACCTGACGAGGAAGGCAGGTGAGACTGCCTTTAAATAGGCAGCCAGAAGATTAGATGTAGGTGAGTCCACAGGTGCAGATGGTCCCATTAGCCAGAATTGGGGGAAAGGTGAGATGGTCCCTGGCTCCCTCTGATGGTGGTTGAGGGAACCACAACAAGTTTAATGTTATTGTATACTTTATTGATCCCTCCACGGGAAAATTTGTGTGCTGCATTACACCGCAGCAGGCTGCCACAGCGGCGCCAACAGTGGGAGAAACAGAGAGTTAGGTGTCTTCTCCAAGGTCTCTAGACGTGAACTCAGTGGGACTCGAACCTGCAAACTTCTGGTTAACTTCCGGTCAGGGGCGAACACTCTACCACGAGGTATCGCCTCCCCTGATTTGGGAGAAACATCTAGATTTTTTGGGTGGCATAGTGGCCTCAACGCAAGAAGGCCGGGGTTCGAGCCCAGGGGGAGATGAGGCTTGAAACTCTGGTCGTTCTGTGTGGGGTTTGCACGTTCTCATGCAACTTCAATTCATAGGCTCCGGCACCCTCGCGGCAATGTTAGGGGTGGGCGGTTCATGAGACGAAACGAAACATCTAGAAGCGCAGGAATGATTTAAAGAGGAACGTCCTGACGTCTAACTCTACTTTTACCAAGCTCAGTCGGTTTGTTTTCAGATGGTTTCCCTAACACTAGACGTCCCCTCTTTGAAAAACATTTCCAACTGTCTGAACAAAGACATAATTTGTACTTTTGGGGTTTTGTTCATAAACAGGGATCAAGACTTTTCATTTTGAGACCACTGTTACTTTTATGGTCTTAAAGACTTAATTTCGGGCAATCAAATTGATTTTCCACGAGGTTTCAAATGTGGGTCGGTTTTAAGAAATGCACTAAAACTGGGTGACTCATCTCCACGACATAGAAACTCAGATGTTTTCCCAGTTAAACCCTTCCTTTGATCTGAGGTTGGTCAGGGGGTGTTAGGTTGCAGAGATGCCACCTCAGCTCTGCTTTCTGACACCTGAGCATGTCCGTGTCAGCAGCAGCTCTGCCAGACGGAACCGAGTCTCCTTTGACCATTTCAGAGTCTACCCGTCAACGGATTGCAAAACGAAACATGTTTTCTGTCCTCCGTGAACGTCTGACTGCTGTCATCACCCCAAAAACAAACCACGAAATTTTAATATTCCCAAACATGCTGGTTTTAGTCTTAAACTCACAATCTGAGGCTAAAACGACCAAAATGAGACATTTGTTCAAAACAGAAGACAGACTTTTGGATATTTTGTGTAAAAAATGAAGGTAATGTTGCTCCTAAGACGGAGTTGAAACAGTCATGTGTGTAAAGTTTTTAAATTTTGTGACTTCAACCTTTTTTATTTTATCATCTAGTTACAGAGAAGAGAAAAAAACCACAATAGTGTATCAAGATATAAGAGGAACGTAGATCCTGGTTACCATGGTGAGGGTAGGAACGTAAATCCTGGTTACCATGGTGAGGGTAGGAACGTAGATCCTGGTTACCATGGTGAGGGTAGGAACGTAGATCCTGGTTACCATGGTGAGTGTAGGAACGTAGATCCTGGTTACCACGGTGAGGGTAGGAACGTAGATCCTGGTTACCATGGTGAGTGTAGGAACGTAGATCCTGGTTACCAAACTGAGGGTAGGAACGTATATCCTGGTTACCATGGTGAGGGTAGAAACATAGATCCTGGTTACCATGGTGAGGGTAGGAACGTAGATCCTGGTTACCATGGTGAGTGTAGGAACGTAGATCCTGGTTACCACGGTGAGGGTAGGAACGTAGATCCTGGTTACCATGGTGAGTGTAGGAACGTAGATCCTGGTTACCAAACTGAGGGTAGGAACGTATATCCTGGTTACCATGGTGAGGGTAGGAACGTAGATCCTGGTTACCATGGTGAGGGTAGGAACTTAGAACCTGGTTACCATGGTGAGGGTAGGAACGTAGATCCTGGTTACCATGGTGAGGGTAGGAACGTAGATCCTGGTTACCACGGAGAGGGTAGGAACGTAGATCCTGGTTACCACGGTGAGGGTAGGAACGCAGATCCCGGTTACCATGGTGAGGGTAGGAATGTAGATCCTGGTTACCATGGTGAGGGTAAAAACGTAGCTCCCCGTTGCCATGGTGAGGGTAGGAACGTAGATCCTGGTTACCATGGTGAGGGTAGAAACCTAGATCCTGGTTACCATGGTGATGGTAGGTACGTAGATCCTGGTTACCATGGTGAGGGTAGGAACGTAGATCCTGGTTACCATGGTGAGGGTAGGAATGTAGATCCTGGTTACCATGGTGAGGGTAGGAATGTAGATCCTGGTTACCATGGTGAGGGTAGGAACGTATTTCCTGGTTACCATGGTGAGGGTAGGAATGTAGATCCTGGTTACCATGGTGAGAGTAAGAATGTAGATCCTGGTTACCATGGTGACAGTAGGAACGTAGATCCTGGTTACCATGGTGAAGGTAGGAACGTAGATCCTGGTTACCATGGTGAGGGTAGGAACGTAGATCATGGTTACCATGGTGAGGGTAGGAATGTAGATCATGGTTACCATGGTGACAGTAGTAACGCATTTCCTGGTTACCATGGTGAGGGTAGGAATGTAGATCCTGGTTACCATGGTGACAGTAAGAACGCATTTCCTGGTTACCATGGTGAGGGTAGGAATGTAGATCCTGGTTACCATGGTGAGGGTAGGAACGTAGATCATGGTTACCATGGTGACAGTAGGAACGCATTTCCTGGTTACCATGGTGAGGGTAGGAATGTAAATCCACTAGTAAATCAAGAGCTTTGCTTTCTGGCTTAGCTTTTTCTTTATCACAACAAATCAATTTGGTATCCTAATTGTTGCGGACGCTGCACTGATGTCTCAAAAAATACCTCTCTAAATGTGTGTTTTATCAAATTCACGTTAAAAAATAAACCAGATTTTGAGGAGCAACTAAATATAGAACAGAAGAGCTCAAAAATTTCTCAAAAATTTCTGAATGAATTAAAAAAAATTGTCGATAAGGTGTAACACCTAGTTAATAATTGAGAATGTGTGTGTGTGTGTGTTTTCCATTCTCAGATCAGGAGTTATTCTCAGGCATGTACATTGACTTCATGGGGACGGATGCTGCCATCTTCAGGAGTCTGACAAAAAGAAACGCAGTGCGCACTGATCAGCACAACTCCAAATGGCTCAGTGGTGAGTTTAATCCCCCCCGCCCGCCCCCGTACCCCAACCACCAAATTCTAATAATATCCATGATATAAAATGACATAAACATGAATCACTGTCCATGTGTTTTGATTTAGAGCCTATTTTCATCGATGCCCACCTCATACCAGATGGCATGGATCCCAATGATGCCAAGTTGTATTTTTTCTTCAGAGAGCGGCTCACTGATAACAACGGAAACACTAAAAATATTCACACCATGGTGGCCAGAGTGTGCCCGGTGGGTGTGTGTGTCTGTGCCCGAGTGAAGACGTCATGATGTTTACCAGCGGTTGTGTTTGTGCAGAACGACATCGGAGGGCAGCGCAGCCTGGTGAACAAGTGGACCACTTTCCTGAAAGCCAGGATGGTGTGTTCAGTGCTGGAAGAGGACGGCACCGAAACACACTTTGATGAACTCGGTGTGTATATTTTTATTTAGGTCTAGTGACAAAAAAATGGTGAAAATCTAAGACTTTAAAGGAAACGTGACGAAGAGACAAAGAAGGTGGAAGATTTTAAGTTCTTAGGATCAACAGTCCAGAGCAATAGAGAGTGTGGAAAAGAGGTGAAGAAGCGTGTGCAGGCAGACTGGAACGGGTGGAGGAAAGTATCATGTGTGATGTGTGATAGAAGAGTTTCAGATAAAATGAAAGAAAAAGTGTAGAAAACCGTGGTGAGAGCGGCCATGCTGATTGGTCTAGAGACAGTGTGGTGAGAGCGGCCATGCTGATTGGTCTAGAGACAGTGTGGTGAGAGCGGCCATGCTGATTGGTCTAGAGACAGTGTGGTGAGTACGGCCATGCTGATTGGTCTAGAGACAGTGTGGTGAGAGCGGCCATGCTGATTGGTCTAGAGACAGTGTGGTGAGAGCGGCCATGCTGATTGGTCTAGAGACAGTGTGGTGAGAGCGGCCATGCTGATTGGTCTAGAAACAGTAGCACTGAAAAAAAGACAGGAAGCAGAGATGGAGGTAGCAGAGATGAAGATGCTGAGGATCTCTCTGGGAGTGACCAGGATGGACAGGATCAGAGGAACAGCACATGTTAGAGGTTTTAAAGTCAGAGAGGTCAGACTGAGATGGTTTGGACATGTGCAGAGGAGAGAGAGAGAGTACATCAGAAGAAGGATGCTGGGTTTGGAACCACCAGGAAAGAGGACTAGAGGAAGACCAAAGAGGAGGTTCATGGATACAGTGAAGGAAGACATGAAGATAGTTGGTGTGACTGAAGAGGATGCTGGAGATACAGCCCAGGAATTTACCCACAAGGGATGAATGTAGAATTCAATAAATCCAGATTCTATTTTCTGGATTCTATTAAATATTCTATTGAAATTCAGATCAAAGTTTGTAAAATCCAGAATAAACTTTTACCAGAGTTTAAATCTGAGAAAATTTGCAAAAATTCAGAATAAAAAAAATATAATCAGAATAAATTAAATTTCTGAATAAAGTTTTTTAAACCAGAATGTTGTTTTTATAATGCAGAAAAAAAGTTTGTGGATATTTTGATGATATTTTGATGATATTTTTTTAATCACAGACGTCCAGGAATTATCGCTTATCTGTGTGTACGAACGAAAAAGTTGGATTAACGTAAAAAAAACAAAAACACTTCTACGTTTAGCTTATTTTGAAATTCAACCCATGTCGTCAAGTTTTTCCGAACGTTTTAAATTTAACACCTAACAATCAATGTGTGTTTTTTTTCTTTTACAGAAAGTGTGTTTTTGTTGGAAACGGATCAACCGCAAGGTCTCTTGGTGTTTGGTGTTTTTACATCCACAAGGTAAGACTTATAATCCGACATTTATCATCCCTCTTCTTCACGTGTCTGGTCACAGTAAAGCTGTGTGAGCGTTTCGTGTGTCTGTTAGTTGAGAAAACTCCATTAATACTTCTCACAGCCGCTGAGCACCAACTATAGATGAACTGATTTTAAGTTTTTAGGCTTCAATCTAGTTATCGCTTAGGTCTCAACCATTCATAATCAACATTTTGTGATAAAAGATAGAGGTTCCGTTCGTTCCGTTCCATTCCGTCATCTTCCGCTCATTCGGGGCCGGGGGGCCCGCGGGAAAAGCCCATGCTTCCCTTACCCCAGTTGCATCCTCCAGCTCACCCAGAAGGATCCCGAGTCGTTCCCCGGCCAGCTGTGAGACATAGTCTCTACAGCGGGTCCGGGGTCTGCCTCTTGGTCTCCTCCTGGTGGGACGTGCCCAAAACACCTCACCAGCGAGGCACTCGGGGCATCCTGACCAGATGCCCGAACCATCCCATCTGGCTCCTCTTGACCTGGAGGAAGAGCGGCTCGACACCGAGCTCCTCCCGGATGGCAGAGCTCCTCACCCAATCTCTGAGTGAGAGCCGAGCCACTCTGCGGAGGAGGGTACTGTATGTCGTGATTTATTTATTTTTTTAATATCACAACCTATAAGTCGCATTCTCATGATGCCCTCGCCTGCCCCCAGAGGGAGCCCTGGACCTTCCTCATCCAGAATAGAGACACCTGAAAATGATTAGTTGGATGACACTCACATGTGGATGATTCTACCTGCTGCCTGTTTTAGAGGCAATTGCCCCTGACTTCCATGTCGGGTCCTCACCATCCCTTCCCAGCCAGGTCCTCACCATCCCTTCCCAGCCAGGTCCTCACCATCCCTTCCCAGCCAGGTCCTCACCATCCCTTCCCAGCCAGGTCCTCACCATCCCTTCCCAGCCAGATCCTTACCATCCCTTCCCAGCCAGGTCCTTACCATCCCTTCCCAGCCAGGTCCTCACCATCCCTTCCCAGCCAGGTCCTCACCATCCCTTCCCAGCCAGATCCTTACCATCCCTTCCCAGCCAGGTCCTTACCATCCCTTTCCAGCCAGGTCCTTACCATCCCTTCCCAGCCAGGTCCTTACCATCCCTTCCCAGCCAGGTCCTTACCATCCCTTCCCAGCCAGGTCCTTACCATCCCTTCCCAGCCAGGTCCTTACCATCCCTTTCCAGCCAGGTCCTTACCATCCCTTCCCAGCCAAGTCCTTACCATCCCTTCCCAGCCAGGTCCTTACCATCCCTTCCCAGCCAGATCCTTACCATACCATCTGCAAGACCATAAGTTTGATCTCCTCCTTTTCCGTTCCGTTATCTTCCGCTTGTTCCGGGATCGGGTCGCGGGGGCAACAGCCTCAAACGGGCAGCCCAGGCCTCTCCCACCCCGGCTGCATCCTCCAGCTCACCCGGAAGGATCCCAAGTTGTTCCCCGGCCAGCTGTGAGGCCAGCTGTGAGGCCAGCTGCGGGTCCGGGGTCTGCCTCTTGGTCTCCTCCTGGTGGGACGTGCCCGAAACTCCTCGCCTGTGAGGCGCTCGGGGGGCATCCTGACCAGATGCCCGAACCACCCCATCTGGCTCCTCTCGACCTGGAGGAGGAGCGGCTCGACACCGAGCTCCTCCCGGATGGCAGAGCTCCTCACCCGATCTCTGAGGGAGAGCCCAGCCACCCTGCAGAGGAAGCTCATTTCGGCCGCTTGTACCCGCGATCTCATTCTTTCGGTCACCACCCACAGCTGGTGACCATGGTGAGGGTAGGAACGTAGATCCTGGTTACCATGGTGAGGGTAGGAACGTAGATCCTGGTTACCATGGTGAGGGTTGGAACGTAGATCGACTTGTAAATCGAGAGCTTTTCTTTTCGGCTCAGCTCTCTCTTTACGACGACGGACCGATGCAGCGTCCTAGTTATTGATGATGCCGCACCGATCCGCCTGTCGATCTCCCGCTCCATCCTTCCCCCACTCGTGAACAAGACCCCGAGATACTTAAACTCCTCCACTTGGGGCAGGACCCTGTCCCTGACCCGCAGGGGGCATTCCACCCTTTTCCGGGCGAGGACCATGGTCTCAAATTTGGAGGCGCTGATTCTCCTCCCGACCGCTTCACACTCGGCAGCAAATTGATCCACTGAGAGCTGGAGATCACGGTCCGATGAAGCCAACAGAACCACATCATCCGCAAAAAGCAGAGATCCGATCCTGAGGTCACCAAACTGGATCCCTCCAACGCCTCGGCTGCACCTAGATATTCTGTCCATAAAGGGATGAACAGAATCGATGACAAAGGGCAGCCTTGGCGGAGTCCAACTCTCACTGGAAATGGAATCGACATACTGCCATTCATTTATTATTCACAAATCAAAGAGTCTAAAGTGTGATGTCCTGGCTGTGAGAGGAGCCAAACCAAACTGAGAGGTCTATTATTCTTCCTCCTTAACTTCACCCTCTTTCCCAGCAAAGTGTCTTTTATGTCTTAAGTAGTTTGGTTTTAAATATCTGACTCTGACCACATGGAACGGGTACTGTCTACCTTGGCATGCGATGGTCCTTCCTGTGACGAATCCACACATTCCCAAACCGAATGCTCAATATTTGTCTGGTTTGCTCTCTCAAGCGTTTTTCTTTTTCCACAGTTCCGTGTTTAAGGGGTCAGCTGTATGTGTGTACAACATGGCCGACATTCTCACTGTCTTCAATGGACCCTTTGCTCACAGAGAGGGGCCTAGCTTTCAATGGGCGGCCTTTCAGGGACGCATTCCTTACCCAAGACCAGGAACTGTGAGTACAGATTCACCTGGAGATGTCGTAACTGTTTTTTCTAGAATATTTTTATTAAATTCATATTGCAGGTTGCAATACGTAGGGCTGGGGCGTCAAACTCCGGCCCTAGAGGGTCGGTGTCCTGAAGGTTTTCCATGTGTTCTTGATTCTACACACCTGGTCCAGGTTACTGGGTCATTGTACCAAATTTGATTGGTTCATTTCACTTTATGTGCATCAGCTGTATTGAACCAGTAACAAAATAAAAACCGTGAGGTCACCAGCCCTCCAGGGATACCACCTGACGAGATGTCCTTTGCGTAACTGAAAGAACGAGATCGCAGATAGAAGCGGTCGAAATGAGCTTCCTCCGCAGGGTGGCTGGGCTCTCAGTCAGAGATCGGGTGAGGAGTTCCGCCATCCGGGAGGAGCTCAGTGTCAAACTGCTCCTCCTTCAGGTCGAGAGAGGCCATATGGGGTGGTTCGGGAATATGGTCAGGATGCCTCCCGAGCTCTTCGCTGGTGAGGTGCTTCAGGCACGTCCCACCGCGAGGAGACTATGACTATGTCCCCGATCTACTGGCCGGGGAACGATTTGGGATCCCTCCTGGTGAGCTGGAGGATGCAACTAGGCTTCCCGTCTGAGGCTATTGCCTCCGCGACCCGGCCCCATATAGGCAGAAGACTATGGAACGGAATGAAAAAATAATAGATAACGATCCAACGCAACACAGTGTGGGATCTTTGGAGATTTTGGCCAAAGAAGAAAGACTAACAGTATTTGATCAGTTCAGTTCTTACGGTATGCTTACAAATCTTTTTAAACAGAGACGGACCTCTCATTGAGGCTACTGTGTCTGGTAGAGTGAGAGCCAGCTGGAGTTACTTAGCTGCCTCTGGAACAATCTGGATTACGTACTTCTGGGCCGAAAAACTGAGAAGCTTTTCAGGTGATCGAAAAGCACTTCATGACCTGCACCACCCGACAAGATCCCTTTAGTCCAGAGGTGTCCAAAGTTGGTCCACGATGGCCTGTGTCCTGTAGGCTTTCATTGATGCAAAGAAAGTGAAATCAACAGCCAATAGAATTTGGCACAATGACTCAATTAACTGGATCAGGTGTGTAGATGCAAGAACATATGGAAAACCTTCAGGACACCGGCCCTCGAGGACCGGATTTGGACACCCTTGCTTTAGTTTTGCAAAGTCAAAGAATCTTGCCGACTTTTACGGAATTTGGTACAGTCAACCAACCCAAGGAAAGCTAGCTCGTTAAAGTGGTCAAACCCGTAATATAAGACCACCTCACAGTATCATCCAGTTTTACATTAGCACAGCACGAAGTAGTACCGTTTTTGGGTCTTATTCCATGTGTCTTTGCAGTGTCCGGGCGGAGCCTTCACACCTGACATTCACACAACAAAAGAATTCCCAGATGAAGTGGTGAACTTCATGCGGAACCATCCGGTCATGTTTAACCCTATCTACCCCGTCGGGAGGCGACCCTTGGTGGTTCGTACCAACGCAGATTACAAGTACACGTCGGTGGCCGTGGACCAGGTCGCCGCTGCAGATGGAAACTATCAGGTCCTCTTCTTGGGTACAGGTACGAGACGAGATACAACTTTGAAATGATTAATTCTGCTGATTTCAGACAACGAGCACCTCAAAAAACATAATCCCGCGTATGATGTGGTCGTTTAAAAACAAAGAAAATTTTTTTAAATTGCACGTTTTTTATTTTGATTATTTACCAGTAATTTAAAAAAAAATTTTACAACAAGCAAGTTGTAACAAGCAAGTCCTCCAGGTCGAGAGGAGCCAGATGGGGTGGTTAGGGCATCTGGTCAGGATGCCCCCCGAGCGCCTCGCAGGCGAGGTGTTTTGGGCACGTCCCACCGGGAGGAGACGTGCCCCCGCGACCCGACCCCGGAACAAGCGGAAGATGACGGAACGGAACGGAACAACAAGCAAGTGCAGTGGAATAAATAATCTGGGAACGCCTTGCTTTAGTTTGCGAGCGGAGTGTTCTGATTGGTCGGTGTGACACTATGAGATTAATCATACATAATCTAATTTACAATCTTGAAAGTTTAAAAAAATCATCTTAATAGTTCAAGATTGAGGTTTTTAAGTTTGATTACCTCAACCTTGTAAACTGAATCAGTTCATCTATAGTTGGTATTGAGTAACAGCGAGTAGTTTCATTAAAATGGTTTGGAAAATACAAAGTTAATAAAAAGTGTTCTGAACGATCGAACGTAACGCTTTAATCGATGTGATTCATTAGTAAATGATTGAGTGGAATTTGTTTCTCACGGCTCGTTATCAGATAAAGAAGTCTGAAATCAGATTAAGAGGCTTCTTGGAAACGTGTGTTGTGGTTTACCTGAAACACAAGCGGGTCAGTTTGACCCGTCACCGTCCTTCTTTACATCAGCAGAAATTCTCCTTTCTCTGCAAATTTATTGCTCAGCAGATTTGCTGGAGTCATTAAATATTTCTGTTCGGTACCCAGAGGCAATCAACGTGTGAAAAGGAGGACGGAGCGGCAGAAAAAAAAAAGTGCTTATGAAAGGCTGCTGATTCAGAGGCATGACGGTGAAAATTTCGCTGAGTTCTGAGGCTGTTTGACTGGTTTTTAACTTTTTTTACTTAGTGTTTTTTCAACATAAAAAAAAAGTGTTTTAAAGATGGGAAAGAGTGAGAAAAGGATCTAGAAAATGGATCAAATTTACAGGAAGAGGCATTGGCTCAGTGGTAGAATGTCCGTCCTTGAAGTGGGAGAAGCCGATTCGGTTACCATGTCAAAATATCAATGGAGCAGAAACATAACCCCCAGTTACTCCCACCATTGGTGCCGTCATGGCTGCCTGCTGCGGTGCAATGCAAAAAAGGTCATTTCTGCACTGAAAAATTAATATAGTACATTTGAAATACACGTAGAGACACAATATTTCCCTTCCGTCATCTTCCACTTATCCAGAATCAGGATAAGTTGCTGGGGCAATAGGGTGGCTCAAAGGGAGCCCAGACACCATGCAGAGGAAGCTCATTTTGGCTGCTTTTATCCATGATCTTGTTCACCACCAACAGCTGGTTATCATGGTGAGGGTAGGAACGTAGATCCTGGTTACCTTGGCGAGGGTAGGAACGTAGATCCTGGTTACCATGGTGAGGGTAGGAATGTAGGGCCTGGTTACCATGGTGAGGGTAGGAACGTAGACCGTGGTTACTATGGTGAGGGTAGGAACATATATCCTGGTTACCATGGTGAGGGTAGGAACGTATATCCTGGTTACCATGGTGAGGGTTGGAATGTAGATCCTGGTTACCATGGTGAGGGTAGGAATGTAGGGCCTGGTTACCATGGTGAGGGTAGGAACGTAGATCCTGGTTACCATGGTAAGGGTAGGAATGTAGATCCTGGTTACCATGGTGATGGTAGGAACGTAGATCCTGGTTACCATGGTGAGGGTAGGAACGTAGATCCTGGTTACCATGGTGAGCGTAGGAACGTAGATCCTGGTTACCATGGTGAAGGTAGGAACGTAGATCCTGGTTACCATGGTGAGGGTAGGAACGTTGATCTTGGTTACCATGGTGAGGGAAGGAACGTAGACCCTGGTTACCATGGTGAGGGTAGGAACGTAGATCCTGGTTACCATGGTGAGGGTAGGAACGTAGATCTTGGTTACCATGGTGAGGGTAGGAACGTAGACCCTGGTTACCATGGTGAGGGTAGGAACGTAGATCCTGGTTACCATGGTGAGGGTAGGAACGTAGACCCTGGTTACCATGGTGAGGGTAGGAACGTAGATCCTGGTTACCATGGTGAGGGTCGGAACACAGATCCTGGTTACCATGGTGAGGGTAGGAACGTAGATCCTGGTTACCATGGTGAGGGTAGGAACGTAGATCCTGGTTACCATGGTGAGGGTAGGAACGTAGATCCTGGTTACCATGGTGAGGGTAGGAATGTAGGGCCTGGTTACCATGGTGAGGGTAGGAACGTAGACCGTGGTTACTATGGTGAGGGTAGGAACATATATCCTGGTTACCATGGTGAGGGTAGGAACGTATATCCTGGTTACCATGGTGAGGGTTGGAATGTAGATCCTGGTTACCATGGTGAGGGTAGGAATGTAGGGCCTGGTTACCATGGTGAGGGTAGGAACGTAGATCCTGGTTACCATGGTAAGGGTAGGAATGTAGATCCTGGTTACCATGGTGATGGTAGGAACGTAGATCCTGGTTACCATGGTGAGGGTAGGAACGTAGATCCTGGTTACCATGGTGAGCGTAGGAACGTAGATCCTGGTTACCATGGTGAAGGTAGGAACGTAGATCCTGGTTACCATGGTGAGGGTAGGAACGTTGATCTTGGTTACCATGGTGAGGGAAGGAACGTAGACCCTGGTTACCATGGTGAGGGTAGGAACGTAGATCCTGGTTACCATGGTGAGGGTAGGAACGTAGATCTTGGTTACCATGGTGAGGGTAGGAACGTAGACCCTGGTTACCATGGTGAGGGTAGGAACGTAGATCCTGGTTACCATGGTGAGGGTAGGAACGTAGACCCTGGTTACCATGGTGAGGGTAGGAACGTAGATCCTGGTTACCATGGTGAGGGTAGGAACGTAGATCCCGGTTACCACGGTGAGGGTAGGAACGTAGATCCTGGTTACCATGGTGAGGGTAGGAACGTAGATCCTGGTTACCATGGTGAGGGTAGGAACGTAGATCCTGGTTACCATGGTGAGGGTCGGAACATAGATCCTGGTTACCATGGTGAGACTAGGAACGTAGATCCTGGTTACCATGGTGAGGGTAGGAACGTAGATCCTGGTTAACCTGGTTAGATCCTGCCTAGCCCGGTGAGGGTAGGAGGAGGGTAGGTGGAAACGAGCAGAGGTGCAAACATTAAAACCAAAAACTGTTACAAACCACATCAAATCCTTCTGAATGATAAATAAGAAGAAACCGTTAACCCTAAAAAATCTCAGGACTCACATCTTTTATTGAAAAATCATCAGTTATCACTCAATCATTATTGTTGTCATGGTTACCGTTCTGGTTTTATGAACTTCTCGGCTTCTAAATGAGACTCAGTCCGTTTGACACAAGGTTTCTGAGCTTTTTATTCAGCTACTGATTGCACTGAGATTCTGGATGGATTTTCTTTGATTCCTGCAGTTCTCTCTCTCTCTTGGTATGTGTGTGTGTGTGTGTGTACGTTCGTGTGTATCTGCTGCTTTGTCCCACACATGATGGGAAACCTTATCAGCCACATGCAGGAGCTCTGAAGGACCTGCTGAGAAATGTTGGAGGAACGACTGCTGCTGTGATTTTTCTATTTTTTTTTTCTCAGTTTTTTTTCCACATAAAATCAAAATTCTCCAGGATTAAAGTACATCAGTCATTGTCGAGAGTTGTTCTAACAGAAAAATTAATATAATGTTTTCATGGGTTTTAATAAAATCTGAATTTGATTCTTTTATTCTGTATTTTATAAACTTTATTCTCATTTTTTTTAAACCTTTAGACCTGATTTTATTGATTTTTTTTTCTCCACTGCAGCAATTTTGTTTTGAATTTGATTAGTTTTTATTTAAATTTGAACTATTTTATTTCCAATGTTATTTTGGATTAAACTTTATTCACTTAACGCTTGGCTTTTTTTGTTTATTCTCAGTTTTATAACTTTTACTTAAAATTAAATTGCATTCATTCTTATTTCAATTATAATTAGTTTGAATTTTTCTAACTTTATTCCAAATGTAATCATTTTAGATTCAATTTGAATCATTTCAAATTGTTTTTTTTTAGTCCAATGGAGAGTGTGGAAAAGAGGTGAAGAAGCGTGTGCAGGCAGGATGGAACGGGTGGAGGAAAGTATCAGGTGTGATGTGTGATAGAAGAGTTTCAGCTAAAATGAAAGAGAAAGTGTACAAAACCGTGGTGAGAGCGGCCATGCTGATTGGTCTAGAGACAGTGTGGTGAGAGCGGCCATGCTGATTGGTCTAGAGACTGTGTGGTGAGAGCGGCCATGCTGATTGGTCTAGAGACAGTTTGGTGAAAGCGGCCATGCTGATTGGTCTAGAGACAGTGTGGTGAGAGCGGCCATGCTGATTGGTCTAGAGACAGTGTGGTGAGAGCAGCCATGCTGATTGGTCTAGAGACAATGTCACTGAGGAAAAGACAGGAAGCAGAGATGGAGGTAGCAGAGATGAAGATGCTGAGGATCTCTCTGGGAGTGACCAGGATGGACAGGATCAGAGGAACAGCACATGTTAGAGGTTTTAAAGTCAGAGAGACCAGAATGAGATGGTTTGGACATGTGCAGAGGAGAGAGAGAGAGTACATCAGAAGAAGGATGCTGGGTTTGGAACCACCAGGAAAGAGGACTAGAGGAAGACCAAAGAGGAGGTTCATGGATACAGTGAAGGAAGACATGAAGATAGTTGGTGTGACTGAAGAAGATGCAGGTGATAGGGTTAGATGGAAGAAAATGACTTGATGTGGCGCCCCCTGAAGGGAAATACCAAAAGAAGAAGTCTCAATTTTGTTCATTTATATCTAATTATTTTTGTTTTTTCTTCCCTTGATTTCTTACATTTGTATTTTTTAAAAATTTTATTCAATTTTTTTTATTTATTTTCGTTTTTATAGCTTCACTCTAGATTTGACTCACTTTGGGGTTTTTTGTGGGTCCAAACCTTCAAATGATAAAACAGAGTTCAAAGATAAGTTATGGTCAGGCAAGGATGATGATAGCCTGACATGGAAGTCCATGGTGATTGCCTTTAAAATAGGCAGGAGAGTCCACAGATGTGTGGAATCCGACTAATCATCCTCAGGTGTCTCTATTCACGATGATGAGGAAGGTCCAGGGCTCCCTCTGGCGGCAGGCGAGGGGATTAAACACTTTGTCCCCAACTTTTTTAACTTAAGCATTATTTTGATGTGTCAATTCTCGACTTGTCCACATTTCTAACTTTAAGTCTGACTAAATTCACACGTCTGTTTTTGTCTCCAGACAAAGGAACAGTCCAGAAGGTCATCGTCCTGCCCAGTAATCAGTCCCTGGATGAAGATCTCATCCTGGAAGAGCTGGAAGTCTTTAAGGTCTGGTGTGTTTTTCTTTTTTCTCGCTCTAACTCTTTACACGAGCTTGGCAACAGCTTAAGACGGACCCATGTGAGCTGGTGGTTCATCTTCGTCTTAGATGGACAAAAACAAACTATGATCAGTGAAAATGTCAAAATCTTTCTCTCACGCCGAACATTAGTGTCTTCTTTTCTTAAAATTTCTCAAAAAAGATTTTTAAAGTAGTTTTTAAAAACTTTTTTCATTCATGTGATGATCTGGTTTAGATGTCTGACTGTGTGGGAAAAACTGGAACACGGTGCATGTTGAGGGCTAAGTACCATGGCAACGGGCCCAATAGAGGGATGGGTACACCACAGAGAGGAGGATTTACCAGTAGGAAGGAGAACAGTGTCGGATTAACCAGACCGACAAGAAGAAACAGTGAAAGAAAATCACATTTTTAAAATTCAGACCAAAATATAGAGACATTTAATTTCATATTGTTTATAAAAAATATCATAAAACTTTTTCTAACAAAATGCGCTACTCGTGATGGCAGCAGGTCCACATTTTGTTGGATTTTTTTTAGTTTTTTTTATTGCCGTTTCAAGAGATGAGCTCTCATCAGCTCCTTCATGTGGAGTCTTCATGGACGTGTGGAGATGTTCCGTTCTGGAGTGAATCAGAAGGAATGAAGACAGGATCTTCTGAGTGACATCATCAGGGATTCCTCTCTGAACATACCCGGCCGGGTCGCTGGGGCAACAGCCTCAGGCGGGAAGCCAGGTGTTTTCTTACCCTGGCTGCATCCTCCAGCTCACCCGGAAGAATCCCGTGTCGTTCCCCGGCCAGCTGTGAGACATAGTCTCTCCAGCGGGTCTTGGGTCTGCCTCTTGGTCTCCTCCTGGTTGGACATGCCCAAAGCACTTCACAAGGGAGGCAATATGGAGGCTTCCTGACCAGATGCCAGAACCACCCCATCTGGCTTCTCTCGGCCTGGAAAAGGAACGACTCCACTCTGAGCTTCTCCCTGATGGCAGTACTCCTCACTCAATCTCAGAGTGAGAGACCAGACACCCTGCGGAGGAATCTCATTCCGGCCACTTGTATCCACGATCTCATTCTTTTGGTCACCACCCACAGCTGGTTACCATATTGTCGGTAGGAACATAGATCCTGGTTACCATGGTGCTGGTAGGAACGTAGAGCCTGGTTACCATGGTGAGGGTAGGAACGTAGATCCTGGTTACCATGGTGAGGGTAGGAACGTAGATCATGGTTACCATGGTGAGGGTAGGAAGGTAGATCCTGGTTACCATGGTGAGGGTAGGAACGTAGATCCTGGTTACCATGGTGAGGGTAGGAACGTAAATCCTGGTTACCATGGTGAGGGTAGGAACATAGATCCTGGTTACCATGGTGAGGATAGGAATGTAGATCCTGGTTACCATGGTGAGGGTAGGAATATGGATGCTGGTTACCATGGTGAGGGTAGGAATATGGATGCTGGTTACCATGGTGAGGGTAGGAATATGGATGCTGGATACCATGGTGAGGGTAGGAACATAGATCCTGGTTACCATGGTGAGGATAGGAATGTAGATCCTGGTTACCATGGTGAGGGTAGGAACATAGATCCTGGTTACCATGGTGAGGGTAGGAATATGGATGCTGGTTACCATGGTGAGGGTAGGAACGGAGATCTAAACTTTGTGCTTCTATTCTTTCAGAACCAAGCACCCGTCACCAACCTGCAAATATCTCCAAAAAAAGTAGGTGTTCTTTCTTTTGTTATTAAGACGTCACTACTCAGAGAACAGGTTTTATACTGTTCTCCTATGGCTCCATTTTTATTACGTTCCACTTTATCCGGGACAAGAGGCAGCAGCATCCGTCCATGGTAAAGCACAGGCTTCCTTCGCCCTGGCCACATCCTCCAGCTTATCTGGATCCCAAGATATAGTCTCTCCAGGAAAGGTTTACACAGTGTTGTGCATATACCCAGGGGGCGGAAAGTGTAGGGGGCCAAATCAAAACTGATACAAAATCAATGTATTTGTCGACATTTTTTAAATTAATTTTGCATTTTCGAATAAACAAAAGTAACCATTTATCTTTGAATAAAAAGTATTTTAAACTCTGTTAAAGTTACATTTTTACACGTAAATTCAAAGAAAAATGTGACTAAATAAAATTTATCTGACCCAAATTAAACCCTGAAATAAAACAAAAACATCTCCATTACTTTAGTTGTGTCGCTCAAAAAGCCGTCCCCAAAAAGTTGAAAAATGAGCCTCATTTTTCAGTCACTTATTCAGACAAACAAAGGGTTTAACCTCTGCCCTTTTTGCTTTACAGCAACAGCTGTACGTCAGCTCGGAGTTTGGGGTCTCCCAGGTCTCTCTCCATCGCTGTCCCGCCTACGGTTCGGCCTGCGCAGACTGCTGCCTTGCCAGGGATCCGTACTGTGCCTGGGACGGACTGACCTGCTCACGTTTCTATCCCACCGGGAAAAGGTAGGTTAAAAGTAGTAACTGGGAATTTTCCACATTCTCTTTTCAATGCTGCATCCTAAATATTGAGGACGCCGCATCGACAGTCGCAATCTCAAGTGAAATAAACTTTCAGCTCCTCCCACTATCCCTCTATCTATGTCTAAGTGAGAGTCCAACCACCCTGCGTTGTTTTTTCGATCACAACCAACATGGTGAGGGTAGGAACATAGATCCTAGTTACCATGGTGAGGGTAGGAACGTAGATCCTGGTTACCATGGTGAGGGTAGGAACGTAGATCCTAGTTACCATGGTGAGGGTAGGAACGTAGATCCTGGTTACCATGGTGAGGGTAGGAACGTAGATCCTGGTTACCATGGTGAGGGTAGGAACATAGATCCTGGTTACCATGGTGAGGGTAGGAACGTAGATCCTAGTTACCATGGTGAGGGTAGGAACGTAGATCCTGGTTACCATGGTGAGGGTAGAAACGTAGATCCTGGTTACCATGGTGAGGGTAGGAACGTAGATCCTGGTTACCATGGTGAGGGTAGAAACGTAGATCCTGGTTACCATGGTGAGGGTAGGAACGTAGATCCTGGTTACCATGGTGAGGGTAGAAACGTAGATCCTGGTTACCATGGTGAGGGTAGGAATGTAGATCCTGGTTACCATGGTGAGGGTAGGAACGTAGATCCTGGTTACCATGGTGAGGGTAGGAATGTAGATTCTGGTTACCATGGTGAGGGTAGGAACGTAGATCCTGGTTACCATGGTGAGGGTAGGAATGTAGGTAAGGATGACGATGACCCAACCTGGAAGTCCAGGGTAATTGCCTTTAAATAGGCAGCAGGTAGAGTATCAGCCAACTAATCACCCTCATGTGTCTCTATTTAGGGTGATGAGGAAGATTAAGGGCTCCCTCTTGTGGCAGGCGGGGGCCACTGCAGTAAGCAGCCATTCTGACGCCAATGGTGGAAGAAACAGGGTGTTCGGTATCTTTCCCAAGGATACATAGGCATGAGCCCAGTGGGAATCAAACCAATGGGAATTTGCAAATAATTTCCCACTAAAACAGAATTAAATACTTCCCATGTTAGGAGGTATCCCAGATGTCTTTGTTCCTCCAACCTTCTGAAGTATAAACCCTGTTTCCTCCCGATTCGCAGACAAAACACAGACGAGAAAAAATGACCGTTACATCTGCGGTCTCTCCATTCGCTCGCCTGCAGGTCGAGTTTAGTTTGGGACCAAAAATCTTAGTTTCTATCTGGGAAACGTGCCAGAAATGTGTCAGCTATTTACTTGCTCTTCCTCTCAAGCTGCTCTCCATGAGTCTGCCTCCTTCGGGACCAAGAACACGAGCAGATTTCAGTCGGATTATGTTGCCAATGAAAATTTCTCCATAAGAGGAGGAATGACGTTTTCATTCATGTGGGATCTTTTTTGTTTTGCAGGAGGAGCAGAAGGCAAGACGTTATGCATGGAAATCCACTTACACAGTGCAGGGGATTCAATTTAAAAGGTAATTCATGTGATTCAATCCACGGACTCCCCTTATGGTCTAGGGTTGTATCGCAGGCGCCCACTTTTTTTTTCTTACAAAATAGTGTACGTTTCAATCCCCGGCTCAGGATACGGTTTAATGACCAAAGGGTGTAAAATCCACGGGTTCTCATTTCCGTACAAGTTTACATCTTTATATCAGCATGTGTGGCCATATGGCGGCTTCCAATAATTAGTCACACGTCTGTGGGGAGACGATGGGAAGGGGGCAGCTTTATTGTTTGGAAATATTAAAGAGTGGGAGGGGCTCGCTTGTTTAAAGATGAAGCTTTTCATTTTTCACCAACATTTCAGTGTCACTTGAGAGATTTCAGACAGATTTGAGACCATCTGTGAGCTTCATGTCTGTCAGTGAGTGACGTCTGATGTTCCCCCAGAAGAGTCTGAGCCATGTGTGTGTGTGTATGTGTGTGTGTGTGTGTGTGTGTGTGTGTGTGTGTGTGTGTATGGCAGCCTACAGAAACGCTGTGGAAATGATGCAGTATGGCGTGAAAAACAACACCACCTTCCTGGAGTGCATCCCCAAGTCTCCTCAGGCCTCCATTCGCTGGCTCATTCAGAGGGACAACGACAGGAGGAAAGAGGTGAGTCAGGCTTCTCGAAGGTTCGAAGGTTAACGGTCAATGATGCAGCCAGTTGGCTATCAGACACCTGTGGGTAAACTCCTTCAGACGGTATAAAAATCCTTTAAAGTTTCGTTTAAAGGAGACAGACTCTGCTCGTGGATTCCTTTTAGTGAGTCTATGACAGGCATGGCAAACTACGGCCCGCAGGCCACAAGCCGCCCATTAAACGTTTTAATCCGGCCCGTCAAACTTAAAAAGATTAAATATTTTATTTTCCCTGTAATTTTGATGTTTCGTCACTAGATGGTGCCAAAGACACAACAACACTGCTCCCATTAAAATGTGTGTGTCTCCCACGTTGTCAAAATAAACAGTGTGCACAGATATGGAAAGCCATCGGGGCCAATACACGCATGTAAACAATCGTGTTAGATGTTAAAACAAACAAAATGTTACATCAAGCGCTTAGATTTCAAACTTAGCGCCGCTAGATTTTAAATTTAACACTCTTGATGTAACATTTAATGCTTGTTTAAAATCTAGCACCATTCTATCGGTTTAATCTAGCGGTTACCAAAGCATGACATCCATCTGATCCTGTTCCGGCCCCTTTGTCAAATATTAGAACTCAATGTGGCCCACGAACCAAAAATTTTGCCCACCCCTAATCTATGAGGTCTGTGGTTACTCAGAAAATCTGAATCTGATATCTTTGAATGATCTTCGTTACTTTTCTGTTCATGCCCAAACGCCTCGTTTTGGTTCGAGTACATCTGTTACGTTTTTTCACTCTGTTGCGTCGCATGTTTTCAGAGGAAATGACCATATAAGGAGAGACAATGGCTGACCTGGGCGTGGTACACATAGACATAGAGAGTAGTACAGGGTCTGTACTACTGCCTGCCCATTATCTCAAAGAGTATTCATGTGTACCCGCAGTGCCAGCTGTGCAGGGATGACTGTTATCAGCTTACTGTGAAAGCGTCATGCTAAGTTCCAGCTGAGTTTCTCAAGATGTGACTTCATCTGTCAGAAACAAAACTAATTTTTTGGACCTACGTGCTGACAAAACACAAAGATTATTGGAAACTCTTGCCAAAAATTTACTCAAGTAAAAGTACAGTTACTCCAAAATATTTTACGCAAGTAAAAGTAATAAGTAGATCTAAAAAAATTTACTCAAGTAAGAGTAAAAAGTATGCGTTGAAAAAACGACTCAAGTAATGAGTAACTTTCAAAGTTTATTGATTAAACATAAGAATATAAACAAAACAACAAAATGTGCAAAATTTGTATTTTCAAAATAAAGCTAAAAGATCAGTAAAAAAAAAAAAGACATTAGTGATGTTTGCGTTGTTTTACTTTAATGTGTTTTTAGACCAACAGATATGGACGCAGTTCAGATGAAAAAGACGCTAAAGTAATTTTGACTGCTACGTAGGCATGTCATTACTAATGACATGTTTTCTCAGGTTGGAGTTTTTGTAGACAGAAAAACTGGAGATGGTGGCTCAGTGGGTAGAGCGTTCGCCCGCAAACCGGAAGTTCGCAGGTTTGAATCCCACTGAGTGCACATCTAGGGTCCTTGGAGAAGACCCTAACCCCTCATTTCTCCCACCATTGGCGCTGTCATAGGTGGCAGCCTGCTGCGTGCTCTTGTTCAAGAGAGACATTTGCTGCCTCTATTTTGCCATTTTCACCTGCTTTAGCAGTAACTTGTTTTCCGAAATAAGTTTTTTACGCTAAGTTTTGGCACGTCTGATAGGTCAGATGGAGTCACGTGACCATGTTCACTACATTTGATTGGAGGAACATTGTCTACAGTCATCCAGAGCAGGAAGTGCTCTTTAGAAAATACTTATTGTACTGAAAAACGTGGTGATGGGTGAACTTTCACCCAATGTAACGGAGTAAGAGTAGCATTATTTACTATAAATTTACAAAGTAAAAGTATTTGTACTTTTACTTTAACTATTACTTTAACTTTAACTATTAAAAAGACTCATAGAAGTACCGTAATTTCACGGCCATAAGGTGCACCTAAAAGTCTCAAATTTTCTTCAAAATGAGCGGTGCGCCCTATCGTGCAGTGCGCCCTATCTGATTTGTGATGTGCGGACGTATTAGAGAACCATCAGGCGGACGCAGTTGAAAACATGAGAATATTAAAGGGTGAAGTGTGTGTGTGGATTATGTATAAAAGAACGGGTGTGTGCTTTATGCAGCAACACTGAAAATGGAAAAGAGACACGCTTATGAAGCTCAGTTTAAACTGATAGCGATCAGCTGCGCTGGGCGAGTAACGCCACAGTTTGCCAGTGGATTGTAGATGCTTGGGCTAACATGTCTGCTGGCACTGTTGTCCGAGCTTTCCCAAAAGCAGGCATCATTTCCGAGGAGCCGCACAGTTCAGAAAGTGACTCTGACAGCGTGGAAAGTGAACCTGCGAAGTTGGATTTAGAGCAGCTGTTAGATTCAGAAACAGAGGATGAGGACTTTGATGGATTTGATAAATGACTTTATGACGACTGTAACTAATATTTAAATAAAACCATCCAAACTCAGTTTTACTCCAGATCTATTTTTAAATACGCACGTGTGTGTGTTACGTAGTAGAGGATATGTATATAAAACCCGCGCCCTATCATCAGGTGCGCCTTATGCGTGTATTAAATACAGAGCACGCAAAATTTGGACTGCGCCTTTTAATACGGTGCGCCCTATGGTCGTGAAATTACGGTACATTTTATTCTGAAAGTTACTCAAGTAAATGTAATGGAGTAAATGTAACGCGTTACTACCCACCTCTGTTAGTTACATTACAATTTACCTCCCTTAAAAAAGTAACTGGTAGTTACTCAGTTACAGAACCGTAAAAGTAAGTCTAAACCCTCAAAAATATTTGGTAGTTAAATTTTAGATTTAGATTGTGTTTATTTTGAAAATATGGAGCATTTACTTTACCGAAAATGTAAAGTTTATACAAGAAGTGCACA
This sequence comes from Neostethus bicornis, assembly GCA_902685375.1. Taxonomy (NCBI): domain Eukaryota; kingdom Metazoa; phylum Chordata; class Actinopteri; order Atheriniformes; family Phallostethidae; genus Neostethus; species Neostethus bicornis. The sequence continues at coordinate 729,275 of CACRXE010000066.1, read as the reverse complement.
TGTTCACTGACCACCGATATACTTTCTTGTTTAGTAATTCTGAGTAGGATGGAAAGATGGGTGTCCCTGACGTTCGGTCTGTCTCTCCAGGTGAAACTCAGTGAGCGTGTACTCTCCACTGAACATGGCCTCCTGATCCGTTCACTCCAGCTCTCAGATCAAGGCCTGTACTACTGCCTGACCACCGAGAACAACTTCAAACGCACCGTGGCAAAGCTACGTCTACGCGTCCTGAGTGAAGCTATGGTCAGCGTGCTAACGGACAAAAAGCAGTCTGCCTGGACGTGGTCCGGATCCCGGAACCCTCAAGTCCTCCTAGAGTCCTTCAGCCCAGCAGAGACTCTGGCCGTCCAGCAGTACTGCAAAGAGAGGAGGGAGTACCAGAATCTGCAGCAGAGGATTCAGAACCAGCCCCCACAACCACCCGGGCCGTTCAGGGGAGATCTGGCCAAGCTAAAACCACTGCTGGATAGGAGGAAGAGCCGGAACAGACGGAACCACCTTTCAGATGTTTGACAGGAGAGAACTTCAGAAAGGGATACGCACACTTTACTCTGACTCTTAATTTTCAACCCAATCTGCATCGTGGACCTCTAGCATAACCAATGACTGTACATCGCAAGTTGCTTCCACCTGCGTGCCAAATAGGAAGTCTCAAAGGCTCTGAAAAGTCTTTGAACCCATAGACTTCTGTCGGAACTTCGGCAGCCATTACTGTCACTATTGATGTAGCGGTAACCGTTATGGCTCTGTTACCGTGGTTACAATGCATTCTTTGTTGTTCTGATTTGTTGCACCGATTAAACAATGTAGCAGCTGTTTATGCCACGTAGAGATCATTGACAGGTTTTATTTAGACATTGATCGTGGAAGCCAAACGGTGAATCACAAGGATGGGGTACACGTCGTCCACGGTGGGGCAAACTAATGCAGCACGAATCTGAATGAATTTTTATGTTAGTACTTTAATGTTTTTGCAAATTTCCTGTAGATGGCACTCTGTGGAGATGACGTAACTATCCAAGTCTCCATCCATGTTGGTTTTACGAACATTAGCAAAGTTTATTTGGTCAAATTTTCAGTCGGAAGTATTTTTTTCCATCATGCCGGCACAACTTGAACGCACCTCAAACTTTCTTCACAGAGAAGCAAAATTAAGAAAAGAAAAATGAACATAAAACATTCAGATAATTATGTGAAAATTTTGAGGACTCTTGTGTCCCACAAGTCAAAACGTTCACCCAAACTTGAGATAGGGCCTATAGTGCTAAGGGCGCGTGCCTTCAAAAAGCTCACTCCTGGTTTGGAAGGTGGTTCCCATGTGAATTCCGACTGGACTAATGTTTACTAAATTCTGGATCCATAGATTCAACATGGCACCATCCAATTGGAATTGGCTTCATTTGTTTGGAGCCAAATGCTACGAGTGATGTCACACTCACTGGCTCCGCCCCTTCTATAGTCAATGGGCGTAACCAGGATGAAAGTTTCTCAACAGGCTGGGATGTTTCGTACCCATACAAGGTGTTGTTTTTAAAAGTCCTGGACTCTCTGGGTCCAGGACCTCATACCATTACGGTTTGCTACTTTCTGGTGTGTAACGAATCAACGTAGATGGCTAAATTATTAAACTTCACCCCGTCAGCAGCAGAGCAATGTCTTTCTCCTGTGCTCCGCCCAAATTAACCACGGTATCTCTTGACAAAACCTCAGCTACGCATAAGGTGACAATATGTCTGGAAAATTTGGGACAGTCCCAAAATCCTGCTCGAGGTGCCCCAAAAAACATTTCAATACAAAGAAACTATTTTAATTAAATTTCTGAGCCATTCTACTCCTACCTACACACCCATGCACTGATGCTACCACTCCCAAAAGTTTCATATGTAAACAAACAAGTACATGCACAATTTTTAAGCCTGATTTAAGCTTGATTTCAGGTTGTGCATTAATATATGGATTGGGCCAAATTTCATCTCAATGGGACGTCTTGGTGGGTCTGTGTACAGGAGGTTACATTGACGGTTTTGTTGCACCCAACTAGTTTCTGGTATGTCTGAAATTTTGCCGTCGCTCATAGAAACATAGCACTGTAGAACCGGCATTATGGACCCATTCTCCTGATTGGTTGGTTCTGATTTCAATACGTTTTAAGTTGGCATCCTTCTGTCAAGGAGACAATGGATTCTGCACATGGGTACTTATCTGTTTGGGCAGGGTCTGCTGGGGCTGAATGAGTCAATGCGGGAGCTGTAGCTACTACCACACTTACGTCAAATGTGATAGGCGATATGAGTCATGGGAGGGAGTGGTGGTAGAGGGACTTTATAGCTTTGTGCTGGATCTCCCTGTTCTCCTCGGCATGCTTGATTCCGAATTTGACGGTTGGTCACCACCTATAGCGGTTAGAGGTCACTGACTCGAGATATGCTACGTTGATGTTGCTCGACTTCAGATCCCTCTTGAAGACATCTTTGTACCGCAGGACAGATCGTCCAGTTGGCGACCATTTTTTTTTTTACAGACTCCAGTCAAAACAAAACATATCGGAACTCAGATTGGAAGTACTGAAAGACAGTTATACCAAAGTCTCCACATGTTAGACCTAGTCTAGGATTAATAAACCGTTGCTAACACAAACCATTTAGCACGGTCGACCTTCGTGTTTAGCTACCAAGGTGTAAACAGCCTGAATGGATGCTTTATCTTTTGACATCAGTGCGTCATCTTTATTTGACGATATGATGCCCATTTTGTAAGCTAATGCTAATAATTCCCTGGGATAGTCGGGATCACACACATTGAGTGACGCCACTAGGTGTCGCCAGCTTGGCTACGCGTTTAGTAGAGTTGAAGAAAAAACAAAGAAAAGGGAAACTGGTGTCTTATTATTCGTCAGGGATTTAGAATGAGAAATATCTAATTAGACGCTCCTGCTTTATTTAAACATTTACTCACATTAAATAAAAGTCTGTCCAGGCAGGTAATTGAAGGATTTTATGGACTTGGAAAAACACCATTATTTGAATGCTCATAACAGAATTAGTCGTATAAAGTCCAACGAGTCTCCATAAAACGTTACGCAACGCATTGATGTTTCATAGAAAGCTGCTTTTATTCAGAGAAAGGTTAACAGCAGTGACCCAGAGGTGTCGTACATCACAACAGGATGCCGAGATAATAAAATATAAATGTTGCTCATGTAATGGAAAAGATTTAGAAAAACAAACAGGCAATAAAACACATCTAATAACAAAAAAAAAAGATAATAAAAGAATACTGTGTCATTACAAGGTTGCCAACAAAACAACTCGCTGTTTGAGGCGTCTCGCTCTGAGGTGGTGGCTCAGTGGTTAGAGCATTCGCCCGCGAACCAGAGGTTCGCATCCCACTGAGTGCACGTCCAGGGTTCTTGGAGAAGACACCTAACTTCCTTGTTTCTCCCACCATTGGTGCCGTAATAGGTGGCAGCCTGCTGCGGTGTAATGCAGCACATAAATTTTCCAGTGAGGTATTAATAAAAAAATATACTCTATATATATATATATATATATATATATATATATATATATATATACCGTAAAAAAAACTCAAGTCTCCCTCATGGAAAGAAGAGGACCCAATTGCAGACAGAAAGCCTGGTTTATTTGAAGTTGGCAGTTCATAATCACTGTGGAAAGAAAAACAAAATTTCAGTGTCATGGTAAAATGTTATTGCAAAAATGTGTATTTGGTCAGGCAACCAGGGAGACCTGGCTGGAAGGGATTGTATAACCCAACAGGGAAGTCTGGGGTGATTGCCCTTAAATAGGTGGCAGGTGCACAGACGTACGGAATTTGCAATCATCTTCAGGTGACCCCAATCAGGTTGACAAGAAACCTCCAGTGCTCCCTCTGGAAGCAGGAGAGGATATCATGACAAATATACTTTCTTTATTATTTATTTATTTATTTCGGTCACAGTGCAACCTCATATCAATGAAATAAAGAAAACAACCATATTCCAGCAAAGGACCGAAAAGGTAACGGCTGAAGCAAACGCTTATTACGCCGACCCTTTTTTTTTTTATTTTTTTTTTTATGTCATAATAAAAGCAAAAAGACATAAGTAAATACTAAGTCATCATAATTGTTATAACACATAACATAATAATATCATAATACATCATAACATAATCATAACACATCATAACATATAACATAATCATAACACATATTCGTAACACATAATCATAATCATAACACATCATAATTGTTTACTTTTTATAGAAGCTTGAATTTAACCATCAAGACTTGCATATTTTTTAAGTATTAATAACTTAAATTTCTTTTTTAAACATAAAAGATTTAAACACAATTTAAGTTCATCATTACAATTATTCCAAAGATCCACACCTTTAATAGAAATACAGAATTTTTTAACATTTGTTCTAAATTTATTTTTAATGAACACATCATTTCCTCTTAGTTCGTATGGACTTTTCTTTATCTTTTATTTTTCTGATAAATCGGTATGTACCACTCACAGAGTTGCCACGGTGCCCACCTCACACTTTGTTTTGCTTGAAAAACGCCACTACAGCTTGACAACAGCAGCAGGTTCCAGTTGTGTAAGGGCAATAACAGATGGCGCTGGCTCATTGGAATACCATTGCATTTCCATCACATCATTCGCATGTTCCATATATGGAGTTCTCGAGGCGTGGTTGGGATGAAATGGAGATCAAGGTGGCTTACACCTGGGATTTGTCCCTAGTTTTGAGGACGTTTGAGGATTAAATTTTGTGAAGTTAGTTATGGGGGTTTTCAAAATATCAAATTTGTGCAGCGTGATTCCACGCGTTAGCTGAGAAAAAAAGCTTACTGTTGGGTCTAAAAAAGGCTTCATCCAATTCAGTACCTCAGTATCATAACCAACAATAAGCTCACAAGGAAACAACCGCTTTTTCCACACTGCAGTGGGGAAGAGAGGAGGAGAAAACAGACTTAACTCTACTGTCTCCTACAAGCTTCTCTCAGTCATCTCATCCCGGCTGCATCCTTTTATTAGAGAAAATAGGTCATAGGTTCCATAAGGTCACTCACAGGCGTCTGAAGAATGTGTTAATCAACAGGGCAGAAAGTGGACAACATTGTGTTTGTGTGCAAAATGATTTCAACAGAACAGGGGGGTTCATGTCCTGCAGCTATCTGTGGCTAGCTGATGAGGCAGGAACGTTCTGGTACCCAGTTGGTCTCTGTATGTGCTGAGTAACTTTTCCGGGATGGCATTATTCACTTCTAAAATAGCTGACATACCTAAGATGGCTGATGCCCATGTATCCCAAGCAAATGTGAAAAGCACACATTATAAAGTTCCGTTCCGTTCCGTCATCTTCCGCTTGTTCCGGGGTCGGGTCGCGGGGGCAACAGCCTTAAGCGGGCAGCCCAGGCCTCTCTCTCTCCAGCTCCATCCTCTAGCTCACCTAGAAGGATCCCAAGTCGTTCCCCGGCCAGCTCTGAGACATAGTCTCTCCGGCGAGTCCGGGCTCTGCCCCTTGGTCTCCTCTCGGTAGGACGTGCCCAAAACACCACAAGGCGCTCGGGGGGCATCCTGACCAGATACCCGAACAACCTCATCTGACTCCTCTCGACCTGGAGGAGGAGCGGCTCGACACCGAGCCGAGGTGAGGGGCCAGACAAAGCGTGGCTCAAAAATACCCCTATGAAGAAATCAAACATGGCCAAGTTGCCCTTGCCCGGACGCGGGTCACCTGGGCCCCCCTTGGAACCAGGCCTGAGGGTGGGGCACGCGTGCGAGCGCCTGGTGGCCGGGCTTTTACCCATGGGGCTCGGCTAGGCTCAGCCCGAACAGGGGACATGGGCCACCCTTCCAGCGGACTCACCACCTGCAGGAGGGGCCATAGGGATCGGGTGAAGGAGGAGATGGGTGGCAGCCAACGGCGGGGATCCTGGCGGTCGGATCCTCGGCTGCATAGGCTAGCTTTAGGGACATTAAGTAAAATCATAAGCTTATCTTATACTTACTCGGTTTAACCCAGGAAAGGTGGTCTCACATAGTGGTCACACCAGTGGGCAGTTCCTCAATAGTGGCAAAGTAAGGGTTTTTTTGGGAGGGGGGTTTCACGACCAAAAACGAATAAATAATTAAACAAAATCCCAGAGTTTCCTTTAATAATTCACAATTTATCATTCAAGCATAAAAAAGTAAAGATCTACGAATTCTGTAAACCTGTTTTAAAAAAAAAAAAAAAACGTCATTGTTATTCTTAGGTTCTTAAAAATTGTGGGGATGACAGATTTTCTCGATGGCTTCGCTTCAACTTTTCTTCTTTTGTTTACTTCCTTCTTCTGTTTTGGATTAAGTTATTTTTAAACTGGATTAAAAAAGATGATAGTTTCTGTTTCACACCTCAGGGCTGAGATATTAAAATCAGAAAATTGAAATGCCACATTGCGTTCCTTCTGGTTTTTTATGTTTTTAGACGCACGTCAGAAAATCAAAATGTCATCAATCACGTTTCCACTTCGCCATCGTGAGCATGTTTCCATAGCAACACAAATGTTCCTTAAATCCCTGCCTGAATCTGAACGAGAGAATATGTAGCTACATTTTCTTAAGCCCATTTTTCTTCATCCAATGAGACGTCTCGATGTTTAATGTGAAAATATTTCTCCTCTAAAAAACTCATGTAGATAAAGTCGTTTGTGTACAGATTATTTTTCTTTGTCGTGTTCTTTAAGTTAATAAGTTTTGTGAGTCGTTTTTGACCGTGTATGTAATTGTAATATTTGTCCACTAACGATGACCGTATCTGCACCTTGCGGAGGAATAGATCATAAATTTTTTTTTTGGGGGGGGCGGGTAAAAAAGAGCATGTACCATTGAGATTCATAAAGAAATGTTTACTAGCATCATGTCGAACTTCACCCTGTCATTTCTGTGTCGTGAAAAGTCTGTATTTGTATTTATTGATGTTGTAATAGTCCTAATAAAAAAAAAAAAATGAATTACTCTATTCATCTCTCACCGGGGAAATTTGTTTGCTGCACTCCTTACACCGCAGCAGGCTGCCCTTCAACGGCGCCAATGGTGGGAGAAGCGGGGGTTAGGTGTCTTCTCCAAGGACCCTAGACGTGCTCTCCGTGGGACGCGAATCCGCGACCTTCCGGTCCGCGGGCGAACGCTCTAACCACGCGGCCACCGTCTCCCCCAGTGTTTAAATAAACCTGTTTAAATCAACGGAAGTATTTTATGAATTAAGCTTGTTGTATTTTGTAATCTACGAACTTTATTCTAGATTTACCGACTTTGCTCTGGATGCTTTAAAGTCAAAAAGACCAGACTGAGATGGTTTGGACATGTGCAGAGGAGAGAGAGAGTACATCAGAAGAAGGATGCTGGGTTTGGAACCACCAGGAAAGAGGACTAGAGGAAGACCAAAGAGGAGGTTCATGGATACAGTGAAGGAAGACATGAAGATAGTTGGTGTGACCAAAAAGGATGCAGGAGATAGGGTTAGATGGAAGAAACTGACTTGATGTGGCGCCCCCTTAAGGGAAATGCTGAAAGAAGAAGAAGCTCTAGATGCTTTGAGTTGTGTTTCCAAGTGATGGTTGTATTTCGTTTTCTGAACCGCTTATTCCCTGAGGGGTTTCCGCAGAGTGTGCCGGAGTCTATCCCTGTTGATTACAGGTGACAGGCGGAGTAAAACCCTAACAGGTCACCAGTTTGTTCTGAGGCCACACCCGCACTAATCCTATCGGTAATATTGTATCGGCCATTCAACCTCACATGCATGTTTTTGGAGGGTAGCAGGAAACCAGAGAAAACCCACACCTATATGGGGAGAACATGCAAACCACACACAGAAAGACCAGTGTTTAAAGCCTCATTCCCACTCATGAAATCAAACAGGCCGAGTGTGTTTTTCAGGAAGGAATTTGTAAGTCCTTTGGAATTAGTCCGTGTAGTCCCTCATTCATCCAGGAGTGATCCATAGTAGAAAAAGTTTCAAAAAAGTCTTCTGGACAGTTTAATTCTTCAACGAGATGTTTCGACTTCCATCCGGAAATCATTTTCAATCTGAATGAAATGGACTGAAAACTGGATCTATTTATACTAACCTGAGTAAAAGGTAAAAAAAATAGTAAGAAGGGCTCGACCAATGAGCCTGTGTTACCTATGATGGCCATGAATGGCTCCTATTGTAGCCACCGACCAGTAGACAGTAGACATCCCGGTTTTCTTTAAACCGGTCAACACATTAGGGCAGAAACTAGTACATCCTAAAGACAAGATGCCTACAGAAAAACAGAGCAATGTAGTTTATTCGATCCGGTGCAGTGAAGGGAGCTGCAAAGAACACTACATTGGTGAAACGAAGCAACCACTCCACAAAAGACTTTACCAACACAGAAGAGAAGCCTCTAGTGGTCCCCAGTCTGCTGTACATCTGCATCTTAAATCCACCAAACACACTTTTGAGGACAGCGAGGTGAAGATTCTAAGTAGAGAGAAAGGATGGTTTGAAAGAGGGGTGAAGGAAGCCATCTTTGTGATGAAAGAGAGTCCCTCACTGAATCGGAGTGGAGGCGTTAGATACATTCTGCCAGGGATTTACAGCAGCTTTTTGAAGCCATGGACTAAAGATGACACCTCGTGACCCAGTTTCACGCCTCTCGTTAGCAGGAATGTCTATTCACTAGCCTTTTAGCATTATTACAATAGGGATCATTTACTGGTCTGTGGTTACAATAGGAGCCATTCACGGCCATCATAGGTAACACAGGCTCATTGGTCGAGACCGTCCTTACTATTTTTTTACCTTTTACTCAGGTTAGTATAAATAGATCCAGTTTTCAGTCCATTTCATTCAGATTGAAAATGATTTCCGGATGGAAGTCGAAACGTCTCGATCAAGAATTAAACTGTCCAGAAGACTTTTTCGAAACTTTTTCTACAAAAGTCCTTTGGAATAATTTGATCATATCCCAATCTTTTTTTTTTATTTATATATTTCAGTTCATTCTGATCTAATATTATACGTCTGAGTGGTAACCCAATTTTGTTTACTTAAAGTCTTCAATATTAAAATTTTGCCATTTTTGTCAGTCTCTTTTTTTCATTTTTGTCATTGTCGATACAATTATTCACACTTTTTTAAAATAAACTTGAACTATTTGTAGTACAGGTGCAGCCAGTATTTAAAAAAGAAAGTACAATATGTAAAAATTGGTGAGCATTCATCTAAATGTGACATCATAGCCTTGAGGTGTCCCCCAGGGGTCGATACTGGGGACACAATGATGTTCATATTTGTAGATCGATGAAACATCTGATAAAAATCATTAAAATTATTTCTGTTTGCAAAAACAAAGATGTTCCATAACTATGAAATGTAAAATAATATCTATTTAAAACATATTACTTTACATAATATATATATTACTTTTTTATTCATTTGTAATAAAAACAAATTAGGGGTGTAACGATACGCTATTCATGCAAAATCATTTCAGTTTGGGATGTTTTGTTTGGTGCTGGAATGGTTTCAGTCACAATCTGACCAATATGTGTATACCGAAGGCTACGTTATGAACAGAACCAGTTCCGATCAAGTTCCAAGGGCTATTCGCTCTACTCAGACACGTCCAGCGACACACACCACAGGAGTTTGTAGCATCTTGCGTGAGCATATGTTTTAAAAACTCCCTTTTATTGCTTTTTATCAGCAACTGAATTTAGATTCATTTACATAACAAACAGCTGCAGATTGAGAGCTGGGATGACCTAGTCTGGGAGGTTATGAGTACCATCTGGTGCTTGCTGTCAGTTCAGACAGTGAGGTTTAGCTTTAGATTTTTGCACCTCTGCAACATACTGATTGAAAATGGAACGGAAAACGTATTCTTAGGCGTAATTATCGAAAACAAACTGTCATGGAAAGTTTATACAAAAAAGAAAGAAGCCAATACATTTGAATAAATAATAAAACAAAGCAAAACATTCACTTTAATTTACTTTGTACAGTTTGCAGCTAATTTATTCTCATTTATTTCACCTTTAATGTTGAAATACGAGAGACAAATTATCAATGTGCGACCGGAGATTTTTTATTTTTTTTTACATAAACGTGCTGTAAGAATAATTTGTACCGTTGTTTTTTTTTTTTCCGTCGTACAAATATTCTTTTTACTTTAAGAGAATGTACGATCACATGTTCAGCCTGCTTTTCAAAAGGCTCAACCAGTCTTTACAAAATAATCTACAACAGTTTTAACATTAGACACTGGAACTACCAAGGCCGTCAATTTGACGGCTCTCAGAAGTCGACGTCTACTAATTACTGTCGTTACGTTGATCTTTGACGTCCCTGGACTTTTAACTTTTTCTACATTTTTTTTGCTGTAATTGCTGAGAGACTCTCTTTCATCACAAAAATGGCTTGAAAGAGGGGTGAAGGAAGCCATCTTTGTGATGAAAGAGAATCCCTCACTGAATCGGAGTGGAGGCGTTAGATACAATCTGCCCGGTATTTATAGCAGCCTTTTGAAGCCATGGACTAAAGATGACACCTCGTGACTCAGTTTCACGCCTTTCGTTAGCAGGAATTTCTATTCACTAGGCTTTTAGCATTTTTATAATAGGTTTGTTTACTGGTCTGTGGTTACAATAGGAGCCATTCACGGCCATCATAGGTAACACAGGCTCATTGGTCGAGCCCGTCCTTTCATTTTTTTTACCTTTTACTCAGGTTAGTATAAATAGATCCAGGTTTCAGTCCATTTCATTCAGATTGAAAATGATTTCCGGATGGAAGTCGAAACGTCTCGATCAAGAATTAAACTGTCCAGAAAACTTTTTTAAAACTTTTTCTACTGTACTTTCCATAGTTGTTATTTATGTCTTGACTTTTACTGACTGTGTGTTTTATGTTGTCTTTATTTGCTCAAAATGAATGAATGAATCAGTCATTATTAAATTTCCTGAACTGATCTGAAATAATCTGAACTTGATCTTCGTTTCCATGGCAGTGTTTAATGACCCTGCAATCTGGACTTTTATCGCCCTGTTGTTTATATTTAATTAATTTTCTTATCTTTGGACTTCACGGCCTGCGAAAAGTCATAAAAACAATAAACTGAATAAAAACTGCTTACACAGCAAACAATAGACGGTACTGATTATTTTACTAAAAGAATAACAGCCTCGAACCCTGAGTAAAGTTTTTACAATTCGTTGTTAGTGGTGAAAAATAAGAGCTGGTTCGTGTTCTGTCACCAGTAACGTTCAAATCTAAACAATTAAAACCAATTATTTTGCCAACAAGAGCAGCGCCATTTGGAATTTCTGGAGATGGAAATGGGCAGCCATTGGACCCAGTGTCTGTTGACTTACTAACCAGGAACTAGCTTTTTAAATGTCTATGTGTCATGATCCTTTCCGCTACCACCAGAGGGAGCCCTGGACCTTCCCTCATTACCATGATTAGAGACACCTGAGGGTGATTAGTCTGATAACACACACCTGTGGATCCTGCTGCCTATTTAAAGGCAATCAAACCAGCCATCTTTGTCAGGTCATCATCAATCACCACCATCACCATCCTTCCCAGCCAGGTCGTCCGTCCTGGCTGCCTGACCATGAGTTGCATCTTTGAATTCTGTTTTGAGCTTTTGATCCTGAGTTAACCCTGTGCCGTTTGCCTTAGCGCTTCCCTGGAGTTTTGGTTAATAAATTCTGTTCTGTTGTCCTGCATTTGGGTCCTCCTTCTACACCCCCACATCATGACAGTATACGTCTCTGCCACTGGATGGAGACCCTAACTAAAGACTTTACTTTCTTTGTTTTCGTGTCTTTTCTGGGTTCCCAGGGACGGCTTGGGTCTAGCGGAAATTGAACCAGGTTCTCCCGGTTGAAAGACGGTATCTCTAAGCCTAGACCAATGCCCCTGGGACCACCAAAGACTTTAGCTGAGAAAAATATATCAAACACGTCAAATTTTTAACTGTTATGAGGTTGCTCTTTGTGGCCATGGTGGGCGTATGCTCGACTGGTATGGTGAGTAGGACTAGGGTATTTTTATAGTTGGGTTGACAACCAATTATATGATGCAGGAAGGGTCCTGAAATTTACTATATCTGAGAAAATCAGACTGAATCTGGACCCCAAATCTATGACCTAATATCGTAAAACTGAAGTGAACCAGACCCGAATTTGACTATCGGGTTACTATTTTCTGACAACAAAAACCAGACACCTGTTTGAGAGAAATAAACTCCATCTTTAGTTTTTATTCATTTTTTAAGACACTAGTTCCGCAAAAAAACCCAAAAAACATTCGCAACATTAGATTTGTCAACATTTCGACTCTTTTCACCTCAAACGATCCCTGATTGGCTTAAAACAAACTTAGCAAAGGAATTCAGTTCTTTACAAAAATCACAGCGTTACCTCCTCTTGGTACAAAAAAGAGGGAAAACATTATAAATAACAGTAAAATTGCAAAAAAGTGCAAGTCTTTATCAAAAAAGGGTTGATGTGGCGTAGCAGCTCTAATGCACCTCTCTCACTTCGGATTTTAGGCTAACTTGCTTTGGGTGTCGTTCCTCTTTACCACGAAGTAGAAAATGAGACACAGGATGAAAACGCTGACCCCTGTGCCCAGCAGCACCTTCTGGATAATATCCAACATCTGGATTCGACCTATAAGCTCCTTTTTAAACATGTCCGCCGTTTCATCGTCCAACGTCGCCGTCTGAATTAAATAAATAATGAAACAGATTGAGATGTGATTCGTTTAAACGGTTACTGGTTTTTGTGGCCGTTTTCTTACCTCGTTCATCCAAACAACAGGAAATATGGTGTAATCTTTAACATTCTTCAGAACCCTGTGGAGGAGACATCGTTGAGTGGTCGCCATGACGAAAATATCGACAGTAATTTTAACCATGGTAACCAGGATTTACGTTCCTACCCTCACCATGGTAACCAGGATCTAAGTTCCTACCCTCACCATGGTAACCAGGATCTAAGTTCCTACCCTCACCATGGTAACCAGGATCTACGTTCCTACCCTCACCATGGTAACCAGGATCTACGTTCCTACACTCACCATGGTAACCAGGATCTACGTTCCTACCCTCACCATGGTAACCAGGATCTACGTTCCTACCCTTACCATGGTAACCAGGATCTACGTTCCTACCCTCACCGTCGTAACCAGGATCTACATTCCTACCATCACCATGGTAACCAGGATCTACGTTCCTACCCTCACCATGGTAACCAGGATCTACGTTCCTACCCTCACCGAGGTAACCAGGATATACGTTCCTACCCTCACCATGGTAACCAGGATCTACGTTCCTACCCTCACCATGGTAACCAGGATCTACGTTCCTACACTCACCATGGTAACCAGGATCTACGTTCCTACCCTCACCATGGTAACCAGGATCTACGTTCCTACCCTTACCATGGTAACCAGGATCTACGTTCCTACCCTCACCGTCGTAACCAGGATCTACATTCCTACCCTCACCATGGTAACCAGGATCTACGATCCTACCCTCACCATGGTAACCAGGATCTACGTTCCTACCTTCACCATGGTAACCAGGATCTACGTTCCTACCCTCATCATGGTAACCAGGATCTATGTTCCTACCCTCACCATGGTAACCAGGATCTATGTTCCTACCCTCACCATGGTAACCAGGATCTATGTTCCTACCCTCACCATGGTAACCAGGATCTACATTCCTACCCTCACCATGGTAACCAGGATCTATGTTCCTACCCTCACCATGGTAACCAGGATGTACGTTCCCATATAGCGAAGAGCTGATGTTGGGTTTTTTATAATATAGGCAGTTAGCCTAAAAAAATCCCCCCAAAAAGCCAGTAAACCTAGAAAAGAATGCAAAGTGTCATTATCCTCCTCCCTTCTGGAACATTTCCTCCCTCCTAAACCTGTTCTGTACCCTAATTCAGCACACCTAGTCCCAATTGCATATCCCTGGTCTCTGCACCTGTGTCTCATCTTCTCCCTGGTTATTTAACCCCTGGTGTTTAACACTCCATTGTCAGATCATCTGCTATTCTACTCCCTGCTGCAGCCATGATGGTGTTCCTCCACGTCTGGTCCTTCAGCATCATGTTTCCCATTGGACGGCTGCTCTGTCTGGTCCTGCCCAGGATTGCTTCCAGGCAGGACATATCTACCCCTTTTCCCTAAACCCTGATTAACGGCAATAAACTGATTGAACCTGGCTATAGTTCTGGATCCTACATCTCCACTTTCAATGTCTCATGACACAAAGTGACTTTTTTAAAATAATGTGCCCTTTCAAAATAAAAAATGTCTTAATGAATGGATGAAGATATTTAAACGTCCGATTCGAGCGTCCGTGTTTCCAGTGAATGATCCAGCTTTGTTCAATCAGCTGATTTAACAAACATGTTGAACTTCTGCTGAAATTTTCCAAAAAAAACATCATGATTCAATCTCGTGGAAAAGAGATCAATGATTTCTTTTTTTCATAAAAAAATCCCTTACATTTTAATTTCAATGGTGTTCCTTCAAAATCGGGAAAAGGAAAAACCCTTTTTACACGTTTTTAGACGTTACCAATCCTGAAGGCATCGATGCAGAAAATCATGCATTTGTTCTTTTTTTTTTTTTTAAATACAAAGCTTGATTCATTGCGGAATAATTTTTTTTTTACCGGTGATCGCTTTGAATTTAAAAACTAGAAGAATTACGATTTCTTAAAAACTTACGTGATGTGCTTCGATGGTCCGTACATCATATTAACTTGAATTCTTTTGGCAAAATTCAAAGTAAATCCAGTCGTCTGTTGGAAAGAAAAGCAAAGTTTAGCAACAGAATTGATCGAAATGACTAAAGCATCATCTCTCAAGAGACCGCGGCATGGTGGCACAGTGGCTGCACAGTAAAAAAAGGTTATGGGCTTGAGTCCTGGATGGGAACGAAGCTTGGAATGCTGGCCTTTGTGTGTGGAATTTGTATGTTCTCCCCGTGTACATATGGGTTTTTTTCAGGTACTCTGGTTTTCTCCCACCCTACAAAAATGTACTGGACATGTCAGGTTGATTGGCCACTACATGATTGTCCCTAGGAATGCGTGTGTGTGGCCCGCCCCGCGACAGACCAGCAACCTGTCGAATCAGCCGGTTTGGGCTTGTTAGGAGAGTACTCTCTTCCTTCTGTGTCCTGTTTCCCCCTTCCCTCTTGACCCTGTTTGTCTGTCTGTCTGTGTGTGTGGAGTTGGGCGGAGCCAGCCAGGAGCTGCAACAAGTCACACCTGAAACTCATCTACTCATCTGCTGCAGCATAAATGAAGATAGATCATTTGTTTACCATGCTTGACCTGTTATCCAGTTTTTAGCTCCAGCTCCTACTCCAGAACCTGCATAATAAATCTGTTTATGTCTTCTTCATCTAAACCTTTCATCAATCTAATAAATATGCTTGTGATTTTTTTCATCTGAACCTGTCTGTTGTTTCAAGAGTATAATTTTGGCCTCAGCTCCACATCTTGACAGCATTCCCTATAACCCTGAAGGGTCAGGCGGTTACCAAGGTGATTAACTGACTAAATTAAACACAAATTAAATAAAAAATGTTGGTCAAGGTTTTGCTGGAATTCTAGTCACAAACTACTTGTTTGTCTATGAAGACCCCAAAATGTCTTCAAAAGACATTCGTACGACGCTGAGTTCAAACTCAAAGCTATCAGTCACGCAGTAGAGCATGACAGAGCAGCAGTCTGAGAATTCAACAAATAATGGATCAATGGTCAAGTGGAGGAGCAACAAGATGACCTGCGCCAAGTAAAGAAGACTGAACAGAGTTTCTGAAGGAACAAAGACAGATGGACACAGCAGGAGGACAAACTGAGACACTCAATGTCCCTTATAATGAATACCTCCATATGTAAAGTTTTAAAATAGGTCATTCATTGGAGGAGTGATTTTTGTAGTTCGGAAAATACGATATTCGGTTTTTCAGTAAAACTTGTTCGGATTATGATGGCCCCTTTTCTACAAGCAACAAAGCGACTTTTTCTCAAATACCGGAATTCAGCTCACTGGGGATTTGAGTTTGACGCCTCTGCATTTTAATGTGGCAGAGAACAAATTCTTCAGGTAAAATGATCCGAGCAAGCGCTTGCGAATTTTTAAAACATGCATGAACAAAACCAGAGAACAACTTCGGGATTGTTTCTGAAGTGGAAAAAAAAGTTGAAACAAGGCAGTGAATTTGGTCTAAATTATTTTTAACGTACAGGTTCTACATCCAGGAATGTTTTATGTTCCTCTTCACTGGGATGAAGACCCTGAACATCTTGTGTTAACGAAGAACTGCCATGAAGGAAGTGAGCCAGAGAGATGTAGATGGGTCTTCCTGTTTAGATACAAAAAAAAAGAAGACGATTACAAATTCAAATCTTAAATGAAGTCACATCAGCAGTAAAGGGCAATCTTCTTCTTCTTTCGGCATTTCCCTTCAGGGGTGGCCGCATCAAGTCAGTTTTTTCCATCTAACCCTATCTGCTGCATCCTCTTCAGTCACACCAACTATCTTCATGTCTTCCTTCACTGTATCCATGAACCTCCTCTTTGGTCTTCCTCTAGTCCTCTTTCCTGGTGGTTCCAAATCCAGCATCCTTCTTCTGATGTACTCTCTCTCTCTCCTCTGCACATGTCCAAACCATCTCAGTCTGACCTCTCTGACTTTAAAACCTCTAACATGTGCTGTTCCTCTGATCCTGTCCATCCTGGTCACTCCCAGAGAGATCGTAAGCATCTTCATCTCTGCTACCTTCATCTCTGCTTCCTGTCTTTTCCTCAGTGCCACTGTCTCTAGACCAATCAGCATGGCCGCTCTCACCACACTGTCTCTAGACCAATCAGCATGGCCGCTCCCACCACACTGTCTCTAGACCAATCAGCATGGCCGCTCCCACCACGGTTTTGTACACTTTCTCTTTCATTTTATCTGAAACTCTTCTGTCACACATCACACCTGATACTTTTCTCCACCCGTTCCAGCCTGCCTGCACACGCTTCTTCACCTCTTTTCCACACTCTTCATTGCTCTGGACTGTTGATCCTAGATACTTAAAATCTTCCACCAAGTAAAGAAAGTAAAAAAAAAAACCTTAATCTGGATTAAATTAATGGAAAAGTGAGGTTACAGGGAGAAGAGATAAAGAAGGTGGAAGATTTTAAGTATCTAGGATCAACAGTCCAGAGCAATGGAGAGTGTGGAAAAGAGGTGAAGAAGCTTGTGCAGTCAGGCTGGAACAGGTGGAGGAAAGTATCAGGTGTGATGTGTGACAGAAGAGTTTCAGATAAAATGAAAGGAAAAGTGTACAAAACCGTGGTGAGAGCGGCCATGCTGATTGGTCTAGAGACAGTGTGGAGAGAGCGGCCATGCTGATTGGTCTAGAGACAGTGTGGTGAGAGCGGCCATGCTGATTGGTCTAGAGACAGTGTGGTGAGAGCGGCCATGCTGATTGGTCTAGAGACAGTGTGGTGAGAGCGGCCATGCTGATTGGTCTAGAGACAGAGTCGTGAGAGCGGCCATGCTGATTGGTCTAGAGACAGAGTGGTGAGAGCGGCCAAGTTGATTGGTCTAGAGACAGTGTGGAGAGAGCGGCCATGCTGATTGGTCTAGAGACAGTGTGGTGAGAGCGGCCATGCTCATTGGTCTAGAGACAGAGTGGTGAGAGCGGCCATGCTGATTGGTCTAGAGACACTGTGGTGAGAGCGGCCATGCTGATTGGTCTAGAGACAGTGTGGTGAGAGCAGCCATGCTGATTGGTCTAGAGACAGTGTGGTGAGAGCGGCCATGCTGATTGGTCTAGAGACAGTGTGGTGAGAGCGGCCATGCTGATTGGTCTAGAAACAGTGTCACTGTGAAAAAGACAGGAAACAGAGATGAAGGTAGCAGAGATGAAGATGCTGAGGATCTCTCTGGAAGTGACCAGGATGGACAGGATCAGAGGAACAGCACATGTTAGAGGTTTTAAAGTCAGAGAGACCAGACTGAGATGGTTTGGACATGTGCAGAGGAGAGAGAGAGAGTACATCAGAAGAAGGATGCTGGGTTTGGAACCACCAGGAAAGAGGACTGGAGGAAGACCAAAGAGGAGGTTCATGGATACAGTGAAGGAAGACATGAAGATAGTTGGTGTGACTGAAGAAGATGCAGCAGATAGGGTTAGATGGAAGAAACTGACTTTCTGTGGCGCCCTCTAGAGGGAAATGCTGAAAGAAGAAGAAGAATCTGAAAAGATATTTTAAAGCTGATGAATTCGATGATGAAGTCAAACCTTCTTGACAGGAACTGAGATCTAAAACTCCAGCTAAAGTGCAGTTTTTAGTCGACTTCATGTTTTTGCAGAAACAAGCGTTGTCTGGATTATTTATGGGTGATGCCAGCGTGGCGGGCAGGAGGGAATAACGGTAAACTTTAATTCCTTTCAGATCCATCGTCTGCTCGTAGCTGGCCGACACCGACCTGGACACATCCACAGTAGATTAGTTTTAAACCCGGGGTTTAAAGAGTCTGATCTACAGCAGGGTCTGTTTAGAATTAATACCTGCAAATATCCGATGAGAAGAAATATAACGGCTTTTTTTTATCCAGAAGTGGAGCGAAAGACGAAGCGTCTAAAAGAAAACAAAACAAAAAAAAAAATCATTAATTTAGTTCATTATTCCAAATTCTTTAAAAATTCTAATTCTGTGTCTAATTTCATTGAAAAAAAAACTCAGAGTGTCGCCATAGAAACGCTCCGTTTCGTCATCTTCCGCTCATCCGTGGCCGGGTCGCGGGGGCAACAGCCTCAAACGGGAAGCCCTGGAAGGATCCCGAGTCGATCCCTGGCCAGCTGTGAGACATAGTCTCTCCAGCGGGTCCGGGGTCTGCCCCTTGGTCTCCTCCCGGTGGGACATGCCCGAAACACCTCACCAGCAAGGCGCTTGGGGGGCATCCATACCAAATGCCCAAACCACCCCATCTGGTTCCTTTCGATCTGGAGGAGCGGTTTGACACCGAGCTCCTCCCGGATGGCAGAGCTCCTCACCCGATCTCTGAGTGAGAGCCCAGCCACCCTGCGGAGGAAGCTCATTTCGGCCGCTTGTATCCGTGATCTCGTTCTTTCGGTCACCACCCACAGCTGGTGACCATGGTGAGGGTGGAAAACGTTCAGCTAAATTTGTTTAGAAAGCTTACAACTCTTACCTGATGAAAAACATTCAAAATAAATGAGCTAATTAAGCTTAAAATGTTAAAAAACAGAATAAAATTGGTAAAAACGATAAAAAAAAGTTCATCAAATATAAATTGCAATTAATTCAATCCAGAAAACACTCTGCAGTGATTAGCATAGTAGAGTCAGCAAAAAAGTTGGGGTTCGAGTCGCGAAGTGGGTTCTAGGCTTGAAAAACTGGTCTTCCTGTGTAGAGTTTGCATGTTCTCCCCGTGTTTTCTCAGGGTACACCGATTTCCTCCCACCTTCCAAAAACATGTTAGCTTGATCGGTGGCTATAAAATTGCTCCTAGGAATGAATGTGTGGGTGGATGGTTGTTTGTCTGTGGTCCTGCAACAGGCTGGCTACCTGTTCGGAGTGTACCCTGCCTTTTGCCTGAAATTAGCCGGGTTAGGCTCCGGAAACCCCCATCGTCCCTCTCCATATTTGTCGTAGCATAAGTAGCATCTGCATTTGGACTGGTAGCCAAATAAAAACTGTCATATTGTTTTTTTCTCCTTTTCTGTCATGATCGCCTCCCCTGCCACCAGAGGGAGCCTTGGACCTTCTCTCATGAAACTGATTAGGGACACCTGAGGATGATTAGTCTGATGACACACACCTGTGGATCCCAGTGCCTATTTAAATCTCATTTAATTAAATTTTTTTATTGAACAATTCGAACATTCAATTTCTTGCTGAAGCGTTGAGACTGAAATTTAATTATTTATCTTTTTTTGGTGAAAACGTAACGAATGTCGGAGCAAAATAATGATCTAATCTTACGTACTTTTATCGAGTTTACTTGTTTGACGATACTCAATGAACGGGATTCCAAATGTTTATCCGACAAACAAAATCTCTTATTGTGTCTCGTGTTTTGTCTTCTTTAATGTCAACAAAAGAATTAACGAATAATTGATGACGGAAATAATCGATGGTTACAGCCCTAATGATATTGTATTGTTTAGAAATTGTTGTTGGTCGTTTGTTTATTTTGTAACGTCTCACTGTTAGTTTTGATTAAGTCACTTCCTGTTTTGTCAATAGCCGAGAAACAAGGGAGCCACAGGATGTGCAGCTGGACAATTAATTAGGCTCTATTGTAATGTTTAGAATCGATGAGTCGATGTCTTTTGAACACAGCGTTCACGTCAAGGTGTAACGAGCGTTGAGTAAACACCACGCTAAACTCAATGTCATTATGAAAGAATCGTCAGTAAACAGACAAATCGCCACTCGGTTCCTCTCTTTGTTTCGGGTTTAGCGTGGGTTTTAATCAACGGTCGTTACACCTTGACGAGAACGCTATAGATTTAAAAGAACAAAGTGAGTCAAATTAAGAACAAATTTTTTAAAAAAAACTTAGAATCCGGTCAATAAAATCCAAAAAACAGTTAACAAAATAAAAATAAAAATTAATAACCACTAAACCTCTAAATTAATAACCTTGTACCTGCAGATTGCAGATACAAGCGGCTGAAATGAGCTTCCTCCACAGGGTGGCTGGGCTCTCACTCAGAGATCGGGTGAGTAGCTCTGCCATCCGGGAGGAGCTAGGTTTCGATCCGCTCCTCCTCCAGGTCGAGAGGAGCCAGATGAGTGGTTTGGGCATCTGGTCAGGATGCCCCCGAGCGCCTCGCGGGCGAGGTGTTTCGGGCACATCCCACCGTGAGGAGACCAACGGGCAGACCCCAGACCCGCTGGAGAGACTATGTCTCACAGCTGGCTGGGGAACGACTTGGGATCCTTCCGGGTGAACTGGAGGATCGATGCAGCTGGGATGAGAGAAGCTTGGGCTGCCCGTTTGAGGCTGTTGCCCCGCGACCCGACCCCGGAACAATTAGGAAATGATGGAACGGAACTAAAAGTTACATCAAGAGCGTTAAATTAAAAATCTAGCTGCGCTAGGTTTGAAATCTAAGCGCTTGATGTAACATTTTGCTTGTTTTTCTGTGTGTGTATTTGGACCCAATGGCTTTCAATATTATACAGTCTGCCATCTAGTGAGGAAACATCAGAATTGCAGGGAAATAAAACATTGACAAGGTTTATTTATTTAAATGTTTCAAGTTCGGCGGGCTAGATTAAAACTTTCAATGCGCCACATGTGGCCCGTGGGCCTTATTTTGCCCATACCTGGTCTTTTTCAAAATAAACTTACTAAAATTGTAGAAAGAGCCTGAGGACAGTGTGTTTGACAAACATCATATTTCGACTTTCATCCGGAAGTAATTTTCATTCTGAATGAAATTAACCTGAGAACTTGATTTTGTTTGTCTTCTTAACCGCTTAACCTTAATGGGGTCGCAGAGGGTGCCGAAGCCTATCCCAACTCATTTCAGGCGAGAGGTAGGATACACCACGAACAAATCCCCAGTCTGTTGCAGGGTCTCACACACTTAAACGACCATCCAAACACTCTCATTGCTCGGCACAATTTCTTAGCAGCCGATCAACCTAACATGAATGTTCCGTTTCGTCATCTTCCGCTCATCTGGGGCCGGGTCGCTGGGGCAACAGCCTCACATGGGAAGCATGGCTCAAACACCCCTACGAAGCAATCAAACATAGCCTAGTTGCCCTTGCCCGTTCGCGGGCCACCGGGTGCCCCTTTGGAACGAGGCCCAAGGGTGGGGCAGCCGGGCTCAGCTCGAACAGGGAACATGGGCCGCCCTTCCAGCTGCATGGGACTCACCACCAGGGGTTGGGTGAAGGAGGAGACGGGTCGCAGCCAACGCCGGGGACCCTGGCGGTCAGATCCGCGGCTGCATAAGCTAGCTAACATGAATGTTTTTTGAGAAAAATCCACTCATACACGGAGAGAACATGCAAACTTCACACAGAAAGACCAGTGTTTCAAGCCTCACTTCGACTTCGGGACTCAAACGCCAAAATATGTTCCTGTGAGGCCACCGTGCTACCACTGCGCCACCGTGTGGCCGACCAGAGAACTAGTTATCTAAGTAAATTCATTGAAATTTGATCACATCTACAAGAAAGTTAATAGAACCAAAAATAAAGTAAAAAAAAAAAATTCTTAGCTTTAAAAAGATTTGAAACAATCAACCAATGAAATCCTGAGAAATCAACAGGAAGTGATTCTAACCTGTTCCGTTGATCATGTCGCAGTAAGAGTCGTTCCAAAAGTTCAAACTCCTGAAACACAATAAAATAATTTAATCTATTCTTATCTTTGTAAACATAAAGGAATAATTTATGAGTGAACTCACTTTTTTCCTCTCCACATATCAATAAGTCCTACTTTCTTTATGTCGTCCTTTCCGGTGAACACGTTGTAATAACCGTCAAACGTGTCGTTATACTGCGAAAAAAAAAAAGAAAAAGAGTTCAACGTGTTTGACCAAATTTGGATTTGATTTTTTAAGACCAGACAGACTTACAGGTGCGAAGAGACCCAGAGTGTCTTTGAGTAGAGGGTCTGTGTATCCCCAGAGCATCTCCTTCACAGATCGATACTGGAACAACGAAGACTTTGATGCTTTTATCATGATTTCTAAAAGAGGGTGGAGTCCTTCTCCAACCAGCGAATAAGCTCCCTGGAAAAAAAAAAAAAAGATGGCTGAACACCAGGACCACCGCGTTATAAATCTACCTGCAAGCGCCATGACCGTCAATTTGACGTTTATGTATATTATTCATCCGTTCCGTCATCTTCCGCTTGTTCCGGGGTCGGGTCGCGGGGGCAACAGCCTCAAACGGGCAGCCCAGGCCTCTCTCTCCCCGGCTGCATCCTCCAGCTCACCTGGAAGGATCCCAAGTCGTTCCCCGCCCAGCTGAGAGACATAGTCTCTCCAGCAGGTCCGGGGTCTGCCCCTTGGTCTCCTCCCGGTGGGACGTGCCCGAAACACCTCACCCGGGTATCGTGACCAGATGCCCGAACCACCCCATCTGGCTCCTCTTGACCTGGAGGAGGAGCGGCTCGACACCGAGCTCCTCCCAGATGGCAGAGCTCCTCACCCGATCTCTGAGTGAGAGCCCAGCCACCCTGCGGAGGAAGCTCACTTCGGCCGCTTGTACCCGCACTCTCATTCTTTGGTCACCACCCACAGCTGGTGACCAGAGGTGAGAATAGGAACGTAGATCCTGGTTACCATGGTGAGGGTAGGAACGTAGATCCTGGTTACCATGGTGAGGGTAGGAACGTAGATCCTGGTTACCATGGTGAGAATAGGAACGTAGATCCTGGTTACCATGGTGAGGGTAGGAACGTAGATCCTGGTTACCATGGTGAGGGTAGGAACGTAGATCCTGGTTACCATGGTGAGGGTAAGAACGTAGATCCTGGTTACCATGGCGAGGGTAGGAACGTAGATCCTGGTTACCATGGCGAGGGTAGGAACGTAGATCCTGGTTACCATGGTGAGGGTAAGAACGTAGATCCTGGTTACCATGGTGAGGGTAAGAACGTAGATCTTGGTTACCATGGTGAGGGTAGGAACGTAGATCCCGGTTACCATGGTGAGGGTAGGAATGTAGATCCTGGTTACCATGGTGAGGGTAGGTACATAGATAAACTTTTAAATCGAGAGCTTTACTTTTTGGCTCAGCTCTCTCTTTACCACGACGGACCGATGCAGCCTCCTAGTTATTACTGATGCCGCACCGATCCGCCTGTCGATCTTCCGCTCCATCCTTCCCCCACTCGTGAACAAGACCCCGAGATACTTAAACTCCTCCACTTGGGGCAGGACCCTGTCCCTGACCCGCAGGGGGCATTCCAATCTGAAAGATTGAAAAATTTCAGATTGAAAATGATTTCCGGATGGAAATCGAAACGTTTTGATTAAGAATTGAACTGTCCAGAAGACTTTTTTAAAACTTTTTTCTACTATATATTCCAATATGTTAACCTGAACTGTCAAGACTTATCTAGAAAACATGGCCGACTTTATTCAGACTCTCTTCATGCTGTCGCTTCAATATTATCTCACTCAACCTTTCTAAAATGTTTCTGTAATGGCGTCAGAGTTCTCCTTGTCTCTCTCCACAGATTTAAACACACAAACTTATGTGTGGCCATAGCAACGTGTTTGTTGTCATAGCAACATAGCAACAACTTCCAATGCGTGCTTCCTCCCAGCTGCTTTGGGGTGCAGCAGGTTAAGAGGAGATAAAATGCTTATAAATTTTGAAATGTTCATTTTTAGAACACAAAAAATACATAAAAATTAGAAAACATGTTTATGTTAAAAGTCATTAAAGGTCAGCCTCCGAGATTGTGTTCTATTTTTTCTAATTAGCATATTAAAGTGACATGCAGTCAAATTGACCGCTGCGGCGGTCCTAGTGTTAAGAAGACGTTCAACAAGTAATAAGGAAACATTTAAAACTGCTGCATCTAGAGATAACAAATGAAAATAATCTTTTTTTATGACGCCTGTAAAAACTGATCAATCAAACCTTATCAAAGTCGTTACATAAGACTACATAATATGGAACAAGAAATCCAGATTATTTTGTAACCCAGGTGAGCCAACTTAAACTCTTAATTTCTTCTTTATGAAGTCCATATTTCCTCCAAGTACCCCCTTTCTTAAAAAAAAATCGAATACTTTCTAAACCCTTTGACTGTTTTAAGCTTATTTACAAGGAATTGGAATATTGGTTCACCATCCCTTGATGGGCCCTTTAATCTCAACCACAGACTCCTACCGCTTCCTGGGCACTACCATCATACGGGATGTCAAGTGGGAGCCGATCATGAGTGCTCTCGTCAAGAAGGCCCAACAGAGGATGTACGCTAAAGAAAACAAAGCTGCCGGTCCCGATGATGGTGCAGTTCTACACCGCCGCTTTGACTGTTTTAAGCTGATTTACGAGGAATTGGAACATTGGTCCACCGTCCCTTGATGGACACTTTCATCTCCGCTTCCTAGGCACTACCATCATAGGGAATGTCAAGTGGGAGCCGACCATCAGCGCCCTAATCAAGAAGGCCCAACAGAGGCTGTACTTCCTACCTTAGCTAAAGAAAGCTAAGCTGCCAGTCCCGATGATGGTGCAGTTCTACACCGCCGCTTTGACTGTTTTAAGCTGATCCACAAGGAATTGGAACATTGGTCCACCGTCCCTTGATGGACACTCTAATCTCAACCATGGACTCCCACCCCTTCCCAGGCACTACCAAGATACGGAACTTCAAGTGGGAGCGGATCATCAGCGCCCTAATCAAGAAGGCCCAATAGAAGATGCTCTTCCTATGGCAGCTGAAGAAAGCTACTAAGCTGTCGGTCCCGATGATGGTGCAGTTCTACCCCGCCATCAGTAAGTCCATCTTGACCTCCTCCATCATCGTGTGGTACGCTGGAGCCACAGCCAGGGACAAACAGACACTACAGCGCATTGTGCGTTCGGCTGAGAAGATAATTGGCCGAAGTATTCCATCTCTCCAGGACCTGTACGTATTTGTCCAGGAATCTGGGACGAGCAGGTTGGATAGTGGCTGATCCTTCTCATCCTGGCCACAGACTTTTTGAGCCGCTCCCCTCAGGCAGAAGGCTACGTACGGTCCATTCGGACCAAAACCTCTCGCAACAGGGACAACTTTTTCCCACCAGACTGATGAAATCTATGTAACCGACATTTAATTAGTTTGTTGGTGGAGCATTCGAATGAGCCCAAAAATGTATTTCCGGCACCTGAATAGTTAACCCGGAGCCCCTGGATGAGTGGCAGTTCTCACACAGAAGCTTTCAGCCAATGGGTTTCTTAGAATGGCATATTGTCCCGCCCCCTGACCACGCATGCACTGTTCCTGTTTTTCTTTTTCTCCTGAACTGAACACACAAACCGCTAGCTCGGGAAGTGCAGTGATTTATGTTTTTAATTTTGTCCTAATTTCTTTTTAATAAACAGTATCTCTATTTTTATTTTATTTTATGTATTTTATGTGTTGTGATCCCTTCTCCTGCTTCAAAAAGGGTGTCTGTCTCTGTGGCAACCTGCTCACCATCTGCAGATCATCAGCAATCAGCAAGCAACTTAAGTCACCCTGCACCCGCAATCTTTGCCAGATTGTTGGTTTCCATGCGGTAACAACATCTAAGCCTTTTGTAGATTTTTTTTTGTCTATTGCTTTTCCTAACAGTAAACTTTTTTTTGTTTCATTTGTTCAAGTAACCCGCCTGCCTCGGACAACCCGCCTGCCTCGGACAAACCCGCCTGCCTCGGACAAACCCGCCTATCTCGGACAACATGCCTGCCTCGGACAACATGCCTGCCTCGGACAACCCGTCTGCCTCGGACATTCTGCCTGCCTTGGACAACCTGCCTGCCTCGGACAACCCGTCTGCCTCGGACATTCTGCCTGCCTCGGACAACCCGCCTGACTCGGACAACCTACTCTTTCCTACTAAGAAATCAAATTTGATATTTATTTTCTCATCCTGTGTTGGCGCTTGGATCTTACAACACCTCCTGACAACATTACTTTTGGTGTTGTACACTACACCAAAGCAAGTTCCTAGTCTGTGAATTTTTATTACAATCTATAAAAATAATATCTGCCTCTCGGTCTCCAGGAGAAGACCAAGAGGCAAACTCTGGACCCGCTGGAAGAGACTATGTCTCACAGCTGGCCGGGGAACGACTTGGGATCCTTCTGAGTGAGCTGGAGGATGCAGCCGGGATGAGAGAAGCCTGGGCTACCCATCTGAGGCTGTTGCCTGGCGATCTGGCCCCAGATAAGCAGAAGACGACAGAACAAGTAGTAACTAAACCAATCAAATCTAGTCAAAGAAAACAGCCAGAACCAATCTGAACCTTTTATTCTTTTAAATCTGTCTTTATGAGTCTAAATACTTAAGAAATATCACTGTGTGGGTTGGAACAGAGATTCTTAATCATTTTATTCATGCTTCATTAGGACGTTATACCTTGTATTTAAAGTCAAAGTACTACATGGTGCCAAAAATTTGATTCATTAATACCCACATAATTTTATGTCCAACTATGAGTCAATCTCTGAGATTTTTTTATGTTCATTATTTATTGACAACCTGCCCACGGTGTGATTTGCTTCCGTGAGGATGAGCTTCAGGATCTTAGTCTTACTGTCCAAAAAACAGGACACAGAGACATTAACAGATAACATAAATTTAGTCGTCATGGTCACCAGAATTCAAATATAGAACTTAAAAAGAGGGATTTGTGCTTTTTATAAGTTTTAATGAGGAAAGAATTGAAATAAATAGATTGATTAAAGTTTAAATTTTTGCTTTGATGCCACGTAAAGTTGCAAACATGGGGATTTTTTTTTTTCTTTCAGAAATGCGGAAATTGCCGGCTAAAACGTATAAAATTGGGGCTGGACAGTAGCCCCAGTAGCACGGTAATGTCGAAGCAATAAGGTTCGAGTTTGAGTCCGGGAGTGGGTGCGAGGCTTGAAATACCGGCCTTTTTGTGTAGAGTTTGTATATTCTACCCACATGCATGATAGGTTTGTTGGCTGCTACAAAAAAAAAATTGCTGCAGCAAAATTGCTCCTGATAGTTATTGAGCGTGTGTGTAACCCACCAACATACTGACGACGTGTTGTGTGTGTATCATGCCTCTCCCCTATAATCAGTCGGGTACACTCTGGCACCCCATAAGGGATAAGTGGTTCAGATGATGTAAAAAATTTTTACTGTTGTTTTTGTTTCATTTTCACCACTCAGAATTCCACCCTCCTCTCGCTCTTCGCTTTCCTCCACAACTTTGTGCCTAAACAACAGCGTAAATCTTGTTTTAGGCTTTGAAAACAAAGAGTATGAAAACACTTCCTGCTTAATTTAGTATATGTGGATGTTGGAGAACAAAATCCATGGCCAAGAACCTGGAGTTCAAATGCTTTCCAAATATTGTTTCTGGTGTGGCATAAACTTTTAATAAATAGCAAATGCACGTCACCAAAAATATTTTGTCCATCTTTGTTATTATGACTTAATACTGTAATATCTTGTTTATTAAAAGTATGAAGATAAAGAGTGTGGAAAAGAGGTGAAGAAGCGTGTGCAGGCAGGCTGGAACGGGTGGAGAAAAGTATCAGGTGTGATGTGTGATTGAAGAGTTTCAGATAAAATGAAAGAAAAAGTGTAGGAAACCGTGGTGAGAGCGGCCATGCTGATTGGTCTAGAGACAGTGGCACTGAGGAAAAGACAGGAAACAGAGATGAAGGTAGCAGAGATGAAGATGCTGAGGATCTCTCTGGGAGTGACCAGGATGGACAGGATCAGAGGAACAGCACATGTTAGAGGTTTTAAAGTCAGAGAGGCCAGACTGAGATGGTTTGGACATGTGCAGAGGAGAGAGAGAGAGAGTACATCAGAAGAAGGATGCTGGATTTGGAACCACCAGGAAAGAGGCCTAGAGGAAGACCAAAGAGGAGGTTCATGGATACAGTGAAGAAGACATGAAGATAGTTGGTGTGACTGAAGAAGATGCAGCAGATAGGGTTAGATGGAAGAAACTGACTTGTTGTGGCGCCCCCTGAAGGGAAAGGATGGAAGGAGAAGAATCAAAAGTGTGAAGAAAGAATTTAGCTCTGTGAAGTAGTTAAATCGTGAGGTAGAGGAAGAAAAACCATCACCTCGTAGAGCGGGGCGAAAATATCCAGCCTATTCTGAAAAGACTGTAATTATCCAGCTGCAATTATTCCTGACGAAGTCCCTGACATGCTAATGAGATGTAAGTGTTCTTTCAGAGGTTCTGCGGGGTCCCTCACATGCAGAACAACGGCATAAAATTTAGCTTTTAAAAGCTGGAATGTCGCGTTTGATTTCTAAGATCATTATCGTAAAAAATAAAACCAAAAGTATTTATTTTAAAATTAAACCAAAAATTTGATCTTTTTATATTGTGATTAAAAAAAAATGTATAACCATGTTTACTTTGAGCTTCTGTTGTCATAGCTACCAGCCCAGTACTTAGGCAGGCACAATAATTTAAAATGCTGAGGGTATTTAACCGAAACATCTTTTGAAGGTGGACATTTTCCGAAAATAACAAACATCCGCAGCATTTAAGAATCACCCCTGCGTGCTTGGATTTTGATTGAGCTGAGATAACACGTGCATATGTCTTCATTGTCGTTGTTGCGACTCGTATGGTCTAAGGTTAGGCCGACATGTAGACGGATTATATAATCAACCCCCGGGATTGAAACAATCAACTGAAGAATGAGGAAGAGTAGGGTTTTTGAAAAAATAATCTACGTATTTCCAATCAATCTTTAACCAGATCTCAACACCTGAAAAGCTTCTGTAGGGAGTGCTGCAGATGGGTCCTCTCTCAGCTTGGCACCAGTCCTTTTTATTTAGCCAACTAGCAAACACCTGTAACTGCCAACGGTTGGGAAAGGTTGGGAGCCTGGGTGGCAGAGGTAAGCAAAAAACACAAGAGGGCGACAAAAACAAAACCCAAACAACCCCTCAAATGGTTTTGCCCATAACAGTCGTAAACGACTGTCATAAACGATTCCAAGCTGGACGCAGACATTCATTTATTAATCTTTATCTAAGTCTATGGTTAAATAAATAAATTACACGGTATCAGCCAGTTATTTGCTTCTCAAATTCATTTTGGATTATTAGTGTCGTGCCATAGTATCAGCATGACGCTCAGTATCAGTATTGGTGTGTCTTTAATTATATTTAAACTACTACTGTCGGCCGATTAAAAAAATTAATCGAATTAATCGCATTTTGATGTCATATTTGCTAAATGTCTTCTGATAAAGAATTTGAATTCTAGGATATTAAAAATTGTTCTGTATGACTAATCAATTGACTACAGTAAGAAGAGAAGATTTTAAATCCAATTTTATTATTGATGAACTGTGCCTCATGAGGCCAGGTGCAGAGTTAGGGTTCGTTAGGGTTCATTCTTATCTTCAACGATAGAAACTTTCCTGCAATCAGCAGCAACCCCACTTTGTGATAGTATTTGTAAATTTCTCTGTTGTGGATTTGCTCATTCGCTTGCCAAATTCAGCTAGCTTGGTTTGGCGTAGCGAGCTCCCGGTAGCCACACTGCCGGGAGTGTGGCTACCGGTAGTGTGATCTTGTAGACCCTGGTAACCAAGATCTACATTCCACAGAGGAACTTGCCTGAACATGTTTTATGTTTAGATGGTATGTCAGGCTGGAGTTGCTCCGGTGGTAGAAGAACTCCTTTTTGAAAAAACTACAAATTACGTTTTTATTTACTGTCCCGTCTTAATTATTTTTTAATAAAAACTTGCAGTTCAGTGACCCGACTGTCTCATCCTCCTGAGTCTTGTCCATGTCTTCTGTCGTGTAAGGCGATGTAGGACGGCCGAGAAAACTACAGGTCCTTCAATGGGTCAAAATTCAAATGCGCAAGCATTGGCTCGCCGCCGTTATGACGTCATAATTAATTGGGTTAGTTCAAATTTAAATGCAGAATAATTAATTAACGCGTTAAAATGACAGCTCTAATTTTAATCCTCATGATAAAAGTTCTGTTTGGATTTGTTCCTAAATGCGTTTGCATTTAATAATGGGATTTTTTTTTTCTTCAAATTCCGTCTCTCGTCACGTTCAGTTAAACAGAGACACGGCACAGCTTGCTCATAAAGACCTCATATTTTCTCTGAGTGTATTTTGGACAGAGATAAACACACATTTCCTGTCAGACTCACAGCGACTGCCAGGTTTAGAGCGGTGATGTTGTCTTCCTCTGGTCCCACTGACATGGATGGTTCAAAGATGGCAGCCTGAGGCAGTAGGAAGGACATGGTGTGATTGGGGTTAAACGTCACGTTGTCTTTGGGGAGAAATCTTGTCCTAAAAATGCAAGAAATAGTTGTCACGTGAACAGAAACGATTACAAGTGAGTGTGTGAAAGGTTTTTACCAGTAGGTATAAGGTCCTTTTTCGATCACTACCGGTTTTGAGCCGTGCTCCAAAACCTCTTTTGGATTTTTCACATCAAAGAACCAGAATTGTCTGTAAACCTTTGTCCCTGCAGCAGACCAGGTGTCATACGCTATCGTTCCGGGCTCAATGACGGCTTCCTAAAACACAGACAGGCTATTTTTAACATGCCTTAAGGCGGCCAGCAGGCCAACAGCTCCACTGACACATAAAAACACTCATGCTTTTGAGATTTCTTTTTAAAATAACACACACACATTTAAAAAACTGGTTTGATTTTTTCTGAAAGAATCCCAGATGCTCATTTTCTGACAGATCAAATAGACTTGGATTCATGAAAAGCTTATTAAAGCAGCTTCCAAATGCACTCTCCTCATTCACCTTCATCTCCACATACACACACACACACACGTGCTCTACAGCACACCTTACCTTCTCCACTGTCCCCTGGATCAGCTGGTTTCCAAGTGGGATTAGGATTCCTCCCAGAATGGCCACCGCAGCTCCCAACACAGCTCCGGTTATCAGTCCGCACCTTCTGTTACAGCAGCCCATGGTGGTGTGCCGTTCCTTCTATCCCTCTGTCCCTCCGTCCGTCTGCTGCTTGCTCTCCTTCTGTCTCTGTGTTTGTGGAGTGTGTTCGTATGTGCGGCGTGACTGTGTGCAGCAGTGAGGAAGGCTGGAGCATCAGAGGAGCAGGTAAAGGTGCGCACACCTCTGGTTGGTGTTACACAACATCTGGCCAGGTGTAAAGGTCCAAGTAGATAATCAGTAAAGATAAAAGAGTCAGGTTGATAAAAGAAGAACTGATCAAGGACGAATCATTTGAAAATTTGATCGTCTCTATCTGTACCCCACATGATTGAGACTAGGGCTGCAACTAACGATTAATTCGGTAATCGATTATTCTGTCGATTATTTGGATCGATTATTCGATTAATCGGATAATAATGACAATTTAATAAATGTTACTTTTTCGGCATATTATAGAATGTAATCGTGTAAAAACCAAATCATAACCACATAAACAAGCAAATGTTCGCTGTTCGTGCAGCGTCGTTATGCTTCCGTGCCAAAACGTGTCCGTTTCGCAAACTTTGCATATTAACGCGAATCTTTTTCAAATTTAGCGGAAAATGATCCAAACTTCTGATTATTTTGTATGTCTTTTTCTTTCTGCCATCTTGTTGAATGCCTGATCACGTGAGGTGGGGTGACATGAAGGCCAATGATTGGTTGCTATCTTCTTCTCCTCTTATTTTGGTAACTGGCATCGTCAATTTGCTCTATACTGCCCCACATGGAGACCAATTTAAGTGCAGTTGACAGCAAAAACATTTTAGACGATTAATCGATGACCAAATTAGTCGACAACTATTTTGATAATCAATTATAATCGATTAAATCGATTAACTGTTTCAGCCCTAATTGAGACGTTATGAAAACACGTTTTATTTTATCCGAATTAGTTTGTATTTAATCCAAAATAGAAATAAATAAGGTTTTTTGAGGTAACTAGTCTTATCTCGTAGTACATAAAGATAAACATGGAACCTTTTACGAACTCAGAAATGCGATATTTGCAGAAAAAAAAAACATGAACTGAACACATGTTCAGTTTCACTTTCATTTTTGACCCCCTCCTCTCCTTTCCAAGCCATCCCGTCCACCATGCCCGGTCACGACACGACACTCATTTGAGGCTGTAAATAAAGTTATTTTGGTGTATTAACATAAAAACGGAACTTGTTATTGGGTGAAGGACCAAGCATGAGCAGAACCCCAGCAGTGAAATACTTGTTATCCATGTTTGAATGTGAGAGGGAACAAAATCCACAGCCAAGTTTGCCCAACCAGCAACCAGTCGACACGCGTTTTGTTTTTTCACTGATTCTGTTCATTATTTTTTTATGTCCAGAATTTTCTGGCACAGTCAAGAAGAAGTGAGAGAGGCCTAGGTTACCCGTTTGAGGCTGTTGCCCCTGCGACTCGACCGTGGAACAAGCGGTAGATGACGGAACGAAACGGAATGGAGCCAAGAAGGTGGAGCGGTTCTGATTCCGTGCGCTTGCGGTTGAGTTGCTACTTTTTACAGATGATGTAGTCTTGTTGGTTTTATTGTTACCGCCAACTCTTGCTGGACCAATTTACTTTCCGAGTATGATTTGGCCGGAATGAGGGTCAGTGCCTCCAAATTTGAGACCATTGACCTTGCCTGGAAAAAGAGTCAGTGTCCTTTCCCAAGTCGAGGTCTTTCAGTATCTCGTTGTCTTGTTCACGAGTGGGGGAAGGATGGAGCGGAAGATCAACAGACAGATCGGTGCAGCATTTGCAGTAATTGGGACACTGCATTGATCAGTCGTGGTAAAGAAAGAGCTGAACCATAAAGCAAAGCTCTGAAGTTACCAGTCAATCGATATTCCTACTCTCACCATGGTAACCAGGATCTACGTTCCTACTCTCACCATGGTAACCGGGATCTACATACCTACCCTCACCATGGTAACCAGGATCTACGTTCCTACCCTCACCATGGTAACCAGGATCTACATACCTACCCTCACCATGGTAACCAGGATCTACGTTCCTACCATCACCATGGTAACCAGGATCTACATACCTACCCTCACCATGGTAACCAGGATCTACGTTCCTACCATCACCATGGTAACCAGGATCTACATACCTACCCTCACCATGGTAACCAGGATCTACGTTCCTACCATCACCATGGTAACCGGGATCTACATACCTACCCTCACCATGGTAACCAGGATCTACGTTCCTACCCTCACCATGGTAACCAGGATCTACATACCTACCCTCACCATGGTAACCAGGATCTACGTTCCTACCATCACCATGGTAACCAGGATCTACATACCTACCCTCACCATGGTAACCAGGATCTACGTTCCTACCATCACCATGGTAACCAGGATCTACATACCTACCCTCACCATGGTAACTAGGATCTACGTTCCTACCCTCACCATGGTAACCAGGATCTATGTTCCTACCTTCAATATGGTAACCAGGATCTACGTTCCTACCCTCACCATAGTAACCAGGATCTACGTTCCTACCCTCACCATGGTAACCAGCTGTGGGTGTTGATTGAAAGAACAAGATCCCGGATGAGACTGGCTGAAATGAACTTCCTCCACTGGGTGGTACTGCTCTTTCTCAGAGATAGAATGAGGAGTTCTGCCATCAGAAGGAGTTCAGAGTAGAGGCATTGCTCCTTTGGGGTTGTTTGGGCATCTGGTTAAGATACCTCCCGGACACCTCGCTGGTAAGGTGTTCTTGGCACATTTCGAGACAAACTCAAAACTCGCTGGAGAAACCATGTTTTACAGCAGGCAAGAGAAGGAAGTCCGGGCCTCTCCTGCTGAGGGTGGTATCCCAACAACCCAGTCCCAGAGAAGCGGAGTTCGATAATACCTTACGATATGTTGATATGATTGTTCTATAATTTTCACATTTCGTGTTTTAGTGCATTTGATGTCGCATCTGATAAGGCACCAGTTTCAACACGTGCAACATCACAAAGAAATCCACTATCTAAAGGACATTTGATTAATTCAGAGGGCAAGGAAAATGCCCTCCACCACCACTTGATATCTTTCTGTGCACACCATTGGTCTCGCCATCCAAATCCTTATCTGCCCTTCTCGTTTTATGATCCGATGAGAGGTTTTTTCTTGTACTTATCAAGATTCTCTTCACTGATAGACTGTCTTATGTAGCTGTGTAAACGATAAGCGGACACATAAGATGACCTGGTGCCATAATATCTCATAATACATATGTCTATATATACATTTAGGTCTGACCCCAAATGAACCCATAAAACATCTAGTCCCCCACTAGATGTCGAGAAAGATACTGTTTGATTTTAAAAAAAGATAACCCTTGCAAGACTTATTTTGTAATTAAAAGTGTTAAATATAGGCGGGTTAAACCGGGGCTCCTCTGAATTTGAGTTGTGATATGGGGATGTGGAAGGAGGAGGAAGACCCAAATGCAGGACAACAAAACAGGATTTATCAACCAGAGTCCAGTAAAGCTATAAGGCAAAGAGCACAGGATTAACTCAGGGTCAAAAAGTTCAAATGATATAACCGAGTTTAAAGATACAACTTCTAGCCTCGCTAGAAGGGATGATGGTGATGGTGGTGGTGATGGGGGTGATGACCGGACAAAGACGTCTGTAGTGATTGCCTTTAACTAGGCACCTGGATCCACAGGTGTGTGTTATCAGACTAATCACTCTCAGGTGTTTCTAATCATGGTGATGAGGGAAGGTCCAGGGCTCCCTCTGTTGCCAGGATAGGGGATCATGACAATTTGACTCTTAACCTTGTCTCCTAATATAATAAGATTTTTTTTAATGCACTTTTCATTTTGTATGATCTTAAAGTGCTGCATTAAAATCAAGATTTAAAACGATAGAGATTAGCTTAAAAATACAATTAAAAAAAACTTAAAAAAATCTAAATAACCAAAGCATCGGCAACATTAAAAGCATTAGGAATCATTGGGTTTTAATCTGAAAATGTGGGTAAAAAAGTGTTTTAAAACTCAATTTAGTTTACTGTAATTTCACGGCTATAAGGTGCATATAAACGTCTTAGATTTTCTTCAAAATGACCGGTGCGCCCTTTTGTGCGGTGCGCCTTGTGTGTGAGAAAAGGCGGACCTAAAAGAAAACGCGGTGCCCGTGAGGCGAGGCGGACCTGAAAGAAAAGGCATGAGAACGTTAAAGAGTGAAGTGTGGATTGTGTATAAAAAAGGTATATGCTGTATGCACAACATTGCTGTTTTAACCCTGAAAATGGCAAAGAGACACGCTTATGACGCACAGTTTAAGCTGAAAGCAACCAGCTACGCGGAGGAACATAGGAATCGAGCCACCGCGAGAAATTTCAGCATTAACGAGTCAATGGATTGTAGATGCTTGGACTAACGTGTCTGCTGGTACTGTTATCCGAGCTTTCGCAAAAGCTGGTATCCTTTCTGAGGAGCCGCACGGTACAGACAGTGACTTTGAAAGCGAGGAGCGAAGTGGACCTGCTCTGTTGGATTTTGCGCAGCTGTTCGATTCCAAAACAGAGGATGAGGACTTTGACGGATTTGAATAAAGACTATTACCGGTAATGTGCTTATTTATACTACTTAAATAAAGTACAAAAGTACAACCAAACTCAGTTTTGCTCCCGATCTATTTTTTAATACACACATTTGCATGCTTGCGTGTGTTGTTGTAAGGCGGTGTGTGACTGAGACTGCGCCTTTTCGTACGGTGCGCCCAATGGTCGTGAAATTACGGTACTTTACTAATCCCTTGTTGGGGAGAATCGAGTGTCCTTTAGCTTCCAGTAATCTAAGAGAGTTATCCAAACAGTGTCTGAATAACTGATTCAGTAGTTCAGGTTCGGTAAGGGTGCTAAAAAAGATGGGATGGAGTTGGACAGCCATATGGTGGAACAACCTCTTGAATGAAAAGACCTTGAACAGGTGCTGGGTGGACGTCACACACGACATTTGGCTCTACATGAGTTGGAGTTACCATGGCAACAATAAAAGCTCCTGTGGATTATATTAAGTTATTAAACTGACCAATAAAAGCTCCACATTTTAACAGCAACTCACATTCTTCACTGTGATGGAACAACACCATTGTTGTTCTCAAACACCACCAGTCCACCATCTTTAATTGTGCTAGACTTTTCCATGTCTATGTCCGCAAGCACCACAGTGAATCCGGGAGGGTTCAGACAGGAATCATTCCCGTGTTGTTCTCAGCTTGATAGGGAGGAAGTTGGTACTGCATGGCACAGAGCTTGGTGGTGGGTAACAGGAGCAGCATGCTCCCAGACGATCGGAGCGGGTAGGGGTCTGTAAACTGACGGTCAGATGGACTTCTGAAACCCTACATCACCCTTCTCCCCTGTCTGGACACAGTTCATTTGCCCATCTTGGCTGATTTGAGGCGAGGGGCAGGGCACTCCCCGAACAGGTCGCCAATCTGTCGTGGTGCCACACACATAGTCATCGCTAGGGGCAATTATGAAGTGGCCAATCAACCTAGCATGCCTGTTTATGGAGAAAAGCCAGGGATTCAAGCCACGGATTCCAAATCCAGCGGCATGGTGGATGACAGTGGATAGTCACTCAGTACTACAGATAGTACTACAGATAGTACTACAGATAGTACTACAGATAGTACTACAGATAGTACCACAGATAGTACTTCAGATAGTACCACAGATAGTACTACAGATAGTACTTCAGATGGTACTACAGATAGTACTACAGATAGTACTACAGATAGTACTTCAGATAGTACTACAGATAGTACTACAGATAGTACTTCAGATAGTACTACAGATAGTACTACAGATAGTACCACAGATAGTACTTCAGATAGTACCACAGATAGTACTACAGATAGTACTTCAGATGGTACTACAGATAGTACTACAGATAGTACTACAGATAGTACTTCAGATAGTACTACAGATAGTACTACAGATAGTACTACAGATAGTACTTCAGATAGTACTACAGATAGTACTACAGATAGTACCACAGATAGTACTTCAGATAGTACCACAGATAGTACTACAGATAGTACTTCAGATGGTACTACAGATAGTACTACAGATAGTACTACAGATAGTACTTCAGATAGTACTACAGATAGTACTACAGATAGTACTACAGATAGTACTTCAGATAGTACTACAGATAGTACTA
This sequence comes from Neostethus bicornis, assembly GCA_902685375.1. NCBI lineage: Eukaryota > Metazoa > Chordata > Actinopteri > Atheriniformes > Phallostethidae > Neostethus > Neostethus bicornis. The sequence goes on along the minus strand of CACRXE010000066.1, from coordinate 691,322 downwards.
CAGATAGTACTACAGATAGTACTACAGATAGTACCACAGATAGTACTACAGATAGTACTTCAGATAGTACTACAGATAGTACTACAGATAGTACTACAGATAGTACTTCAGATAGTACTACAGATAGTACTACAGATAGTACTACAGATAGTACTTCAGATAGTACTACAGATAGTACTACAGATAGTACTACAGATAGTACCACAGATAGTACTACAGATAGTACTACAGATAGTACTACAGATAGTACTACAGATAGTACTGAGTGACTGTAGGTTGTTTCATCAAGGTCCCCTCTGGATTATGGGGGTTAATGCATTCATTTAAAAATTATGGAAGCACAGACTCAGAAATCCCGACGGCCCTACGCCTTTACCCACAGAACGTTTCCAAATGGACTTTGGCCAAACACAGAAAGATTACTGAGTGTTTTGGTTTGCCTTTATTTGCTTCCTGCTTAACTTTGCATAGGTACATACAGTATGGGCCCTCTGTAAAGTGTTATCAATGTAACATGCGTGTTTTTGGAGGGCGAAAAGAAACTAGATAACCTGAAGAGTACACGGCGAGAAGTGCAAACTCCACATACAAATGCCAGTGTTTCAAGTCTCATCTCACTTGAGACTTGTACCCCGACCTTTTTGCTGCATGGCCAATGTGCTAACCCCATCACCAACGTGCCGCCCTTTTTCGGGTTACCAAAGTGACTAAAGTGCGTGAGTAGTTTTTGAGAGTTTTTAAATATCCAGCTTCTTTATTAAAAGATAAAGATTCAGTTTGAGATTGTTGTAGTTGTAAGTTTAGACCACAGGAGGGAAGCACCACTATTCTCCATTTACAACAGAAACAATAATATTTATCATCCTAAAAGGATTTGGAACGTTTAGATCGGATCGTAGTCAAAATGGTGGGCGGTCTGGTGAATTAATCGTGATATTATTTGAATTTTATGATAAAATAATAGTTGGTGCTTTAACTAGTTTTATTCACGAGATGTTTTTACGGTTGGTGAAACCAGAAACTTAAGATGGTGGTAAAACAAACCCAAAGAGATGATAAATCGGAAGATTTTTTCTTTGCAAATTTATCCGAAAATGACAATAATTATAAGCATGACCTGAAACACAAACTTTTGCCTTTTTCTTTCAGATTTTTTGTGACATTAAAATTGTAAGTGCTAATTATTGAAAAGTCTGGCTTTTTGTCGCAAATAAAAAAAACTGCAACATTTTCATTAAAAAAAAAAAAAAAAGATTGAAAACTGGCCTGAAATATTTGTTATTAAATCATAATAATGTAAAAATGTTATATTTTTGACAAATTTAAATTTCTCATAGAGAAAAGTTTCTCACCCCGAGTGCGCATGTTTATAAATCAACCGGAAGTGGCTTTTTTTTGTTTTGCTTTATGTGGCGGAAAAAGAAGAATGTCGGAAAAACATGATAAATTTGACTTTTTTCTTTGAAAAACTACCTGAAAATGTTTATGATTAAATAATGACGTCATATAAATTATCACAATTGATCAAACACTCGTGAACGTCTTGTTCACCAGTGAGGGAAGGATGGAGCGGGAGATCGACAGGCGGATCGGTGCGACATCAGCAACAACTAGGACGCTGCATCGGTCCGTCGTGGTAAAGAGAGAGCTGAGCCGAAAAGCAAAGCTCTCGATTTACAAGTCAATCTACGTTCCTACCCTCACCATGGTAACCAGGATCTACGTTCCTACCCTCACCATGGTAACCAGGATCTACGTTCCTACCCTCACCATGGTAACCAGGATCTACGTTCCTACCATCACCATGGTAACCAGGATCTACGTTCCTACCCTCACCATGGTAACCAGGATCTACATTCCTACCCTCACCATGGTAACCAGGATCTACATTCCTACCCTCACCATGGTAACCAGGATCTACGTTCCTACCCTCACCATGGTAACCAGGATCTACGTTCCTACCCTCACCATGGTAACCAGGATCTACGTTCCTATCCTCATCATGGTAACCAGGATCTACGTTCCTACCCTCACCATGGTAACCAGGATCTACGTTCCTACCCTCACCATGGTAACCAGGATCTAAGTTCCTACCCTCACCGTGGTAACCAGGACCTACAGTATGTTCCTACCCTCACCGTGGTAACCAGAATCTATGTTCGTACCTTCACCATGGTAACCAGGATCTATGTTCCTACCCTCACCATGGTAACCAGGATCTACGTTCCTACCCTCGCCATGGTAACCAGGATCTATGTTCCCACCCTCACCTATGGTCACCAGCTGTGGGTGGTGACCGAAAGAAAGATTGTGGGTACAAGCGGCCGAAATGAGCTTCCTTCGCAGGGTGGCTGGGCTCTCACTCAGAGATCGGGTGAGGAGCTCTGCCATCCGGGAGGAGCTCGGTGTCGAGCCGCTCCTCCTCCAGGTCGAGAGGAGCCAGATGGGATGGTTCGGTCATCTAGTCAGGATGCCCCCCGAGCGCCTTGCGGGCAAGGTGTTTCGGGCACGTCCCACCGGGAGGAGACCAAGGGGCAGACCCCGGACCCGCTGGACAGACTATGTCTCACAGCTGGCCGGGGAACGACTTGGGATCCTTCCGGGTGAGCTGGAGGATGCAGCCGGGGAGAGAGAGACCAGGGCTGCCCGTTTGAGGCTGTTGCCCCCGCGACCCGACCCCGGGACAAGCGGAAGATGACGGAACGGATCAAACATAAAGCTACAATCTTTTTTCTATAAAATTTAGACAATTTTAAAATAAAGGCTAGCAGGCTAACAGTAGCAACCAAATAAAGAAAAACCTGCTAACCTGTTGATTATAAACACAACTTTTTACATTAAAGTTTAAAAATGAACTCTTTATGTTTTTGTTTTGCCTTCTGAACAGCATATCCCTGATGGGGTTGCCAGGGTTCCGGGACCCATATTGTTCTTACTGATCCCGACGTATCGTGGGCACCCTAACTCCACAGATAAATGTGCTTATCAGACATGGTTCCACTTCGATAGAACGATACAAAACACCAGGTTACATTATCATAGGTCACATACTCTTTCGGGTCGAGAGAAGCTAGATGGGTTGGTTCGGGCATCTGTTTCGGATGCCTTCTGAATGCTTCACTGGTGAGGTGTTTCAGGTACGCCCGACCAAGAGGAGCCCCTGGGGCAAACCCAGGACTTGCTGGAGAGACTCGGCCAGGGGTGGGCAAACTTTTTTGGTTGGTTCGCGGGCCACAATGAGTTCTAACATTTGACCAGGGGGCCGGATCAGGATCAGATGGATGGCATGCTTTGGTAACTCTAGATTAGACCGATAGAATGATGCTAGATTTTAAACAAGCGCTAAATGTTTCATCAAGAACGTTAAATTTCAAATCTAGCAGCGCTAGGTTCGAAATCTAAGCGCTTGAGGTCACATTTTGCTTGTTTTAACATCTAACACGCTTGTTAACGTGCGTGTATTGGCCCCGATGGCTTTCCATATCTGTGCACACTGTTTATTTTGACAGCGTGCACATCACAGAGACACACACATCAATGGGAGCAGTGTTGTTGTTTTCTCAACGAGGCCAATATATCCAGAGTGCGCCATCTAGAGAAGGAACATCAGAATTGCAGGGGAAATGAAACATTAATAAGGTCTATTTATTAAAATTTTTTATGTTCGGCGGACTGGATCAAAACGTTTTAACGGGCGGTGTGTGGCCCGCAGGCCGTAGTTTGCCCATGCCTTGACTAGGCTATGTCTCACAGCTGGACAGGGTAAGTCGCGGGATGCTCCTGGGTGAGCTGGAGGATGCAGCCGGGTCGAGAGAAGCCTCGGAACGGAACAAAATTTTTTCATAAAAAATAAAACATTTAAAATTGGGAAAAGTTTGGTAATGTAATGGCTCGAGTGTTTTCGGGTGTGTTCGGGACATGGGAGGAGTTACGGTTAAATTTTAGGGGAGCGCGACTGCGCATGCGCAAAGGGTGAGGAAGTGCGAGGAAAGTTCAAAGTGGGGATTCTACTTGCGTTTTTCCTGAACAATAATAAATAATTATTAAGTTTACGGAGTCTCCGAAGTCAGTCATTTTTTTTTTTTGCTTTAAGTTTTTGCTTCACAATAAAAATTTTACAACTTTTTTTTTAAAAACAATAATGCATAAAAATGATTGAATGAATTAAAATAACGTATTTTTAACCATTTTTTTTTTTTAGAAAAAAATATTTATTTTGTAAAATTAAACCGGAAAAAGATGATTAATTGGAAAAATTCTTAAACAAAAAAAAAATTTAGAATATTTTTTCAATGAAACTAAACAAAATGATTATGATTTACGAATAAAATTATAATAAATTTAAAGTTGTTTAAAAATTTTTTTATGAACTTTCATTTAATTTGTAGTTAGAGATCTTTTATTGTGAAATCCAACCGGATCTGGGCGTGTCTTAAATTCTCTCCATTTCTTTTTCAGAAAAAGAAACAGATGAAAACGGAGCATTTCTTCATTTTTTTTATGGCTAAAAACGCTTTATTTTTAACGTAACGAAGACTTTTATCAACTAAATTCTTTAAATTCCGCGTAAACAAAAACAAACCATTTCCTGTTTTTCTTTTTTTGAGTCGATTTTCTTCTTTTTTGGGGAAAAAAAGCTCCACAGTTTGAGAAAAAAAAAACAGGGCGTGTGTTTGATGAATTGTAGTTTTGGTTGTTTTGTGAAGGACACAGAGGAGGAGGATGGGGTGCACGCTGAGCACAGAGGACAAGGCGGCGGTGGAGAGGAGCAAAATGATCGACCGGAATCTCCGGGACGATGGAGAGAAAGCTGCCCGGGAGGTGAAGCTCCTTCTGCTGGGTAAGATGGTCAGGATCAACCGCTGTCGTGGAGATACCTCCAGAAAAAAAAAACACCTTCAAAAAAACAAAACATCACTTTTTATTAATTTATAACATATATAAACATAAAAAGTTAGATTTCGGTGGATTAAAATAATATTAATAAACATTTCTGGTATTATTAACTGAAATATCGCGATTAAATCGCGATATCGAGACGATAATCGATATCCAATGCATTTATTTGATTTTTTTTAAACATACCTTCACTTTTTTTTGGTATTTAATAATAGCTAAAGTCCATTTTCTGGATTTTATATGAAGTCTAAATGATAATGACGTAGATCCTGGTTACCATGGTGAGGGTAGGAACATAGATCCTGATTACCATGGTGAGGGAGGAACGTAGATCCTGGTTACCATGGTGAGGGTAGGAACGTAGATCCTGGTTACCATTGTGAGGGTAGAAACATAGATCCTGGTTACCATGGTGAGGGTAGGAACGTAGATCCCGGTTACCATGGTGAGGGTAGGAACGTAGATCCTGGTTACCATGGTGACGATAGGAACGTAGATCCTGGGTACCATGGTTAGGATAGGAACATAGATCCTGGTTACCATGGTGAGGGTAGGAACGTAGATCCTGGTTACCATGGTGAGGGTAGGAACGTAGATCCTGGTTACCATGGTGATGGTAGGAACATAGATCCTGGTTACCATGGTGAGGGTCAAAACGTAGATCCCGGTTACCATGGTGAGGGTAGGAACGTAGATCCCGATTACCATGGTGAGGGTAGTAACGTAAATCCTGGTCACCATGGTGAGGGTAGGAACGTAGATCCTGGTTACCATGGTGAGGGTAGGAACGTAGATCCTGGTTACCATGGTGAGGGTAAGAACGTAGATCCTGGTTACCATGGTGAGGGTAGGAACGTAGATCCTGTTTACCATGGTGAGGGTAGGAACGTAGATTCTGGTTACCATGGTGAGGGTAGGAACGTAGACCCTGGTTACCACGGTGAGGGTAGAAACATAGATCCTGGTTACCATGGTGAGGGTAAGAACGTAGATCCTGGTTACCATGGTGAGAGTAGGAACGTAGATCCTGGTTACCATGGTGAGGGTAGGAACGTAGATCCTGGTTACCATGGTGAGGGTAGGAACGTAGATCCTGATTACCATGGTGAGGGTAGGAACGTAGATCCTGGTTACCATGGTGACAGTAGGAATGTAGATCCTAGTTACCATGGTGAGGGGAGGAAGGTAGATCCTGGTTACCACGGTGAGGGTAGGAACGTAGATCCTGGTTACCATGGTGAGGGTAGGAACGTAAATCGACTTGCAAATCGACTGAGCTCTTTCTTCACCACGTTGAACCGATGCAGAATCCTAATTACTGCAGACGTCGTGACCGAAACTATTCCTTCTGTTACTAGAGAGCGAGGAACCATTCGGGAGGAGCTTGGAGTAGAGCCATCGCTCTTCCAGGTCGAGAAAAGCCAGATGGGATGGTTTGGGTATCTGTTAAGATGCCTCCAGAATACCTCCCTGGTGAGGTATTTTAGGCACGTCCCACCGGAACGGGACTCCGAGGCAGACCTCAAACCCACTGGAGAGACTATGTCTCACAGCTGGACAGGGAACACCTCGTGTTCCTTCCATATTCGTTGGAGGATGCAACCATCCTGGCACGATCTATCGTAGAAAAGTTTCGATCGATTGCCCCAAAACAGACTGGCAACTTGGTCAGGATGTATCCTGCCTCTTTGCCTGAAATCAGCTGGGGTAGGCTCCGGCACCTCCTGCAACGCTTTTAGGGATAAGCATGAACATCTCGTTGGGCGTTCCCCTTTAAGATAATCGTTCTTGCTCGATGTGAGAATCAAAGATATAAAATGAATTAAAAAGAATTGCAATAAAATTAAATGTCTTTAAGTTCTAATAGAACGAATAAATAAAAGTACTTGTTTGGAATGGTTTTTAAAACCCTCTCGTATCGGCTACAAACATGACATAAACTCTGCAACTGGTGTGTAAAGAACATTTGAAGGCAACTTTGGGAACATTGTGTTTTCCTGCGCTGGTAAAAGCATTCAGGCTCTTTCTGTTTGGCATTTGTATCGACTAAATCCTCCCAACAATGGCCCATTTCCTCTGTCTGGTCTAGTGCATCGCTGTGGAAACAAACCCAGGCTCTTTGGGGGCCTGGGTCTGACTCACTCAAGCTAAAAACATCTCTCTTTCTTTCTGTTTTTTTTCTTTTTTGTGCTTAAATTCTTTCCTGAGTTGAGTTTCTGCTGCAGGATGTTTATTAGGAGGCATTTTTAGGCGTGTGGAGACACATTTAATATCACGTGGGCCTCGTTCTCCGGTCCAAACACCAGGAAGGGTAATAATGATAGTGTCTAATTTACTCACTATCAGTGGTGGATGAAGTACCCACTTTTTGTACTTAAGTAAAAGTACAAAAGTAATTGGTGTAAATTGTACTTTTTAAGTAAAAGGTAAAAGTATTCGACCATAATTCAAATGTTATTTTTTGTGCTATAGGGTGTCACCATGGTAACCAGAATAAATACTCTGAGGGGCTTGACCCCCCTCTCCCACCTCTTTTGGTCCACAAAAAATAAATAAATAAAATAAAAGGAAAGGGGACAAGTCAAGCTATCCCCGAGAAGGGCCAGTGAATGGGCACCAAAATGGAGGAAAATGTCACTTATTTTTTAAAATATTTGGGGGAGGAGCAGGGAACCGCCCCCAGTCACTATATATTGGCTTTGTCAAAGCCCCACCCCCCTTTGGAAAATTCTAGATCCGCCCCTGCTCTGTGTAATGATGGCTCAACTTTTTATTTAGAAGTAAACACAACGAACAACGATCTTCTGACTCTTTAATTTGTACTATATTTGATGTTACGTTTTTGGCACTGAATGAATGCGGAAAATGTTTCTCGATTCATGACTTCTTCTCCCGATCAACTGCTCCTTTTAATTTTGGCGATGCGGCTTCAAGACGCGCTAAAAAAAAACCTGTGTATTTTTCAAATTCCTGAACGAAAATGTAACGAAAAATGTATAACACACTTTTAAAAAGTAACGAAGTAAAAGTACAGATATTTGCTCTAAAAATGTAGTGAAGTAAAAGTAAAAGTACAGGTCTTAAATTTTACTTAAGTAAAGTACAGATACACAATTTTTTTACTTAAGTACAGTAACGAAGTACATTTACTTCATTACGTTCCACCACTGCTCACTCCACGCTGGAAAATCTTGAGTATCAAAGCTGGATTTTCATTGTTTATAGCAAAGCTGTGGTTATGACATCACACACTGATGCGGAGATGGTCGCCTCATGACCCTCACCCTCCTTTCTGGAACCAAACAGTTTCAAAGCAATTGAACTAGCTTCTGACGCCATGATGAAGCCTCCCAGAATTCCGCAGTGAAAAGAAAGGGCGTGGCGTGGGTGGGATTTATAGGTCAGCTTATAGCTAATTGATTGGTTCATGTAACAGACTGACAGAGAGGATAACCTATCACACACCCGATGGGCGGAAAATATCTGCGCCCCGCGGGCGTGGTTATGGTTTGCAATACACATGAATGGGAAAAAATTTAGAGCTGACGTCACGTTTTTTCCATAAAAACCGGAAGCCACATACACACTCATACGTTTTCCTGGTAGGGCGTACATACCCTGCGCCCTCGTTCCGGTTTGCACAGGAAGTAAGAAAATAAAATAAAACGGTGTAAAACATTATTAAAATGCATGTAATCTTCACACTCGACAGTTTTGCATACTTATAAACACATACATGTTTATATATGTATATATAGATATATATGCATATATATTTTTTGGTGATCAGGTCGGGGGGGCGGCGCCCCTGCGCCACACGTCACCAGCCGCCACTGACTGAGAGACTGACGTACTTGGGCTAGCCTTTGAAGCATCTCAGCTATACTTGAAACTGGCGATAGCAGACCCTTAGGTGGCTATTTGCAGGGAATGTTGACATGCACACACACGCTATGTGGGTTAGCAGAGCACAAACCGAGGCCTGTTGGAAACACATAATAACTTCTGTTTAACGGCTCGTTTGGACACAAGTTGGGAGCTCGTTTGCATTTGGAAACGGAGCGTCTGATTGCGTGTGAAACTTTTAATTTGATAGGACAGCACACATGCAACAGGATAGAGATATTTAAACGCATTCCTAAAGTGCCGCAGGGCTCGATAGGGCTTGATGAGTGAAAGTGAGCAAGTTGGGACACTTTTTTAGTTTCTGTTATGCTCCAGAAAGAGTTTCACCGTCTTCGCTTTGACATGCACGACCATATTTCCTCGAAACCACCATCAGAAGACTTTAGGGGTTCTATGTCTTGCGCAGGTACACCCCTGGCCAGGTCTATCGTTCCCCTCTTATCCGAGACTGGTATAGATGAGGTGTTTCAGTAGATTCCCGGACAAATAGAACTAGCCCTCCACAATGCGTGTCATCTATGTTTGATACGTTGGTCGCCAGGTAACCCTTCTCAGCCTGGTCAGGTTTCTACCCGGCGTGACGTGCAGACGATCTGAGATGCCAGGAGGACTGTACGGAGTCTGTAAGAGGATAGTGCTGCTTATAACCGGGGCATTAAAAATTCAAACTCCAGAACCCGCTGAGGTGTTGCTAAGTGTTTACTTTGCGGGTAAACAATGCTTATTCCTAAACGATGGAGGAGTATTTTTCTTGTAAACACGCTCAACTGGTGCATCGAAGATGGTCGTGTCTGCACACGCATGAAATGATTGTCGTAATTTGGTGGAGGGTAAGAATTACGTTCTTACCCTCACCATCGTGAGGGTAGGAACGTAGATCCTGGTTACCATTGTGAGAGTAAGAACGTAGATCCTGGTTACCATGGTGAGAGTAGGAACGTAGATCCTGGTTACCATGGTGAGAGTAAGAACGTAGATCCTGGTTACCATGGTGAGGGTAGGAAGGTAGATCCTGGTTACCATGGTGAGGGTAGGAACGTAGATCCTGGTTACCATGGTGAGAGTAAGAACGTAGATCCTGGTTACCATTGTGAGAGTAAGAACGTAGATCCTGGTTACCATGGTGAGGGTAGGAACGTAGATCCTGGTTACCATGGTGAGGGTAGGAACGTAGATCCTGGTTACCATGGTGAGAGTAAGAACGTAGATCCTGGTTACCATGGTGAGGGTAGGAACGTAGATCCTGGTTACCATGGTGAGGGTAGGAACGTAGATCCTGGTTACCATGGTGAGGGTAGGAACGTAGATCCTGGTTACCATGGTGAGAGTAAGAACGTAGATCCTGGTTACCATGGTGAGGGTAGGAACGTAGATCCTGGTTACCATGGTGAGGGTAGGAACGTAGATCCTGGTTACCATGGGGCAGGGGGAAACGTAGATCCTGGTTACCATGGTGAGGGTAGGAACGTAGATCCTGGTTACCACGGTGAGGGTAGGAACGTAGATCCTGGTTACCATGGTGAGAGTAAGAACGTAGATCCTGGTTACCATGGTGAGGGTAGGAACGTAGATCCTGGTTACCATGGGGCAGGGGGAAACGTAGATCCTGGTTACCATGGTGAGGGTAGGAACGTAGATCCTGGTTAAACAATACTTATTCCTAAACGATGGAGGAGTATTTTTCTTGTAAACACGCTGAACCGGTGCATCGAAGACGGTCGTGTCTGCACACGCATGAAATGATTGTCGTAATTTGCATGAAACACATTAAATGTGCACATCGTCGGGTCCAAACCTGCCGGTTCACTCAGTAGATGTAAAACTTGAACACGAATCTGATTAAACTCCAGGTTTTTTTTTCTCTTCAGGAGCCAATTACACGGCTATTCATATCTACATGCTAAAATAGATTGAATCTCGTCAGCCTAATTAATCTTTCTATAGCTGGGACGCAACCGAGGGAGGGATTTATTAATAATCCAACTTGTCATCTATTCTTCTTACGTCCTGGTAAAACTGTTAACCCTAAACGTCCTGATGTATGACCAACAACTCAACGACACTTCCAACGATCTCTATGTAAAGACAGAAACTCGGGGGAATGACTACCTTTATCCTGGTTGATGTACAGAACGGAACGACGTGTCCTTGCAATATAAAAATATTGCAAGCGTTTTGTTTATGAACATCTGTTCTGTCATCTTTCGTTTATCTGGGGCCGGGTCGCGGGGGCAACAGCCTCAAATGGGAAACCCTGGCTTCTCTCACCCCAGCTGCATCCTCCAGCTCACCCAGAAGGATCCAAGTTGGCCCCCAGCCAGCTGTGAGAAATAGTCTCTCCAGCCTGCCGGGGGGAGGAGACTGCCGGGTTCTCCTTCTGGTGGGATGTGCCAGAAACACCTCACCAGCGAGGTGCTTGGGAGGCATCCTGACCAGATAAGAGAACCACCCTGTATGGCTCCTCTCGACCTGGAGGAGGAGCGGCTCGACACCGAGCTCCTTCCGTACGGCAGAGCTCCTCACCCGATCTCTGAGTGAGAGCCCAGCCACCCTGCGGAGGAAACTCATTCCGGTTGTTTGTATCCGCGATCTCATTCTTTCAGTCACCACCCACAGCTGGTTACCATGGTGAGGGTAGGACCGTAGATCCTGGTTACCATGGTGAGGGTAGGAACGTAGATCCTGGTTACCATGGTGAGGGTAGGAACGTAGATCCTGGTTACCATGGAGAGGGCAGGAACGTAGATCCTGGTTACCATGGTGAGGGTAGGAACGTAGATCCTGGTTACCATGGTGAGGGTAGGAACGTAGATCCTGGTTACCATGGTGAGGGTAGGAACGTAGATCCTGGTTACCATGGTGAGGGTAGCAACGTAGATCCTAGTTACCACGGTGAGGGTAGGAACGTAGATCCTGGTTACCACGGTGAGGGTAGGAACGTAGATCCTGGTTACCACAGTGAGGGTAGCAACGTAGATCATGGTTACCATGGTGAGGGTAGGAACGTAGATCCTGGTTACCATGGTGAGGGTAGGAACGTAGATCCTGGTTACCATGGTGAGGGTAGGAACGTAGATCCTGGTTACCATGGAGAGGGCAGGAACGTAGATCCTGGTTACCATGGTGAGGGTAGAAACGTAGATCCTGGTTACCACAGTGAGGGTAAGAACGTAGATCCTGGTTACCATGGTGAGGGTAGGAACGTAGATCCTGGTTACCATGGTGAGGGTAGGAACGTAGATCCTGGTTACCACAGTGAGGGTAGGAACGTAGATCCTGGTTACCATGTTGAGGGTAGGAACGTAGATCCTGGTTACCATGGTGAGGGTAGGAACGTAGATCCTGGTTACCATGTTGAGGGTAGGAACGTAGATCCTGGTGACCATGGTGAGGGTAGGAACGTAGATCCTGGTTACCATGGTGAGGGTAGGAACGTAGATCCTGGTTACCATGGTGAGGGTAGGAACGTAGATCCTGGTTACCATGTTGAGGGTAGGAACGTAGATCCTGGTGACCATGGTGAGGGTAGGAACGTAGATCCTGGTTACCACGGTGAGGGTAGGAACGTAGATCAACCTATCAACTTTTGTTGGTCTTTTTAAGGCTGTATCAGTTCCAAAAAAAACACAGAATTGGCCGGCCTGCTGCAAACCGCTGCCTCTATTACCGGGATTTAGGTCGTTTACTAACGTGGCCATCATGCTGTTAGGACTAAGGTTGTTCCAAGTTTAAAAACGTCATAATTAATCAATTTAACTCTTCTAAGATGATCTCGATCTGTCTTCACATTTAGTTTTACCCGATTGGGATCAGCATTGTATTAATAAACAAACATGTGTTTTCGGAGTCCCACAGGGTTCTGCTCTCGGCCCACTGTTGGTTGTAAACATTAAGTAGAGGACAGGTGATGAAAGCACTTCCTGTCAGACTTTCTACCAGCTGTAGAGCTCAGTCTTGACGGTAATGCTCGATCATAAAACTTTGAATCTCGTTTTCTTCTCATCATGCACAAATGGTGACCGGAACGAAAAAATAGAACGGAGGTCTAAAGGGTAAAGCCAGATTGCGGCTGAACCACTTGCATCATATGACATCAGTCCAAAGAGTGACGAGACCCCTTTGTGTGAGGAAACAATCTCCTTGTCACCTCTTAGCCTGATCGATCCTCGTGATTAATTGTCCTTTTTTTTTCCCCGGTGAGTTGCACCACTAGGCAGCTTCTGGAATCTACCAGAGTGACTCATAGTCAAACCCGCTCAGAGTGGGGGGGGTTGAGAGAAAAGAGGAATTGGATAGTGAGTGAGAGGAACAATAAATCCCGGCTGTAGAAAGATTGAGAAGAGGAAGAAGGGCACGCCAAAGTAAAGCCCAGGAAAGAGACCGATAATGTGTTCAGCACATTGTTCCAAACTCCAGAAAGCCCTCATCTGGTGAACTTCGTAAACCTCCCCCACATTTTTATTACCACACCATCATCTGACCCCCTTAAAAGCTGAGCAGAAGCTCGTTGGTTCAGGAGAAAAGACAGAGTTCACTTTGAGTGTGAGCTTTAAATGTTCCAAAAATAGTTTGAGCTGCTAGAAACTGAAAGCAGCTGTTCCAGCGGTTCTGGGTCTGCTTCATCAAAGCTGTGGGAGGGTAACGTGACTCCGCGCGAGGAGCGATCGCTCAGGTCTGTGGTTGCACGGGGAAACCCTTAAAGCATGATCATAGTCTCCATCATTCGCCCCACCCTGGATGTATCGCGAACATTCCCCACCAACAGGCATCAAGGGTTTGGGTTGGGGTTAGATTAAGACTCCATGATTAGAATCTAAAAATCAATCTCTACTTTCCTACTCTCACCATGGTAACCAGGATGTACGTTCCTACTCTCACCATGGTAACCAGGATGTACGTTCCTACCCTCACCATGGTAACTAGGATCTACGTTCCTACTCTCACCATGGTAACCAGGATTTACCTTCCTACCCTCACCATGGTAACCAGGATCTACGTTCCTACCCTCACCATGGTAACCAGGATTTACCTTCCTACCCTCACCATGGTGACCAGGATCTACGTTCCTACCCTCACCATGGTAACCAGGATCTACGTTCCTACCCTCACCATGGTAACCAGGATCTACGTTCCTACCCTCACCATGGTAACCAGGATCTACCTTCCTACCCTCACCATGGTAACCAGGATCTACGTTCCTAACCTCACCATGGTAACCAGGATCACATTCCTACCCTCACCATGTTAACCAGGATCTACCTTCCTACCCTCACCATGGTAACCAGGATCTACATTCCTACCCTCACCATGGTAACCAGGATCTACCTTCCTACCCTCACCATGGTAACCAGGATCTACGTTCCTACCCTCACCATGGTAACCAGGATCACATTCCTACCCTCACCATGGTAACCAGGATCTACATTCCTACCCTCACCATGGTAACCAGGATCTACGTTCCTACCCTCACCATGGTAACCAGGATCTACCTTCCTACCCTCACCATGGTAACCAGGATCTACGTTCCTACCCTCACCATGGTAACCAGGATCACATTCCTACCCTCACCATGGTAACCAGGATCTACCTTCCTACCCTCACCATGGTAACCAGGATCTACCTTCCTACCCTCACCATGGTAACCAGGATCTACATTCCTACCCTCACCATGGTAACCAGGATCTACCTTCCTACCCTCACCATGGTAACCAGGATCTACCTTCCTACCCTCACCTTAGTCACCAGTACGAGCGGCCGAAATGAGCTTCCTCCGCAGGGTGGCTGGGCTCTCACTCAGATCGGGTGAGGAGCTCTTCCATCCGAGAGGAGCTCGGTGTCGAGTCGCTCCTCCTCCAGGTCGAGAGGAGCCAGATGGGGTGGTTCGGGCATCTGGTCAAGATGCTCCGCACGCGCCTTGCTGCTGAGTTTTCTTGAGCACGTCCCACCGGGAGGAGACCAAGAGGCAGACCCCGGACCCACTGGAGAGACTATGTCTGGGAATGACTCGGGATCCTCCTGGGTGAGCAGGAGGATGCAGCCGGGGAGAGAGAAGCCTGGGCTTCTTGTCTGAGGCTATTACCTCCGCTGTTTATCGCTGAGTAAAACGTTTTGTTTTCATTGCAATTTTAAGGCCAAACTTTTCCAACTGGCTCATGTTAGGACACGTTCCTTTGGCACGTTTTGTGATAAACAATAATTTGCTGGATTTCCAACTATCAAAACTCCCAGGAAGTGTCTACCCTTCAAAATAAGAGTAGGAAGTGTCTACCCTTCAAAAGAAGAACTCCCAGGAAGTGTCTGCTCTTCAAACGAATCTTGTCTATTTTTAGTTCGATATATAAACACATGCAAATACAGCAGGAAATCATTTTGACGATATTGCAAACAATAACATACGACACGTCCACAAGAGTCCAATGTATGGCTGAAACAACTAATCGAATTAATCGATTATAATCGATTATCCGAATAGTTGTCGACTAATTTAGTCATCGATTAATCGTTTAGAAAGTTTTTACTGTCAACTTTACTTAATATTACACAACTTGATTGTTTTTTGTGTATTTTTAACTCATGTTAACCTCGGCCATTTTTGTTTGGTCCTACACCTCTGAACAAGGTTAAATTTACAAATCTAAAACTGTTAACGATTTCTTGTTTTTAAATGTGATCCTGGATGGTCAACAGTTTACAATTTATGTTTTTTTTAGCAGGTACTATAAAACACATTTTATGGGTGCTCTGATTTACCTTTACTGTACACAGTAAGTAGATTAATTATTTTATATTTGTTGTAGAAATGGTAATATTCTCCCTCTTTATTTCACAGAAAGTTTAACATTTTTACTTATTAAAATGAGCCCAACGTGTTGTTTAAGTGGTTATGAGTCGTGTTTTGCATAACTACATTCAATAAAATGCCAAAAGACTATTATTTATGAAGTTGACAATTTTAATCGATTAATCGAGCCAATAATCGCCAGATTAATCGATCATCAAAATAATCGTTAGTTGCAGCCCTAGTCCAATGTTTAATGTGGTTAAACTAAATGAAAGCAAATGAGACACCTTCTTATCCACCTGTGGCTATGAGACGATCCGGAACACCTGATCCCCGTCTTAGATGAGCTACTTGTTTATTCCAAAGAATCCAGGACGTTGCATAACTACTAGTTAGCATGAGCTTCCCGGAGTTCTCCGGAATTGGATTTCCATTCTTTTCCATCAGTATGGAAAGTATCCGAAGCATCGTGACGAACGCTCATCGGGTCATCGCCGGCCGAGAGGCTCAACGGGAAGCACACACACGAATAGATCTCCTCACCAGGATGTAACAGCAGTGGTGCCACCACATCAGCACAGTTCTGTTCTACTCTAATCCTCTGCTTTCCATGCAGAGAAGCTCATGCTAACAAAAGCAGCGGGGCACACCCTGCCCGCCCCAATCCGTGTAATCCTCTGCTGGTTTGACGGATGCCTTTATAAAATCTCCTATTACATTTTTATGGACAAATTAAGAGGATGTGATTGGCTAAATTAACTTTTTTAAAGTTTCTACTTTATTATTACATCAAAAAAATGAGGACTTTACAAGTTTTCCCGCCCGTTATTGGATGTCATCTGAATATTTTTACCCGTGGATTTTGTTCATCGCCACGCCCACATTATAACATGTACATAGGGATACACATACCGACAAATTTCTCGTTCGCTCTCTTTTTATCTCTCTAACACACACGTATTTACCGCGCGCATGCAGCGCTTTGGAAGGGGGAGGGGCCACAGCAGCACCAGGCGCTGTTCATTGAGAACAAGCTTAACAACGTAATTTCACGTCACAGATTCCAAAAATTTCCTAAAACACTGAAAAAGGCGCTTGATTGTTATTAAATTTTACCAACTCTCACGGCTGGAAGGTCAGGATACTCACTTAATAAAGCGTCAAAGTCGCTGAGTTAGAAACACTGACTTTATTTTGTATTTTTTTTCTACACACCTGGCGGTCGACTTGGAATCCGTCTGCGGTCTACCAGTAGACCGCAATCGACTGGTTTAGGACCTCACTTAGACACTGCTCTTCCTCAGCTTCACATTTCAATGCACACACCAAATAAGAAGATGCACTAGCTTTGCGTATTCGATGCGCTTAACGCTCAATTTGCAACCTTAAGCAACATTTACGCTGTGTCATGCATGCACCTGGGAGGCTGGACTAAGTGGAGAGAGTGAAAGGAGGGAGGAATTCACACAAAATTTGAATCTTTAAGATTTTTATTCGTTCTTCAAAAGTGTTTTGAATTACTTTCTTCAAAATAAAGCTTGTTTTTCATGAGTTTTTATTAGTTTTGGTGGTTTTCTTGTTTTTGTTTTGCAGCCGCAGGAAAAGTGGCAGTAGGTTAGCCTCCGCCATCTTGCCTCTCAGTGAATCACACGGTTAAGCAGAAGTAGCTGATGTCACGGTGCCACACCACTTCCTCTTTTCTGGTTTCTGTATCCGTGATGGAGGCTCTTAGCCTCTCACTAGTGGTCGGAGGAGGTTTAGAGAGGAAATGGCACATTAATCCCAAACCGCAGCTGTAGCGTGATTGGGACTGCTGGGAAAGAGTGGATCTGACGGTAACGTGCATTAGTGTGTGATGAAGGCACTTTGTGAGGATGTGGGAAATGAAGAAGGCAGTTTGAGGGCATTTTCTAAATGAGTGGAAAACGTTTCTCCAGGTGGACGAAATGTCCTAAAACAAGCCCCTGCTTTCAAAGAGATTCAAGAGTTTTTTGTTTTTTTTTGCTACATTAAAAAAAGCCTCAAAAAACCAGCCCAGACATTCATGTGCTTATAAGCAGGCATGGGCAAACTACGGCCTGCGGGCTACATGCGGCCCGTTAAATGTTTTAATCCGGTCCGCCGAACATAAAAAATTAAAAAAACAAAACTTGTTAATGTTTTATTTCCTGCAATTCTGATGTTTCCTCACTAGATGGCGCACTCTAGATATATCGGCGTTGTTGCGAAAACAACAACACTGCTCCCATTAAAATGCGTGTGTCTCCATGATGCACATGCTGTTAAAATAAACAGTGTGCACAAATATGGAAAGCCATCGGGGCCAATACACACACGTAAACAAACGTGTTAGATTTTAAAACAAGCAAAATGTTATATCAAGAGCTTAGATTTCAAACCTAGCGCCGCTAGATTACCAAAGTATGCCATCCATCTGCTCCTGTTCCGGCCCGCTGGTCATTTGTCGGAACTAAATGTGGCCTGCGAGTCAAAAAGTTTGCCCACCCCTGGCTTAGAGCCTCCTTCTTGGGAGGAAAACCCCCTAAAAATTAGGGGTACGTGTCTTTAAAAATCAATGCCTGTGTTTGAAACTACTTTTCAACCCAGTGTTTTATTTTGAAATTTTTTTGGTTTTCAAAGAATTTAAGTGAAGGTAAAAAAATTAATTGAATTTGGCATCACTATATGGATGGGGAAAATCTATTCAGTTCATCTAGAGTCGGTACTGAGTAACGTAGAGGAGTTTGTTTGGGAATGTCCTTTGGACATCCCAGATGTTTGATGTTTCCACATTCTCTGTGATCGGATTACAAAATAATGGGCTCTCCTGTTTGTAGTATTTACATTTTAAGGACCTAAATACAAGCTTTAACGGGCCACATTTGGCCCTCGGGCCTCAGTTTTGCTCGTCCCTAATCCCAGCATGTCCTGCCAGTGATGTTTTATTTCATCATTAACTTCCAGCCTGCAGCGTTCACACCCAGGCAGCAGGACCAGTTTGCAAACACAAGCGTGCATTGAAGAAAAACAGTCATCTGATTTTGAGCGTGTTTGTTTTAAACCACCTGAAAAACAGACTCAAGCTTCAATCTGATGTTTAACGTAAAAAAATAAAGACGTGTCTCACTCTTTTCTGTTTGTTTCAGGGGCCGGAGAGTCGGGGAAGAGCACCATCGTCAAGCAGATGAAGTGAGTTCAATTCCACGACACGAACGCCCAATTAACGCTATTCTGATTGGACGGGGAGGGGCGATAAGGGTGGTTCCCTGCCGTTCTGGGAGCTGAAATGCAAACATGTCGCATCAGCAAGCTGCAGGACGGCCTCTCGGATGCAATCACTGAGGAAAACCGGCTCGTTTGCTTCACGAGTCACAGTTTAGTCAACAAAATTCTCATTTTACAAACCTGTTGATAGTGGACGTTAAAACGGAGAGAAAATCTTTACATCAGAATGAATCACTACAGGATTTCAAATGGTTTGTAGAGTAAAAATAACACATTAAGATCAAATATAAACCGAGAAAGATCCATATTTTACACACGATAAGGGTCACCTCCAATGAATGGCCCCCTTTAAACCTACAAGGAACAAAGAGCGGCTGAAATGAGCTTCCTCTGCAGGCTGGCTGGGCTCTCACTCAAAGATAGAGGGAGGAGCTCTTCCTTTTGGGAGGAGCTTGGAGTTGAGCCGTTGCTCCTCTGAGTTGAGAGAAGCCAGATGGGGTGGTTCAGGCACGTCCCACCGGGAGAAGATTTCCGGATGGATGTTCAGAAGACACTTTGAAGGCTTTTCTTTAGCGGATCACTTCTGGATAAACAAGAGATTTACACGGAATCCAGAATCGAGATTAGATTAAACTCAACCTGAAAGTAGTCTAGAACAGAGGTGGGCAAACTGCGGGGCGTGGGCCATAAGCGGTCCGCTGAAACTAATAATCTTGGCCTCCAAATATGTGGAGATCGCATCATTAAATATATTTTTCCGCCCAAATTTTTTATTTTTTCTATATTTATCACGTTATTAATTTCAAGAAATGTAGCCCTTTGGTCTGGAGTAAAAAAGTGTGCCCCCACCTGGTCGAGAATGAAGTGTGCAAGATCCAAATTTAATAATAATAATAAAATAACGAGCCAGTCCAGAAATACTTGACGTACAGATCTCCATTCTACTTGTCGCAACATCGGACAGGACAGGGTAAAAAAAATAAAAATTAGGATAAAATTAAAGTGAAAAAATATCCGAATAAAGTCGGTATAAATTGTAGAAAAAAAAAATCAGATTGACGTTTATAAAATACAAAATGAAATGAGCTTCCTCCGCTGAGCGGGTGAGGAGCTCTGCCATCTGGGAGGAGCTTGGTGTCGAGCCACTCCTCCGGATCGAGAGGAGCCAGATGGGGTGGTTCGGGCATCTGGTCAGAATGCCTCCCGAGCACCTCGCTGGTGAGATTTTTCAGGCACGTCCCACCGGGAGGAGACCAAGAGGCAGACCCCAGACCTGCTGGAAAGACTATGTCTCACAGCTGGCCGGGGAACGACTCGGGATCCTTCCGGGTGAGCTGGAGGATGCAGTCGGGGTGAGAGAAGCCATGGCTTCCCGTCTCAGGCTGTCGCCCTCGCGACCCGACCCTGGATGAGCAGAAGACGACAAAACGCAACGGAAAGAATGAAAATAAATAATCTAGGAGCGAATGTGTGAATGGATTAGGGCATCAAACTAACCGTGGCTGCCGAGCTGCGTTAGGAAGCGAGTTCGTTTGCATGATTTAAATGTGACGTTGGAGCCGCTAAATGAAGCGAAGCACCGTCTGTTCAAACACAACCACACACACACACACACACTCTGGATTCATCTCGATAACCATTTTTAGCTCGAGGATGCTTTACAACAAAAAAATATGGACCGTATGTTTGTCCGTGTTATTTTATTCCAAGACTCTGAACACACGAAAAGCAGTGTCTCGATGGGCGCGCGCGTACCATGTATACTTGAACTGACAATAAAAACGTTGACAATAAATCAATAAATGACTGGATGAATTAAGAAATAATGATCATTTGAATGAATGGGTTAACATTTCGACTCTCTGCAGGATCATCCACGAGGCGGGCTACTCGGAGGAGGAGTGTAAGCAGTACAAAGCGGTGGTCTACAGCAACACCATCCAGTCCATCATCGCCATCATCAGAGCCATGGGACGCCTCAAAATCGAGTTTGGAGGCGGCGCCAGCGCTGTGAGTATCAAGAGGCTGAACATGTGTATGTATGTGTGCTACTGGTTACTGATGGCACTGCCCGCCCTCGCAGGATGACGCCCGGCAGCTGTTTACACTGGCCAACTCTGCAGAGGAAGGTTTCATGACGGCCGAGCTTGCGGGGGTCATCAAACGTCTGTGGAAGGACAGCGGCGTCCAGGCGTGTTTCAGTCGATCCAGAGAATACCAGCTCAATGACTCGGCGGCATAGTGAGTCTCACACACACTGTACACACTTCAGTGTGAGTCTCACACACTGTACATATCTCATAGTGAGTCTCACACACACTGTACACACTTCAGTGTGAGTCTCATACACTGTGCACACTTCAGAGTGAGTCTCACACACTGTACACACTTCAGAGTGAGTCTCACACACACTGTACACACTTCAGAGTGAGTCTCACACACTGTGCACACTTCAGAGTGAGTCTCACACACACTGTACACACTTCAGAGTGAGTCTCACACACTGTACACACTTCAGAGTGAGTCTCACACACTGTACACACTTCAGAGTGAGTCTCACACACACTGTACACACTTCAGAGTGAGTCTCACACACACTGTACACACTTCAGAGTGAGTGTCACAGAGTGTACACACTTCAGAGTGAGTCTCACACACACTGTACACACTTCAGAGTGAGTCTCACACACTCTGTACACACTTCAGAGTGAGTCTCACACACTGTACTCATCTCAGAGTGAGTCTCACACACACTGTACACACTTCAGAGTGAGTTACACACACTGTGCACACTTCAGCCATATGCAATGACTGCCTACTCTGACGAGGATGCTGGGATATACTGTATATTTAAGGGTAGAGTTCCGTCCCTAGCCAATGAGATGTTAGGTAGATGCTAGACCAGGCATGGGCAAACTATGGCCCGTCGGCCACATGCGGCCCAATAAATGTTTTAATCCGGCCCGCCGAACATGAAAAACTTAAATTAAAAAAAAACAAAACATGTTAATGTTTTTTTTTCCTGCATTCTGATGTTTCGTCATTAGGTGGTGCACTCTAGATAAACACTGCTCCCATTTAAATGTGTGATGCGGACGCTGTCAAAATAAACAATATGCACAGACATGAAAAGCCATCGGCGAACCAAAAACAAAAACTTTATTTACTTGAACGGTGGAAACAAATGACGATAGAGTTGTTAGCATTAGCATATTTGCTGAGTCCCAGTGAACATGTCTCGCACATCTAAATGTCTGAATAATAAACACATGTATATCCCTCAGACCCGGAACGCAGTACGGGCAAAAATAACATGGGCCCAACTCAGAAAATGTGTGCTAATTAATAGTAACAATATTAATCAGGCAAAGTGTAAAACAAAAAACAAACATTTCTAACTTTTAATTCATGCAAAATAATAAGAAAATTGAATGATTTGTTCACGTTTTGCAGATAAAACAAAAAAAAGATGAAAAATGTCTGTTCCTGCCAGTGGTGGAACGTAATGAAGTAGATGTACTTCGTTACTGTACTTAAGTAAAAAAATTGTGTATCTGTACTTTACTTAAGTAAAATTTAAGACCGGTACTTTTACTTTTACTTCACTACATTTTTAGAGCAAATATCTGTACTTTTACTTCGCTACTTTTTAAAAGTGTGTTTTACATTTTTCGTTACATTTTCATTCAGGAATTTGAAAAATACACAAGTTGTTTTTTTAGCGCATCTTGAAGCCGCATCGCCAAAATCAAAAGAAGTTGATCAGGAGAAGAAGTCATGAATCGAGAAACATTTTCCGCATTCATTCAAAAACCTAACATCAAATATAGTACAAATTAAAAAGAGTCAGAAGATCGTTGTTCGTTGTGTTTACTTCTAATAAAAAGTTGAGCCATCATTACACAGAGCAGGGGCGGATCTAGAATTTTCTGAAGGGGGGCGGGGCTTTAACAAAGCCAATACATAGTGACTGTGGGCCTCCCCCCCGAAACATTTTAAAAAATAAGTGTCATTTTCCTCCATTTTGGCGGCCCATTCACTGGCCCTTCTAGGGGATAGCTTGACTTGTCCCCTTTCCTTTTATTTATTTATTTTTTTTGTGGACCAGGAGAGGGGGGGTCACACCCCTGCAGAGTATTTATCCTGGTTACCATGGTGACACCCTATAGCACAAAAAATAACATTTGAATTATGATCGAATACTTTTACTTTTTACTTAAAAAGTACAATTTACACCAATTACTTTTGTACTTTTACTTAAGTAGATTTTTTTATTGATACTTTTACTTAAGTACAAAAAGTGAGTACTTCATCCACCACTGGTTCCTGCTTTCTTCCTCTGTATTGGAGCAGAGTCAAATAAGCTCCAGTTACCGTTACTTGGCGGTGCGTTTAAGGGAACTACGTTAGACTACAGACAGAAATACATCAGCATCAATCAACAATATTTTTACAGATGTCTCGTTAAAGTGTGATAACGGCTCATTTAATTAGGTCGGGCTTTGATACACACTCATATAGAAGCATACATATAAACACAGAAACCTACGAGCCAGCTTGTTACTGAACGCTGGGAACTATCCTTCGTGTCGGATTGCAAACATTCACACAGTCAATATTTACCTGTTTAAACTGTGACCTTCCACTTTAGCACCACCGCTCTCTGTGTCTGACCTACTTTCACTCACGAAGGATTTTGCACACGTTGTGTAAGAACTTGTCGTATAAAGCAAAGCAAGAAACAGCTACACAGCAAGGGGTAGGGTCTAGTCCTCTTTCCTGGTGGTTCCAAACTCAGCATCCTTCTTCTGATGTACTCTCTCTCTCTCTCTCCTCTGCACATGTCCAAACCATCTCAGTCTGGCCTCTCTGACTTTAAAACCTCTAACATGTGCTGTTCCTCTGATCCTGTCCATCCTGGTCACTCCCAGAAAGATCCTCAGCATCTTCATCTCTGCTACCTCCATCTCTGTTTCCTGTCTTTTTCTCAGTGCTACTGTCTCTAGACCAATCAGCATGGCCGCTCTCACCACACTGTCTCTAGACCAATCAGCATGGCCGCTCTCACCACACTGTCTCTAGACCAATCAGCATGGCCGCTCTCACCACACTGTCTCTAGACCAATCAGCATGGCCGCTCTCACCACACTGTCTCTAGATCAATCAGCATGGCCGCTCTCACCACACTGTCTCTAGACCAATCAGCATGGCCGCTCTCACCACACTGTCTCTACATCAATCAGCGTGGCCGGTGATTCATAATATGGAATAATTACCAGACTAATATGGATGGTAGCACGGTGGCGCAGTGGGTAGTACAATGGCCTCACAGCAAGAAGGTCGTGGGTTCTAGTCCCGGATGGGGACGAGGCTTGGAACACTGTCCTTTCTGTGTGGAGTTTGCATGTTCTCCCCGTGTTTGTGTGGGTTTCCTACGGGTACTCCGGTTTCCTCCCGCCTTTTAAAGACATGCATGCTAGGTTGATTGGCCGGTGCCAACTTGCCCCTAGGAATGGTTGTATGTGTGTGGCCCCGCGACAGACTGGCGACCTGTTCGGGGTGTACTCTGCCCTTCGCCTTAAATTGGCCGGGATGGGCTCCGGCACGCCCCGTAACCCTGAAAGGGACAGACGGATAAAAAGATGACTGACTGACTAATATGGATTAATGGGCACCAGGAGGTCATTTTGGGATGCAAAAAAGAACAAGATGTACTTTCATGTTTATGGTACTGAAAAACTTCATAATTCAAGATGGAGGAAATCTCTCGCATGGATGTGGATCTGACGATTGTCAAAAGTACCGTAATTTCACGGCCATTAGGAGCACCGTACGAAAAGGCGCAGCCTCAGTTTTGTGCGCTGTTGCTGTATTTAACACACACATAAGGTGCACCGTACGAAAAGGCGCAGTCTCAGTCACACACCGCCTTACAACAACACACACGCAAGCATGCAAATGTGGGTATTAAAAAATAGATCGGGAGCAAAACTGAGTTTGGTTGTGTTTTATTTAAGTAGTAACGATACTAAACAAACACATTACCGGTAATAGTCTTTATTCAAATCCGTCAAAGTCCTCATTCTCTGTTTCGGAATCGAACAGCTGCGCAAAATCCAACAGAGCAGGTCCACTTCGCTCCTCGCTGTCAAAATCACTGTCTGTACTGTGCGGCTCCTCAGAAAGGATACCAGCTTTTGAGAAAGCTCGGATAACAGTACCAGCAGACACGTTAGTCCAAGCATCTACAATCCATTGGCAAACTGTAGCATAACTCGCCCGGCGCTGCCTTCCACCCTTCGTGAAACTGTAGTCTCCTTCGGTCATCCATCGCTCCCACGCCGCTCACACTTCACTCTTTAACGTTCTCATGTGTTTTCTTTCAGGTCCGCCTCGCGGGCACGGCGTTTTCTTTTAGGTCCGCTTTTTCTCATACACAAGGCGCACCGCACGAAAAGGCGCACCGCTCATTTTGAAGAAAATTTGAGACTTTTATATGCGCCTTATGGCCGTGAAATTACGGTAATCAGTAGAAAAAAGAAATCAGCATTTTCAACACTTTAATTTAAAGATCTCACTCAGATTTTTCCAGATCAAGTCCGATTTCTGGCCTGTCGCGAAAACTGTTCTGTTGGATTCAGATCTGGAGACGAGCTGGGCCACTTGAGTCCAAAGCCCTGTGTGGCCACGCCCTATCTTTAAGATTCTCAAAAATCTCACAAATTTAACTAGATTAATTTTCCTGATTTGATGATTCAGGGTCTTAAGCTCCCAATTAAAGGTGAAAGAAGTGGAAAAAATATCCATAAACACATTTACAGAATAAATACACATAAAAATGTAGGCTTCCTCAGGCCTTTTCTTTCAGTATGTGTTTTCCCGCCAAAAGAAAAGAATATTTATAAACTTCTTTTTATTGTGAAAACACTAATGATTTTAATGAAAACCTTCAGAAATGAAACATTTTTTCTTCTCAGAAGTAGACCTACATTTTTTCTTTCATTTTTATTTGCGATCTTTATTATTGTGAAACTGCAGGATGCAGTAAGACATCCTCTTCTTCTTTCAGCATTTCCCTATAGGGGTCACCACCCCAAGTCAGTTCTTACTTCATGCAAAATGAAATGCTGGTCTAAAATTCTAGCAGATAGGTGTCAAACTCTGGCCAGTGATATTATATTTGGCCATAAAAAAAAACCAACCATATTAAATGATTGGTTTGGATGTCTCACTTGTACACCCATCATCTGGAGTGTCTTTAGGGGAGGGGATAGTTCAATGGTAGAACGTTCTGTCTTGGACCGTAAGTCCTCCTGAAGTTCGCAGAATCGAATCCCATTGAGTTCACGTCTAGGGTCCTTGAAGAAGACACCTAACCCCCCGTTTCTCCCACCATTAGTGCCGTCCTGGCAGCATATTTTCCCGTTGAGGGATAAATAAAGTATATTTCTTTCCTACACATCTTTCCTACACATCCCAGAATGCTTTTTTAATAGCTTAGCACAAAAATGGTCAGGGTTCCTCAATGATCTCTGGTTTGCTGAAAGCTGTCATAGCAACCCAGGTTAAGATTTGCCTGTTCCATATTCTCTTCTTAAGCTGGACACACCCAGGTTAATGTGGAAAGGCAGCAAATGCAAGGGTCTGAAAGGGAGGACAAAATGTAAACCCTGGTCGTCCTCTTTCAGTCGTCTTATCCCAATCCATGAAATATGATACTGCCACCCCCGTGCTTTACAGTTGAAATGGAACTCATCATTCTTCTTTTTCTAAAAACAGCAAAAGAAGTTAAGACCAAAAAGTTTTATTTTGGTTTCATCTGATGCCAAACTTAAGTCAGGCCTGGACATGTACATTATGGGATGGGCGGAGGAAGCTCATTTTCATTTCTTGTATCCGCGATCTCATTCTTTCGGTAACCACCCACAGCTGGCAACCATAGGTGAGGGTAGGAACGTAGATCCTGGTTACCATGGTGAGGGTAGGAATGTAGATCCTGGTTACCATGGTGGGGGTAGGAACGTAGATCCTGTTACCATGGTGAGGGTAGGAAAGTAGATCCTGGTTACCATGGTGAGGGTAGGAACATAGATCCTGGTTACCATGGTGAGGGTAGGAACGTAGATCCTGGTTACCACGGTGAGGGTAGGAACGTAGATCCTGGTTACCACGGTGAGGGTCGGAACGTAGATCCTGGTTACCATGGTGAGGGTAGGAACGTAGATCCTGGTTACCATGGTGAGGATGGGAACGTAGATCCTGGTTACCATGGTGAGGGTTGGAACTTATATCCTGGTTACCATGGTGAGGGTAGGAACGTAGATCCTGGTTACCACAGTGAGGGTAGGAACGTAGATCCTGGTTACCACGGTGAGGGTAGGAACGTAGATCCTGGTTACCACGGTGAGGGTCGGAACGTAGATCCTGGTTACCATGGTGAGGGTAGGAACGTAGATCCTGGTTACCATGGTGAGGATGGGAACGTAGATCCTGGTTACCATGGTGAGGGTAGGAACGTAGATCCTGGTTACCATGGTGAGGGTAGGAACGTAGATCCTGGTTACCATGGTGAGGGTAGGAACGTAGATCCTGGTTACCATGGTGAGGGTTGGAACGTAGATCCTGGTTACCATGGTGAGGGTAGGAACGTAGATCCTGGTTACCATGGTGAGGGTAGGAACGTAGATCCTGGTTACCATGGTGAGGGTAGGAACGTAGATCCTGGTTACCATGGTGAGGGTAGGAACGTAGATCCTGGTTACCATGGTGAGGATGGGAACGTAGATCCTGGTTACCATGGTGAGGGTTGGAACTTATATCCTGGTTACCATGGTGAGGGTAGGAACGTAGATCCTGGTTACCACAGTGAGGGTAGGAACGTAGATCCTGGTTACCACGGTGAGGGTAGGAACGTAGATCCTGGTTACCACGGTGAGGGTAGGAACGTAGATCCTGGTTACCACGGTGAGGGTAGGAACGTAGATCCTGATTACCATGGTGAGGGTAGGAACGTAGATCCTGGTTACCATGGTGAGGGTAGGAACGTAGATCCTGGTTACCATGGTGAGGGTAGGAACGTAGATCCTGGTTACCATGGTGAGGGTAGGAACGTAGATCCTGGTTACCATGGTGAGGGTAGGAACGTAGATCGACCTGTAAATCCAGAGCTTTACTTTTCGGCTCAGCTCTTTCTTTACCACAATGCAGCATTGTAGTTATTGCTGATGCCGCACCATACATCTGTAACATTATTTCCAAAAACAACTAAAGGAATTTAGTGAGACTACGACAGCTACTAAGTACCAGCTATAGATGAACCGATGCGGTGTTGTGAGTCACACCACGAAAGGTCGACACACTGTTACCCACCGAATCCGAAGGGGTTTTAGTGACATGCCCCTTTTAACTCAGTCCCCGGGAAGGCAGAGGAATTTTGCTTTACACGTTGTTGTCGACTTATTCTAGTTTTAAAAACTCACACCATGTCACCATTTTTTTAGATGATCCCATTGAACACGTAACAAAGACCCCTCCATATTTTCTAAGTAGTAAAACATGTAAACTGGTATGATATTTAAATATCATACCAGACCGCCCGTCTGTGTTTATACCCAATGATATGCAAATCTTAATGTATGAAGATGCTAATGTGGCCTTTACTGGCATACGGGGGGCTTGCTTTGTGAAAATCAGTGAACTTTCCGTGACTCTTAGCACATCTGCAGTCCGAATAAAGAAGGAAAAAAGGTCTGAGTGGAATCTACTTACTGTCCTGCTGCATCATGGAGAGAGCTAAAGGCTCCCACAGCAGGTTGCGGACAGATGGCTGGTTTATTACCGCATCACACGTAAGGGGGTTTCCATCAGCAAGAGGGGGGAACCCACAGAGGGACAATGACCTAACCCTGTTTATCCCCGGTGGCGGGACGGAGGCTTAGAGTAAAACTTTACAAGCACAAAGCTCTCTAAATTTACCAGATGTAGGTCCAAGGGCAGTTCAGAGGGCACTGAAGAGGATGAAGAGTGGGAAGGCTCTTGGTCCTGTTGAGGTATGGAAGTCTCCAGCTGAGGTGGCAGTAGGGTTTCTGATTGGCTTATTTAACAGGATATTAGAAAGTGAGAAGATGTGCTGGTTCCCCTGGAGATGTGCGTTACTATGGTAACGATGAAGAACTAAAACAATAAAGTTAAGGGAAGAGCAGTCAAAGCTAGACTTAAGCTGGGCAAACACTGCGATTTTTGGCCTTAATTTCACCCGATCTCTGGTCACATTACAATTTACGGGGAGCACCCGCCCGCGGACGAGAAGTCAACCGGAAGTTCGTGGGTTCGCATCTCACTGAGTGCACGTCTAGGGTCCTTGGAGAAGACACCTAATCCCCCATTTCTCCCACCATTGGCGCAGCCTGCTGCGGTGTTGGAGTGCCGCACACAAATTTCCTGGTGAGGGGTGAATTAAGATTGAGACAAAATTTCAGCTCAATTGTGCGTCTTGGTGGTTGCGTACAGCGAGTTACCTTTTTGTCCTCACGAGAATTTTATTAGCAGCTTCTTTAGAACATGTAAACATTCTCTCTGCTCAAACGCACTCTGGTTGCTAAGGTAACGGTAAACATACCTTCAAAATAAAGGACATCACAAAAACAAAGTGAATAAAAATATCAGTTTGTCTCCTTCACAGTAAGACTAGATTAATCGGAGTTCTGAGTTTGTTTTGCTGGAACCAGACAGTCCCATCTTGACCTGGAACCTGAAGAGTGTTTCTAAGATCCAGTCTGCTTCGTAACTCTGTATTCGGTCACTTTTCAAATTAAAACATTGTCATCAAAAATCAAGAAAACCTTCATAATAAAAGCTCAAAAAATAAACCAAATGGAAATAATGGAAGTTATTTCTTCATCCTACGCGGCCAGGTACTACACGGCCCATGGCCCGGTACGGGTCCGCGGCCCAGTGGTTGGGAACCACTGCTTTAACAGGTGTTTCTTTTCTCTCCTCCCCCTCCCACGTTCTTCCCCCTTCTCATTCTCTCAGCTACTTGAACGATCTGGAAAGGATATCCCAGGCCACCTACATCCCCACGCAGCAGGATGTCCTGAGGACCCGAGTGAAAACCACCGGCATCGTCGAGACACATTTCACATTCAAAGACCTGCATTTCAAGTGAGTCTTTTTTTTTTTCTCTCTCTCTCTGCAGCCTAATTAGCCCTGCTTCCTGCCATCCCATTCAAGCGTGCACAGCTGGCGGCTGTGACGTGGGTGTCGCAGACAGGAAGTGGAGGCATGAGTGATGTCATGTTTGCTGGGCATTTGAGCTCATTGCAGTCACACTGACAGTTTCCGTTTCAGTGAATCTCTTCATAAAAACCGGCCCATGTTCTAAAAAGCAGGGCGAGGCAGCCAACATTTCTTTGTTTATCTAAGCAACTCTAAAATCTGATTGGTTGTCAGAAAATTTAACCTTTTTTTTTAACGATTGAATCAAATATTTAGAACACGGGGTTCAATTTATATGTTTTAAAATATTTTCCACCCTATTTTTTTGTTTTTTACTTTATTAGTTTTTATAACGAACCTCACCCTTATTGGCCTGAATGAAGCTGCTCGGAGCTTCATTCAGAGCTCCTCCCGGATGGCAGAACTCCTCACCCGATCTCTGAGTGAGAGCCCAGCCACCCTGCGGAGGAAGCTCATTTCAGCCGTTTGTATCCACGATCTCATTCTTTCGGTCACCACCCACAGCTGGTGACCATAGGTGACGGTAGGAACGTAGATCCTGGTTACCATGGTGAGGGTTGGAACGTAGATCCTTGTTACCATGGTGAGGGTAGGAACGTAGATCCTGGTTACCATGATGAGGGTAGGAACGTAGATCCTGGTTACCACGGTGAGGGTAGGAACGTAGACCCTGGTTACCATGGTGAGGGTAGGAACGTAGACCCTGGTTACCATGGTGAGGGTAGGAACGTAGATCCTGGTTACCACGGTGAGGGTAGGAACGTAGATCCTGGTTACAATGGTGAGGGTAGGAACCTAGATCCTGGTTACTATGGTGAGGGTAGGAACGTAGATCCTGGTTACCATGGTGAGGGTAGGAACATAGATCCTGATTACCATGGTGAGGGTAGGAACGTAGATCCTGGTTACCATGGAGAGGGTAGGAACCTAGATCCTGGTTACCATGGTGAGGGTAGGAACCTAGATCCTGGTTACCATGGAGAGGGTAGGAACCTAGATCCTGGTTACCATGGTGAGGGTAGGAACCTAGATCCTGGTTATCATGGTGAGGGTAGGAACCTAGATCCTGGTTACCATGGTGAGGGTAGGAACTTAGATCCTGGTTACCATGGTGAGGGTAGAAACGTAGATCCTGGTTACCACGGTGAGGGTAGGAACGTAGATCCTGGCTACCATGGTGAGGGTAGGAACGTAGATCCTGGTTACCATGGTGAGGGTAGGAACGTAGATCCTGGTTACCATGGTGAGGGTAGGAACGTAGATCCTGGTTTCCATGATAACGGTGGGGGAAAAAAGTGTCTCCCACTCCATCCTTCCCCCACTCGTGAACTAGACCCCGAGATACTTAAACTCCTCCACTTGGGACAGAACCCTGTCCCTGACCTGCCAGGTCCATTCCATCCTTTTCCGGGCGAGGACCATGGTCTCGGATGTGGAGGTGCTGCCCCCCTCCCGGCCGATTCACACTCGGCAGCAAATCATATTTTATTATCATACAAAATACCAGAAATTATCGGGATCCATTTTTTTCTGGTCTCGTCCCTCGTCGTGCTTCCTGCTGACTCTCTGCTTCCCCTGCAGGATGTTCGATGTGGGCGGCCAGCGGTCCGAGAGGAAGAAGTGGATCCACTGTTTCGAGGGCGTGACCGCCATCATCTTCTGCGTGGCTCTCAGCGACTACGACCTGGTGTTGGCCGAAGACGAAGAAATGGTTGGTTTCTTTGTGTATGTGTTTATATGTTCATCCATGTGCGGTAACCGTTTTAACGCCCCGCCGTCCTCTTTCAGAACCGCATGCACGAGAGCATGAAGCTTTTCGACAGCATCTGCAACAACAAGTGGTTCACGGACACGTCCATCATCCTGTTCCTCAACAAGAAGGACCTGTTTGAGGAAAAGATTAAGAAAAGTCCTCTGACCATCTGCTACCCAGAATACGCCGGTAAGACGGTCTAATGGCAAAATTTGAGTTTCCGATAGCAGTCTATGAGAGAACGTGATCTCCAAACGTTTCTGAACTACCGCTAGGTGGTGCAGAATTGGGCGGAGTTGAGCAGAAACGGCCGCTTGATACTGACCCATATGTAAGGCAAGTTTTCTCTGTAAACGTCGGTGCTCCTTACGATCCATAGGTCTTTATGTGCTGAAAATACGATACTTTAGAGATGACGTTTGATCTAATTCGGAAAAAATCCGACACATTTTGACGTTTGGCTACTCGTTTGTGTGAGTGAGCGTGAGCAGCCCCACCCCTTTGCACTGCAGCAGGAAAGCAAAGACTCATCAAGGTGTGAGGAGCGTTGACTAAACACCACGCTAAATTCCTTTCAAAACAAACTGACGAATCATGTCGTAACTTGTCCGTTAGTAACAATTTTTTTTCGTTAAGAAGAGGAATAAAAACTGCAAGAAAAATACAAAAAAGCAAATAAAGCTTCACTAAACAGAAATAAATGGGTGTCAAATCAACAAAACAATAGTGTGCCGTTTAGGTTAGCTTAGCCGTGTTAGCCATTTACTTTAGCTTAGCCAGGTTAGCGGTTACTTTAGCTTAGCCGCGTTAGCATGCGGCCATATTTCTCCAATCTAACAAAAAATATAACACACCTATCAAACAATAAACATCCATTAAACCCAAAAAAACAACTTACGACATTGATTCCTCGATTCTAACTAAAAATGAATGGATTGGGCTGCAGATGCTGTGGCTGACTTGTTGCTTTGCTTGTCAGCCATGTACAAACACAGGAAATGACGTAACCAAAACTAACAATGTGAACACTTCAAAATAAAAGACTAAGGATAATTTATAAACAATAAAATTATTATTTTAAAGGTAAATCAAAACAAAGTAGTACACGACATGTTTGCGCGGTTGCCATGACACCCGAAATGTTTTGATCCAGATAGAATAGACGACGTGGCACCGGTGCCAAGCGGTATAGGTATGATTAGATGGTAAACTTTCTAACCAATCGGCATGCTTTGTGCCGCGCAGGCTCCAACTCGTACGAAGAGGCCGCCGCCTACATCCAGTGCCAGTTCGAGGACCTGAACAAGCGGAAGGACACGAAGGAGATCTACACCCACTTCACCTGCGCCACCGACACCAAGAACGTTCAGTTCGTCTTCGATGCCGTCACCGACGTCATCATCAAGAACAACCTGAAGGACTGCGGGCTGTTCTGAGGCTCCGCCTTCGTCCGTGCTGTACAGCTTTCTGCCTGAGAACTCGAATCAGAACTTCTTTGGGTTTTTTTTTTTAACTTTCCGTTTTTCTTTTTTTTTCTTTTTTTCTGCTTTTTTTTTTTTTTTTATTCGGCCGTTTCTTAAAAATGGAAATTTATCCAACGAAAAAGAAGAGATTTGATTGGTTCCTGTGCCTTGGCATGCCTCCTCACCACGCTTCCTCCCTTCATGTCTGCACACCCTGGAGAAAAAGAAACTTTACCCCTTGTTAAAGGTACATTGGTCTCCATGGCGACCAGCATGTAGCCTCCACGGTTCCCCCTGAGCTCCCGACCTATCAGGATGAAGGAAGGCCTCGTCGGCGCCGTCACAAAGTAAAACAATAAGATGTATATTGTTACATTCGCCCATAAATCCGGGTTCTAAACTTTTCTGCGTTTGGATCCCAGAAACAAGTTCGGGCAAATTTTACTGTATATTTTAATGTATTTGGACAAGTTTCCGAATTTTTTTTTTTTTTTTTTTTTGGTATTAAGGAGAAAAAAAAGCCACATGACGGGTCAAAAATGTTTAGTAAAAGATTCCGATCTTTCACACGAGATGAACAAAGGCTGTAAATCTGGTGTAAAGATCACGGAGAGGAGATACAAACGTCTGGGATGTGTTCATGTTAAACTGCCACAATCTGTGTGTGTGTTCTCCAACGAGAATCTTTGTACACTCATCTCCCTTATTTTGCTAATAAAAGCCATTTACAAACCAACCAGAGATTCTCGATCACATCTGTCTCACAACGAACACCATCAGGTACAGATGCACCCATAACCGAAGTAGCAAGGTCCTCATCCGCAACGTCAAAGCCGGTCTTCACGCGACTTATGCCCCACTTTGCAGAAGCAGTAGGTAGCGGACAAATTCACCAAGGCCAAAAAGAGGCCTAGAAACAGCAGAGAAGTCAGCTTGTC
Organism: Neostethus bicornis; assembly: GCA_902685375.1. NCBI lineage: Eukaryota > Metazoa > Chordata > Actinopteri > Atheriniformes > Phallostethidae > Neostethus > Neostethus bicornis. The sequence goes on along the minus strand of CACRXE010000066.1, from coordinate 657,119 downwards.
ACTGCTCCCCCCATGACTCATACTGCCTATCACAATTGCAGTGAGTGTTGTAGGAGCTGCAGCTCCCGCATCGGCTTATTAAGCCACAACCGACGCACAAACAGATAAGTATCCAGGTGCAGAATCCGTTGTTTCTAGCGGTTACGCCCATCGAGGTATCCGTCATCCGAAATAATTGAATTAAATTATTGAACAAACAACTAAAACCAAATTAGACTGGCCACACTGTGTATGTCTGTGTGTGTGAGTGCGTGTTGCACATGTGTGTTGTGTGTGCGTTACACACAAGGCCAGTTAAGCCCCGCCCACCTCAAATTTCCCAACTCGGCCCCACCCACCCCACTTCCCTACATCCCCTCGACCAATAGGCAGCCAGGACGACAGACGATTGCGATTCTGAGCGCTTCAGCTGATTGGCTGGAACCAATCAGACACATTTATCTTCTTGTCTGTCATTGGTTCGTATATATGTTCAGGAGAACCAATGTTGAATGTTGAAGGGCATCCTGACCAGATGCCTGAACCGCCCCATCTGGCTCCTCTCGAACTAGAGGAGGAGAGAAGCTCCCCATCAACACCGTTTACAATAAGGATGGGAAGCTGCTGACCTCGACTGGGGCGTAAGGGATCGGTGGAAGGAATACTTCCTCAATTCCCCCAACGTGTCTTCCAATGAAGAAGCGGGGTCTTTGGAATCCGGGATGGGTCTTCCGATCTCCGGTGCCGAGGTCGCTGAGGGGGTCCAAAAGCTCGCGGGGGCCGGGCTCCAGGGGTGGATGAGATCCGCCCGGAGCTCCTAAAGCCTCTGCATGGATTTAGGCTGTCATGGCTGACACGCCTTTGCATGGACGTTGGGGACAGTACCTCTGGATAGGCAGACCGGGGTGGTGGTCCCTCTTTATGAAAAGGGGACCGGAGGGTGGATCACACTGCTCAGCCTCCCTAGGAAGGTCTTTTCAGGAGTACTGGACAGGAGGGTCCGTCGTAGTTCATGTTATTGTGCAACCAGCTGCAGCGTTTATTAGAACCACCGTCAAAAATGATAAGGTACACCTGTCGACTCAACGTTTACAACATTTTGGGTCCAACTTTGATAAATGAGGTCTATGGGAGGAGACGGCCGGTCAGTGGTTAGAGTGTTCACACGCGGACCGGAAGTTTTTAGGTTTGCGTCCCACAGAGAGCACGTCTAGGGTCCTTGAAGAAGACACCTAACCCCACTTCTCCCACCATTGGCGCCGTTGAAGGGCAGCCTGCTGCGGTGTAAGGAGTGGAGCACACAAATTTCCCCGATGAGGGATGAATAGAGTAATTCATTTATTTATTTATTTGAATTTGAAAAATTAGCGCCTCCAAATCCGAGACCATGGTCCTCGCCCGGAAAAGCGTGGAATGCCCCCTGTGGGTCAGGGACAGGGTCCTGCCCCAAGTGGAGGAGTTTAAGTATCTCGGGGTCTTGTTCACGAGTGGGGGAAGGATGGAGCGGGAGATCGACAGACGAATCGGTGCGTCATCAGCAATAACTAGGACGCTGCATCAGTCCGTCATGGTAAAGAGAGAGCTGAGCCGAAAAGCAAAGCTCTCGATTTACAAGTTGATCTACGTTCCTACCCTCACCATGGTAACCAGGATCTACGTTCCTACCCTCACCATGGTAACCAGGCTCTACGTTCCTACCCTCACCATGGTAACCAGGATCTACGTTCCTACCCTCACCATGGTAACCAGGATCTACATTCCTACCCTCACCATGGTAACCAGGATCTACGTTCCTACCCTCACCATGGTAACCAGGATCTACATTCCTACCCTCACCATGGTAACCAGGATCTACGTTCCTACTCTCACCATGGTAACCAGGATCTACGTTCCTACCCTCACCATGGTAACCAGGATCTATGTTCTTACCCCCACCATGGTAACCAGGATCTACATTCCTACCCTCACCATGGTAACCAGGATCTACGTTCCTACGCTCACCATGGTAACTAGGATCTACGTTCCTACCCTCACCATGGTAACCAGGATCTACGTTCCTACCCTCAACATGGTAACCAGGATCTACGTTCCTACCCTCACCATGGTAACCAGGATCTACGTCCCTACCCTCACCATGGTAACCAGGATCTATGTTTCTACCCTCACCATGGTAACCAGCTGTGGGTGGTGACCGAAAGAAAGAGATCGCGGGTACAAGCGGCCGAAATGATCTTCCTCTTCAGGGTGGCTGGGCTCTCACTCAGAGATCCGGCGAGGAGCTCTGCCATCCGGGAGAAGCTCGGTGTTGAGCCGCTCCTCCTCCAGGTCGAGAGGAGCCAGATGGGGTGATTCAAGCATCTGGTCAAGATGCCCCCCCGAGCGCCTCGCGGGCGAGGTGTTTTGGGCACGTCCCACCGGGAGGAGACTAAGGGGCAGACCCCGGACCTGCTGGAGAGTCTATGTCTCACAGCTTGCCGGGGAACGACTTGAGATCCTTCCGGGTGAGCTAGATGATGCAGCTGGGGAGAGAGAAGCCTGGGCTGCCCGTTTGAGGCTGTTGCCCCTGCGACCCGACCCCGGAACAAGCGGAAGATGACGGAACGGACGGAACGGAATTAAAAAAAAAAAAAAGGCAGAAGACAGTACAGAAAACATATGTGGGCCCAAAGCGGAACCTTGTGGGACACCTTTAAAAAAAAACAGAAAAAAAAGGTAAAATCGGACTCAAATCGAGAACAAACACCTGCTGAACCTGATATGATAAAATCTTTCTAAACGGGTTTTTCACACTGTTTTTTTTTTTTACATCGTGTTTGTTCTAAATGTTACGGCTTTAATCGCTGACGTAAGATGTAAATCAGTTCCCAGTCTGTCCCGAACTCCTCTTTGCATTGTAAATATTCCGTGTTCTAAACAATGCCACCTCACATGACACATTTCCATGTTTCACTGCATAACCCGGAGTTCTTCGTCCCTCAGGGGGGGCGGGACCTTTAACAAAGAACCGATTGTTTTCAGAACTCAGAGTATTGTGTCGTTCCTCTTCGTTATCAACCACAATACTAGTGTCAATAATGAGCTTTGCTTTTTAGGACCGAGTTGATCTCCTCGACGGCCACGTGAGGCCGTCTACATGACTCTATGTTTATGTTAACACTATGAAAGGAAGCTTTATGTACACGCTTCAGATCAAATGAGGCTAAACGGGGGTATTTTTATGGGTGTCTTGACGTTTATTCCAGGGTAAGATTTGGTCCCATGCCCCTAGAAGGGATCCGCCTAGTTACCAACTTTACGATTTCGCCGACGGCTCTATGTCCTGAAGGGATCAGATGTTGTGAATCTCACAAGTAAAAAAAATTCAATGGTGAATAAAAATATACGACGAGATCATCTTCACATGACGACCGATTCCGCTGAAAAAAAAACGGAATGAAGAGGAAATAGTTCTGTTTGTTCTGGCAGGTAATCTGGATTCCACCTGCCGGTCTGGGACATGCGTGTCACGGAGAGTGGGACCTAAAAATGCCACTTGATATGGAAAGAATTTTGAGTTTCAGCGGAAGCGGTCAAGGGGTACCTCCATAAAGCTGGCTCATCTTAAAAAAAAAAAAAAAAAAGTCAAGTAAAATTTGTTTGTGCAATTTTAGTTTTTTTTTTATTTTAAGAAATACGATTTGGACGATGACGCCATCACCTATGGTCACCAGCTGTGGGTGGTGACCGAAAGAATGAGATCCCGGATACAAGCGTCCGAATTGAGCTTCCTCCGCAGGGTGGCTGGGCTCTAACACAGATCGTAAGAGGAGCTCTGCCATCCGGGATGTGTTCGGTGTCAAGCTGCTCCTCCTCCAGGTCGAGAGGAGCCAGATGGGTAGGTTCGGGCATCCCCGAGCGCCTCGCTGGTGAGGTGTTTCGGGCACGTCCCACCGAGGGGGACCAAGAGGCAGACCCCTGACCCGCTGGAGAGACTATGTCTCACAGCTGGCTGCGGAACGACTTGGGATCCTTCCAGGTGAGCTAGAGGAGGCAGACGGGCTGAGAGAAGCCTGGGCTACCCGTCTGAGGCTGTTGCCCCCGCAACCCGGCCCCGGATGAGCGGAAGACGACGGAACAGAACGGATTTGGACGATGACGCCATCCAGACCTTCATTTATTTCCGGGCGTCGTCATATTTGATGACGCCATCTTTGATGACATCACCGTCCAAATTGTATTTCTTAAAATAAAAACAACTAAAATAGCACAAACTTTTCTTTTTTTTTTTTTTTTTTTACGGAAAAAACATATTTTTGTTTGTTTTTCTTCATATATTTATTTAAATGGGGCCAGCTTCACGGAGGTTCAAAGGATTCAGTTTGGGTTTTTGTTTTTTATCCCTCCGCTCACAGAATGTGGACATCTTTGAGGGTCATTTTGGCCGCTTGTATCCGTGATCACATTCTTTCGGTCACCCCCCACAGCTAGTGACCAATGGTGAGGGTAGGAACGTAGATCCTGGTTACCATGGTGAGGGTCGTAAATTTTGTCTGTGAATTGATTTGATTTGAAACATCCTGAAATTGTGGAGTATATCCAGCTTCATCAGTACCAATTATAGATTAACTGATTGTTTTCAGCATCATCCAATCAAAAGTCGAGGCCGCAAAAATGTACGACGTCTGACTGGTTCAACTTTTTATCACATTGATCTCAAACATTTAATCTTAATATAGTTTATGATTTAAAGCAGACGGAGTGGGGTGGGTTAATGGGGCCCTGCGACAGACTGGCGAGCTGTTCAGGGTGTATCCTGCCTCTCGCTGCTCCGATAACGTGAAGCTTAAAGACTTAAAGAGTCAAACTTGAGGAGATGAGTTTCTCTGAGTTTCCCATGGGTGCTGCCAGTCAGAGCAGCTCAAGTGTTCACATGTGGGAGAGGGTGCGCTGTATTTATAGCCCCTTTAAAGATAAAGGGAGGGGGTGGCTGCGGTGTGAGGCAGGATGGGTGACACAGGCTGTAAACGGGATGTAAATAGATGTGACAATAGAAGCATTATTTGCTCTCTAGCCCTGCGTGGATCTGGGTTTGGTCAGTCTCTCCCTCTCTTGTAGGGCCACAAGACCAGGCTTATCAGGGGGTGTTACACCTCCCGCGCCCCGCCGCCCACTCAGACCCAGACGTCTGGCTCATTTTATCCAAACTATTTCTGTTTTATCACCTTCAATCTTTCAGTTTCTATTTTCTGCTTCAGTCAAACCAAATAGACTTAGGTGTTGCTGAGTCTAAAGGGGCGGAGCTAGAATAGCAGCATGGTGGAACAAAGCTGGAAAAGCCTCTGTGCAAGGTTACCATGACAACAATGTTTTTCATCTCCAGTGAATCATAATAAGATGTTAAACTGTCTCTAAAAGCTCCACATGCTGATCCTTCACTGTGGTGGAACAACACCAGCAGTCCACCATGTTTAGTTCCATAGTGAAGCCGGATATGTTCAGACAGGAAGCACTGATGATGTCACTCAGAAGATCCTGTCTTCATTCCTTCAGAACATCTCCACACGTCCATGAAGACTCCACATGAAGGAGCTCAGCTCTTAGAGCTACATGGACCTGCTGCCATCACAGGTAGCACATTTTTTTAAAACATAGGGCCCTGCAATATTTTTCCATTCTGTCGTCTTCTGCTCAACCGGGGCCGGGTCGCAGGGCCAACAACCTCAGACAGGAAGCCCAGGCTTCTCTCTCCCTGGCCGCATCCTCCAGCTCACCCGGAAGGATCCCGAGTCGTTCCCCGGCCAGCTGTAAGACATAGTCTCTCCAGCAGGTTCGGAGTCTGCCCCTTGGTCTCCTCCCGGTGGGACGTGCCTGAAACACCTCATCAGCTAGGTGAGGTGCATCCTGACCAGATGCCCGAACCACCCCATCTGGCTCCTCTCAACCTGGAGGAGGAGTGGCTCGACACTGAGCTCCTCCCGGATGGCAGAGCTCCTCACCCGATTTCTGAGTGAAAGCTCAGCCACATTGTGAAGGAAGCTCATTTCGGCCACTTGTTTGTCCTTGGACTGAGAGAAGCTGGTTCGAATCCCACTAATCCCTTCTTAAGTGTCCCTGAAGCAGACACCCAATCCCTTAGTTGCTCCCACCATTGGCACCGTTGTGGCTGCCTGCTGCGGTGCAATGGAGAGGGAACATTGAAGGTATTCTTCTTCTTCTCCTGCATGAGAAGAAAACAAAAAGTCTAATTAGAATGAAGATAAGAATGTGTGTTTTATAAAAAGCTCCAAACCGGTTCATCAAATGAGATCAGGGGTTAGATCAGGCATGGGCAAACTATGGCCCGTGGGCCACATGCGGCCCATTAAACTTTTTAATTCGGCCCGCCAAACTTGAAAAAATAAAATAAATAAACCTTGTTTATGTTTTATTTCCCTGTAGTTCTCATGTTTTCTCACTAGATGGCGCCAAAGATTTAACAACACGGCTCCCATCAAAATGTGTGTCTTCATAATGCGTACGCCTTCAAAATAAACAGTGTGCACAGATATGGAAAGCCATCAGGGGCAATACACACATGTAAACAAGCGTGTTAAATGTTAAAACAAACAAAATGTTACATCAAGCGCTTAGATTTGGAACCTAGCGCCGCTAGATTCTATCGGTCGCCATTCTATTGGTCTAATCTAGAGGTTACCAAAGCATGCCATCCATCTGATCCTGTTCCGATCCCCTGGTCAAATATTAGAACTCGATGTGGCCCGCGAACCAAAATGTTTGCCCACCGCTGGGTTCGGAACACGCGGCAGCCAATCAGAATGGAGTATTCACCCAGGACCATGTATTTATAAACGTAAGTGTGTACAATCAGGTTCCTGCTCTTTCTGCTTCTTCTGGTCACCTTTTTTCGTTGAGAGCGCTCAAACATTCTTTTATCCACACATGCCCATCTGAGCATGCCCCCGCTCTTTCCCACGATGTCTTTGATCCCTAGCTCCATGGCAACAGTGAGCGAGAGAGGAGGCAAACAGAGATATGCCGTCACACGTGGAGATGAAGATGTTATAAATAGCTGCTGATGTTTTGACTGAGGTTTGAGCTGACGTCACAGGGACGACCTTCCATCTATCTTCACTCCCGTCATACTGGCTCTCGGGCATGGATGGGGTTAGCTTTGCTTCCCTGTGGTGCTTTGCTTTGTTCTACTTTGCCTCCATACTGTGAGGACGCTGCTGCATCTAAACACACATCATCATGTTTGAAGAATCTATTCAGAGACAGTGTTTTCAAAAACGTTACCAGATGTACAGTAATTATTACGTTCTGTTGTCTTTCGCTTATCCAGAGCCGGGTCGCGAGGGCAACAGCCTCAGACTAAGGCTTCTTCACCCCGGCTGGGTTCTCCAGCTCACCCGGGGCCAGCTGTGAGACTTGGGAATAGGCCGTCTGCAGTGGTGGAACGTAACAAAGTAAATGTTACTGTACTTAAGTAAAAAAATTGTGTTTCTGTACTTTACTTAAGTAAAATTTGAGACATGTACTTTTTACTGTTCCGTCCGTTCCGTCATCTTCCGCTTTTTCCGGGGTCGGGTCACGGGGGCAACAGCCTCAAGCGGGCAGCCCAGGCCTCTCTCACCCCGGCTGCATCCTCTAGCTCACCTGGAAGGATCCGTAGTCGTTACCCGGCCAGCTGTGAGACATAGTCTCTCCAGCAGGTCCAGAGTCTGCCCCTTGGTCTCCTCCCGGTGGGACGTGACCAAAACACCTCATCAGCGAGGCGCTCGGGGGGCATCCTGACGAAATGCCCGAACCACCCCATCTGGCTCATCTCGACCTGGAGGAGGAGCGGCTCGACACCGAGCTCCTCCCGGATGGTAGAGCTTCTCACCCGATCTCTGAGTGAGAGCCCAGCCACCCTGTGGAGGAAGCTCATTTCGGCCGCTTGTACCCACGATCTCATTCTTTCGGTCACCACCCACTGCTGGTTACCATGGTGACGGTAGGATCGTAGATCGACTTGTAAATCGAGAGCTTTGCTTTTCGGCTCAGCTCTCTCTTTACCACGACGGACTGATGCAGCGTCCTAGTTATTGCTGATGACGCACCGATCCGTCTGTCGATCTCCCGCTCCATCCTTCCCCCACTCGTGAACAAGACCCCGAGATACTTAAACTTTTCCACCTGTACTTTTTACTTGTACTTTATTACATTTTTAGAGCAAATATCTGTACTTTCACTTTGCTACTTTTTAAAAGTGTGTTTTGTATTTTTGTTACATTTTCAGTTAGGAATTTGAAAAATATAATTTTTTTTTAGCGCATTTTGAAGCCGCATCACCAAAATCGGGAGCAGTTGATCGCCTGTGGTCTCCAAGAGGGAGAAGAAGTAATGAATCGAGAACCAATCAGAATCAAGAGTAAACATTTTCCGCATTCATTCGCCGCAAAAAATTAACATCAAGTATAGTACAAATTGAAAAAGAGTCAGAAGATCGTTGTTCGTTGTGTTTACTTTTAAATAAAAAGTCGAGTCATCATTACACGGAGCAGGGGCGGATCCAGGATTTTCTAGAGGGGGGACGGGGTCTGAGGTCATTGACAAAGCCAGTATAGGGCAACTGGGGGCCTCCCTTCCAGAACATTTTGAAAAATAGCAGTCATTTTCCTGCATTTTGGCGGCCTATTCGCTGGGCCTGCTAGGGGACAGCTTGACTAGTCCCATTTTCTTTCCTTTCTTTTTCTTTTTTTTTGTTGACCAAAAATGGGTAGCGGTTGCGTGCCCCACGTCCCCTCCTGGATCCGCCCCTGCAGAGTATTTATCTGTGACCCTATAGCACAAAAAAAAACATTTGAATTATGGTCAAATACTTTTACTTTTTACTTAAAAAGTAAAATTTACACCAAATACTTTTGTACTTTTAGTTAAGTAGATTTTTTTTATTGGTAATTTTACAGATGGCCGTCCACCACTGGCCATCTGGACTTTTCCCTCCAGCGGGTCCGGGGCTTACATTTGTGTCTCCCCCTTGTGGGACAAGCCTGAAACACCTCACCAGCGGGGCGCTCTGTATTCATGAAAGGCTACTATCAAAATTCATCAAATCCATGTTCTTTTTTTCAAATCAACTGATTTACTAATTCCAGCTTGCTTCTGCTCTTGAAGTGCTCTTTACGAGATACTGTATGTTATAATTTGTCGCGTTCCAGACTCAATTTACCGAACCTTCGTAGGTGAACTACCGTGTCGTTTTTAATCACTCCAAAGTTTTAGATCAGAAGTCAATTCACATATTTTAAAACGTCACTGCCTCCTAATCCCCCGTCTGTAAAAAGTAAAGAACACGCTGAGATTGAAAGCAGATCCCTGTCGGAGCTTTCCGGCAGTCGGAACAACAGCCCGGAGACAATGTTTGGGATTAAACTCTTAACATTCCTGCTGCTGAGGAAAAGTAAGAGCAGCGGTCCAAACCGGTACGGTACATGAATGTAGACAGACTGTACAAACACCTGGTTTCAGAAACACTCAGGGACTAACTCAACAGCCATGTCTTTAAAAAACAGATGGGCTTCATCCAGATGGAAATGAACGCTAGCTCGAAGCATAGGCGAGAAAAGCCAGTGACAAGATGAGGGGCCATAGGGCGGGAAAGCCAGGAAAAAGTCAAGGGTAGAGTGGATATAGTAAGCCAGGACAGAAACACAGATCTGTGATTCTACAGTTAATCCTTAGAGATCGGAAAAAATGGAGTTGGTTTCTATGGTAACCTGTATCAAACACGCTTCAAAAGGACTCTTGAGCCATGGAGATGCTTTCTCTGAAGTGATGATTCACGCCTCTCTTGTCTGGGTTTGGTTGTTGGCCTGACAACTGCACTTATCTGGTTGCATTGTGGCAAGTGTAAGGTTTGCTGAAGGGAGTATTATGGTCGGTGTTTTTTTGATACCATGCAATTTCTGTTTTAAGAGGGGAATTCCAAACTTGGAAAGTTAGACGTTTACCGTTTGCAAAGAGAAATAAAATTAAAGCTCGTTCTTTCTCTCATATTTACTCGGTTTGAAAGTAAAGAAACACCCATTGTTTTCATTTAATTGGACGTGTGAAGGAATACATTTCAGGAATTGAGAAGAAAGTCGTATGAGATTCTTTTTTTTTTTTTTATCTCACATCGGAACATTTTTTGACGTGGAATTTATTGTCCGAACAGCATCTTCGCACATTCCTCTGAGGAAACCCCCTTCTTTCTCCAAACAGTGAGCATCTCACCGCTGGACTTTCCGTTCTGTTTTCCGCCATAAATTACACGGACTCATGCAAACACATGTTTTAAGTTAATGTTTTTTTTGGGTTTTTTTTGTCTTGATTTTGTTCATGTACGGATTCAAAATTATCTGAAGTAGATACGGAATATGTCGGTATCAACAGACCGCGATTGTTTTTACAGAACGGTTTGGATTCAACTTTGAATTCCGAAGTCAAAACGGAAATTAAACCATGTTGAGATCCACGGGCTGGTGGTATCCAGATCAGGTGTGTCAAACTCAGGTCCTGGATGGCCGGTGTCCTGAAGGCTTTCCATGTGTTTTTGGATCTACACACCTGGTCCTGTTTATTGTGGAATGGCAGCACGATGGCGAAGTGGGTAGCACAGTAACCACACAGCAAGAAGGCTGTGGGATCCAATCCTAGGTGGGGCACAAGATTTTACAAATTTTTCTCAGGGTACAAGATTTCACAAATTTCCCAAGTGTGGGAAAAGTAAATCTAATCTAAGATTTGAAACACTGGGCTTTCTGTGTGGGGGTTTGCATGTTCTCCCTGTGTATGTGGGGGTTTCCTCCCACCCTCCAAAAACATGTGAGTTAGGATGAGGACCTCCTCGAAAAATAGACTTATCTCAATGCATCTCAAGGGACTCATGCTCCTGAGAAAATACCAAGTCCTTGTCCTAAATTTGATTGGCTGTTGATTTCACTTGATGTATTGAACCGGGACCACATTGAAAACCTTCAGGACACCGGCCCTCGCGAACCGGACTTTGACACCCCTGCTCTAGATCCTGAGCAATTCCATGATGCCAAATTTGTGGAAACAATTTAGATCCGTTTGTTGTGGTTCCTTCAACCACCACCAGAAGGAGCTAGGGACCATCTCACCTTTCTCCCAGTCCTACCTGATTGGACCACCTGCACCTGATTGGACCACCTGCTCCTAATCTCTCTGCTGCCTATTTAAAGGCAGCCTCACCAGCATTCCTTGTCGAGTCCTCATGCCTTCCAACCCTGGCTGACTCCCAACCCGACGGATATCCTTTGGGACTAAGATTGACTCTTTTGATAACCATTTTGATGTCTTTTCTTTGCTTACAGCTTTGCTGATCCTTGGTTTAATAAATATTGTTTGATGTCCTATATTTGGGTCCTCCTCCTTCCACATCACAACACCGTTCCCTTCTTCCGACATTGCTCATGACAAAGCAGACTCCATAAAAAGCTGTGGCACAGAATCTGGTACATGACCCTCGGGTACATCCTCCCTCCTGAATCTTGGACAACAATTGGCTCTGAAACGGAGCCTCTTCAGCTGATCCCTCTCACTGAACTCAGACTGTGTGTGGGCAGCGGCCTTCTGCTTCTCTCACTGTGAATGAATCACTTCTTATTCAGAAGAACTTGGCGAGCAATTTTCTCCTGCTTGTTGATGTTGGCGTCACACTTTCATTTAAAGGCACATCACCCCAGAGTGGGAGAGTGTTTTCTGAGTACGACACACACTCTCTCAGGTGGGCTTTTACAGCCTCTGATACGTACAGAACATATGTTAATGTGGTGCTTTCAGGAGAACGGCTGATGAAGCGAAACATGTAGAGATGTTAATGGAACAGAGAGGAGGTCTGCTGGAGTTCACATCACCACTCATCTATAGTTAATGTAGTAAACGGTCAGGAGGAGGAACTACTAGAGGATTCTGGGATTGATTATTATCGCAAATAATGTGAAATCGGGATGTAGCCCACGGTTGCTAAACCTCGAGTATTTAGACAATCAGCTTTAGGGTGTTAGTCTTTCCTCATTTATGTTTTCTTTTTCGTTATTTGCGTTCTTCGCATAACGTATTGACGTTTCGCAGAATGGAAAATGAAATATTTCCCAAATATTGCAACTTTGTTCCGTTCCGTCATCTTCCGCTTGTTTTGGGGTCCTGGGGGCAACAGCGTCAAACGGGTAGCCCACGCCTCTCTCACCCCAGCTGCATCCTCCAGCTCACCCGGAAGGATCCGGAGTCGTTCCCCGGCCAGCTGTGAGACATAGTCTCTCCAGCAGGTCTGGGGTCTACCTCTTGGTCTCCTCCTGGTGGGACATGCCCGAAACACCTCGCCCGCGAGGCGCTCGGGGGGCATCCTGACCAGATGCCCGAACCACCCCATCTGGCTCCTCTCGACCTGGAGGAGGAGCGGCTCGACACCGAGCTCCTCCTGGATGTCAGAGCTCCTCACCCGATCTCTGAGTGAGAGCCCAGCCACCCTGCAGAGGAAGCTCATTTCGGCCGCTTGTACCTGCGATCTCATTCTTTCAGTCACCACCCACAGCTGGTTACCATGGTGAGGGTAGGAACGTAGATCGACTTGTAAATCGAGAGCTTTGCTTTTCAGCTCAGCTCTCTCTTTACCACGACGGACCGATGCAGCGTCCTAGTTATTGCTGAAGCCGCACCGATCCGCCTGTCGATCTCCCGCTCCATCCTTCACCCACTCGTGAACAAGACTCCGAGATACTTAAACTCCTCCACTTGGGGCAGGACCCTGTCCCTGACCCAAGCAGGGGGCATTCCACCCTTTTCCGGGCGACGACCATGGTCTCGGATTTGGAGGCGCTAATTCCCATCCCGTCCGCTTCACACTCGGCAGCAAATCGATCCACTTAGAGCTGGAGATCACGGTCCGATGAAGCCAACAGAACCACATCATCCACAAAAAGCAGAGATCCGATCCAGAGGTCACCAAACTGGATCCCTCCAACGCCTCGGCTGCACCTAGATATTCTGTCCATAAAAGTGACGAACAGAATCGGTCCAACTTTGTTGGAATGAGAATTATATTCTGTATCCCTGCTAACTATGGTTTAGGACAGCGTGATGGACTGAGGAGTGAGACAGACAGGTACAGGGTGTTTACTAAGAACATATTTTTATTTAACACTAGGACTGCTGTGTTCCAAATGTACCTGCAAGCACCATGATAGTCAATGTGACCGCTTATGTGATTATTCATATTTTGCGCTGCTTTATTTCATAAATAAACTTTTAAACCACTCAATTTTTAAAGTAATAATGATGATAAAATGTTAAATATTTTTAAAACCTAGAATAAAAAGCAAACACCAAAGTAATCCGTCATTAGCCTACTTTTTTTTTTTTTTCGCATTTTGCGCTGCTGCTTTCGAAATGTCCTAAATCGGCTATATTCCAATATGTTAACCTGAACTTTAAGACTTATCTAGAAAACATAGCTGACTTTATTCAGACTCTCTTCATGGTGTCTCTTCAATATGATCTCACTCAACCTTTCTAAAATGTTTCTGTAATGGCGTCAGAGTCCTCCTTGTCTCTCTCTCTACATATACTGTATAAACACACATTTGTGTGTGGCCATAGCAATGTGTTTGTTGCCATAGCAACAACTTCCAATGCACGCTTCCTCCCAGCTGCTGCGGGGTGCAGCAGGTTGTGGGAAATAAAATGCTTATAAATTTTGAAATGTTTATTTTTAGAACACAAAAAACACATAAAAAATAGAAAACATGTTTATATTAAAAGTCATAAAAGGTCAGCCTCCCATGTTGTGTTTCTAATTAGCATATTAAAACGACGTGCAGTCATATTGACGGCTGCGGGGTTCTAGTGTTCTAAAAAGAGGTCAAAGTAACTAAACTCAAAATAAAGTTTTAACCAAATTTGAATGTGAATATTATTTTCACTGGGTTTTTCTTCCCGCCAACTTAAACATAAGCATTCAAGGCTCTTTAATCTCTATAAAATACTCCAAGCTTTGAGAGTAACTGTTCCTGTGAAGTATTGGCACCATGTCCAGGTGTACCCTGCCTCTTACTGCTTACAGGAAGGATGGACTCTACCTGTCTCTGAAGTTTTAGAGAATAAAAGCAGGATTTTAAATGGTAACTGGAAAGGACTGTGTGCTCACTGCTTTCATTGCTTCTTCACTCTGAGCGTCCTCTAGTGGTGAAAAAGCAGAACTCCATCTGTTTATATTATACCCCAGCTGTTTTGTGATAAGATTGTCACATTGTGAGTTCAATCTGTAGGAAGATGAAGGTTTGGTCTTTATGAGTTGATGTTATCACACCTCCGAGTGATTCTCATGATTCAGCCCCAACCAGTGTCCCATCTGTAAATCACTGATATAAAATCAATCCAATATGTAAAATTTTAGCATGACAGAGACATTGCAATCTAAAAAACTGGCTGTCACGTCCCAACTTGGAGGAACTGTAGACTAATAATTATTATTATCTAATGTGTGACTCTAGAAATCAACACCCCAATTCTCACAGGGGCTTTCAGAACAACCATGGAAGTCTTAGATCAGGGGTGGGTAAACTTTTTGGTTCGCGGGCCAGATTGAGTTCTAACATTTGACCAGGACACCTGAACAGGATCAGATGGATGGCATGCTTTGGTAACCTCTAGATTAGACCGATAGAATGACGCTAGATTTTAAACAAGCGCTAAATGTTACATCAAGAGCGTTAAATTTAAAATCTAACACACTAGGTCTGAAATCTAGTGCGATAGCGCTTAAAAACGTGCATTTAGCGACGCTAGGTTTGAAATCTAAGCGCTTGATGCAACATTATGCTGTTACACTGTTGTTGTTTTCTCAACAAAATCAATATATCCAGGGTACACTATCTAGTGAGGAAACATCATAATTGCAGGCGAAATAAAGCAAGGATATTTTTTTTTTCAAGTTCGACGGGCCGGATTAAACTGTTTAATGGGGCCGCATGTGTCCCACAGGCCATAGTTTTCCCATGTATGTCTTAGAGTCTCTAGAAGTCACCATTTCACTCAAGAAAAAGAAAATTGTTTTGAGACTGTTAAAGACTCCAGAAACCGCTACACGCCTTTTGGTGGCCATGGAAACAAACTTTGGACCATAAGAGACAGCAGGAACCACTGTTTGACTCCACCATGAAAACTCTTAGAAACTTTAAAAGCCACTGTAAAACTCTTGGAAACTCCAGAAATGATCATTTGACTTTCTCAAGAAACCAACATTGTACCAGTGGATATTCTAGGAACCATAATTTTACTCTTGAAGACTTAACCAACAACCTTTGAACACTTAGAGACTCTCAGAAGTACAGTTAGGTTCTTTAGAACTCTGGAACTACAATTGGTCCATTGGAGACTTTAGAAACCCCCTATTCACTGTCTATTCTAGGACTCTGGCAATGTACAGACTCTAATCCAAATCTTTTGTTTCTTTAGAGACCAATCTCAATGTCTGAATGTGTGTGTTTTATTAACAGATAAATAAAACTTTCAAAGGACAACCATTGTTTTTTACAATCCAAAACTCCTAGAGATGGTAGAACGCATCTTTGGTTTCTTAGACTTTGCAAACCACCAGGGGATCTCCAGCAGGAGAGCAAAGAACTCTCTTGGGTGAACAAACTCTTTGAATCGGTTCCGTTCCGTCGTCTTCTTCTTATCCGCGGCCGGGTCACAGGGGCAACAGCCTCAGACAGTAAGCCCAGGCTTCTCTCACCCCGGCTGCATCCTCCAGCTCACCCAGAAGGATCCTGAGTCGTTCCCCAGCCAGCTGTGAGACATACTCTCTCCAGCGGGTCCGAGGTCCGCCATTTGGACTCCTCCCAGTGAAACGTGCCTGAAACACCTCACCAGCGAGGCGCTCGGGGGGCCCCCATCTGGCTTCTCTCGAGCCGGAGGAGGAGTGGCTCAACACCGGGCTCTTCCCGGAAGGGAGTAGCTTCCAGTGGACTCACCACCTGGAGGAGTGGCCATAGGGGTTGGGTGAAGGAGGAGATGGGTGGCAGCCAACAACGGGGTCCCTGGCGATCAAATCCTTGGCTGCATAAGCAAGCTCTAGGGACGTGCAATGTCACTTCTCTTGCTGGGAAGGAGCTCAAGCTGGTGCGCGAGGTGCGCGGTTCCGCCTCTTGACAGGGGCTGGACCCTGTACTATTCTGGAGTTGCCCTAACTAAAACCTGCTGAAAAGAATTTGAATAAGCTGTAAACTAATCAGGTGATATCAGGACGACGTGGGACTATATGTTAGTAGTAAACATAAGTAAAATTGGACAGGGGAAGAAGGGAGCTCTAGAAACCAATAAACAAATACCTCAAAAGTTCCTTACTTGAGGACTGGAGACCAAACCCCTGAGCAGTGTGGGACCCGAGTATTATCACCATCTAGTGTCAACGTGAAGTCAAAAGGAAGAAAAACAATCCCATACGTGTTCTCTGAGAGCCGTCCAGGGTAAATATTTACAGCCCTCATCCATGTCTGCTGTACAAACAGGTCCTATGTGCACTGGAGGATGAGCGGAGGTGGTAAACGGATCTGGTTTTAAAGCATTTCCCAGTAAAAACAAAATAATACATTTCGTCATATTAAATATGTTTTAATTTAAACACAATTCGATACTAATACAGATCATCGGATTAAAGATCACGAATTATTGAGGAAGTACAGGGGATTTTTTAATCCAGAGATGCCAAGTTTTTGGCTTCACAAAGAGGGAAATTTTTGGGCGGGGCCAAAATGAGGCGTGCCTATGACGTAACGTGACGTCACATCCGCCAATTGACAACACCCGCCATGACAGCTGGGGTAAAACAAACTGTTCCAAACATGAGAAAGCAGCTGGTAAATTGTGCGTCTTCCATGTGTTACCACCTAGGGTTATGTATCAGTATGAAGAGGAATTACCACCAGGAATACACCCCTGTACGGCTTGGTCATGCTTTGTTTTACGGCTCACACACATAAGCTGTCAAAGTTCCCGGATGTCCGACTTCTTCCATACGTTCAACAAAAAACAATACTGGGAATAGACCATCCAGATCGCTACTAGCGGCTTTCAGATGCACAGCTGGAGCAGCAGGAGATGCCATGTGCTTAGCCTCATTATACCTAATCATGTTCATGGAAGGCACTAGAGTGTTCATCATGCAGGAGCTTGGCAGGTGAGCGTGGGATAGGTCCTGCTTGTGGGTGTCTCCGCCCAAAGCGGGAGACTTCATTCTTAAACACTGCTCGAACTGTGCCGTGCATCGTGTCTGATCGTATCTAGTTGTATGCCACCCATCGACTTGCCATGGATCGTCTTGCTGGATTTGTGTCCGCCTTCAGTCTGGCCACTCATGTATGACTTGTTTCACACGGGTGACTATAGGTCATTAAACCACAGAGACACGCAGTCCCCTCCACCATGGTAACATAGAGACCATTCTAATCCTCACTGGACGGCATCGGTTACAACAAATCTTCATATTTTATTATAAAGATTACACATGAGTGACACACACACACATCCACACAAACACACACTCAGACAATAGAGTGATCCAATCATCGGCAGCAGAGAACTGGTGATGACTACAAAGAGCTGAACTGGTGTGACCCAGCTTTGTGTGATGACGAGGTAGACCTCCTGTTACCGAGGAAACAGCATATCAACCAACAACCACAGCAGAGCTTTGTCTTTCTGTGTGTCCGTGTGTGTGTGTGTATGTGTGTGTGTTAGTCTTTTTTTTAGATAAAGCCGGAGCGATGAATTTGAAGATGTGTGTGTCACAGCGTCCCTGGCACGTCTTAATTTAACCGAGAACATGCAAACTCCACACAGAAAAGCCAGTGTTTGAAACCTCACCCCCACTCTGGGACTTGAACCCTCGGCCTTCTTGTTGTGAGGCCGCCGTGTCGCTCTAATTATAACATTAATAATAATATTAAAACATCAAGCTGGGGATAACTTGGACCCCCTCTAGTGGTTGCAACTAGGACGCTGCATCGGTCCGCCGTGGTGAAGAGAGAGCTGAGCCGAAAAGTAAAGCTCTCGATTTACAAGTCGATCTATGTTCCTACCCTCACCATGGTAACCAGGATCTACGTTCCTACCCTCACCATGGTAACCAGGATCTACGTTCCTACCCTCACCATGGTAACCAGGATCTACATTCTTACCCTCACCATGGTAACCAGGATCTACGTTCCTACTCTCACCATGGTAACCGGGATCTACATTCCTACCCTCACCATGGTAACCGGGATCTACGTTCCTACCCTCACCATGGTAACCAGGATCTACGTTCCTACCCTCACCATGGTAACCAGGATCTACGTTCCTACCTTCACCATGGTAACCAGGATCTACGTTCCTACCCTCACCGTGGTAACCAGGATCTACGTTCCTACCCTCACCATGGTAACCAGGATCTACGTTCCTACCCTCACCATGGTAACCAGTATCTACGTTCCTACCCTCACCGTGGTAACCAGTATCTACGTTCTTACCCTCACCATGGTCACCAGGATTTACATGCCTACCCTCACCATGGTCACCAGCTGTGGGTGGTGACCGTAAGAATGAGATCGCGGATACAAGTGGCCGAAATGAGCTTCCTCCACAGGGTGGCTGGGTTATCACTCAGAGATTGGGTGAGGAGCTCTGCCATTTGAGAGGCGCTCGGTGTCGAGCCGCTCCTCCTCCAGGTCGAGAGGAGCCAGATGGGGTGATTTGGGCATCTGGTCTGGATGCCCCCCGAGCACCTCGCTGTTGAGGTGTTTCGGGCACGTCCCATCAGGAGG
Organism: Neostethus bicornis; assembly: GCA_902685375.1. Taxonomy (NCBI): domain Eukaryota; kingdom Metazoa; phylum Chordata; class Actinopteri; order Atheriniformes; family Phallostethidae; genus Neostethus; species Neostethus bicornis. The sequence continues at coordinate 638,310 of CACRXE010000066.1, read as the reverse complement.
AGACCAAGAGGCAGACTCCTTACCCGCTGGAGAGACTTTGTCTCACAGCTGGCCAGGGGAGGACTCTGCATCCTCCCGGGTGAGCTGGAGGATGCAGCCGGGGTGAGAGAAGCCAGGGCTTCCCGTCTGTGGCTGTTGCCCTTCGACCCGACCCCGGATGAGCGGAAGATGAACGGAACCTAATGCCTCTAGTGGTTGCCATGGATTCCTGGTGAGCAGTGTGTGTGTTTTCTTCACTTTTTGAAATTTCACTGACATGCTGCACATCGGTGACACCTTGCTATTGTGTATGAGTAATGACAGGTGGCACCGGCATGATCCATATTCAGGGTTCTAGAGGCAGGGTGGGGCTGCTTGTTGAACAAGATGCATGAACTGGGCACGTCTAACCAAAACAACCCTCCATGACGCTCCTCGGACTAAGAAACTCATTTGGAGTCTCATCACAGGGACTCCCACAGGCAGCTGCTGGGGTGCAGGAGAGATGTTGGGGTTTGGGGGGGCGGGGGTGTTGTGGTGAATACACCGCCTCACTGTGTCGAGCTCATCAGAGCTACTGAGGATTAAATTATGACGTGTTCTACTTTCTTACACACTCCAGTAATTAGGAGAACTTAAATGGGTTTTGCGGTGCGTCACCCTAGGGTGATACAGCTGTGAAATTTATTTTCAATCATCCGGCTGATCAATCATGGCTGCCAGGAGAAGATCAATAACACCACCCTGTCACGTAAAGAGGTGGAGAAGACAGAATCAATACAGCAGTCACTTATCTGCTGCTTTGGGCTCGTTGCTGTGAAGCAGGCTAATTTAACCTGCACAGCAGTATCTATATGTGTGTGTGTGTGTGTGTGTGTCCAACACCCTCAGATATCCACCTACCTTTTATCCTGAGATTACATGAGTGGATGTAATCAATTTTGAAGCTGAAATGAGGGGGGAAAAAATGAAAATCAGCATATTTTTTAAAAAAAGGAAAGTCATAAAATCCACTGATGTGCCTCACTGTAGGGGTTCAGGTGATGTTTGAGCATCTCACCACCAGAGAGCGCTAGACTTATAGAAGCAATCAGGCAAAATCAGCCAAATATGTTTTTCCTTTGATTTGAGTCTCATTGGTTATTTTTTCATTCTTACATGCTTTTTTTGGGGGTTTTTTTTGCCAAAAGGTGTTTACTTGGTTTTGCGTAAAACCAAAACAAGTAGGAGGTTATTTTGGGGGTACTATGTTGTATTCTTCTTCTTCTTTTGGCATTTCCCTTCAGGGGGCGCCACATCAAGTCAGTTTCTTCCATCTAACCCTATCTCCTGCATCTTCTTCAGTCACACCAACTATCTTCATGTCTTCCTTCACTGTATCCATGAACCTCCTCTTTGGTCTTCCTCTAGTCCTCTTTCCTGGTGGTTCCAAATCCAGCATCCTTCTTCTGATGTACTCTCTCTCTCTCCTCTGCACATGTCCAAACCATCTCAGTCAGACCTCTCTGACTTTAAAACCTCTAACATGTGCTGTTCCTCTGATCCTGTCCATCCTGGTCACTCCCAGAGAGATCCACAGCATCTGTCTTTTCCTCAGTGACACTGTCTCTAGACCAATCAGCATGGCCGCTCTCACCACTGTTTTGTAAACTTTCCCTTTCATTTTATCTGAAACTCTTCTATCACACATCACACCTGATACTTTCCTCCACCCGTTCCAGCCTGCTTGAACACGCTTCTTCACCTCTTTTCCACACTCTCCATTGTTGATCCTAGATACTTAAAATCTTCCACCTTCTTTATCTCTTCTCCCTGTAACCTCACTTTTCCATTTGGATCCCTCTCATTCACACACATGTACTCTGTCTTACTCTGAGTAATCTTCATTCCTCTTCTTTCTAGTGCAAACCTCCACCTCTCCAGCTTTTCCTCCACCTCTTCTCTCCTCTCACTACAGATCACAATGTCATCTGCACATAGATGATAGATAAAACTTTATTAAACTCCTGCAGGAGAAATTCTGTGTTGTGATGCGGAAGAAGGAGGACCCAAATGCAGGATAACAAAACAGGATTAATTAACCAAAAAGTCCAGTAAGGCTAAGGGCACAGGATTAACTCAGGGTCAAAATTTCAAATAATATAATGAAGTTCAAGAACGCAATTTATTAGGCCGCCAGGAAGCCCTGGTGTGAAGGGAAAGTGCTGGTGATAATGACCTGATAAAGCTGTCTGGAGTGATTGCTTTTAAATAGGCATCAGGACCCACAGGTGTGTGTCATCAGACTAATCATCCTCAGGTGTCCCTAATCAGGGTGATAAGGGAAGGTCCAGAGTTCCCTCTGGTGGCAAGGGAGGGGATCATAACATTCTTTTTGTTAGTCTGTCAATGCCTGATCCCGTCAGACCTCAGAAGCTAAGCAGGCTGGGCCTGGGCTGTACTTGGATGGGAGACCGCCGGAACCCCAGGTATCACGGTGGGACGGCAGTTGAGATTAAATTGCCGTTGTGTCCCTGGGCAAGACACTTCACCCACATTGCCTAGTCTGAATGATGTGTGTGTGATTGGTTGGTGATGGTCAGAAAGGCCGATGGAGCAAAATGGCAGCTTCGCTTCTGTCAGTTTGCCCCAGGGCAGCTGTGGCTACAACAGTAGCTTACCAGTACCTGGTATGGAGTGAATGAATAATGGATATGTGAAGCGTATTTGAGAGTCCTGAAAAGTGCTGGATAAATACAATGCATTATTATTTTTATTCTGGTGTCCAGGAGCAACAAATCACACACACGTATATACTGTATATCAATAATGAGATACAGCCCTCCTCTTCTTGCCCCCATTGGACTCAGTTCCTTCCAGCCCCATTTGTTCAATTAAATTGCCTGAGGGCAGCAGAAGGGATGAGTGACCTTTTAAATCTCTCAATCCTTCAGCGCAATGAGGGGAACCTGTTACTTCTTTTACTTTTCTGGGTTGTGACCATATCGTGTAGAGGGTGACGGGGATTTTTCAGGATGCCCTGTTTTTCTCTCCAAAACAGCTCCCATAGAGTCAACATTCCTCCCCACCACAGATGCACATTTCTCAATCAGTCTGTTCAATCATTGTTGTCCCTTTTGGTCAAAGGTCAACTTTTTCCAAATAGTGAAAGAAACAGTCCAATGGGATGTCTCTTTAAGACGAATGAAAACAAAGCTCGGCACGCCATGTTACGCTGATACCACGAACAACACCTTTAAGACTGAAACTTAGACGTGGGGTAAAAATTAATGATATGGCGCTGGGACCAAAAATAGAATTTTGGTACCGCATCTGAAATGAACTGCACTCATCGGTTGGAACCCAGAGAACCCGTTCATGGATCCGAGATTTCCAAACTGTCGTGGTGTGGAAGGATGGTGGAAAGAGGAGGACCCAAATGCAGGACTTGGAACATGGTTTATTTAGTTATTGCAGGAAAGTCTGTAAAGAAAAACTGATTAACTTAAGGTTTTCAAAAGTCCAACTAAATCCAAAATAACAAACATGGTCAGGCAACCAGGGTGACCCGGCTGGGAAAGGTGATAATAAGACCTGACCAGGAAGGTTGGTGAGGCTGCCTTTAAATAGGCAGCTGGGAGAGTAGGTGCAGGTGTTCCAATCAGATGCAGGTGTTCAAGTCAGCCAGAATTGGGGGAAAGGTGAGATGGTCCTTGGCTCCCTCTGGTGGTGGTTGAGGGAACCACAACACAAACAAATTTCCTCTTTAGGGCTTCCTGTTTTTCAGAGTCTTAAGGAAATTATCATGGTAGAGAAGTTGCTCCTATTGGTTAGTTTGGTCATCTGGTCAAAGTGTCCCACAAATACAATGCCGAAAAAATGTCTCCAACCAAGCCTGAAATACACACATATATACATGTTGTATTTTTTATTTTTATGATTTGACATTTGGCTTGTCTAAAAAATGACCTGGCATTCTTGTGACATTTTGTCCCTCGGCTCGTTTACAGTCTGATACCACAAACATAAATAGTCCGTTCTGATGGTAAAAAGTTGATTTATTTAGACTCAGAAGCCTGTTTTTTCCTCCTTGTCCTCTGAGAGCACTTCTCAGCGGAGAGAGAGAGGGTGAAAATATTTCTTGAACCAGCAACGAGTGTGTACGTGTATGTGTGTGTGTCTTTTGGCTCCCAGCCGGGTTGTCGACACTCTTTTTCATGCTTCAATGGAGCATGAGAAGAACAACCTCGTCCTCCACTTGCCGAAGTTTGCTCTCCATCTTTGTCACAAACACACACACACACACAGACACACAAATCTTTGACGTCTTCGCTCAGAGACCAGGTTGTGCCCCCCACCACCGCCCCAACACACACACACACACACACATACAAGTTCTGCTTTATACAGTCTTTGACTTAATAGTCGACCTAAAGTTTGAAGGCTTCGTAGTAAACAGAATAATTTACACTAACAGATTAAACTGAGGGATTAATAAAATCTAAACAGAGCCGGGACGCCTCGTCCTCAGAGCCGAATGTAATCGAACTCAATCGAATTATTAAAAATATATACATATTGTTTTTAATTAAACTGACTGAACCCTCAAAAACATTCTGAGGTGTCCCGGTAAAAAAAAATCTCAAGTATAATTTCAGTAAAAGCCAATCACAGACAGGTTGTCATTTTGTCATTTTCCTGAGAAGAAAATCTACAATAATTATTTAATTGGTTATGATTCCCAAAGCGGTCGTTTTTTATTCGCCCCGAACGTTTTATGACTTCCCTCGTCTGTGATGAGGAACTTTAATTTAAAAACTTGACCTTCAACTCAACATTTGTATTGGAATCCCCTCGCCTGCCGCCAGAGGGAGCCCTGGACCTTCCTCATCGCCTTGATTAGGGACACCTGAGATTGATTTCTGATGCCACACACCTGTGGACCCTGCTGCCTATTTAAGGGCAATCCCCCCAGACTTCCATATAGGGTCCTTGTCATCTTTCCTAGCCAGGTCCTCGTGCCTGACCGACCATATTTCTGAACTCTGTTATATTATTTGAACTTCTTGATCCTGAGTTAATCCTGCACTTTTGGGTCCTTCCTCTTGACTGTCCAACGTTTGTAAGCATATAAATTTCACAAAATGCCTTTAAAAGTATTTTCTGAAGCATAAAAATATACAATTTACAAACTGGTGTTAATTAATTTCAGCTATCTCTATTTCAATCCTTTTTGACATTTTTATGTTTCATTTTTTGTGTTTCATGGCTGTATTCAAGTACGTAAAATCAAATTTTATTATACACCGGGAGCCAGTCCACTCGTATCTCCCGAGGCCAGAGACGTGAGGAACGTTCCCAATCCTGGCAGACTGGTCCCTATACCTCAGCCACAAGGCAGGACCCCAACCACCTGTATAAGATAAACCCCCACAGCAATATCACACACATTAAGTGGGGTTTGACGTCAGTCAGAAGCAAATTTAAGAGGTTTCTATTTTAAAAACGTGAACACTCTCTGCGGCCCTGAGGTCCTCTGGTAGGCTGTTCCACAGGCTAGAACCATAATGTTGGAATGACGCCTCACATGGGTTTTTATTTTAATGTTTGGTATTACTAATGGAACCGTAATAGAGGACCTTAGGGTTCGTAAAGGCTTATGTCTCGTCAGTTTTTTGTCTTATTTTGTACACCTTTTTGTCCTTGTCTTTCACCTGTGTTATCTTACGGTGCACTTCCTGTTTTACTTTGAAACATGACACTTCTCTCATTTCAGGCATGTTCTTTCCTTCCCAAGTGTGATGGTCTGATCCCCCCAGATTGCTTCCACCAGAGATTCCCTTCTTTATGTGTTAAATAGTCGGTGTCTCTCCTCGTTCTGTGCCGATGTGTCATTTTATCTTCACCAATTGTTCTTTGTTCGAGCCAGGACCCTCGTCACAAAAAACTGTTCTTAAATCTCTGCAACCGAGATTTTATCTGAAACTCTTCTATCACACATCACACCTGATACTTTTCTCCCCCCGTTCCAGCCTGTCTGCACACGCTTCTTCACCTCTTTTCCACACTCTCCATAAAAACCATTAAAAGAATAAAACCTGAAATTCTCCCAAGAGCCAATGCTTCCAGCGAAATTTGCTGAACTCTTTCAAGGCCCTCAATCCTTCAAAATTTTGTTTTTCCTTCTTTTAAATCCATATTTTCTGTTAATCTTTGGGCTAAGCAGAGATGCTACGATCAACTGTTTCCTGGATATGAAAAATAGTCGGATATAAAGTGTGCAGAGAATGCGGTTCTAATTCATCACAGTCTCATTTAGTCACCGTGACCATAGATCATGTGAAAGCAGTAGAGCTGAGAGGGAAATAGAGACGTAAGATATGATACGCATAGTTTTTGTGATGAAACTTTCAGTTTATATTTAATCTCCTCAGAATATTGAGCCAATAAATCACGTCTGGTGTCTGATGACATCCTACACAGGATTGCATCAGAAAATCCCAATTATAGAAAAAGAGCTCAATTTGACCACAAAGTGGAAAATATAAATGAATCTGATGTAAAAGCAGAGAATAATTGGGTTTTTTTTGGAAACATAAAAAAAAAAACTCTTCCATCTTGCATTTTACTTTTAATTTTAACAGGATTGAACCATTCATTTCATACACAGACCTTCAGTAGTGCTGTCATAATCCCCTCATCTGCCACCAGAGGGAGCCCTGGATCTTCCTCCGTGTCCTGGATTCCAGCCTGATCCCAGACACCTGTGGTGATTAGCCTGATGCCTGTTTAAACACAGTCTCCCCTGACTTTCGTGTCGTGTCATCACCATTCCTCCCAACCAGGGCTTTCCTAGCTGCCTGACCAAGTTGCTATCATTGAACTAAATAAAAAATCCTTTGTGTTAATCCTTCTCGCTTCACTCTGAACCTCCAATCAGCAGGCCTAAATGTGATGACATCATCACCGGCCTGTCAAAAAGTTCTATTGAGACCAACTCAGAATGTAAATTTTGAAGGAAAAATTTTATGAATATTTGTTGTCTTTATCGGGCAGCACGGTGGCGCAGTGGGTAGCACAGTGGCCTCACAGCAAGTAGGTCATGGGTTCGAGTTTGGGATGAGGCTTCGAACAACCTGTGAAGCAACCTGTTCCGGGTGCTTCCTGCCTTTCGCCAATAATCAGCCAGGTTAGGATCTGGCGCCCGCTGTGGCCTCATTAGGGACAAACGGTTCAGAAGTTTAACAAATTATGAAAGCCTCTTTGTGCACTTTGGTGTTAACTCTGCGTATCAACAGATGCTGGTTAAGTGGTTAAATACTTTGAAATGAAAGTGTATGTCTGAAAAAGCAGACCGGTCAGGGAAGATGTGGTTTAACTGGGTTGGAAATCAATCATAAACATCTTGGATTGTAAGCCCCTCTTGCTTCTCCGAATCACCCACACGTCCAAGCAGCAGAAATGTTTAGTACTGAAAACTCTTTTGTGCACAGATAGATCAGTGAGAGGACTTTTTTTTTATCTCCATGATGTTTCTGATCACCAGGAGAACATCCCACCTCCTACCAGCGAGGCTTCGCTGCCCACCAAGCCTCTGAAAGGATGAACTCATTTGGAAAATGGCTGCCTGGCTTTTACACACACAGCAAGAAATCATCTGTAAGCAAGATTTCATCTAGTTTTTTTTTTTTTTATGTATAAAAATTGCAATATTTTAACATAATTTTCTTGTATGAACTTTACGCGTCCAGCTTGGCCACGATGGCGCCAATGGTGGGAGTTCAGTGTCTTCCCCGAAGACACTTAAGCATGGATCCAGTGGGAATCAAACAGACTTGTCCCGGTTTCTTTAGGAGAAGGCTACTTGTCAAGACAAACCTCATGCCTTCCTTTTTGGGGCGATGCTTTCACACCATTTTCTTAGACATTATCCCCGTATTTGCTAAAACCCCATTTTTTTTCATACTAAAATACAGCAAAACCCTATCACTAGAGGGGCTACACGATGGTGGTTAGGACCATGGACTCAGCAAGAAGGTCAGGGTTCGAGTCTCAGGTGGGACAAGGCTTGGAACACTAGTCTGTGTATGCGTGGGCTTTCTCGGGTTGCACCGGTTTTATCCCACTTTCCAAAAACATACATTTTAGGTTGATTGGCTGCTATGAAATAGCCTCTAGGAATGAATGTGTGTGGATGATTGTCTGTGTTTGTGGCCCCGCAGCAGACTGGTGGCCTGTTCGGGGTGTACTCTACCTCTCGCTTAAAATCAGCCAGGGTAGGCTCTGGCAGACCGATTAGTGATGAGTGGTTGAGAAGAGGAAATGAAACGTATCACTTGACAGGTCTGCTGTTGGTTCTTGCATTTGGACTTTTAGAAAACATATCTTTGAGTCTCAAGGTCTCTAAGTTGAGTCTCTTTTTTGTGCCTACTTGTGTAAGGAATGTTCTGGACTGGCAGAAAATATATCTTTGCGCCTGTTTATGACCAGCCAGCAAACATACTGTATGAAGGTTATGTTGTTTTGGGGCACATATTGCTCAAAGCATTAGACCAAAACCATGTCCACACGTAGCCGGGTATTTTTGAAAACGCATGTCTGCTGTGCTCCATTTTAGAAAAACGCTCGCATCCACACGTAACCGTTTTCAAACTATCCGCGTCCCCACGGAGCCGTATAAATACGCTTCTGAGAGCGGTTATTAGCATGCCAGACCAGTAGTGGGCAGTATTGAGTGGGGAGGAAGGAGGCTTATGTGATTAACAATCGCTGATCACAACGCATTTCTCCTCATTTGCTCCTCGACAAGAAGCAAGAGCAGTTGAGAGTGGTCGAAAAGTCAAGAAAAGAGGGTCACCAACAGGGTCCTTGGATCCATGCTGCCCACTGTCTGCTTTTGTAGACAAGGATGCACACGAATGACGTGCGTGCATTACTTGTCGCAGGTAGTGACGCATAAAAACGCAAATCTCCGTTTTCGCAAGTAGAGTTTTCCAAAATCTCCACTTTGGTCGGAGTTTTCAAAAACGCCAATTTTGAGTGAAAAAAACCCTCCATTTTTGTGTGGACGGCAAAACGGATAAAAATATATGCGTTTTCAAAAATACCTGGCTACGTGTGGACAGGGCCCAAGGCTCCAAGGTGTGTAAATTTGCCTACCCTATATCACAAACTTTATCAGTGTTGGCAGGTTTATTAAAATCTCCTTCATTGGTTTAAAAGATATCATGTTTAGCTCGAGCACTAAATGCCACATCCACATTTTGTGGGTGGAGGAATATCAAGCAAAAAAGAAGACACAGGTGCAAACATAAATGAGAGACAAGTAACCAGGTGTAGAAAATCAGGGCAAAGTAAAGAACATCAAGAAAGGAAATAGAGCCAAACATGTTGATGTCTCCATGATTTTGTTGTTCATATTTTCGCATGAGTCTAGTGTTTATGAAAAGCAGAGTTTACTTTTTTCAGCACTCAACCTTCTTCTCAGAAAATACCACCCCGGGTGTCTGAACCCATGAGGACATCTTTAACTGATCCAACGAATACTGCAGGGTGAGTTCCCACAAACAATTTCTGATCAATTCTTAATAAATAAATATGTGATGTAGCCGCTTTAAGGTTTAATCAATCATCACTGAATATCTTTCTTTTCAATCCTGACTTTAAAGCAAAAAGAAACTATATTTGTTGTGTTATTAATTTTGCATTTTGGATGAAAGGCAGACACGCAATCACCATCAGGTGTCTCTAATCAAGCAGATGAGGTAAAGTCCCGGGCTCCCTCTCGTGGTACTTTTTTCCAATGCAAAAAAGAAACAATTCAATGTAGATTCCAGCAGCATGTTTATTTGGTCCTAATTGAAACCGAGTCAGACATCAGTGGAATTCTCACACGTTGTACTTGGGTGAGGATTCTGTTTACAGTGTTAGATCTTTTGGCTGTGAGAATCTCTCGCTACGACCGTTTCTGCATGCCGCTGTCAAACTGACAGGTTTTGGTTTCAGCTGTCAGACTGTGAAGCTTCTGATGTGTTTTCATGATGTCTGTCAGAGTTCGGGATGAAGCTTCTGGGCTACGGTGGGTTATTTACTCATTATGTGAAGAATGAGGAGACGCAGCAAATAGTACAGTATATTAGGGCTGAAAAAGTTAATCGATTTAATCGATTATAATCGATTATCAAAATAGTTGTCAACTAATTTGGTCATCGATTAATCGTCTAAAAAGTTTTTGCTGTCAACTGCACTTAAATTGGTCTCCAAGTGGAGCAGTAGAGAGCAAATTGAGCAAATTGTTTTCAAATGTGATCCAACAGTTTACATTTGACGTTTTATTAGCCAGTACTACTAAAGCACATTTTATGAGTGCTTATGATTTACTTTTACTGTATACAGTAAGTAGATTTATTATTTTCTACCTCTTTATTTGACAGAAAGATTAACATTTGCTCTTACTGTAATAACCCAACGTGTTGTTTATGTGGTTATGAGTTGTGTTTTACACAATTACGTTCTATAATATGCCGAAAAAGTAATATTTATAAAATGGTCATGTCTATCCGATTAATCGAATAATCGATCCAATAATCGACAGATTAATCGATTACTAAAATAATAGTTAGTTGCTGCCCTACAGTATATCTTATAAGTTTATCTTCTGATAAAAGCCTCACATCGTTTTCATCTCTTTGTTCTTCAAAGCATACAAAGCTGGACCTCTACCCTAGCATGTCGAATCTAAGCAGCAGGAATGAAAGTAAAGTTTGTAAACTGAATCAGATTAAAGTTAAAAGAACCAAAAAGAAACCTGTTGAAAATCCTGTTGGTGAAAACATTTTGTCCGTGGAGAGACAAACAGTCAGCAACCAAACATGTAGAAAATATGATCCACTAGGTGGGGTAGTTTTTCGAGGGATGGACAGCAGCATGCAAAAAAAGCAGAGAAGAAGAGTGGGTTGTTATGGTTACAGGACAGCCCTGCCTGTTTCGAAATAAAATGACAAGATTATGATAAACATAAATAAATACGCTTTAATCCACGAGCAAAAAGTTTAGTCCATCAAGAAGAGCAGCGAGCTCCAGTAGACGACTAATACTAGTACTGTTTGGCTGTGTGTGTGTGTGTGTGTGGTGTTCAGTTACACACTGGATAATATTCAGTTTTACTTGTTCTATGATAAGATTTTAAGCAAACTTCTTTCGGCTCTTATGAAAAAAGGTCATTGTTTTTTGTGAGGAAAACAATCTTCCCGGGATTTCTCTGACCAAATCCTGGCACCCTGAGTTTTAAATTTACCGTAAACACCTTGGGTTAGGGAACGCTTTCCCTTAGCAACAGGTTGCATTCCATTCTTTTCTAATTGAGAACCTTAGTCTTCGACTTGAAGACACTCGTTCTCACCCTGGCGACTTCGTATTTGGCAGCAAATGAGTCCAGAGTGAGTCATAGTTCACGACTTGATGAAACGATCAGGACCCTGTTATCAACAACAAGAAGAAACTCTTGAACTGCGTGAAGTCTGACTCACTGAAAACTTTCACTGGCACTGTTCACCAAGCTCTGGCATTGGACATTCAAAGACCATGACAAGGACTCCAAGATGCCCTACTGATGAACTGCCTTGCCCAGGAATCCCTGACAACATGGCTGAATCCCTTTTCCAAATCCACTAAATACAAGCAGTCTGATTGGCCAACTCCCTTGATAAGGGCCATTTATGTGGAACAAATAGTAAAGTGTCTTAAAAGTGTGTTTAATACCATCTTTTTGTCCATATAATGGTTAAAGTCTCATAAAGGCTTCCCAACCAAGTATGTAATTGAACTATTTTTGTTTGATTCTAAAGAAGATTTCATGAGGACTGAGGTTAACAGTCTGAAGCCTGAGGGGAAGAGACGTAGCCAGCAGGGGACACTGTTGAACTGAAGCAGAAGACTAAATCTGCTTTTCTGTGAGAGAAAAAAAAAAGAGGGATGAAGCAGGAACAATAACTTCTTTTAATATCTAGGTCATGAGAAATCTTCTCATGTCAGCAAAGAGAATAGTTATTGTCCGGGGGCGAGCGGCATGCAGAGCAGAATGGGAAGGAGTTTATGCACTTATTGTCTGGATGAGAGGGACCTTCATTAGAATAAAGGTGTCACATCAGCATGTCACTAGCTCAAGAGCATCCACCTGCAGGTTTAGAAATATCCATCACGCATCGGGGAAAAGGCGACACCTGTGGATAAAACCTGAACTGAATGGAGGACAGTGAAATCAAGCATTTGAAGCAGTGAGGAAACAATTAGAAAACACACATAAATACCTGCCAGTGTGGGACTATACATGAGAAAATTGGAGCACAACTTTTAAACATCATGGACAACCATGACCATCCTCTCTACCCACTTCTGGACAAACAGCGGAGCTCCTTCTCGGTATCAGAGGTCTTTCTGTCCCTACGTGGTCGGGCTCTAACACGACTCACTCAAAGTCAGCAGATAACTGGATGTTACTGTCACACCCAAATCTTCCATGTGTGGGACCATTATTAAAGTATTTCTGATTCCGAAAAGAGTTTTAAAAAAGAAACATGCACACTGTTGATCACCATGTTTGAACGCATTCTAAAACCATGCACTGTCATTCGTACCACTTTTTTTTCATTTCATTGACAAATCGACGTGCGCCACTCACAACATTGACTGTTGTGGTTCCCTCACCCACCACCAGAGGGAGCCAGGGACCAGCTCACATTTCCCCCAATTACACCTGATCTGGACCACCTGCGCCTAATTTGTCTGCTGACTATTTAAAGTCAGCCTCACCAGCATTCCCTGTTGGGTCTTTATGCCTTCCTGCCTTGGCTGACTCCCGACCCAACGGATATCCATTTGGAACTGAGATTAACTCTTTGAAAACTTTGTTGATCCCTTTTTGACTTCTGTTCCTTGCTTATAGCCTTGCTGATCCTGCATTTGGGTCCTCCTCCTTCCACACCACAACATTGACATATTGAGCACCTCTCACTCCACTGTTTTTGGACTCAAGGGAGTACACCACGGGTGATTGGTATCAATGAGCTCTACTATATGCGGCTTCTCCCCTCCAGCTTCTTAGCCATTGCGCATGAGTAATGACAGGTGGCACTGGCTCACTTGAACAACAACATCTGGAGTTTTAGAGGCGTGAGGCCCGAGATTTGTGTCTAGTGTCTTTTTTTTTAATTGGTGTTTTTTTCTCGTCCTTTGTTTCCCGTAGTCCCAGGGACGTCTTGGGCCAAGTGGGAGTCGAACAAGGTTCTCCGGGTCGAAAGACAGTACCTCTACCACTGGACCTACGTTCCCTGGGACCTAGTTTCGTTTTTAAAGCTGAAGCTGCATAGAGAAGTTAAAAAAATGTTAAAAAATATCAAATTTGCGGGACGAAAACAAATTCAATTCAATATTATTTGTATAGCCCAAATTTCCATCTCAATGTGCTTCACAAGAAAAAAGAGGAATGTTTTAACACAAATACACAGCAATAAAAATAACTAACAAGTGCTAACTAAACAAAACTAGTACATTTATGCCCTTAGACTCTCCTTCCTAAAAAACTCATCAGTGGAGAAAAAAAAAGAAACCTTGTGGGGATCCACATGAAAGAAAAATCCCTCCCCCGGGACGAGCAACCAATGTGTCAAAGATTATTGTTTAAATATTATCTTATTCTACTCTACAGCTAAATATCTAAAGAAGTCAATAGATGTTCTTCATCCTGATGGTAACACGGGGGACTCGTCAGCCCAGCAATGCCCTGGACGGGGATGAGTAGATGGATTTCATCCTGATGGAGCAGAGAGGATGAAGCGCGGAGGTCTCCTGGGTGTGGCCATGCCCAGGACAGGAACGCAGAGTATCCATCAGGAATCTGAAATGGGGCTTTCTCCCAGAGAGGAGGGAGAGAGGTGGACAACATGTGAATTGTATTGTACCAACTAGCAGTGTAATTCTAAATAAACAGACAATTGAGAACAATGAATGAGATAGAAAGCAAGGGGTTAGGGAGGGGGGAAGAGGATACAGACCCTGGTTAGGGTAGGGTAGGGGTAGGCAAATCCGGTCCTCGAGGGCCGGTGTCCTGAAGGTTTTCATTGTGTTCCTGGTTCAATACAGCTGATGCACAAAACGTGAAATCAACAGCCAGTAAAATTTGGCATAGTGACTCAATTAACAGGATCAGGTATGAAGGTGTAAGAACATATGGAAAACCTTCAGGACACCAGGCCTCGAGGACCGGATTTGCCCACCCCTGGGGTAGGGGGTAAGGGGAAAGAGGGATACAGACCCTGGTTAGGGTAGGGGGTAAGGGGGAAAGGGCCAAGTCAGTCTGGCAGAGAATAGTAGATAGAAATAAAGTGAGCAGTAATGTTTGCTCTTCTTAGAATCCATTAAAGTTTTATTCTCGAGGTCCCTAATTTTATACCTTGAGATCAACGTGAAGACAATGCTGGTTGCGTCAGCGTTCTCGTTCTTTACCATGAAAAGGATCCATTGAAGCAACCAAACGAACAAATTTCTTGTGTTTCTAAGCAACATTTATTTTTGTTTGATCATAAATCAACGAATAAAATAAGAGCATTTGTCATTCCAACGGACACATTTCACATCGATGTTTTCGTTTCTATTAAAAGTTTATTTTATTTCAAAGTAAAAAAAATCCGCCTTCTGAAAGAATTAAAAAGCTTTTTCCAAATGTTCCTCTTTTTCTCTCCTGAAACCAAACCTAATGAAGACATCCATTTGTGTGATGAGTAGCGGGTGATGTGGACGTTTCCTCATAAATCAGATGACCATTAATCCATTTTCTGTGACAGTGATGTAACAGTCACTCCTCACCACGCTTGTAGGAGGATCTTAGAAGCAGCTAAAGAGCCGCTGATCAATAGGCTCCTTTAAAAAAAGCCTTTTGTGACTAGAATACCAAGAAGAGATGAGGTGGACCTAATCGTCCCTCAGCAGGAATGTAGATCCCGGTTACCATGGTGAGGGTAGGAACATGGATCCTGGTTACTATGGTGAGGGTAGGAACATAGATCCTGGTTACCATGGTGAGGGTAGGAACGTAGATCCTGGTTACCATGGTGAGGGTAGGAACATAGATCCTGGTTACCATGGTGAGGGTAGTAATGTAGATCCTGGTTACTATGGTGAGGGTAGGAACATAGATCCTGGTTACCATGGTGAGGGTAGGAATGTAGATCCTGGTTACCACGATGAGGGTAGGAACGTAGATCCTGGTTACCATGGTGAGGGTAGGAATGTAGATCCTGGTTACTATGGTGAGGGTAGGAAAGTAGATCCTGGTTACCATGGTGAGGGTAGGAATGTAGATCCTGGTTACCACGATGAGGGTAGGAACGTAGATTGACCATTAATCCATTTTCTGTGACAGTGATGTAACAGTCACTCCTCACCACGCTTGTAGGAGGATCTCAGAAGCAGCTAAAGAGCCGCTGATCAATAGGCTCCTTTAAAAAAAGCCTTTTGTGACTAGAATACCAAGAAGAGATGAGGTGGACCTAATCGTCCCTCAGCAGGCTTACCGCTTCAGGCGAAGATCCATCTTTAAACAAACATTAGACGATCAGGGTCATAGCAGAAGAAGAGGTCCCTATTGGGGTCTTTCAGGGTCTGAGGATTAATTAGAGACATACTTGAGGACCAGCTAAGCTTTTTAACCCTGGCTTTGTTGGTTGGTTTTGGTGCTTTAGAGTCACCTTTGCAGAATTGGATCTTTTGTTTCTGTCAGAGGTGCAGGTAGAAAACGTTCCCAGAGGAAGACACAGGTTCTCTTTACAAGGTTAAATTTAAAACATTCCTCTTTAGAGAAACTTATCAGCAGACCAGGTAGGAAACATTACGTTCACAGCTACTAGCAGGCGGCTAAGACACAGGAGTTGCAGAAACTATGGTCCACTGGACCTCCTAAACTAATCCCACCTGTGCTCCAGAAGGAGCAGACGGTTACCATTTTTTTTTCCAATATGAACAGCACCATGTTGAATTTATGAAGCCAGACAAATGCAATCATAGGTCCAGTATGCAGAGCCCGCTGGTGCAGTGATTAGACAATGGCTTCGAATCCTACACCAAAGAGGTTGGGGATTTGAGTCCCGGAGTGGGGTTGAGGCTTGAAACACTGGTCTTTCTGGGTGTAGTTTTCATGTTCTCCCCGTATAAGTGTGAGTTTTCCTCTGGGTACTCCAGTTCCCCCCCACCCTCCAAAAACATGGTTGTTTGGAAAATTGTCCTTAGGAATGAATGTGGCTCCTCAGTGGCCACACCCACTGAGGAGCTGAGTCAGTGGGTGTGGCCTCGCAACAGCCTTGTGGTAGTAACCTCGGCTGGAGGTTACTGCTGGAGTCTATCCTCGGCTAGAAACAGGATAGGTTCCAGAATCCCTTGTTACCCTTTTAGGGATAAGTGGTTCAGAAAATGATTAAACGAAGAGGATCCAGTATGCGTTTGGATGGTAATCACTTTCGCAACCACGAGCAAGCTTTTTGAAAGTACTTGCCCCTCCCACCGAAGACCTTAACTGCAGCCATATCCAAGACTTAAAGACAAAAGCACTTAAAGACAAGTGTCAGGGTCTGGCTTCCTGCTGTCATTGGCCTGTTAATCAAACTTGTTAAACACCCCGTATTCACCGTAATCACCAAATATTCAATTGGTGAATCTGATTGGCCAGTTAGGAGGAGGAAGAGCTGCTCGACACTGAGCTTCTCCCGGATGGCAGAGCTCCTCACCTGATCTCTGAGTGAGAGCTTAGCCACCGTGCAGAGGAAGCTCATTTCGGCCGCTTGTATCCGCAATCTCATTCTTTCAGTCACCACCCACAGCTGGTAGATGAGGGTAGGAACGTAGATCCTGGTTACCATGGTGAGGGTAGGAACGTAGATCCTGGTTACCATGGTGAGGGCAGGAACATAGATCCTGGTTACCATGGTGAGGGTAGGAACGTAGATCCTGGTTACCATGGTGAGGATAGGAACGTAGATCCTGGTTACCATGGTGAGGGTAGGAACGTAGATCCTGGTTACCATGGTGAGGGTAGGAACGTAGATCCTGGTTACCATGGTGAGGGTAGGAACGTAGATCCTGGTTACCATGGTGAGGGTAGGAACGTAGATCCTGGTTACCATGGTGAGGGTAGGAACGTAGATCCTGGTTACCATGGTGAGGGTAAGAACGTAGATCCTGGTTACCATGGTGAGGGTAGGAACGTAGATCCTGGTTACCATGGTGAGGGTACGAACGTAGATCCTGGTTACCATGGTGAGGGTAGGAACGTAGATCAACTTGTAAATCGAGAGCTTTGCTTTTCGGCTCAGCTCTCTCTTTACCACGGCGGTCCGATTCAGCATCGTAGACAGCATCCTTGACTCCAACCGGACTTTTAGAAATCCTTGGAAGGGGACCACTCCTACTTTCCTCAAAGTAGACTGGGAGACTTTTAAACCAGACTGTTTTAAAAAACAACATACGTAAATCTAACAGATCTAAGTCTCACCTTGAAACCATGTCCCTTTTCTTGACGGTCTGAACCTCATATACTGTATTCCCTTCATGTTTGTTGCCTCCTGTTGAAATAAAACCTACTTCTAGCCACTTTTTTGAACGCCCGCAGAACAACGTTTTGTTTGCCAATTTCTTTCTAATGCCAGTCATACACCTGACAGCGTGAGTGTGGCCACATGCTGGGCAGCGATAAGGAATCTTATGTATAAATGTATGAGTAGATGGAACAAGGTGGAGAGCAGAATAAGTAATGCTTTACTAAATCTAACATGTTGGACTTCAAAGACGCTTTGATTCAGTAGACAGCGTGCATGTGTGTGTGTGTGTGTGTGTGTGTGTGTGTTTTAACCTGCAGATTTCTCTTTTACACAAAATAAAAATGTACAACGTTGCTTCTTATTATCAGTTTTTAACAGTTTCACCAAATGTTTGCTTTGAAAGAACCTAAACGACAAAACTCGACGACAAACCCACGTTTCTGTCGTAGAGTCGATCTGGGGCGTTACTCATGTGGGTAGGCTTCACAAATCACACCAAAAACAAATATTAGACCAAAACCAACTGGGAATCCCTCTCACCCCAACCACGCCTTTAAAACTCCAAATATGGTTCATGCAGATTGTTGTTGTTCCCTCACCAGCCACCAAAGGGAACCATAGACCCTTTTTTCTTCCCCCGACTCCTACCTGATTCTGCACACCTGCGCCTTGTTTCACCTACTGCCAGGTGAAACAAGGCAGCCTCTCCAGTATTCTTTGTTGGGTCTTCACTCCTTCCTGCCTCGTCTGGCTCCCGACCAAGAGAATATCCTTTTAAACTTTGAGAATCTGACCATGAACTGCCTTTTTGACTCTTGCTCCCTTTTTACAGCCTTTGTTGTTCCGGGATTGGGTCCTCCTCGTTCCCCAGCCCCTCATCACAACATAGATGATGTAATGCATATGCATTACAATGAACAACTCTGTGATTGGCACACGTTGATCTGTCGGTGAAGAAATGCCCATGTTAGTTCAGTAGCTAAAGAAACCAAAGTTAAACAGAACCTTTAAAACTCTCCTGGACTCAAACGATGACCTGAATCATCGTAAAATGTAATCACTTCTTCAGTTTCACATTGTTCATCGTTCCATTTCCAGTGAGAGTTGGACTCCGCCAAGGCTGCCCTTTGTCACCGATTCTGTTCATCACTTTTATGGACAGAATATCTTGGCATAGCCGACGCGTTGGAGGGATCCAGTTTGGTGACCTCAGGATCGGATCTCTGCTTTTTGTGGATGATGTGGTTCTGTTGGCTTCATCAGACCGTGATCTCCAGCTCTCACTGGATCGATTTGCTGCCGAGTGTGAAGCGTCCGGAATGGGAATTAGCGCCTCCAAATCCAAGACCATGGTCCTCGCCCGGAAGAGGGTGGCATGCCCCCTGCGGGTCAGGGACAGGGTCCTGCCCCAAGTGGAGGAGTTTAAGTATCTTGGGGTCTTGTTCACGAGTGGGGGAAGGATGGAGCGGGAGATCGACAGGCGGATCGGTGCGGCGTCAGCAATAACTAGGATGCTGCATCGGTCTGTCGTGGTAAAGAAAGAGCTGAACCGAAAAGAAAAGCTCTCGATTTACAAGTCGATCTACGTTCCTACCCTCACTGTGGTAACCAGGATCTATGTTCCTACCCTCACCATGGTAACCAGGATCTACGTTCCAACCCTCACCATGGTCACCAGATGTGGGTGGTGACCGAAAGAATGAGATCGCGAATACAAGCGGCCAAAATGAGCTTCCTCCCCAGGGTGGCTGGGATCTCACTCAGAGATCGGGTGAGGAGCTCTGTCATCCCAGAGGAGTTCGGTGTCAAGCCGCTCCCCCTCCAGGTCGAGAGGAGCCAGATGAGGTAGTTCAAGCATCTCACTAGGATGGCTCTAAAACGCCTCACTGGTGAGGTGTTCTGAGCATGTCCACCGGGAGGAGATTCAGAGCCAGGTCTCAAATCTGCAGGAGAGACTATGTCTCACAGCTGGACAGAGTACACCTCGGAATACTCCCGGGTGAGATGGAGGATACAGCTGGGGTGAGAGAAGCCAAGGCTTTTCATCTGAGCCTGTTGCTCCCTGCAACCCAGCCCTGGATAAGCAGAAGAAAATGGATCGGAACTCAACATTTTGAGTTATGTTGTTCACAAACAAACACACACACACACACACTCCCGTTACATAACAAAACGTTCTTGGTGCAAAAGTAACATCACATAAAAACGGGTGGATGATAGTGCATGGTTTCAAAATTATTAAAAAGTTGGCTAATTACATCTTAATTAGCCATCATTTCCATGATGTGGTCCATTTTCCCATGGGAGACATTTATGTGTGCTTTCTGTTTGTTTCCTCACTGCTTCAAATGCTTCATTTCACTGTCCTCACTTTACTTCGGGTTTGATCCAGAATTGTCGTCTTTTCTTCACATCTTGGGATTTGGGTACAGTGGTTCTTGAGTTACCCTATTCTTCCACATGAGTCCATTCATTCCTCTTTCATTGTTGCTCGTGGAAGTGTTTACGTGGAAGTTTGTGTACCAACACTTGATAAATGAGTCTCTCGGTTTGGTTCTACAGTCTACCTCTTCTCGTTTGTCGTTCAGCTTGTAATAAAGATGTAAAATGAAAGTCTATCAAGATGTCATGCTGTTGAGTACATAACGACGGTTTCATTTCTCCTCTCGGTATGACTGATGCTTTCTGTAAAGCCGTGTGACGAACTGCCATCCAGGAGCTTTGGGACTCTTTAAAAGCTCCCAAAACGTCTAAAAGGCTTTAACTCGGTAAACTTATCCGTCTGAGTTCGGGCTGTGGGAGGAATGACCGAGGTTGGATTCTGTGCTTGTTTCTGGGCTGGTGTTTTTTAAAGATGGGGGTCTCAGGAGAGTCTGAAGTGTGGCTAAATAAGACCTGACAGGATTGAGATGGAAAGTCAGTCACCAAACTGAGAAAAAAAAATGTAAGAACAGCTTCACATGAAACACTTCATATTTTATGTCATAAAATCAGAAGCAGACTTTTCGTGGCTTCAAAGCTTCTCTAAAAATATCTGACTCAAAAATGGACGTTAATTATGTTTCACCTTTTATTTTAAATTAAATATTTCCAGAAGGTCTTTCATGACTTTTCAAACGTCTGCGTCGCTTCCAAACTTTCTTAATTTGAAACTGGATCGATTTCTGAAATTTTCTTCAATCGCCAAATGATGTGAAAACGTCGTGAAACTTTAAACCGTCCACATCGGTAACGTCTTATTTCAACTCATGGGAGCTAATTATATTTCTTTTGGTTTATTTTTAGCATTAAATCATCTTTTGACAAAGAGGTGGAAATAATAGCGCGTCTAAAAATAACCGATGTTAATTTTAGAATTTGTTTGCCTGGTTTTCTTGTAAAACTTGACGTCGTCGTGCAGTTTTAATAACAGTGAAAATAAATAATGTAAAAGCAAATAAGAATAATGTGATGTGAAAAGTGGAGGACGCAAATGCAGGACATTAAACAGGGTTTAATAACTCAGATCAGGAAAGTCTGAAAAGCAAGAAGCACAGGATTAACTCAGAATTCAAAAGTTCAAATAATAACAAAGTTCAAACATGGTCAGGTAACCCTGGAGACCTGGCTGAAAGCGATGGCAAGACCCTACAGGCAAGTCAAGGATGATTCCCTATAACTAGATGGCAATGTGCACTGATGTGGGGAATCAGGAATCATCCTCAGGTAACCTTAATTAGGTATGTTCGGAATATCCATGGCTCCCTCTGGCAGCAGGTGAGGGATCCTGACAAGTAAAGTGAAAAATGTTATTAAAATCCACAAAATAGTTGCAAAATTCCAGAGTAAAGATGGTAAAATCTCCCCAAAAATGGTTAAAATATGGAACAAAAACATTAAATACATAAATGGCAATAAATTTAAATAATTATAAACATGCGGCCTGTTAAACGTTTTAATCGGCCCGAAAAAAATTAATAAACAAACCATGTTAATGTTTTTTTTCCCTGCAATTCGGATGTTTCCTCACTAGATGGCACACTCTACATTTATTGGCTTTGTTGCAAAAACAACAACACTGCTCCCATTAAAATGTCAGGAGATTTCAAACATACATTTTAAACCTAGAGCACTAGATGATGCACGTTTTCTTTAGCACTGGGGCGCTTGATTTTAACGTTAGCGCGCCAGGTTACATGCGTGTAGAGTCCCCAATGGCTTTCCATATCTAGCACGCTTGTTTACCAAAACATGCCACCCCTTTGCTCCTGTTCCGGCCCCGTGGTCAAATGTTAGAACCCAATGTGGCCCACCAATCAAAAAGTTCGATGGAAGAAACTGACTTGCTGTGGCGCCCCCTGAAGGGCAATGCCAAAAGAAGAAGTTGTTAAAATTGGAATCAAATCCTTGTGAATTTAAAAAAAAAATCTTTTAAATTCATATATTTTTATCTGTTCAGTTTGAAATCCAACATTTGATTCTTTATATAATTGGGTTAATTTTTTTTTTCACGGATAAACTTGATTTTTAAACCTTTACGTGCAAAACTGATAAATTCCCGCAAACCAAAATCTAATTTTTTGCATAGCTTTTCTAACGTGTAGCTTTTTTTTCACCATTCCGTCGCTTTGTTTTTCATCTCTAATGGATTTTAAATTTGTACTTAACTTTTATTTTAGCTCCGAGTCTCAGAAAATAGGTCCGCTTTAAGCAGCGGACACTGGAATTTATTTGGCGTATTTCACTCTTAAATACCAACAGTTAATGGACGTGACCTGAACGCTGCGGAGCCTCATTTTATTCAGTGAGGATGTTGGCAGAGCATGAAACTGAGCCGCACGTCTCCTGGCAGCTCTTTATCGGCTCGGGTCAAGCAACAAGACAGACATAGTGATGGAACCAATCTTCGCTGCTAGGCTGGACAGATGGGAGCTAAATGAACGAGCTGGATGCTTCAGGTTGAGTTTGTAAAATAAAACCACCATACAGATGGCTTGGGGGAAAAAAACAGCCATCCATTGGTTACTCGGTATTGTTTGGTACGAGTCCCAGTCGTTTCGAAGCCGAACCATCACATAACAACTATTAAAGCTACGTAGAGTTAAAAAAAAGACCACTTTTTTTTCTCTATCTTTCGGTGTGTTTTCATCCCAGTTTAATTATCTCCCAATCAGAGCTGTCATGACCATTACACCATGAACTAGAGGGGTGTGGTTATTCCGGTTCTAGGATATTTCAGCCACGGATATTTCAGCCACGGATATTTCAGCCACGGACATTTGAGCCAAAAACTGCAACCTAGGATATTTGAGCCATGTGCGCCCCCGAATTTAGGACGTTTCAGCCACGGACATTTGGGCCAAAAACCTATTTTATGTAGAAAATTGTGATATTTTATGTAAAAACTTTATTGTAAATAAACAGTTGCACTACAGAAAATAATTGGTTTTATTCATTTTTATCCCATGGCTCAAATAAAAAATTCTGATATTTTGAAAATTTTTTGATATTTTATGTAAAAATTTGATATTTTATGTAAAAATTTTTATCTAAAAATAAATAAACAGTTGCACTACAGAAAATAATTGCTTTTAGTCTTAAAAATTTTTATTGTGCAAAAATTTTTATCGTGCTTTTAGTCATTTAAATTTTTTTAATTGTAAATAAACAGTTGCGCCCAGGTTGCAGTTCTTCAAATCTCCGTGGCTGAAATCTCCGAGTCACCGTGGCTCAAATATCCTAGGTTGCAGTTTTCTGGCTCAAATGTCCGTGGCTGAAATATCCGTGGCTGAAATATCCGTTCACCGGTTATTCCAGGGACGGCGTCATCAACCGAGCCAAGGATCTCTCATCTGGTCGTCTGAATGCGGCACATGAACCCAAACTGTTTCCTCATTATTTGAATCCTGAAATGGATCCAAATCTGAATCAAATTTTAATGATACAAGTAAGCTTCATAAATAACTTTCATAACCTGGTTTTATTGGTTTATCGAGCCCATACATCCCAGTTTGGTTCCAATCGGATATTATCAAACTATGGTAAAGAGTTTCCACTAGAAATGTTCCGTTCCGTCATCTTCCGCTTTTTCCGGGGTCGGGTCGCGGGGCAACAGCCTCAAACGGGCAGCCCATGCCTCTCTCACCCCAGCTGCATCCTCTAGCTCAACTGGAAGGATCCCAAGTCGTTCCCCGGCCAGCTGTGAGACACAGTCTTTCCAGCGGGTCCGGGGTCTGCCCCTTGGTCTCCTCCCGGTGGGACGCTCGGGGGGCATCCTGACCAGATGCCCGAACCACCCCATCTGGCTCCTCTCAACCTGGAGGAGGAGCGGCTCGACACCGAGCTCCTCCCGGATGGCAGAGCTCCTCATCTGATCTCTGAGTGAGAGCCCAGCCACCCTGCAGAGAAAGCTCATTTTGGTCGCTTGTACCCGCGATCTCATTCTTTCGGTCACCTCCTGGTTACCATCGTGAGAACAGGAACGTAGATCCTGGTTACCATGGTGAGGGTAGGAACGTAGATCCTGGTTACCATGGTGAGGGTAGGAACGTAGATCCTGGTTACCATGGTGAGGGTAGGAACGTAGATCCTGGTTACCATGGTGAGGGTAGGAACGTAGATCGACTTGTAAATCGAGAGCTTTACTTTTCAGCTCAGCTCTCTCTTTACCACGACGGACCGATGCAGCGTCCTAGTTATTGCTGATGCCGCACCGATCCGCCTATCGATCTCCCGCTCCATCCTTCCCCCACTCATGAACAAGACCCTGAGATACTTAAACTCCTCCACTTGGGGCAGGACCCTGTCCCTGACCCGCAGGGGGCATTCCACCCTTTTCCATGCGAGGACCATGGTCTCGGATTTGGAGGCGCTAATTCCCATCCTGGCCGCTTCACACTCGGCAGCAAATCGATCCAACGAGAGCTGGAGATCACGGTCCAATGAAGCCAACATATAGTTTTGTCTCAGCCCGACAAATCCGACTGTTTCTTTCACTGTTGTTATCCCTGCTCCTGCTTTTAAGAGGGTGTCTGTCGCCATGGCAACATGCTCTCTTCCTGCTGATGATCGGCAATCAGCAAGCTACATAAGCCACCCTGATCCCCCAGCCTGTGCCAGATTGTTGATTTCCATGCGGTAACAACTTCCAGTGGGTGGAAGATGACGGAACGGAATTCCTTTTTGATCGGGACCGGACGTGACGACGTGTGTAATGCACCCGAACCGTCAGTGTCGTCTAAAAACAAACTTTCTAAATGCTGTCATTAAATTCTCAATCTGGGGAATCGTTACCAACATGGACCCTTTAGCATTGTGGATCTCCATTTTTTCAGATACAGAACTAAGGAGGGATACACAGGAACAAAGAACGTAATGAACTGTAAGAAATAAAGCTGCAAAAGTGGACCAAAAATCACAAAATATATTAAAGTGAAGGAGAACTGTTACATATATGCCACCAGAGGGAGCCCTGGACGTTCCCTCGTCACCCTGATTGAGACACCTGAGGATGATTAATCTGATGCCACACATCTGTTGACTCTGCTGCCTATTTAAGGGCAATCCCCTTGGACCTCCATGTCTGGTCATACCATCCCTTCCAGCCAGGTCTCCCTGGTTGCCGGACCAAGAAACACATTCTGAACAAAAACCTCAGGCTAAAACACACACGTACATGTGAATAAGAAGTAAAAATAAAAACAACAAAAACAGTATAAATAGGAAACTGGATGTTGTTGTAAAGAGTCCTTAGTACTCGTCAGATGAGGGTCCAAGAGGTTGGAGGTTTGGAGGTGTGATTGCTTTCACAGCTCTGGGGAAAAAAACAGTCTCTGAGGCGTGAGGTGGTAGGTTTTACGGTCCTGTACCGTCTGCCTGATGGGAGAGGTACAACCAGTCTGTAACCTGGGTGAGTGGGGTCCATCACTATTCATCTTGCCTTCTGCTGAACTCGAGAGCTGTAGACCGAATCCAGATCTGGCACCCGGTACACTACGATCCCCTGTGCAGTCTTCACCACCCGGGTCAAGTCCTTTTTATCCTGTGTAGTGCAGCTGCCATACCACACAGTCATTCTGAGAGACGGGATGCCCTCAATGTGGCTCTGTGGTAGTTCAGAGCGCTTCTGCTTCCTGAGGAAGAATGGACGTTCTTGACCAAGAATGTTGTTCTCCATCACGCCCACTTCTTAACCTTAAACAGGAAGTGTTTTAGCGCATGTGCTCTGCATACACTTGGTCCCTCCCCTCAAATACTGCTCCAACTGGCGTTTACACTGTGTCATGCAAATATTCCCTGGGCGGGACTAATTTGGGAGCAAGAGGAGGAGGGAATTAAAACCTATAGGTATATTGTTTTAATATTTTTTGGCATTTTTTGGCATTTTTGAGCAAATAAAAGATCCCATTTCTATTTTATATTCCGTTCCGTTCCGTCATCTTCCGCTTGTTCCGGGGTCGGGTCGTGGGGGCAACAGCCTCAAACGGGCAGCCCAGGCCTCTCTCACCCCGGCTGCATCCTCTAGCTCACCCAGAAGGATCCCAAGTCGTTCCCCGGCCAGCTGTGAGACATAGTCTCTCCAGCGGGTCCGGGGTCTGGCCCTTGGTCTCCTCCCGGTGGGACGTGCCCGAAACACCTCGCCTGCAAGGCGCTCGGAGGGCATCCTGACCAGATGTCCGAACCACCCCATCTGGCTCCTCTCGACCTGGAGAAGGAGCGGCTCAACAACACCGAGCTCCTCCCAGATGGCTGAGCTCCTCATCTGATCTCTGAGTGAGAGCCCAGCCACCCTGCGGAGGAAGCTCATTTCGGCCGCTTGTACCCGCGATCTCATTCTTTCGGTCATTTTATTCGGTCATTTCGGTATTTTATATTCAATGAGATAAAAATTATTTCACAACAAAAACTTCATGATCCCGTTTTAATGAGAAACTCCCAAATCCCAGTTTAATCCCACACAGTTTCTACGTTCATCAACAGAGTTAATCCAGTCTTTTTTTTTCACTCAGTTGTTGATGTTCTCGTCTCCTCCCAGATTCTTATTACGCCACGCGCATGGCATTCCTTCCCTTGTTTAAACATGGCCGCCTGAATTCCTGGCTCTGTTAAAATACTCCTCTTCTTTATTACTTCCTTTTTACCAATAGTTCAAACTCGGTTTAAGTCGAGCCAGGACACTAGTACTAGTAGTTTACTAGTAGTTTTTTTTTTTTTTTCCAGACATTTAAACATTTTCTTACAAAACAAAAGCAAACAATATGTATAAGGTCTGAAGCCGAAGCTTATGATGCCTGCCCCTAACTCATCCAAACTATATGTAATTAAGCTGCTGACTCTTTAACAACAACAACAAAAAAATCTACATGTACAGTAATTTAGCATGAAATAAAGTGTCCATCTTTAGAGTTCTTTTTCTTCATATAATTTTATAATATTTTTTTTATATAAACTGTTTAAGTGTTTTACATTCTTTTAAATGTTGATCCAGGTTGTTCCAAGGATTTACACCAATAAATGAAATACAATGTTGTTTTACATTTGTTCTTATTGCCATCTTTTTAAACACATTACATCTTCTGAAATTATACACAGTATCCCTCTTATGAAAAAAGTTTTGAATAGAATTGGGTAGATGATTATTGTTTATTTTAAACATGACTTGTGCAGTTTTAAATTGAACCAAATCCTTAAATTTTAAAGCCTTTTTGTTAATAAACAGTTGGTTTGTATGTGCCCTGTAATTGGCTTTATTTACAGTTCTTATTGCTCTTTTTTGAATAATGGTAATTGGGGTGGTATTTGTTTGATATGTGTTGCCCCACACCTGGGAGCCGTACGTGATGTAAGGAAGAAACAGGGAGCAGTACAATATATAAAGTGTTTTTTCGTTTAGGAAATCTTTAGCTTTGGTAATAATTGCTAACGTCTTATCCTTGGAGCCTCCTTTTTGGGGAGGAAATATTTGTCCATCAAAACATGGCACATGAATCAGCGTTTTGCTGAACGGGGTAAAAAAAAAATCTAACAGTCCAGATGGTGCCCGGCTAACAAGTCAAATATACCAAGCATAAAACCCTGGTGTTAAAGATCTTTTTTTGCCATCAATAAATTAGCGTGTCTTCCAGCGTGAAGCCTCAACATATGTGGTCAGAGCAGCCGAGAAGTGAAAGATTAAATTCTGAGCAGATTGAAACCACGCAACACGTTTTCTTGACGGAATGGATGCCGTGTCTGGAAACAAACCGAGGATGTGCGAGTGAGCAAATGAGGTGAAAAGAGTGAAGAATGAACGCGTCTATAATCTAGATCATTTCCATCTTAAAGCAACACAAACCTTTTGACCTGAAGACTCGTGTTTCTGACTCGTTTTGATGGTACGCTGACGTTCATAATGAACGTTAATGGAATCTTCTCATCGACCCGAAGACGGAAATAAGAAGTTTGTATGTTTTACTTTTTGCCAGAAACATCATGTAAGGCTTGTGTTTTGAATTATTCACTTCATCCCTTTAAATGATCTGGATGCAAGTGTTTTGGAGTCGAGTCTGAGCCAAACATCATGGCTGACTTTAAATTCAAAATGACTTAAAAAAAAAAAAAACAATGAGGAAACGAAGGAAGACGGAAAGATTCCACTGAGTGATGAATTTTTCTTCATTGACTTTCACTAGATAAACAAATCTCTCTCTCTCTCACACACACACACACACACACACTGACCATTGTAATCAGTAATGAAGAATCCGTTTCAATCGATTTTTGGTTTGATATTAAAATCAAGAAAACATAATTGACCAAAAAAAGTAAAAAAATTATGTGAAAACATTCTCTGTTTTTTTTCTTTTGCGTATTTTTCTTAAACTATCACCAAAAAAGTCATGTTTTAATAATTTGTTTCTAGATTTCTTTCTTCCAGACTGCCCTTAAATAGGCACCAGGCTGACGACGTACAGCTAATCACCCAGGTGTTTGGGATCAGGCTGAAGTCCAGTAGAAGGAAGAAAGTCCAGGGCTCCCTCTTGTGGCAGGTGAGGGGATCATCAAAAAGACCAGTGATTCAAACCTCACCCCCACTGTGGGACCAAATCCCGACCTTCTCGCTGTGAGGCCACTGTGCAGAGCTAGAGCCTCTTTTGGCAGAGCCTCTTTTGGCATTTCACTCCAGGGGGCGCCACAGCAAGTCAGTTTCTTCCATCTAACCCTATCTCCTGCATCCTCTTCGGTCACACCAACTATCTTCATGTCTTCCTTCACTGTATCCATGAACCTCCTCTTTGGTCTTCCTCTAGGCCTCTTTCCAGGTGGTTCCAAACCCAGCATCCTTCTTCCTATTAAAATCGTGGAGAAATTGTGATTAAAATGTGATTAATTTGATTATTTAATTACAAAATCCTGTATTTAATTTGATTAATTTTTTAATCGGCTGACACCACTAGTAATTACCTATAAATAATCTATTTGTAGCTCATTAGTTTTAGAATAAAATTGAATTGTTATATTTAAAAAATGGTTTATTCTTATTTGTGGTAAATTTTCTTGACGATGTTTCCATAAATATTCTTGAAAATCTACTAAATATGATGGATTTTTTTCTCAAAAAAGACTCTTGAAGAGAATAAAAATAAATAAAACTGTCAGAGTCAATCAATAATTCTGTTTTTCTAAAAGACAGACAGAAATATGTCTGAAAAAAGAGCTTGAAGAGCTGAAAGGATTTGAAAAGAACCTCCATCACCCAAAAACTGGAAGTCTCAGAGATACTGAAGGAAAAAAATCAACTCCAGCTTTTTTAGAGACGGATTCTTCAGACGGTTCAGTTCTGACAGTCACCTGCCAGTTAAAAAAATGAAGGTTTCACCTCCAAACGCTGCATCTATCGGACCGAACCCGAATCCCTCTGGTGCTTCATGGACGTGAACTCCAGGTCAGTGGTGGATGAAGTAC
The DNA here is from genome assembly GCA_902685375.1 of Neostethus bicornis. Taxonomy (NCBI): domain Eukaryota; kingdom Metazoa; phylum Chordata; class Actinopteri; order Atheriniformes; family Phallostethidae; genus Neostethus; species Neostethus bicornis. Next base: position 608,845 of record CACRXE010000066.1, on the reverse strand, counting down.
TCACTTTTTGTACTTAAGTAAAAGTACAAATAATAAGGCAAAAAAAAAAAAAATACAAAATTAAAAGTACCAATAAAAAAAATATATACTTAAGTAAAAGTACAAAAGTAATTGGTGTAAATTGTACTTTTTAAGTAAAACGTGACTCCCCTCTGCAGCCTCTTTTGGTCCACAAAAAAAAAAAAAAAAAAAAGAAAAAAAAAAGGGGACAAGTCAAGCTATCCCCTAGAAGGGCCAGTGAATGGGCGCCAAAATGGAGGAAAATGACACTTATTTTTTAAAATGTTTTGGGGGGAGGCCCCCAGTAACCGTATATTGGCTTTGTCAAAGCCCCACCCCCCTTTGGAAAATTCTAGATCCACCCCTGCTCTGTGCCTCGTCCCCACCTGGGACTTGAACCCTGACCTTCTCCCACTGAGTCCACTGTCCCGCCCATTCATTAGATTATTTTTCAGAATGAATTTTAGTTCATTTCTTTAAAATCTGTATTAAACTCTTTTAAAAACATTGAAATTAAAATCGGGCGGTACGGTGGCGCAGTGGGTAACACAGTGGGTAGCACAGTGGCCTCACAGCAAGAAGGTTGTAGGTTCAAGTCCTGGGTGTGGAAGAGACTTGGAATACTGGCCTTTCTGTGTGGAGTTTGCATGTTCTCCCCGTGTTTGCGTGGGTTTCCTCCAGGTACTTCGGTTTCCTCCCCCCCTCCAAAGACATGCATGCTAGGTTGATTGGCCGGTGCTAAATTGCCCAGAGGAATGAGTGTGTGTGTGGATGGTTGTACGTATGTGTGTGGCCCCACGACAGACTGGCGACGTGTTCGGGGTGTACCCTGCCCCTCGCTTTGAATTGGCTGGGATGGGCTCCATAAAAATCTATTTGAAACAAGTGTACACAGTGTACACGGTAATGGAGAGTGTGGAAAATAGGTGAAGAAGCATGTGCAGGCAGGCTGGAACGGATGGAGAAAAGTATCAGGTGTGATGTGTGATAGAAGAGTTTCAGATAAAATGAAAGGAAAAGTGTACAAAACCGTGGTGAGAGCGGCCATGCTGATTGGTCTAGAGACAGTGTGGTGAGAGCGGCCATGCTGATTGGTCTAGAGACAGTGTGGTGAGAGCGGCCATGCTGATTGGTCTAGAGACAGTGTCACTGAGAAAAAAACAGGAAACAGAGATGTTTGTAGCAGAGATGAAGATGCTGAGGATCTCTCTGGGAGTGACCAGGATGGACAGAATCAGAGGAACAGCACATGTTAGAGGTTTTAAAGTCAGAGAGGTCAGACTGAGATGGTTTGGACATGTACAGAGGAGAGAGAGAGTACATCAGAAGAAGGATGCTGGGTTTGGAACCACCAGGAAAGAGGACTAGAGGAAGACCAAAGAGGAGGTTCATGGATACAGTGAAGGAAGACATAAAGATAGTTGGTGTGACTGAAGAAGATGCAGCAGATAGGGTTAGATGGAAGAAACTGACTTGATGTGGCGCCCCCTGAAGGGAGATGATGGAAGGAAAAGAAGAAGAAGAAACAAACGTCCACGGATTGTCACATTTCCTATTTTTCCAGTTGGGAAGTGAATGCATCATAAGTTTAGTGATCCAGCTGCTTTTGCGCGTGCGCGAAGCCATGGCTCCTAACGGCTAGTTAACGGTCACACGGAGTTTATCCCGCTAAGCAAACTTCTCCAGTGTTTTCTTCCATGTTTGAATCTGATTCCTGCAGGAATGTCTAGGAGTGTGAAGAAGAAGAAGAAGAACCACTGGACCAACAAAGTCCATGAGAGTTGTCTGATCAGGAATGAGGAGGGGGATTTAGGACTGGAGCTGAAAGGCGGTGCGGAGCATGGACAGTTCCCCGTCATAGGAGAGCTTCTCCCGGCTGGTTTTAAACTCCTCCAGGAGGAACTCTTACTGGAAGTTAATGAGACCCCAGTAGCTGGACTCACCATTAGAGATGTCCATGCTGTGGTCAGACACAGTAAAGACCCAGTCCGAATCAAATCTGTCAAACAAGGTCAGTTTTCAAACTTTTTTTATTTGATTCACTTTATTCTTTTGTCTTTTTAATCTGATTAAATCTAAAGAAGAGGTTTTTTCTTGGTGGTTTTTTGAGGATCAGAGTTTTTGTTTCACATCCAGTCTGGTTTTTGGGATGTTTTGGTTTGTGTTTGAGTAAAAAAAAAGAAAGAAAAAGCTGTGTTTGGTTGAACTTCTTTTTTTTTTTTGCTTTTTTAAAAGGTTGCATTTGCAAAATGTTGCAGAAAAACGTGCAAATTCCTATTTTTTTAGAGACCCTTAAAAAATATATATATTTAAAAAGAAAATCTATTTTTTTCCTTCTTTTTCAAACAATTTTTTGAAGACGCTGAATATTTAAAAAAAAAAAATCTTATCAGGATTTTTTTTGTTTGATATTGTAACGTCATTAAATTTGATAGTGGTCCCAACTGCTTCCAGGAAGGAACGTAGATCCTTGTTACCATGGTGATGGTAGAAACATAGATCCTGGTTACCATGGTGAGGGTAGGAACGTAGATCCTGGTTACCATGGTGAGCGTAGGAACGTAGATCCTGGTTACCATGGTGAGGGTAGGAACGTAGATCCTGGTTACCATGGTGAGGGTAGGAATGTAGATCCTGGTTACCATGGTGAGGGTAGGAACGTAGATTCTGGTTACCATGGTGAGGGTAGGAACGTAGATCCTGGTTACCATGGTGAGGGCAGGAATGTAGATCCTGGTTACCATGGTGAGGGTAGGAACGTAGATCCTGGTTACCATGGTGAGGGTAGGAACGTAGATCCTGGTTACTATGGTGAGGGCAGGAACACAGATCCTGGTTACCATGGTGAGAGTAGTTACATAGATCCTGGTTACCATGGTGAGGGTAGGAACGTAGATCCTGGTTACCATGGTGAGGGTAGGAACGTAGATCCTGGTTACCATGGTGAGGGTTGGAACGTAGATCCTGGTTACCATGGTGAGGGTAGGAACGTATATCCTGGTTACCATGGTGAGGGTAGGAACGTAGATTCTGGTTACCATGGTGAGGGTAGGAACGTAGATCCTGGTTACCATGGTGAGGGCAGGAATGTAGATCCTGGTTACCATGGTGAGGGCAGGAATGTAGATCCTGGTTACCATGGTGAGGGTAGGAACGTAGATCCTGGTTACCATGGTGACGGTAGGAACGTATATCCTGGTTACCATGGTTAGGGTAGGAACGTAGATACTGGTTACCACGGTGAGGGTAGGAACGTAGATCCTGGTTACTATGGTGAGGGCAGGAACACAGATCCTGGTTACCATGGTGAGAGTAGTTACATAGATCCTGGTTACCATGGTGAGGGTAGGAACGTAGCTCCTGGTTACCATGGTGAGGGTAGGAACGTAGATCCTGGTTACCATGGTGAGGGTAGGAACGTAGATCCTGGTTACCATGGTGAGGGTAGGAACGTAGATCCTGGTTACCATGGTGAGGGTAGGAACGTAGATCCTGGTTACCATGGTGAGGGTTGGAACGTAGATCCTGGTTACCATGGTGAGGGCTGGAACATACATCCTGGTTACCATGGTGATGGTAGAAACGTAGATCCTGGTTACCATGGTGAGGGTAGGAACGTAGATCCTGGTTACTATGGTGAGGGCAGGAACACAGATCCTGGTTACCATGGTGAGAGTAGTTACATAGATCCTGGTTACCATGGTGAGGGTAGGAACGTAGATCCTGGTTACCATGGTGAGGGTAGGAACGTAGATCCTGGTTACCATGGTGAGGGTTGGAACGTAGATCCTGGTTACCATGGTGAGAGCAGGAACATACATCCTGGTTACCATGGTGATGGTAGAAACGTAGATCCTGGTTACCATGGTGAGGGTAGGAACGTAGAACCTGGTTACCATGGTGAGGGTGGGAAGGTAGATCCTGGTTACCATGGTGAGGGTGGGAACGTAGATCCTGGTTACCACGGTGAGGGTGGGAACGTAGATCCTGGTTACCACGGTGAGGGTAGGAATGTAGATCCTGGTTACCATGGTGAGGGTAGGAACGTATATCCTGGTTACCATGGTGAGTGTAAGAACATAGATCCTGGTTACCACGGTGAGGGTAGGAACGTAGATCTGGTTACCATGGTGAGGGTAGGAATGTAGATCCTGGTTACCATGGTGAGGGTAGGAACGTATATCCTGGTTACCATGGTTAGGGTAAGAACGTAGATCCTGGTTACCATGGTGAGGGTAGGAACGTAGATCTGGTTACCATGGTGAGGGTGGGAACGTAGATCCTGGTTACCATGGTGAGGGTGGGAACGTAGATCCTGGTTACCATGGTGAGGGTAGGAACATAGATCCTGGTTACCATGGTGAGGGTAGGAACGTAGATCTGGTTACCATGGTGAGGGTGGGAACGTAGATCCTGGTTACCATGGTGAGGGTAGGAACAAAGATGTTGTAAAGAAACCCTCCTTTTTGATTTCATATCGTGGTTTGAACCCATCTTTAAAAAGTAACAAAGTCAATAAATGTGTCATAACGACGTTTTTATTACCATTCATTAAGGAAACAAATTCTGAGATCGTTTCGTTTTTACAAAGTCATCCCCTACCAGAAGTTGACGTGTTGGCAATAAAAAAATAAAAAATAGCCGCTCCTTTTGCAATTTGCTAATTGCAGATATTAATATCGTAAAGTCATTTTGATGTTGACATATTTGGGCGGCCCAACTGGAAATGTTACTTTGTGCTCACTTAACATGTCACAGGAAGGCTAAAAGAGATACCTGGTCGAAAAACTAATAGCAAACATGTTTATTTAGTTGTTTAGAGAAGCAGCCATCTTGGTAGAAGCTGATTGGGTGTCTGGTTGTTCATTGATAAATTTGGCCCCATTCATAACATCCGTTTGACGTTGTTATTCGGACACAGAGTCATGCTGTTTTAATTTTATATTATCTTTAAAAGTTTGAACTTGGCGTGTCTATTTGGTGTCAGGGTTTTTTGGATGTAGAAGGAGGGGGACCCAAATGCAGGACTGGGGTGATTCCCCTTAAAGAGAAAGCAGGAGTCACAGATGTGTGGAATCAGGAATCATCCTCAGGTTATCCTAATCAGGTTGATTTGGAATATCCAGGGCTCCCTCTGGTGGCAGGAGAGGGATCCTGACACAATCAGTTTCACTTCTACTTTTTTTGTACACGTGCATGAAACAGCGTAAACCTCGTTTGAGACCGTGACCCGTGTCGAGCTAGCAAAACGAACGCGTATTATTTTAAATTTTTATTTTGATGCATTTAAACAAAATTGTAAATGGAGAAAACACAATTTGGGACCTAGAATATCCTGGTGCTCGGATCACTTTTGAATCCCACATAGAGGAGGTCGCAAATTACTGAAAGACATCAAAAATAACTTCAAGAGTGTTTTCAATGTGGAAAAAAACATTCAAACACGAAACCTTGAAAAAGCTTATTTGGTGTAAAACCCTTTAAATCACCCTGAAAATATATCAAATCAAATTTTATTTGTAAAGCACTTTTCCAACATGGCGGCACGGTGGCGCAGTGGGTAGCACAGTGGCCTCACAGCAAGAAAGTCGTGGGTTTGAGTCTGGGGTGGCGGCGAGATTTGGAACACTGTCCTTTCTGTGTGGAGTTTGCATGTTCTCCCTGTGTTTGCGTGGGTTTCCTCCGGGTACTCCGGTTTCCTCCCACCTTCCAAAAACATACATGTTAGGTTGATTAGCCAGTGCCAAATTGCCCCTAGGAATGAGTGTGTGTGTGGATGGTTGTGCGTGTGTGGCCCTGCGACAGACTGGTGACCTGTTCGTGGTGTACCCTGCCCCTCGCCTTGAATCAGCCAGGATGGGCTCCGGCAATCCCGTAATCCCGTAAGGGACGGACGAACAAGAAGATGACTGACTGAATGAGTACTCCAACACAAAGTTACACACAGGCCCCTCGCCCGGGCCCCTCCCCAAACACTCCCTTCCCAACTCCCATTTCACCTGAACCGCTAGCTACTGTCTCTTTAACTGAAATAAAAATAAACATCCAGCCGGATGCTGCGAGGAAATAATAACTGGGGATCGATCCACACCTACACACATATATTTTTATTAAGATTTTTCCGAAAACAATGAATAAAATTTATTCGTATTTTTGAAAATTTGGGACACCGTGTTACAATAAGGCTATTTTTTTCAGAACATTTCAGAAACCGAACTTTCACAATTTTTTCTAAAGAGTTTTAGTTTGTCAGTTAGTCCGAGCTGTCCTTGAACACATCCCAGCTGTGCCTCCTGGTATGTTTAGGTTCTGTTTCCAGACCCGTCTCTGTTAGTTTGACAGCTTTAATGAATATTAATCGTTATATAAAGTTGATTAAAGTTCTGTATCAGCGGCACGCTGTGTTTTCCTTCCCTTGAAAACTGGAACCAAAAGGTTCTTTGGATTTTAAAAGTTGCTGAGCGACCGAGAAAAAGCCAAGATCCAGAAGTGAAGGTTGCAGAGATGAAGATGCCGAGGTTCTCTCTCTAATTTATCCTACAGAGATTTGGATCAGTCGGAGTTGGTTTGTGTGTATTTCCAACACGTTTTAATCAAATATAGATACGCTCTACTTAGAATGATTGATCTTTTCCTGCGGCTCCGCTCGATGCCTTCTTTAAATTTTTAAACTGTTTAAATACGACTGAAGTTTTCATTAAATAAAGATTTAGGATTTTGAGTGCTGTTTGAAAGTATTTATTTACTTGTGTTGTTGTGGGTTTCGTTTTAAGAGGTGGGTAGTTAGATAAACAAACACCAGCAGAGAAATCTGAGTCTGACCGACAGAAAGCACCGAGCCAGAAGTCTGATCATCAGACACGACAGAACATCAGTACCACTCATCAAAAAAGGGTAGACCGTCCCATGTGCTTCCATCTGGCTCATGGCACGGGGTATCTTGATTAATTTTCTCGACACCTGGACCAGACGCTAACCCGGAAGGATCCCGAGTCGTTCCCCGGCCAGTTGTGAGACATAGTCTCTCTGGCAGGTCCGGCGTTTGCCTCTTAGTCTCCTCCTGGTGGAACGTGAGGGTGGGAACGTAGATCCTGGTTACCATGGTGAGGGTAGGAAGGTAGATCCTGGTTACCATGGTGAGGGTAGGAACATAGATCCTGGTTACCATGGTGAGGGTAGGAATGTAGATCCTGGTTACCATGGTGAGGGTAGGAACATAGATCCTGGTTACCATGGTGAGGGTAGGAATGTAGATCCTGGTTACCATGGTGAGGGTAGGAACATAGATCCTGGTTACTATGGTGAGGGTAGGGACGTAGATCCTGGTTACCATGGTGAGGGTGGGAACGTAGATCCTGGTTACCATGGTGAGGGTAGGAAGTAGATCCTGGTTACCATGGTGAGGGGAGGAACGTAGATCCTGGTTACCATGGTGAGGGTAGGAACGTAATAATAATAATAATAATGCATTGAACTTATATAGCGCTTTTCTGGACACTCAAAGACGCTTTACATATATATGCATTATTCATTCACTCCATACAATCATTCACACACACAACATTCATTCTTGATGATGGAGCTACCATGCAAGGCGCAGACCACTATCATCAGAAGCAACTGGGGGTTCGGTGTCTTGCTCAAGGACACCTTGGCATGGACTCTGGGCGGGGGATCGAACCTGCGACCTTCCGGTTACGGAGCGGTCGCCCTACCCAGCGAGCCATCCTTCCCCATTTACAAGACGTAAATCGTCTTGTAAATCAAGAGCTTGTGAATCAGATCCTAGGTGAGGGGCCAGAGAAAGCGTGGCTCAAACACCCCTATGAAGAGATCAAGCATGATCAAGTTGCCCTTGCTCGGACGCGGGTGAAGCGCCACACGAGAACAAGCGTCCAGTGGACTCAACAACCGCAGGAGGGGCCATAGGGGTCAGGTGAAGGAGGAGATGGGTGGCAGCCAAAGACGGGAACCCTGGCGGAATCCGTCCCATCAGTGTCAAAGCTTCTTCTTCCAGAAGTTTAGAAGACCTCCGAAACAAACACTTGATCCGTTCTTGCGGCCTAGAAAACGACACAAAGTGCCTAACAAGCCGAATCACCAGAACACATCGTGCGTACCTACAGTATTTTATTTAAGTTCCTTTAGATTTTGTGCATGATTGTAAAGAAAAGTAGTGTGACGGTGAGTTCATCTTCCGCTTATCCGGGGCGGGGTAAAGAGGGCAACAGCCTCAGATGGGAAACCCAGAGTTCTCTCACTCTGACTCCATCCTCCAGCTCATCCCTGTCCCTTGTTCGGGCTGAGCCCACGCGAGCCCTATGGGTAAAAGCTTACCCACCAGGCGCTCGCTTAAATTCCCACCCTCAGGTTTGGCTCCAAGGATGTCCCGGTGACTTGTATCCAGGCAAGGGAAACTTTGACACGTCGTTATTCATCTTTAGGGGTTTTTTGAGCCACGCTTCGTCTGACCCCTAACCGAGGACAACGTAGGTCCTAGGAACATTGGGACACACAAATACCAACAAGGTGGCGGCTCAAGGAGGAGGGATTTCTTTTTCCTTTTTCAATAAAGCCAAATTGGAAAAAACAATTAAAAAACAAACAAGCTTAAATGTCTGGCATAAAATCGTTAAAAAAAACCCAAAACAAAGCAAACCATGGAAACAAATAAAAGTAAAAACAGAATAAAAATATAGAAAAATGGCAAAGAACCTAAAAACTTTTGGCACTTTGCAAAACCAGAGTGCCCGCTGCTTTTTTGCAGTTGGCACAAAAATAAGTTTTCAACAATTTTTAATTTTTTGTTTACTCAAAATATTTTCACAAGTTCTTCGTGAGACTTATTTTAAAATCGTTCTGGCTTGAATTAAACACAAGCTTAATAAAATGCTCTCCGACAAAAAAACCCAAAAATATTGGTCTAAGGTTTGGAACTGACGGGCGAAGTTTAATGTTGGATTATTTATTAGAGATGTTAAAAAAACCCAACAAAAATCAGTTTTAATTTGAAATAAAAGTTTAAATAAAAGAGCCAAGCTCTGATCTTTCTTTAGTACATCACCTCGGTTCGTACTTCGTCATCTCTGTTTCTACGGTATGCTCTCCATTGCTGAATACGAGAGGGCTTTGTTTCTACTTCGTGGACTGATGTTAAACTGCTAACACTGCCAGCTCCACTGGAGGGCGTACACATTCATTACTGGTGCAAAGTATCGCAAAAAAAAAACTTGAAACATAGATTTAACATGTAATTGTTACAGGAAAGTCGTAGGTAAGTTGGCACCCCCAAGTGCCTACGCTCAATCTCAACTAGAACAGGGATTCCAGGGATTAGCTTATGATTGCAGTGATAGAAAAATGTTCCACCCAATCAGCAACCAGGAATGACGGCGTCACATGGACACAAGTGTCTGTCCGCCATGTTTGTAGTTCTGTAGCTAAAAAAAGGATATCAATTGTTCTATTCGGTCCGTGTTAGCAACGATTCACCAGATTGAGAATTTAAAACAGTGAATATAAAGACGCTCTATTTTCCAGACCACAGTAACTGTTTTTGTGCATTGCATACGTTACATCCCGTCCCGACCAGAAAGCAAAAAACGTACCCGTGTCCCTCCGATGCTGCGAGGTTGGACATAAGCCATCGAGGAAAAAAAACCAAAACCATTTGATGTATTAAGCTTGAAAATTTGCAGTTTTTGGAAAAAATACAGATCAAATCAGTACAATTTTGTGGATTCTGTCATTGTTTATTATTGTTGGGTGACTTTAACCCGTTGGCACAATTTTACTTGCCCAGCTGCATCTACCCTGGCAATGATGCCGTGTATTTATTTTTTAAACACAGAATCTACCCTCGCTTCTTTTTGTATCTCTATCTCTTCTACAAAGGTAGCGCCGTTGTTGGTTGCATGCTTTAATTCTTGCAATTTCCCCCACTGTGGGACTATTAAAAGTTTTCTTGATTCTTTTCTTGATTATATCCCACATGTAAATGTGATTCACAGTTAACCTTTTTAGTCCATGAGAATAAAACCTCCCAGACAGTTTTCTTCTGCTTCTTTCGGCATCTCCCTTCAATGGGCGCCACAGCAAGTCAGTCTCTTCCATCTAATCCTATCCATCTAGTCCTCTTTCCTGATGGTTCCAAACCCAGCATCCTTCTTCCGATGTACTCTCTCTCATCTGCACATGTCCAAACCATCTCAGTCTGACCTCTCTGACTTTAAAACCTCTAACATGTGCTGTTCCTCTGATCCTGTCCATCCTGGTCACTCCCAGAGAGATCCTCAGCATCTTATTCTCTGCTACAAACATCTCTGTTTCCTGTCTTTTCCTCAGTGTCACTGTCTCTAGACCAATCAGCATGGCCGCTCTCACTACGCTGTCTCTAGACCAATCAGCATGGCCGCTCTCACCACACTGTCTCTAGACCAATCAGCATGGCCGCTCTCACCACGGTTTTGGACACTTTCCCTTTCATTTTATCTTTAACTCTTCAATCACATCATCCAGAAGAGAAACGGTGACCATCTTAAGTACATGGTCCATCTCCATTTGTGGTCTTTTCAATAATGCAGCAACTTCTTTCCTGCTGTACTCTCCTGTAAGGCCACTTTTGAAAAAGTGCTACCTTTCCTCGTATCTACAACCGGGCTTTGGTCCGGAAACACACTTTTTCTGATATCGACCTTTAATGTTTCATGTCTTCTAAAAACACAAAGCATCAGCCCCTCTTCCTCTTCACACACGCGACTGAGATGGGAATAAGGTAGCCATTTTTATGAGATAGCAACATAAATTAGCACATCAATAACTCATATCGTGGTGTTGAAATAGACTGAGTTTTTTTTCTAAAGGGTCTCCTCCGGCTGTCGCTCAAACACTCGGAGTAAAAAAAGTTTGTTTTGCTTCAAACAGAAACGCCATCTTTTTTTTTTTCTGGTCTTGGTTCGGTCAGAAAATAAAAGTGCTGTTTTTTAGAAGATTTGTCTGTGCTTTTCCAAGATGGCGGTTGTTTCTCCGTCATCTCTTTGCAGATTTCTACGTTGTGGGTTTTTCATTCATGCATGTTTCACCAAATTACAAGCGTTAAAAGGTGCTGCCCCCGGGCGGCTGCCTGCTGCGGTGTCTCCTGTTTTTTTCTATGTCTGGTCGTCCATTTTTGCATCTTTCCTCTCGGTTTCTGTTTGTCTTATCCTGTGTTTGGTCCCGGTCTGGAGATGTGACTTTGTGCACTCTTTGGATGTCGTTTTGGACCTCACTGTTTTTCTCGGTGTTTTGCTTCAGACGACTGTTTTTAGGCTAGCCGTTTTTTGGTTTCAACGGCCAGCTCTCCATTTTGTTGGTCATGGAGTCGTCCCGCTTTGTTAGCGTGCACGACCAGCAGCTAGCTCTTGGACCAGATCCACTGTGGCTGGAGGAGTCTATGCAGTCCCGACAGAACTGAGAAGGAGTCGATCAGAAAGGAGGCGCTTTGAGCCCAGTGTCCCTACGCTTGTCATGGTTAACATCCGGACTCTTGCTGGAAAGATGAAGGAACTGGGGACGCTCGTTTTGACCCAGCAGGAATGGGGAGGGGCCACTAAGTGTGCTTTCTTGAAGCCTGACTTCGTGGACTCATTATGGACGGACCGGGAAGGCATCGAGATGTTAGCCCCGCAACATCAAATTTCCCTTCAGGGATTAATAAAGCATTTTCAATTCAATTCAATTTCTGTCCAATATTCAAATACTATTTGAAAGCCAAGATGTTCTAGGTCGAGGATTTTGTTCTTTGCCGTGCCCACATTGTTATTTTCTTGTTAAGACATCCATGAATTAGTTTTCTTGTTCATTCATGCATTTTTGAGTAATTTGGGAGGTTTTTGTCCAATTTTTGGAGACTATTCGAATGCCAAGTTATTTTTTGCCACTAAAATTTTTCCATCTCATTCTAACAGGAAACATTTTAGTGCACACATTCTGTTAGTGGTCGTATTTGTTGCCTTAAACAAGATTGTGTTGTGCACGCACCTCAGCTGGCAGGACTAAGCTGGGAGCGAGAGGAAGAGGGAATTCCCAATGTCCAAAATGAATGATTTCTAAGCTAACAAAAAGTGGCATAATTCTCTATTTACGCTACGAGATAAGACTCAATACCCCCCAAAAAGCGTTTACCCTCTTCCTTAAGTAACTGGATAAAATAGTCGCCGCATTTTCTCCATCCCTCACAAACAAACAGAAAAAGACCCTCGCTTCAGTTTTCCCATTTCAGCTCCAGTAAAGGATTAATGCGGCCAGCTTTGGAGGCTGTCACTGCATCTTTACTTCCACCACATCCAGCTCAGCCGTATGCTGATTGCGCCCCGCTGAGTGTAGCTGGGTGCAGGTAAAAGAACACATTTTCAGGCCAGCCGAAGGCAATCAGTGTGCTCGGTGGGTGCCCACTTAGTGTTAGCCAGTGTTTGGGAAAAGTCATTACAGCGAGCCAGAAATGTCAGCGAGTATGGCGCTGCTTCTAAAATAAAAGAAAGTTGTGTTGTGAAAAAACTGGAACGAATATGACAGCAGAACTAGTTTGTTTATTCGCTCGGGATTAGTTTTTCTCTGAAACGTTAAAGATTGGATTACATCTTAATTGTTTCAAAATGATTCAGAACGATCCCAAAGTGGCTTCATATGATCATCAGGAATGGGACTCTGTCTGAATCTGAACTCACCGAGCCGTCTGCCCACGCTTGATTAGGAGCTTTGTTTAGGAATATAAATGCGTATCATTCTTAATAGGTTTTATGTTCCTGGGCCAAAATGTCTTATTTGTAACAGAGAAATGTTGAATTCTGTCAATAACCAGAAGATTTTGGGGTAAAGAATTTGTAACATGTTTAAAAAGGGTTTTAGGGTCATGTTTGTTGACCAAATTGTAAAAACAGTCAAAACATAAAACTAATTGCGTTCCGTCGTCGTAACCAGGGATTTCTTTTTGACCAAGGAGATAATTATGGTTTAAAAAAATGTCCAATTTCCCAACGTTATAAATGTGTAAAAACAAACAAAAAGTCTTTGTGTGTCTTTTAGTTCAGTTTTTTTCTTGAATTTCTGAAAAGTGGGTATTAAGACACAGGGTTCATCTTCGTGCCTTGGTATGAATCTTCTTCTTCTTTCGGCATTTCCCTTCAGGGGGCGCCACAGCAAGTCAGTTTCTTCTATCTAACCCTATCTGCTGCATCTTCTTCAGTCACACCAACTATCTTCATGTCTTCCTTCACTGTATCCATGAACCTCCTCTTTGGTCTTCCTCTAGGCCTCTTTCCTGGTGGTTCCAAACCCAGCATCCTTCTTCTGATGTACTCTCTCTCTCTCCTCTGTACATGTCCAAACCATCTCAGTCTGGCCTCTCTGACTTTAAAACCTCTAACATGTGCTGTTCCTCTGATCCTGTCCATCCTGGTCACTCCCAGAGAGATCCTCAGCATCTTCATCTCTGCTACAAACATCTCTGTTTCCTGTCTTTTCTTCAGTGCTACTGTTTCTAGACCAATCAGCATGGCTGCTCTCACCACTGTTTTGTATACTTTCCCTTTCTTTTTAGCTGAAACTCTTCTGTCGCACATCACACATGATACTTTCCTCCACCTGTTCCAGCCTGCCTGCACATGCTTCTTCACCTCTTTTCCACACTCTCCATTGCTCTGGACTGTTGATCCTAGATACTTAAAATCTTCCACTTTCTTTATCTCTTCTCCCTGTAACCTCACTTTTCCATTTGGATCCCTCTCATTTTCACACATGTACTCTGTTTTACTCTGACTAATCTTCATGCCCTGGTATGAATATATCCGACAAACTAGGTATGGATTCCTGGACCTTCAAGTAAGCATCCAGTCTGCAATGATGATGGGGAGTTTTCCTTTATCTACAGGTCATGTGAAGAGGCAGGTTTTTATACACATGGTTTAAACATCTGTAAACACAGACAACTCCTACAGAACTCCAAACTTCACAAGCCCTTGGGATTAGCTCAAGAAACGCCCGTAGAAAGTTTCATGGTATGGGTTTTGTGGCAACAATTAGTAAAGCAATGATCCCAAACCCCGTGGCATGGCCTAGTACTCATCCATGGGTCATAAGGTACCGGGCCACTGAGAAAGAATAGATAACTTTCAATATTTTAACTTGGTTTATTTTCTGAGCCTTAATATTTAATTTTTTAAAATTTGTCGGGTTTTCTTCATTTACATTTGTCAATAATTCGTCTTTGTTGCATCAAGGCTTTGACATCACAGGTCAAGTGATACATCCCGGTCCGTAACAATATCAGCAGACACCAAACTGGTACATAACGCAGAAAAAGTTGCGAGCCACTTGTGGAGAGCATGATTTCCATGGCGACCAGCAGCAACGTAAAGAATCTCGATAGTGAACTCTACGGCAGTGGAGACACCTCTAAAGGGATGAAATTTACTCCTCAATCTGCTTTTCTAATAAACAAATTTGAATTTGAGTTTGACCATTTCTGTGACAACACTACATGCCTGAACTCATCGTGCCAGTGTAAAGTTTGGTGAAGGGAGTATCATGATGAGGGCTTGTTTTTAAGAAGCCAATCTTGGCTTCTTAGTTTGAGAGAAAGAAACCGTGAATGCTTCAGCATGCCAAGATGTTTTGGCCAATTTTACAATTCCAACTTTATGAAACCAGTTTGTCCAACAGGACAGAGAACAGTTCAAGACCCATTCCGGGACGTTTCGCTGAGCAAGGATTTGTGCTCAGCTTGACGTCGTTGTTTACGTCACGCAAACTTGAGATTCATCAAAATCCTTGAGACTCACCGTATGTAAGCTTCATAGATCACATTTGTGAAGAACTACCAGCTTAAGCCAACTTGAATCTCGCTCCTACAACTACAAGAAAGAATCATGAAAATAGGATGATACAAATAAAATGGTTTCCAAACTGGTGAAGGGAGCATCATGATGAGGGATTGTTTTTAAGAAGCCAATCTAGGACCAGCTATTCACAATGAGGATATGTCGTCTCGCAATTGTCACAGTTCACTTTGAATTTTATCCACTGGCATCGTCTTTATCCGCGTTTTGGGATTTTTATAGGGCAGCTCCCGGATTGCCTTATAGTCAGGCAATAGTCCACCTTTACGAATTGCTCAATTTGCGTAAAAGTTGGCGTTAGTTTGGATTTGGGTGTACCCACGCTTGATGAGACCTCTGAAGGGACAGTGTGTATTTGGGAGTACTAACCTTCGTCCGGATGCAATTTGCTCTTATACGTCCGACATACATCTAGGGCTATTTCCCCCGCGACCAGGCCGCGAATGAATGGAAGACGACGGAATGAACGGAACGTCCGACATACTTAATGCGAGTTTAAACCGCCAACAAATGCTTATGAATAATTAATCACAATTTCTAATTTAGCAAATAGTGGGACATTAAATACTCGTGACGTCCCTTCAAGGGTCTTGCTGGTATCCCTGAAAATTAGACCAAAGAAGCACATTATAAAAGAATGCTGGAAGAAAAATCTGTACAAAATGACACCCCACAAGTTAATGAAGTGTGTCCTCGTAGCCAGATGATTGATGAGGAGTTCAGATTGGTCACCTGCCTGTTCTGACGGGGCGATCCTGTAGAAACCGTTTTGGGGAGTCTAGTGATGACTCACCGTACACTCAGGCTCATCAGTTTCTGTCTCAGGATTCTTCTGAGAATTTAAAGATGCACCTGCAACCTGGGAAGGTTGTATGTGTTTAAAAGAACCTGCAACCCTCCGGCATGTGCGTGTACTGTAGCTTCCTGTGCGTCTCTGGAGAGTTTGCACCACTTACCGCATCCTGTCCAATCACGCCTGACACGGGTTTGGTGGAGAGATGGTGGCGTTGTCTCCGTAACACAACCTGACTTCTAGGGACAGGTAATGATAAGACACACTCTCACACACAGAGAGGTATCCCCTCCTCCTCTCTGTCGGTTTCAGCCATCTGTTGTGGCAAGACTAGGTCTCACGAGCAGTCAGACGGTTTTTAACCTGTGTGAGATTTGTTAGTGTGTGGTTCCATTTAGCCAGGTGTGAGGGCTGTTCTTTTTAAATCTCCCTTTTAAAGCCAATAGCAATAAAAACATACAGTTGATAACATAAGTTTTATGACAACTTCCTGGTTTTGATGACAAGTCAATATTTCTACTGGTTGGAGATTCGAACCCAGAAAAGATAAAGGTGGGTCTTGTCCGGGATTCTGGGTTCTCCGATCTTTAAAACTGCCTTTATTTTTTATTTTTTTAAGATTGGTTAAGATTGGTTTCTGGATATTTCAAAGTTGACCATTTGAAAATGTGGTCCATCTCATATTAAGTAGCTTTGACGTTTGGAGTGCCACAGCGGTCTATTCTTGGACTCTTTTTTTTTTTTTTTTTGGCTGGTATGATCACCAATATTTGAGATTTACATTCATCTGATGAAAAGCAAAGATAGAAAAGATCAAAATGTTTTGTTACCTGGATGTCTAACCTTACTTATCTACTTTACCCGTCATGTCAGGGATCATCACAAACACCCTCTCTTTTTTTTTGGGGACAAAGAGAATTAATATTTTTATTTGTTTCCAGAATCAAGAAAACCTTTATTAATCCCACATTGAGAAATTGCAATTTACTATTGAAATTTGCGTTTATTCGTCCAGTCGCGCACTCTCACTAGATATCGATAATCGGCAAAAATGTTGTTGATTATCGAGCTGGATTTGTGTCTGAAACACTAACCGCCAAACACTCAAATAAACAAATTTACCGCTTAAACGCCTCTATGTGACGTCACATGCAACATGTTATCACATGTTGCATGTGAATAGCAACATGCTAATTTTAATTAACTCTGCTCAGAATTTAAGGAAGAAAGCAGAAATAGACTTTTTTAATTTAATTGAATTCTTCTTCTTCCATCATTTCCCTTCAGGGGGCGCCACATCAAGTCATTTCTTCCATCTAACCCTATCTGCTGCATCTTCTTCAGTCACACCAACTATCTTCTTGTCTTCCTTCACTGTATCCATGAACCTCCTCTTTGGTCTTCCTCTAGTCCTCTTTCCTGGTGGTTCCAAACCCAGCATCCTTCTTCTGATGTACTCTCTCTCTCTCCTCTGCACATGTCCAAACCATCTCAGTCTGGCCTCTCTGACTTTAAAACCTCTAACATGTGCTGTTCTGAATTGAATATATCTTATTTATTCCCAAAGGAAAATATGAGCGCAGCAGTGCAAAACAGAGAACCAAATGAAGAACCAAAAGAAGGACCCACAATAAGAACAAACCAACTTATTAACACATGTACAAAGAATTTTTTTAAAAACTATTTTAAATAGAAAGTAGTTACGGGTTTGACAGTGAAAGGTTAAATATTTTGATGGAGGACGACCAAATTGATTTTCTGTACCGTTCCTTAGAGTTGTGGGGTTGCAGGAGTCTGTTGCTGAAGCTGTTCTTCAGATGCTCCACAGATTAATGGACCGGGGTGGGAGGGCTTTAGCATGATTGATGACAGTTTTGGAATAGTGCCGTCATTTTGATTGTTTTTTGAGTATTTTATGAACTAACTTTGTATGGTTTGAGTGTTTGAATACTTTAATTTAAACTTGTGAAACCTGACACTTTTTTTTTTTTGGTACAATTCAGCCCATCTTATGTGCATATATGTATATCATCTTTACCTGAACGACGTTTCATTTCTACACAATTTTGATCGTCTGTGAGTGAGAATTTAAGTGGGATTCTAGTCATTTCTGTCCGATTGTAAGACGTCACCAAGATGAAAATCGTAGCGCCACGGATGCATTTCCACTGTTTTTGACAAGACGGTCGTAAACTGTTAGAAACTTTGTTTATGACAGCAACAAATAATTGCATTATGGGTGAGTGTCAGATATGGCTAAGATTGATTTGTTCTGCATTAGATTTTTTTTTTGTAGGAAAATAATTCATCTTTTGAGTTTCTGACAGTTTCCACCGCTTTAAGCATCAGAAACATATTTGAACGAGAAGATGAAAACAGCAGTATTTACGGCCATGCGGCAGAAACCATGCAACCTTGGCTTGAGCTGGGACCCTCACAAACAAAGATACCCACCCCTCTACGAGCCAAACAAGTGCTTTCTCAGAAAGGGTGGTGAATCAAAACGAGTCATTAGGACTTCCTGGCCTGTTATAAAGTTTTAGAAATCAGTCTATTTTAAAATGATTGTGAATCGGATGTTTCAAAAATCCAAAATGTTGTTGTTTATGTGTGTAGGATATGATAAAAACTCCTTTATTTTCTATGAAATGAGTCCCTTTAAGGATTGATGACCTGTACTATGTCTGGGTTTTTTTGGTGGATGTGGAAGGGAGCAGGACCCAATTACAGGACTTCAAACAAGGTTTATTAACACAATTCAGGAAAGTCTGTAAAGCAAGAAGCACAGGGTTAACTCAAGGTTTCTAAAGTCCAAATAATGACAAAGTTCAAACATGGTCAGGTAACCAGGGTGACCTGGCTAGAAGGGATGGCCAGACCCCTTAAATAAATGGCAGGGTGCACAGATGTGTGGAATCAGGAATCATACCCAGGTGTTCCTAATCAGATTGATTGGGAACATCCAGGGCTCCCTCTGGCGGAAGGTGAGGGATCCTGACATACTGTGTGAACCTTGCCTCACACCTGGTTTTACACTCTGGCAACCTTTCGTCACAGTTTTGGACCAATCTGTTTAGAAGATGAACGGATCAATTTTGAGTTAAAAGGAGTTTAAAAGCAGCTTTTTTAACCACAGAATTATTTAGTCTTATTTCTTTCTGATGCTCCGTTAGGTTTCCTCATTATAAAAAAAATCTGTTTGTTTATGATTGTGTAACGTCCACCATCAATGTCCCACACATGTTTGGTTTAAACATATTGAATAAGCAAGATTTTTAATTGTGTTTGAAAACTTAATTTCAAATGGGCTTCATGGGAAGGCGTTGGCTCAGAGGTAGAGTGTTTATTCTTAGACCGGAAAAAGCTGGTTCAAATCCCACCTTCGTGATGTGGAGATGTGGAAGGAGGAGGACCCGAATGCAGGAGACAAACAGGATTTATTTAAACAGAAGTCAGGGAAGGCTTTAAGGCACGAAGGAAAAACAAAGGAATAATCTTAAGTCCAAAAATATAACTTTTTTGAAACTTGGTCAGGCAGCCATGAAGACCTGGCTGGGAAGGATGGTAAAGACCTGATGTGGAAGCAAGGGGAGACTGCCTTTAAATAGGTACCAGGATCCACAGGGGTGTATCATCAGGTTAATCACCCTCAGGCGTTCCTAATCAGGGTGATGAGGGAAGGTCTGGGGCTCCCTCTGGTGGCAGGTGAGGGGATCATGACACCCACTGAGCTCCCTAGGTGTCCCTGGAGCAGACACTTAACTCCCTAGTTACTCCCACCATTGGTGCCGTCATGGCTGCCTGCTGCGGTGCAATGCAGCACAGGGATTTCCCCATTGTGGGATTAATAAAGGTATTTTTCTTTATTTCATTTTATTCATTTAAACAATCGAAATAAGCTTTAGTTGCTTTTTTATTCCTTAAATGGAATTTTTTGCTTTTTTTTTTATTCCAAAAGTGGTTTGATAAATTCATTAAAAATATTTCTGAAAGCTTTAAACTGATATTTTGACACAAACCGTCTCTAGTGGCGTAAAATATTTCCATGACGGAGAATATTTGTTTAACAGGAATCTCGTGTCATCTCATGACGTTTTTCTGCCAAATCTCAGCGACAAGTGTTTTTATTTAAAAGACGTCTCCACGCTTTTTATCTCGGCAACAAATCACTGCTGTCAACATGATTCAAGCTTTTTTTTTTTTTTCTCCCCCCTCAGGCTTCTTTACGGCCTCCTCAGAGGCTTTTTTTTTTCTAACCAAACGCGGTGAAATCCAGAAAGTGGGACAGCGCATAAGCAGCAACCCTGCAGGCAAACGATGAGCCAGAAGAAAACATTTGATTGTGAAGCTTGAGATGAATCACGCAGCGGTGGTGGATCGCTGATCTGCAACCTGCAAAGTTTGATCAATGCCCCCCCTCGGATCCCATTTGTAGAAACGTATTGTACACTTTTTTTTTGTGCCATGTTGGAATAAGTCCATCCTTCAACACTTTTAAGATTCTTATGGTATGAATATAAATGAAGAATCTGAGGTATGTTTTACTTGAGAAGGTAAAAATCGATCCGTTTGCAAATATTTAACTGACTCACCGACACGCGGTAGCTGTTGCTGATTCACCGAGAAAAAAAACGATCAATACAAACTGATTGTAGTTTCTAAAAGAAGCAACATCTCGTTATGTCCTGTTTAGGATAACGACTGGAAAATTAGAAACGTAGAAAACTGTTTTAAAGCTTAATAAAAACAACAGCGTAAATAAGCTTCAATAAAAGAAATATCTTCTTTTATTGAGTTGTAATTTAATATTCCGTATTTTCACGACCAAAAGGCGCAGCGTATTAAAAGGCACAGTCCAAATTTTGCGTGCTCTGTATTTAACACATAAGGCGCACCTGATGATAGGGCGCGGGTTTTATATACATATCCTCCGCTATGTATGGCTGCTTTACAACAACACACACACAAGCAGACAAGTGTGTGTTTTTCAAAATTGATCAGGAGTAAAACTGAGTTTGTTTGGTTTTATTTAAATATTAGTTACAGTCGTCATAAAGTCATTTATCAAATCCATCAAAGTCCTCATCCTCTGTTTCAGAATCTAACAGCTGCTCTAAATCCAACCTCGCAGGTTCACTTTCCTCGCTGTCAGAGTCACTTTCTGTACCGTGCGGCTCCTCAGAAATGATGGCGGATTCTGCGAAAGCTAGGACAACAGTACCAAAACACACGTTAGCCCAAGCATCTACAATCCACTGGCAAACTGTGGCGTAACTCGCCCGGCGCTGCCTTCCACCCTTCGTGAAGCTGTGGTCTCCTCTGGTCATCCATCGCTCCCACGCCGCTCGCAGTCTTACTTTGAACGGTCGGTTCACGCCGATGTCCAGCGATTGGAGTTCCTTTGTCAGACCTCCCAGAATCACAGCAAGCGTAGGGTTCATCTGCTTCACTTGTTTTTTTCACAACAACCATAGGGCGCACTGCACGATTGGGCGGGCCGCTCATTTTGAAGAAAATTTAAGAGTTTTATATGCGCCTTATGATCGTGAAAATTCGGTAATTTCCCTTTTGGTTTTTGTTTGTTTTTGAGGACTTGGCAACCTTAAAAATCCAAAGAGCCATTCTGACTATTTCCATCAGGGTCCAATGTCTAATTTTTTTTTAGAAAGATGTCAATCCCAATTTAAAGGGTTCAATAAAAGCCAATAAAGTAGACGATGTTTAGAAAACAACTTGTTTAATGTTCATGAATGATGGCAAAAAAAAATTATTACTATTCTTGTGTAAACGTGGTCAAAAAGGCGCTGCCCCGGGCGGCCGCCAACTACGGTGTCTCCTGTTGTTTTAGCGTTTGATCGTCGACTTTTGCATTTTTTCCACTCGGTTTCTGTTCCTTCTTAACCTGTGTTTCGTCCCGTTCTGGAGATGTGACTTTGTGCTCTTTGAATGTCGTTTTTTGGCTGCATTGTTTACTTCAGCTATTTTATAGCTAGCCATTTATTTTGTTCAACGACTAGCTCTCCGTTGGCTTATTTTGCTGGTCATGGAGTCGTCCGTTTTGTTTGCGAACACGACCAGCAGCTAGCTTTCGGAACCAGATCTACCGTGGTTGGAGGAGTCGGTGCAGTCCCGACAGAACTGAGATGGAGTCAATCTGAAAGGATGCGCTTTGAGCCCAGTGTCCCGGCGGTTGTCAGGGGTAACATCGAGTCACTTGCTGGCAAGATGGAGGAACTGGGGACGCTCCCTCTGACCCAGCGAGAATGTGGAGGGGCTAATATGGTGTGCTTAATTGAAGTCGGATTCCGTGGACTCATTACGGACTGATTTTTCACTTGTTCAGACGACAGGTTTCACACCAGGGAAGGCATCAAATTTCCCTTCAGGGATTAAGAAAGTATTTTCAATTCAAATTTACCAGGATTATCGTTACTGGCTGGAAGGTATAGTAAGACCCGACAGGGAAGTCCGGGGTGATTCCCTTTAAATAGATGGCAGGGTGCACAGATGTGTGGAATCAGGAATCATCCCCAGGTGATCCTAATTGGATTGAGTGGGAACATCCAGGGCTCCCTCTGGTGGCAGGTGAGGGATCCTGACAGAGTCACTAGAACTCGATGAATAATTTGGCATCTAAAATCAAAGACAAATTGTTTTTTTTAATTAATTAGTGTCATTTTTAAAGATTTAGTGTTTGTATAAACACCTATAACATGTTTACTTTTAAAATCTGTGGAGAGTTTTAAGATTAAATGAAATTTTATTCACGTAACAAACTCATTTTAAACTCTTCAAAATCTAATAAAACATCACGCTGAGTTCAAAGTTAATTTTAAATGAGCCATGTGGTCATTTAGAACGTACGTCCTCATTAGCCTTTGGGTTTTCAGAGCGTGTTCCACAGCCTTCACCTTAAACAGGTACATTTAAAACCAGCTAAATAATGTGTCGAAATGAAACTGAATCAATTTGAATAGACGGGTAGTCGTACCAAAGAGCTTCACACACACTTAATCAGACTGAAACATGGAATCAGCAAAGTGATAACTGAACAAATTAAGGTCGGGACACAACTGTATATAGTAGAGCCTCCTTGGGGAGGAAAACCCTAGTTGGACGGAAAAAAATACGGAACCTGATAGAGAGCGAGTTGGAAGAGAGATTCTCTTCCAGAATTTACAAATAGGACGTACTTTGGGATGGCTGTATGGTGCTGGGTAGTGCACTGGGTACTGTGCCTCGGGCTCTGGTTTTTTGTTGGGTAGTCCGACTTCTTCCCACCCTCCAGCGACCTGCATATTAGGTTGATTAGCCACCAGGAAATTGTCCCCTGGCATGACTGAGCCCGTGTTCACACATAGCGGGGTATTTTTGAAAACGTATATCCGCTGTCCTGTGTTTTAGAAAAAAGCTCGCGTCCACAAGTAACCGTTTTCAAAATATCTGCGTCCACACGGAGCCGTATAAATACGCTTCTGAGTGCGGTTATGAGCATGCCAGACCAGTAGTAGGCAGTGTTGATGTAAACGTAAGTTCTGAGCTATCCAATCAGAGACCATCTTTTGTCCTTGTGTTGTGAACAAAGGTGCACATGGATGACGTATGTGCATTACTTGTCGCAGGTAGTGACACATAAAAACGCAAATCTCTAAAAACGTCCACATGCAAACGCAAACCTGAGTCTTCCAAAATCTCCACTTTGGTCGGAGTTTTCAAAAACGCCGGTTTTGAGTGAAAAAACCCTCCGTTTTTGTGTGGACGGCAAAACAGATACAAATATATGCGTTTTCAAAAATACCTGGCTACGTGTGGACAGGCCCTGAGTGGTTGTGTGGCAACAGACTTGTGACCTGTTCAGGGTGTACCCCACTACTCTCCCCATAACCAAGCAAGATTGGCTCCGGCATACTACGGCCCTGGTTGGGATGAACAGTTCAGAAGATCACTGACGTACCCAGGACGTATAGATGATACATCAGGCATCACCAACACGGTGCCCATGGGCACCAAGCTACCATGCTCTGTACCCTAATCGGCCTACAGCCTGAAAAGACCTGTGAGCTAAAAGCACCTAGGGATGAGCAACAGTCTTTTTTACAAGGCCGGTGAAAAAGGCACAGAAAGCAAACGAAGCCTCGTTTAGAGCGACACGTTTTCTGATCAAGAAGGAAAAGATATTGTTGATGATTTTGTAATTTTGATCATTCCCACTGATAAAGAAACAGATACCAGGTGTTGTCATGGCAACACGTCAACGTCATGGCAAAGTTGACTTAAAATACTGAACCCCCGGTCAGGCAGTCACTTTCTTAACCGTCTATCCCTTATAGGGTAGTGGGGGATGCCGGAGCCTATCCCAGATGATTCGAGGGGAGGGGTAGTGTAAACCCTGAACAGCTCACCACTCTGTCGCGGGGCCACACACATTCCTAGGGGCAATCACATAATGACCAATCATCCTAACATGCATAGTTTTGGAGAGTAGGAGGAAACCAGAGTACTCAGAGCATCGTCTCCACCGGGGACTCAAACCCACGATGTTCTAGCTGTGAGGCCACTGTGCTACCCATTGCGCTACCCACTGCGCCACCGCGCCACCTTCGTGAGATGCTTCAGTTATAATTTTGTTCAAATGCAGCAGACATGTTCGTTAGTTCAAAATCACCCAAAATTTACTTAAAAATATGCCCGATAATGTTTCTGTAACGCAGGGCTTCTGAAATAGTGGGGCGCGATGCCAGGGGGGGCGCGTGTGACCCTGTGGATCATGTTTTTTTTTTGCTGTACTAGAATAAAGTGTAATTCCACATCCACTACAGCAGAGGTCCCCAACCTTTTCTGCGCTATGGACCGGTCTAAAGATGAAGCAGAAAAACAAAATAAGACCAGCCTGAAAAAAAAAAGGCTTTTTTAATAAATAATAAACTTAAATCTTTTTTGTCCTCACGAGAAAATTTATTAGCTGCGTCTTTATAACACGAAAACATTCTCTCTGCTTGAACGTAATCTGGTTGCCTTGGTAACGGTAAACATACCTTCAAAATAAAGGACATCACAAAAACAAAGTGAATAAAAATACCAGTTAGTCTCCTTCACAGTAAGACTAGATCAATTGGAGTTCTGGGTTTGTTTTGCTGGAACCAGACAGTCCCATCTTGACCTGAAACCTGAAGAATGTTTCTAAAGTACAGTCTGCTTTGGAACTCTGTATCCAAAGCAATGTTTTCAAATTAAAACATTGTCATCAAGAAAACCTTCATAATAAAAGCTCAAATAATAAACCAAATGGAAATAATGGAAGATATTTCTTCATTCTATGCGGCCCGGTACTATATGACCCACGGCTCTGCTTTAACGTGATGTAAGAGGTCATAAAAAAAAAAAAAACTGTTTTTCACATGTTTTCATTGTTAAAAATTAGAGTGAGAAATAATTAACATGATCAGCGTCTTCACAAAGATGAGTTTAATTAATCATTAATAACGTATAATTAAAGACAAACCAAGCAAATGTGTTACTTCAGGATGGCCGATCGAGCTGGTAGCTCTCCGTGTGACTCAGCACCCATTAAGTAGCTCTCAGTTTCAAAAAGGGTAGTGTCAAGTTTTCTAATGTTCATCCAGCTCCTGCCCAAACTTGAAAGGGCTAGCTCCATACAGAGAGACATTGGGACAACTCAATTCAGTTTCCATTGCTTTATTTTATTTTCTTTTGTTTCTTATATGAACTTCAGTTCATTTTAGCAGCAGAATTACTGAATAGGTTACTGAATAGTTTGAAAACCAGTAGTGTCTTTGGTTGAAGCTTTGAGCTGAAGTCTGTGTCCGGAACAATGGGAATGCACAGGCGAGCAGATTACTGGAGAAGCACAGTGGGTGCTGAGAGGAGCAGGGAGCGCTTGGCTTGCTGTGTGGTGCACTTCAGTTGGGTGGGCAGTTAGAGATTTGGTTTAAATTTACTGGTCTAACTTGACACCTCCCACTTGAGCTCCTGGTTTAACTTAACAGGTAGTGACCCTTTCTCTACTCTGTACTGTGTTGTACTCGGTATTGTTCAGAGCAAAGAACAAGAGCAAAATAATTCTGTTTCTTTCTCCCAGAATACACGGAGCAGTGATGTAAGCTGGTGGTGCGTTTATAAAACTCTCTAAATCGAAGTATTTGGCAGATGCTTCTGTTGCGTCGCTAATCCGGAGTCGGGTCGCGAGTCAATAGCTACAGGCGGCTAGCCCCGACTTCTCGGCCACATCCTCCAATTCCTCTGGGAAGATCCTAAGGTGTTCCCTGTCCAACTATGAGACTCTCTAGCGGGTCCAGGGTCTGCCTCTTGGTCTCCTCCTGGTGGAACGTGCTTGAAACATTTCACCAGTGAGGTGCTTGGGAGGCACCCTAAACAAATGCCAGACCCACCCTTCCATTGCTAATCCGGAGCCGGGTCGCGAGTCAACAGCTTCAGACGGCTAGACCCGACTTCTTGGCCGCATCCTCCAGCTCCTCTGGGAAGATCCCAAGGTGTTCCCTGTCCAATTGTGAGACCCAGTCTCTACACCTGGTCCGGTGCCTGAATCTGGGACTCCTCCGAATGGGACGTAACCGAAACACCTCATCAGCAAGGAGCTCGGAAGGCATTCAAACCAGATGCCTGAACCGCCCCCCAAGCTAGCTTTGCGGATGCTCTTAGAAAGAAATTTATCGACGCCAATTGTCAACATTTTCGTCAGTTACGTAACTGTCCCATGAGAATGCAACATGAGAACTCAGCGCCTCTAAATCCGAGACCATGGTCCTTGCCCGGAAAAGGGTGGAATGCCCCCTGCAGGTCAGGGGCAGTGTCCTGCCCAAAGTGGAGGACTTTAAGTATCTCAGGGTCTTTTTCACGAGTGGGGGAAGGATGGATCGACAGGCGGGAGATCGACAGGCGGATCGGTGCGGCATCAGCAATAACTAGGACCCTGCCCAAAGACCCTCAGGTGTCAGAAATTAGACTGATGAAGGGAAGGCCTCGGCTCCCTCTGGTGGTGGGCGAGGGAACCACAACAGTGGGTGGTGACTCAAGCAGCTGAAATGAGCTTCCTCCGCAGGGTGGCTGGGCTCTCACTCAGAGATCGGGTGAGGAGCTCTGCCATCTGGGAGGAGCTCGGACTAGAGTCACTCCTCCTCCAGGTCAAGAGAAGCCAGATGGGGTGATCTGGTCAGGATACCTCCCAAGCGCCTCGCTGATGAGGCGTTTTGGTCACGTCAGACCGGGAAGAGACCAAGATGCAGACCCCGGACCCGCTGGAGAGACTATGTCTCACAGCTGGCTGGGGAACGACTTGGGAAGTAAGGCCGTTGTTTCTAGATGGTTGCCCATTTCGGTCAACCCAAATCTAATCTATAAATATAGTGCACGTTTTAAAAATGTGGTTCCGTAGATTTACGCCTGCTGTTCACATAAAACAAAACCTGATCTCTACCTTTTATTGACTGTTTAGAACGATCCGCACTGTGCTTTTTTTGTGCCAAAAGTTACAGAGCAGCAGTTTCCGACCGGCTTAAAAGAAAAACATTCAATAGAAACTTAAACAAGCCATCGATTTCCCGACTGGCCGTATGGATTCTCTGAGGAATGATGCGGCACATCATTAGCATGTCTATTCGATAGCTGTCTCAGCTTTGTTACAGTCGGTGCAGTAACGAATCCGTGCACTGATCACATCCGTCTTTTTTTCTCCAAACATTCGCGATCCTCTTTGCCGCTGACTGGTTTTCAGGGGTGAGTCATCAAGGCTGTCAAGGCCATCTTTGCTTTGTAAATACCCGAATTATGAACGGACGTTAGGGTAAATAATTCCAATTGCTCCCCAAGCATTTGAACTCCATTCAAATCTTCAGTAACGCCACCTACTGGCCTGTTTGTCAAAATCCATACAAAGAATTCACATGATAAATTTGAATGCTAAGTTAGCTAAAAAAAATGTATGTCTATTTCAACCAAGTTATCAAAAAGATTCCGTTTCATCGTCTTCCGCTTATGTAGGGCCGGGTCGCGGGGGCAACAGCCTCAGACGGGAAGCCCAGGCTTCTCTCACCCCGGCTGCATCCTCCAGCTCACCCTGAAGGATCCCGAGTCGTTCCCCAGCCAGCTGTGAGACATAGTCTCTCCAGCGGGTCCAGGGTCTGCCTCTTGGTCTCCTCCCGGTGGGACGTGCCCAAAACACCTCACCAGTGAGGCGCTCGGGAGGCATCCTGACCAAATGCCTGAACCACCCCATCTGGCTTCTCTGGACCTCGAGGAGGAGCGGCTATACTCCGAGCTCCTCCTGGATGGCAGAACTCCTCACCCGATCTTTGAGTGAGAGCCCAGCCACCCTGCGGAGGTAGCCCATTTCGTCCGCTTGTATCCGCAATCTCATTCTTTTAGTCGCCACCCACAACTGCTGACCATGGTGAGGGTAGGACCGTAGATCCTGGTTACCATGGTGAGGGTAGGAACGTAGATCCTGGTTATCATGGTGAGGGTAGGGACGTAGATCCTGGTTACCATGGTGAGGGTAGGAACGTAGATCCTGGTTACTTCGGTGAGGGTAGGAACGTAGATCCTGGTTACCATGGTGAGGGCAGGAACGTAGATCCTGGTTGCTTCGGTGAGGGTAGGAACGTAGATCCTGGTTACCATGGTGAGGGTAGGAACGTAGATCCTGGTTACTTCGGTGAGGGTAGGAACGTAGATCCTGGTTACCATGGTGAGGGTAGGAACGTAGATCCTGGTTACCATGGTGAGTGTAGGAACGTAGATCCTGGTTACCATGGTGAGGGTAGGAACTTAGATCCTGGTTACCATGGTGAGGGTAGGAACGTAGATCGACTTGTAAATCGAGAGCTTTGCTTTTCAGCTCAGCTCTTTCTTCACCAGGACGGACCGATGCAGCGTCCTGGTTATTGCTGACGGTGCACCGATCTGTAGGCTGATCTCCCGCTTCGTCATTCCCTCACTCGTGAACAAGACTCTTAGATACTTAAACTCGTCCACTTGGGGCAGGATCCCGTCCCTGAGGCATCACAAAGATAAATAATAATAATGCATACTTTATTGATCCCTCACCAGGGAAATTTCCATGCTGCATTACACCGCAGCAGGCTGCTACGACTGCGCCAATGGTGGGAGAAACAGGGGGTTAGGTGTCTTCTCCAAGGTCCTTAGACATGAACTCCATTGGAATCCAACCTGCGAACTTCTGGTTAACTTACAGTCCAAGGGCAAACGCCTTACCACTGAGCTACCAAATTGACAGCCCTGGTAGTTCTAGTGTTAATGACTTGTGTGAGTGAATATATTTTATTGTCAAAAAGAAAAGAATTTAAAAAACTCAAGCATTTTTTTCTCATAATAATCACATCTATCTGCTGTAATCACTCCTGCGAGGTTTCACACGGGCGTCATGTCTTACTCATGCTTTTTATTTCTTTTCTTGTCTTCCTGGAATTGAGCGACATGTTTAAATGGGTTCTGGGAATTAAAGAGACCCTCGGCTGTTCTGTTTGGACGCATTATTCATTCCTTCTTCTCGTCAGCGAAAGGAGGCAGGGACACGAACGGCCTCGAAAGAGATGCACCTGACATTGAATAGAGGCGGTGAAGCGGGGCGCTAGCTTCACGTGATCGACATCGCCGTGCAGTTGTTTGTTTTCCAAAGTCCTTCAGCTTCCTTTTGTTTGTTTTTTTAACGAGCACACGTCTTCATTAAAATTAATGAACCAAAAGCTGCTTGATTAGGTTGTCACCTCAATCTTTTTTTGTCTCTTAGAAAGAAGACACGCAGTAAGAAGGCTAGTTAAGAGTTGTCAGGAGTATTTAATACTTCTAAAGACTAATTAACGTTCTAATTACACCGGCGTGGTTACACACATCATAACCGCGTCAGTCCCGGATGCTTCAGATTGTCGCTCAGAAAAACGTTTTCATCCACGTCACTTTTTTTTGTTTCTCTTCCAATCGTGGGAACGAAGTTGTTTGACCTCGACAAGCAGCTGTGACTAATCTGTGTTTTACTTCCACCGGACGGAGACCTTTTATTTCTCATTTTACACTAAATATCCACTTTCTACTCACTGCTCTTGCGTCACAATTTGAATAACATTTTCAGCTGCAACATGTGTCAGCAGTCGCTGAGTCATCGATAATAAGCGTGAGGAGGTTAAAGATGGGATTCGATTGGCTGTCACTATGATTATCCTTTATGTACAGCTCAATGAAAAACCAGGAGGTTGTTTTATCGTTCGTTATCGGCCATTATTTAAGCTCAAATACGCACCGAGTGAAATTCTAAGTATAATTTTATTACTTGGTCACAGAGCTCTACGACAAATGATGGATGTTTTGAAGCAAAATAAATGCTGGTAATTAGATTGAAGTTCGGGAGTTGGTGGCCTTTATTGCCTCCTCCTGAAGGCGACGTAACTGGCATGTTTGTTTATTTTCTTTCTGTAATTTGTGAAAACGGTGGTTCCTACTGGCCTTCACTCCCACCATTTCTGCTTTGATTAATTCCTCATACCCGTCTTTGTCTTCTTCTCGTGTGCCATGACTGACGGTGTGGAAGCAAGAGCGGCTTTAAAAACTTGAAAACTACTTGTTTGACGTCGTTATCGCAAACAGATTTGACGATTTTACTGTTTTGATCAAAGTAAACCGTTCCGTTCCGTCATCTTCCGCTTGTTCCGGGGTCGGGTCGCAGGGGCAACAGCCTCAAATGGGCAGCCCATGCCTCTCTCACCCCGGCTGCATCCTCTAGCTCACCCGGAAGGATCACAAGTCGTTCCCCAGCCAGCTGTGAGACATAGTCTCTCCAGCGGGTCCGGGGTCTGCCCCTTGGTCTCCTCCCTGTGAGGCGCTCGGGGGGCATCCTGACCAGATACCTGAACCACCCCATCTGGCTCCTCTCGACCTGAAGGTAGAGCGGCTCGATACCGAACTCCTCCCGGACGGCAGAGCTCCTCACCCGATCTCTGAGTGAGAGCCCGGCCACCCTGCAGAGGAAGCTCATTTCGGCCACTTGTACCCACGATCTCACCCACAGCTGGTGACCATAGGTGAGGGTTGGAACGTAGATCCTGGTTACCATGGTGAGGGTAGGAACATAGATCCTGGTTACCATGGTGAGGGTGGGAACGTAGATCCTGGTTACCATGGTGAGGGTGGGAACGTAGATCCTGGTTACTATGGTGAAGGTAGGAACATATATCCTGGTTACCATGGTGAGGATGGGAACATAGATCCTGGTTACCATGGTGAGGGTGGGAACGTAGATCCTGGTTACCATGGTGAGGGTGGGAACGTAGATCCTGGTTACCATGGTGAGGGTGGGAACGTAGATCGACTTGTAAATCGAGAGCTTTACTTTTCGGCTCAGCTCTTTTTTACCACGACGGACCTATGCAGCGTCCTAGTTATTGCTGACGTCGCTTCGATCTACCTGTCGATCTCCCGCTCCATCCTCCCCCACTCGTGAACAAGACCCCCGAGATACTTAAACTCCTCCACTTGGGGCAGGACCCTGTCCCTGACCTACAGTGGGTACTCCATCCTTTTCCGGGCGAGGCCAATGGTCTCGGATTTGGAGGCATTAATTCCTATCCCATAAGCCAGCTAAAAGTAAACCAAAGGTTAAAAAGTCTGCATTTATTTTACTAGTTTTCGGGCTCTACTCTTCCAAAACAGTCATTAACGTTCTAACGAGGCATGGTAAATAAGGCTTCATTGCTAAGCTTAATTTTTATCTCTTCGTTTTTTTCCCCTAATCTCTCCGTCCATCCCTCTCTTTGCCTTCCTGCCTCTCTTCCTGTGCCACTCTACATTGGCGGTGCCATCACGTCCAACCCCATGCTGAGCCGAGTGGTGTTTTTCTGGATCTGCGATAGAAATCTGCCGGAAAAAAAAAACCTTGGCAGGGAATTAGTCCCTTGTCGGTAGCATGCTTTGTTAGCCGCCGATGGAAATGTTGTCGTTGCAAATAGAAGCAAAGCTCCAACAGACGTTGATGTAGTTTCATCAAAAAGAGTGTCAGAGATTTTCTTTTATTTCACTTTTTTCAATTATGTTTGAAGGTTTTTTGGATTCTTGATGTGATTAAGAAGCCTGAGATGTGTTCTCGGTAACACCGGTACGTCTAGTTTCTTTTGGCAAACTGATCTGAAAAAACTTTTCTTTAAAAAACATGTTTTATTTCACTAGATTGCTGCTATTTTCTCCTCATTGTCATGAAGCGGTGTGCAGGTAGAAAGAGGACGACCCGATTGTAGGACAAAAACCATGGTTTATTTGTGTATGGCAGTTCACTAACGCTGTAAACGAAAACATAAGGTTTTAGTGGCATGGCAAGTGGTTATTGTTCTGAATGGGTTTCATGGTCAGGCAACCAGGAAGACCTGGCTGGAAGGAATGGTATGACCCGACAGCTGAAGGGAAGACAGGCTGCCATTTTAAAGGCTGCTGCACAATGATCTTCAGGTGTGTAAAATCAGGCAAATGAGGGAAGGCCCAGGGTTCCATCTGGTGGTGGGCGAGGGAACCATGACACTCATGTTTAACACTCATCTGCTTGGTTCTGTGACTTTCGAACACTCGGGGTGGAAATCTTTAGAAATGAGTGGAAAATTAATCCGATTGCATAAATGAATAATTTCATAAAAGAATGAAAATAATAAGAAAGCAGCTTCAGGTCACACTCTTTGGAAAAGTTTTACCTCTCTAATACACACTCATCTGTTAAAACACAAAATTAATTAACACATACAGACTGCCACACGGTCGTCAACTTTATATGTACACAAACTTCCATTTGGGCAAGATTTTGGCGCCACTTAGGGCTTCTGCTCAATTTGACTTTACTCCGGGATTTCAAGCATTAGCTTAGAATTCCATTGACCGTCAGACCTCCGGCCAATCAGTGAACAAAGATAATATCAGAAAATGAATGCAAGTGTCCGTCCTCCATGTTTGTAGTCCTCAAACATGGAGGACTACAAACATGGAGGACTACATGTTTGTAGTCCTCCATGTTTGTAGTCCTCCATGGACTCCAAAAAAGATCCATGTTTGGATCTTTTTTCAGATCCAAACATGGATCTTAAAACATGGATCTGATCCAAACATGGATCTGAAAAAAGAAGATCAACCATGCTGCACGGTCCGGGTTGGCAACGATTCCCCAGATTGAGAATCTAAAGACCGTGTTTAGAAAGTTTACTGTGTTTGTGTGCTAAGAAGAAGTGGGACACTGAGAGGACTGAAGAGAATAGGCAAGTGTTCAGGGAGATACAGCACAAGGTTAAAGTAGAGGTGGCAAAGGCAAAACAAGTAGCCTATGATGACCTATATGCTAGGCTGAACAGCAAGGAGGGAAAGATGGACCTATACAGGTTGGCAAGACAGAGAGACAAAGATGGGAAGGATGTGCAGCAAGTTAGGGTGATTAAAGACAGGAATTGATGTCTCTTGACAGATGCCAGTAATGTGATGGGAAGATGGAAAGAGGACTTTGAAGAGTTGATGAATGAAGAAAATGAAAGAGAACAAAGAGTAGAAGACGTTACCATAGCGGACCGGAAAGTGGCTAGGATCAGTAAGGTAGAAATAAAGAGGGCACTGAAGAGGATGAAGAGTGGAAAGGCTCTGGGTCCTGATGATATCCCTGTAGAAGTATGGAAGTGTTTAGGTGAGGTGGCAGTAGAGTTTCTGACTGGGCTGTTTAACAGAATATTAGAAAGTGAGAAGATGCCTGATGAATGGAGGAGAAGTGTGCTAGTTCCTGTTTTTAAGAACAAGGAAGATGTGCAGAGTTGTGGTAACTACAGAGGAATAAAACTGATCAGTCAAACGATGAAGTTATGGGAAAAAGTTGTCAAAGCCAGGCTAAGGTCTGAAGTAAGAATTTGTGAGCAGCAGTATGGTTTTATGCCTAAAAAGAGCACTACAGATGCAGTATTTGCCTTGAGGATGCTGATAGAGAAGTACAGAGAAGGCCAGAGGGAGCTGCACTGTGTCTTCGTAGATCTAGAGAAAGCGTATGACAGAGTACCCAGAGAAGAACGGGGTACCCTGATCTACCCTGTTCTTCAGATGTTGATTTCTGGTACATAAGTCAATATCTAAGTACCAGACTGCCTTGTATGAGGAAGTCTGGTGTGACAGATGACCGAAGACGATGCAGGAAACAGGGTTAGATGGTAGAAACTGACTTGCTGTGGCGCCCCCTGGAGGGAAATGATGAAAGGAGAAGAAGAAGTTTAGAAAGTTTACTCAGGAAAAGTTTGTTTTAACCCTCTGTTTTCCAGACTACTGAATGTTTGGGAGCATTGCTTACATCACATCCTGTCCCCACCAGATAGGAACGTTTGGTTAACTTTTAAAAAGTATCCGTCTACCGCAGAACGAGTGAACGAAAACCTGTGAACTTTCGGTTGGAAGACGATTGCTTTACCGTCTGAGCCTTACCGGTGCTTTGGTCGAGGGAAATTTCTGCAAACATTTCCGGACTTGTGTCCTACTATTTTTCGGACTTGAGCAGATGTGACCAGCTTAGTTTGAAACGTTAGCAGGACATAGACCAGAGAGTCCAAAAAATAAGTTCAGAACCTCAACCAACTGTTTGGAAATTAAACCAAATTCCAGACATTAAAAAAAAGTCATGTTTTACTAGATTAAAGGGCCCATCTCATGCAAAATGGACTTTCCAGAGTTTTCTACCTTGTAAGAGAGATGTCCGGGCCTTGTATATGTGTGTGTGTGTGTGTGTGTGTGTGTGTGTGTGTGTGTGTGTGTGATGTCCAGTCCTTGTATATGTCACCAAAGGGGTTTCTAGATTGATTTAGCCCGTTTTTCTGTGGATTTCTGGAACGCTCAGACAAAACAACCAATGAGCAGATGTCTAAAGTATGACGCATTTGACGTAGCCAGGCCGGACTTCGCACACGCCCCCCTCCACAGCAAACCCTCCCTCCCTCCTCACTACCCGCCCGCCCTCCTCACCCGCCTCCACTCCGGCCTTACGCCCTCACAAACTCGCTTTCAACGTCCGATATACAGGCTGGTTCGCTGCTCTGCGTCTTTTTTATTTTCTTGCTTGAAACACGCTTTTTTGATGAATCGACATGATAAAATCTTATTTCAGACGCTACCAAACCGCTATGCACGGGTTTACGCACTTCCCCCTCCCGCTCAGAGATGGGCGGAGGAATAGCGGCTCAGTGAGAGCAGAGGGCGGAGCTTGTACTTTCTCAGGACGGGCGGGGGGATGAGCGATACCCGGCCTTTCATAGTTCCGGATCTGTGACTGCGCTCCACCAAATCAATATATTTTCATAACTATCGTGTAATGCATGTTGCAAACCCCACATTTTGCGTGTGTATGTGCAGAGTTATTTTTCACGAGATGGGCCCTTTAAATTCTCCTTGATTTAATCTGAAAATTTGATCCACTTTCTAAACTTGTGTACCAACAATGACTGTTGTTTTCTTTCCCAAAGCTTTTATCTCCTCTCATCTCAAAAGTGTGGTGCATCAACATAACAGTGTTAGCTCAATAAACACTCTTTATTCTTTTCCCTCTCTTTTTCTCTCTCACTCCCACTCCTGATTCAGACAGAAAACAAGCCTCCTTGTTGAGTAGATGAGGTCGTGGGGAGAGTATTTGGCACAGAGACCGTAGAGCCCTGGCCCGCCGTGCTAATGAGGTCAAACAGATACACACAGTTCCTCAAGACATTCCAGCCGTGCCACCGCCGCCTCAGAAACTTTTGTTTACTGCGGTTTAGCACGTTAGCATAGCAAGTCAGCTTTTCGGCTGGTTGATTTTGTTGGTTTTGATACTAAAAACAAGTGGCCAGCTTTAGAAAAGTGGTGATTTTGAAGATTAATCAAACCATTAAATAATCTAATCGCTCCTTTTCTAAACTATCTTGGTTCTTTTGACTTTTTTTTTTAATCGTCTTCAGAAAAGACAACGTCAAGGACGGTTCGCCAACAAATCTTGTTAGAAACAATTTAGTTCTGATACTCACACGAAGCTGTGTGTGGTCAAACATTTAGGGGAATTAAAACATACCAATGAAAACCAAAAGTAATATGCCCGGCCAGATGGTGGAAGGTCGTTCAGGCTGAATGTTTGAAAAGAAGCGAGTTCCGTCATATTGCAAAAGACAGGTGATTGGATGAAGCATCTGTGTGTTATTCAGAAATTACTGGCTGACTTTAACGGCCTCACATATTTATAGATGAAACGTCGGAGCCAGACTGGAATGTCTTTCACCTCTGTAGGCGCATCGTTCATGTCTTTAACCCATTCATTGCTGAAAACACAGACCAGGTCATTAACTAGCACTTTATGAGTCTCATTGGGTGGAATTTCCTGAAATCACAAAATATTACTTGACTATTACTATCGTGGCCAAACCAGCCTGTCAATGCCTGATCCCGTCAGACCTCAGAAGCTAAGCATGCTGAACCTGGGCAATACTTGGATGGAAGACTGTCGGAACTCCAGGTGCCACGGTCAGACGGCTGTTGCGATTAAATTGCTGTTGTGTCCCTGGGCAAGACACTTCACCCACGTTGCCTAGTCTGAATGGTGTGTGTGTTTGGTCGGCGATGGTCAGAAGGGCTGATGGCGCAAAAATGGCAGCCTTGCTTCTGTCAGTTGGCTCCAGGGCAGCTGTGGCTACAACAGTAGCTTACCAGTACCTGGTATGGAGTGGATGAATAATGCATATGTGAAGCGTCTTTGAGAGTCCTGAAATGCGCTATTAAAATACAATACATCATTGTTATTATTTATTATCTCATCCACACTGAAATAGTTCATCCATTGACGGTAGACGGGATGGACCGAGTTTGGGTGACATCAACCATGCTCGACTATCAGAATCAGAACATACTTTAATGATACCACACATGGGACATTTGTGAATAATCAAGTGAAATCAATTAAGGTACTACTTTCTGTCAAAATAAACGGCGCCATGTTGACTCTGTGGAGCAAGTCATTGGTCTGAAAAGGACCAGACTATGGAGCGAGTTTTTTCATGTTGAGAACTTGATTAACTTGTCCTACGAGGCACAAAATGACCGAAATATTCGCAACCAGGGGGATGCATTAATTCAAAGGTAACGGAACTAGATTGTTTAATGTGACAACGATACTGAATGAGTAAGGGCCGCCAATTTTTCAGTAGTACATGCAGTGGGATGCTGGCTTGCTGTGTCCATTTTCTTATGTGCTGTCGGTGGCGGGTGGGGGGGTGTGTCAGAGCCTATCCTAGTTGATTTCAGGCAGTAGGGAGGGTACACCCCGAAAAGATTGCCAGTCTGTCGTGGGGCCACACACATACACAACCATCCACACACACAATCCTACGGGCAATTTCAAGGTGGGCAATCAACCTAACATGTGTGTGGACTTTCTTAAGAAAACCCACACATACTTGGAGAGACAAAACCCCTGACATCCTCGCTGTGAGGCCTCTGTGCTAACCACTGTACCACCGTGCCACCCTTTTACCAATTTTAATATGTGTGAATGCCCACCTCGTCTCTAAGTTTTGAGTTGATTTTCTGCATCTCTTAAATTATAGGACCCAAAATCCAATTTGAACAAATTTTGCCTTGTTACCACTCTGAATTGTTCCAAATAAAATATTTCTATTTTGGTTCTTCTTCTTTCGGTATTTCCCTTCAGGGGTCGCCACAGCAAGTCAGTTTCCTCCATCTAACCCTATCTCCTGCATCCTTTTCGGTCACACCAACTATCTTCATGTCTTCCTTCACTGTATCCATGAACCTCCTCTTTGGTCTTCCTCTAGTCCTCTTTCCTGGTGGTTCCAAATCCAGCATCCTTCTTCTGATGTACTCTCTCTCTCTCCTCTGTACTTGTCCAAACCATCTCAGTCTGACCTCTCTGACTTTAAAACCTCTAACATGTGCTGTTCCTCTGATCCTGTCCATCCTGGTCACTCCTAGAGAGATCCTCAGCATCTTCATCTCTGCTACCTCCATCTCTGCTTCCTGTCTTTTCCTCAGTGCCACCGTCTCTAGACCAATCAGCATGGCCGGTATACTTTTCTCCACCCGTTCCAGCCTGCCTGCACACACTTCTTCACCCGATCTTACTACCCGAAAAGTGGATGCAGCGTCATAGGAGGCTGATATTTTTTGGGAACATTTTCTCAATGTGTTCATTTCTTTTAAAAAAAAATTGATCATTCGGAATCTGGATACAGTGCCAGACTTTTACGTAACATTCTCAGGAAGCAGTTTGAATCCAGTTTTGAACTTTACAATTTACAAAACAAACCTTATTATAATTACAATAACTAAAAACTCCTCTATGTTTGGGTGATAAACGTATGAAAATAAAATCTATGAGATGATTTTACCGTGCATTAACATATTTGAAATCTTTAATTAAGCCTTGTGATAATTTTATGAATAAAGAGAAAGTGTCATGAAGCGGTGTCTACGCAGGTGGAAAGAGGTGGACCCAATAGCAGACAGGAAACATGGTTTATTTGAATTTGGTATCCATTAATACTCTGAAAAGAAAAACAAAGTTTCAGCGTCATGGTAAAATGGTCAGAATGTGTTCATTGTCTGGTCAGGCGACCAGGGAGACCTGGCTGGAAGGGAAGGTATGACCCGACCGGGACATCTGGGATGATTGCCCTTAAATTGATGGCAGGGTCCACAGATGTGTAGAATCAGCCATCAATCTCAGGCGACCCTAATCAGGGTGATGAGGAACATCCAGGGCTTCCTCTGGTGACAGAAGATCGGGTCATGACAGATAGGTGTCCAGGAATAGAACCCTGTGGAACTCCATGTACTATTTTAGTAAATGTACGTTAATCTTAAATCAATTTCAAGTGCTACAAATTTTTCTTTTTTCTTTTATTTCACGTTTCCGTTTCTAATTGTTTTCTTTTTGTAATGCCTCCGCCCAAAGAGTGTGAAGCTCTTGGTCGAAGCGTCTGCTTGTGTAACAATTGTGAACACAATAACCCTTAAACCACAGAAGGAATTTTAATAAAACTGCCCACAGTTACTGAATACCAGGACACGTGGATACAAATTGTCTTCTTGTTTCTTGTTCATTTCGTTTCCACGTCTTTATGCTAACTAGAGGACCGCCAGGAAGGTCCTAGAAGGGTGTTTTGTCCTGTTCTCTCTCTGCTTTTGAGTCAGAGGGAGTAACACTGACTGGAATCTAAAAAATGCAGCTGGAACAGAAACAATGGTGAGACGGCTCGTCTGACAGATGTACAACCTCTTCTCTGAGAGAAGCAGGGTACGATGACACTGCTTCCCTGTAAGGAAAACTTACATGGGAGATATGACGAGATGAAGCTCATCGCCGACTCTTTGTCGAAATCTCAAAAATCATCTCCGAGCCAAGATTTAATGATGACTCATTTTCAAACAGGCTGTTAAGAATTAATGAGACTTAACAGATTGCACATTAATTTTTTTTTCTTTTCTAAAAACCTCACCATGTGTCTCGTATTAATAATGTAACTGAGATCATCAGTGCAACCTGTCTGATGAATGGAACCCTGTCCCAGATCGACCAGACGCAACCGTCTCTCCAGTCCATTAGTTACTCTGCAAAAATAAACCTTACAGCAGGTCTTTTAGATTAAAAGTGGTCAGAATGTAAAATAATGTAATCAAACAACTGAAAAAGTCTATTTTTAATCATACTTTATTTGTGTTTGTTTGGATTTTTTTTAACTGTAAACATCGCTGTAGCCATTTAATTTTTTTCCGGGACGAAAAAAGTCTTATCTCGTCTTAAACGGGACATATTTTATTAAATGTTTGTTTTTATCTCTTGGATTCCTTTAAGTGAGTCTACGACATGCATGGGCAAACTACGGTCCGCGGGTCACATGCGGCCCATTAAACGTTTCAATCCGGCCCGACAAATTTTAAAAAGTTAAGTAAATAAACCATGTTAACGTTTTATTTTCCTGCAATTCTGATGTTTTCTCACTAGATGGCGCACTCTAGATATTTTGGCTCTGTTGAGAAAACAACAACACTGCTCCCATTAAAATGTGTGTCTCTGTGATGCGCACGCTGTCAAAATAAACAGTGTGCACGGATATGGAAAGCCATCGGGCCCAAAACACGCACGTAAACAAGCGTGTTAGATGTTAAAACAAGTAAAATGTTAAATGCCGCTAGATTTGAAATTTAACGCTCTTGATGTAACATTTAGCGCTTGTTTAAAATCTAGCGTCATTCTATCGGTCTAATCTAGAGGTTACCAAAGCATGCCATCCTCCTGCTCCTGTTCCGGCC
Organism: Neostethus bicornis; assembly: GCA_902685375.1. Classification (NCBI taxonomy): domain Eukaryota; kingdom Metazoa; phylum Chordata; class Actinopteri; order Atheriniformes; family Phallostethidae; genus Neostethus; species Neostethus bicornis. The sequence goes on along the minus strand of CACRXE010000066.1, from coordinate 568,846 downwards.
CCCTGGTCAAATGTTAGAACTCAATGTGGCCCGCGAATAAAAAAACTTTGCCCACCCCTGGTCCATGAGATCTGTATTTACTCAGAAAATCTGAACTTTCTGTCCCTCCTCAGAAGCTTCGTTTCGGTTTACGTCCATTTGTTACGTTTTTTTCACCCTGTTACGTCACATGTTTTCAGAGGAAATCACCATGTAAGGAGAAACAAGATGCAACAAGCTGCAGCCGCCATCTTGGATCGGTAGTCCTAAGGCCACGTCCACACGTAGCCGGGTACTTTTGAAAACGTATTTTTGCTGTAATCCATTTTAGAAAAACTCTCGCGTACACACGTAACCATTTTCAATATAACCGCATCGACACGAACTCGTCTAAATACGCTTCTGAATGCGGTTATAAGCATGCCAGACCAGTAGTGGGCAGTGTTTTTTTCAGAGGATCCATGATGCTCACTGTCTGATTTTAAAAATAAGGACACACACAAATGACCTTATGCACTAATTGTTGCAGCTAGTGACGTTTAAAAATGCAAAACTCCAGATATGCATATCCACACGCAAAATCGCAGTTTTCCAAAATCTTCACTTTGGTCAGAGTTTTCAAAAATGACAGTTATGAGTGGAAAAATGACGGGTTTGTGTGGATGACTGAAAAAAACAAATAAAAAAATATTTGTTTTACCAGATACCCTGCCATGTGTGGGAGGGCCACATGAATGGGATTGGCCAATCAGGTATCTGTTTTGATTAAGTTTGCATATCAATGATTGGTCGTCTTCTGCTACAACATGGCAACAAAAGTAATCAATTCCATGTGCGTTTCTTCCAGATGGTCAGATTAATCACCACGCTGGATGGTGTGAACTCATGAACCCAAACCTTTTGTTTTATTTCTCTATTGTTGACACATTTCTACTTTTTGTTTGCTTCCGAAATTCCCGGAGTCCCAATCCTGTCAGACGTTCTGCTAAGACTCTGTCGAGTAATTTCCTTCCCAATGAACGGTTGTGTTTGAATAAAAACGTGCTTTCTGTTTTTGCTCAGGAGAGACAGAAGGAATCTAATCGTGGGTTTTAGTTAATGCAAAACATTGTATTGGTCTGCAGGATGGAGCAGATGGGCTTCCATCAGTATTGTTCACTCTTAAATATGTAAATTTACATATTTGATTTGAAAAGACTTTATTTATTCCCGAAGGGAAATTTGAGAATATTTGGCACTCATGAAGATTTTCTGGGTGTTGATCTTTTTTTATATGTTTGAAAATTTGTGTGCTGCATTGCACCGCAGCAGGCTGCCAGGACGGCATGAACGGTGGGAAAACAGGGGGCTAGGTGTTTTCCTGTCATTGTGTGGAGCTAAGGCCAAAAATATTCCCTTGACACAACAGACAGGCTCAGATGAAGAAATCAAAAGCAGATTTATTAGATTGATAAAAAGTCCAATGAGATCGCGGGTACAAGCGGCAGAAATGAGCTTACCCCGCAGGGTGGCTGGGCTCTCACTCAGAGATCGGGTTAGGAGCTCTGCCATCCGGGAGGAGCTCGGTGTCGAGCCGCTCCTCCTCCAGGTCGAGAGGAGCCAGATGGGGTGGTTCGGGCATCTGGTCAGGATGCGCCCCGAGCGCCTCGCAGGGGAGGTGTTTCGGACACGTCCCACCGGGAGGAGACCAAGATGCAGACCCCGGACCCGCTGGAGAGACTATGTCTCACAGCTGGCCGGGAACGATTTGGGATTCTTCCAGGTGAGCTAGAGGATGCAGCCGGGGAGAGAGAGGCCTGGGCTGCCTGTTTGAGGCTGTCGCCCCTGCGACCCGACCCTGGAACAAGCGGAAGATGACGGAACGGAACAAATAAAAAGTCCAAATAAAGAAGACAAAAACAGATAAACTAGGTAGGTTCTGACGTAGGAGCTGGAACCAAAAAACTGGATAACAGGTCAGGCATGGTAAACAAACAATCTGGTGAAGAGTGTGTCAAAAACTGTTCCATTTATGCTCAAGTAGATGAGTAGATGAGTTTCAGGTGTGACTTGTTGCACACACACAGACAAGAGGGAAGGGGGGGGGAACAGGACACAGAGGTGGAACAGACTACCCTCCGGGCATCTCCAAGGGCACCCGGAGATGAGCTCAGAGGGAATTGATCCCACAAACTTCCGGTGATTTTTTTTAGTAAACTTCCGGAGAACTTTTGGAGAACTTTCGGTCCATGGGCGAACGTTCTACCACTGAGCTGATGAATTAGTTTAGAATTAGTTTCTTAAAATTAAATTGTTCTTAGTTGAGATAAAACTAAGTGATTTAAGGATCAAATTATTTGTTGAAGGACTCACCTGCTCTTGGTTTGGCTGTAAATCGGAGCCCAATTGAACAAGTCATTGAGGCTAAACCGCCCGGAAATTGTTGTAGCCAGAAACATGTGTCATGAAGCGGTGTGCAGGTGGAAGGAGGAGGACCCAATTGCAGGACAGAAAACATGAAGGGAAGACAGACTGACTATTTAAAGGTAGCTGCACAAAGATCTTCAGGTGTGTAAAATCAGGCAACTGAGAGAAGGCCCCGAGTTCCCTCTGGTGGTGGGTGAGGGAACCATGACTGTACCTCCCCCTCAATGAACACCTCCAGGTGGTCATGGATCATGTGGCGGGACGTTGCGTAGCCTGGCGTGGCGTAGCGTAGCCTGACATCGCTGGACTCGGTGCGCGACTTGACGTGGCTTGACTCGGCATGTTACCCGGGCAGTTGCTTTTGCTGCAATCCTGACGGGCCTAAGGCCTCTGTCCGCTGGGTTCGCTCATGGTCGGGTCATTCTGTCATGAAGCGGTGTGCAGGTGGAAGGAGGAGGACCCAATTCCAAGACAGAAAACATGCTTTATTTGAGTATGGCAGTTCAGTAACGCTGTGAAAGAAAAACATAAGGTTTTAGTGGCATGGCAAGAGGTTATTGTTCTGAATGGGTTTCCTGGTCAGGCAACCAGCGATACCTGGCTGGAAGGGATGGTATGACCCGACACCTGAAGGGAAGACAGGCTGTCTATTGAAAGGCAGCTGCATAAAGATCTACAGGTGTGTACGATCAGCCAAATGAGGGAAGGCCTGGGTTTCCTCTGGTGGTGGGCGAGGGAACCACGACAACAGACTTGGAATAATTCATTTAAGGATGTTCCGTTCCGTCCTCTTCTACTTTTACGAGGCTGGATCACGGGCACAACAGCCTCAGGCAGGGGGAATAGTTACTGGTATTTCCAGTAGCCAATGGGAATCCTTAACAAACAGTAACAGGAACAAACATTTTTACTGGGAAGGTAGACTAAAACAAAATGATCCCGATTATTTCTTGTATTTAATACAATAAGAATAAAAATGACAAGAAATAAACACTGATAACTTTTCCATGTTTTGAGAAATAGATTTGTGATGTCACGACTGCAAAGCATTGTGGGTTCAAACTGTGTGCGGGTACTGACATATCAACGGGTTTTGTCAAAACAAACTCTTCCACTTCCAGTTTAAGCAAAACGTAACACAAGTTTTTTTTTTTAACACCAGTTCTGGTTTTACGGCTCATTAAAGTTTAAATTTTGTGAATTTTAAACATGTTACGATTTGTGTTTTTTTGCCCGTGTGTCAGAAAATTGACGTCATTTGGAAACTTTTTGTATGTAAATCTTTTGCCTAAACCAAAACCATTTTTTCCCCCAGATAACGGTGCTGAAATTCTTCACTGCACGGTGTACCTGCTCCGACATTGTTGTAAATATTCCACAGACGTTCATATCAATAGGATTTAAAAAAAAAGTTTTTATCCTGGGATGAAAAAATCTTCCACTGGAAATGTTTTAACAATAAAATGTAAAATTTCGTAACAGCCAGTGTTGAGTTTTAGTTTTAGTCTTTGGAACGAAAATCAATTTAAGTTTCAGTTGCATTTTAGTCAAGTTTTAATTTTATCCAAGTTTTAGTCGACAAAAACTCAAAACTGTTTTAGTCTAGTTTTTGTCGGCGAAGACATTTTTAGTCTAGTTTTGTTGTAAAAAAGCAATGAACAGCACATATTTTTTAACAATTGTTGCTTTATTACTGAGAATGGTGCAGCTTATTTGTTAAAAAAAACACGACAACCCTGCCGAGCCTTAACTTGTGCAAAACAGGAGTTCGGGTTAGTCCTATCCTAAAAAGACTTGACTTGCATTGGCATGAATATCAGGGTGATGAACTTTTAGATACCACTTGAAATTAGTGATATTCTTTCCACATTTACGTTCGTCTCCCATAACAATGCATCCCGTTTTATTCTCAGATTGATTATATTAAAGTATGCCCATGGATCATCACGATGTTTCCAACCACCCAGCCCATTTGTTACTGTTGCCCGCATGGTGTGTGACTTTCTCCTGGCCGCAGGTATTTTGCGCTTGATTTGAACATTCAGCGTGCTAGATTGGAAATTTAGCGCACTAGATTGCGTATGTGTAGTGGTCGTGCTATTTCTTTTCACTAAGTACACGCTCAATTAGCAGAAGTGTGAAAATGTGAAAGTCTGGCGACTATTTCGTTACATTTTCATGTCATCACCAGAAACTTGCAAACGTCTTGTCACATTTTAGTCACTAAAGAGACGCACTTATTTTGTTATTGTTACCAAATCGTCATTAAAAAAAAAAAAAACCTCGTCAACAAAATCATGTCGTTATCGTTGATGAAAACAACACTGAAAACATCCCAAAACAACAGGCTGATTTGTGGGATTTCTCAAATTTAGATGACAATTTTTTTTTTTGATACATAAAATGCTGCGTAGATCTTAAGCTGAGCTAGAGCGGTTGCTAGCATAGCACCTTCTGTGTTGCGTAAAAACCCCTCAATAACTCCCTCTACGCAAATAAAGCTTTACAGATCACACCTTCATCCATCTGTGTCGTATGTTGTTTCCTCACTGCTTCAAATGCTTCATTTCACTTCCTCACTGCTTCAAATGCTTCATTTCACTTCGTCACTGCTTCAAATGCTTCATTTCACTTTGTCACTGCTTCAAATGCTTCATTTCACTTCCTCACTGCTTCAAATGCTTCATTTCACTTCGTCACTGCTTCAAATGCTTCATTTCACTTTGTCACTGCTTCAAATGCTTCATTTCACTTCGTCACTGCTTCAAATGCTTCATTTTACTGCCCTCAGTTTTCTTCAGGTTCTGTCCACAAGGGTCAGAATTTACCAACGTCTTATTATTAAATATGGCAGTTTTTGAGTTTATTACATCCTCAGTCAAACACGTTCACTCTCTGCCCTCACTCTATGACCATGACCTTCTTCTCGTCTTAAGAAGAAATAGTTTTGTGGGATTTAGTTCCGAGAAAATCTGAAAGAGCACTAGCTCTTTTTTTTTCCACGTTCCCCTGAAAGCAGCGCACACGCCATTCATTCCACACCTCGGGTCCCTCACTGGCTTAAAGCAATTAAAATTTTCTCTCTTCAGTTCAAATCTCAAAGAAAAAAGACAAAAGAGCGACTTAGACTTTAAAGTTTGAATGAATAAAGTTTCTTCTTCCTTAGAGATCGTTAATGAAGCTGTACGACTCTGAATTATAAAACAGGTGGAGGGTGTATTGATCCTAAAGATAATTAAACATGCTCGTCCTTCAGGAAGCTGTTTTTTTAATTGAATGTTGTTGAAAAATATTAAACGGAATGCTTTAAAACCTGAAGAAAAGAAATAATTCTCCTCAAAATGAAGCAATAAGTCACAAATTTTCAGAAGTCTTTTAGATCATAAAATAATTACCAACGGGAGAAAAGTCTCCATTATCGAGTAGTAGCAGGTTTATTGGTCATGCTGGGATTTTATGATGACTTGTATCCTGGGTTAGAAACTAGAACCGCCGCATCTGTCAATATGACTCCCCGTCACTTTAATATACTTCCGTTCCGTCATCTTCCGCTTGTCCCAGGGTCGGGTCGCGGGGGCAACAGCCTGAAACGGGCAGCCCAGGTCTCTCTCTCCCCAGGTGCATCCTCTAGCTCACCTGGAAGCATCCCAAGTCGTTCCTCGGCCAGCTGTGAGATATAGTCTCTCCAGCAGGTCCGGGGTCTGCCCCTTGGTCTCCTCCTGGTGGGACGTGCCCGAAACACCTCGCCTGCGAGGCGCTCGGGAGGCATCCTTACCAGATGCCCGAACCACCCAATCTGGCTCCTCTCGACCTGGAGGAGGAGCGGCTTGACACCGAGCTCCTCCCGGACGGCAGAGCTCCTCACCCGATCTCTGAGTGAGAGCCCAGCCACCCTGCGGAGGAAGCTCATTTCGGCCGCTTGTATCCACGATCTCATTCTTTCGGTCACCACCCACAACTGGTTACCATAGGTGAGGGTAGGAACGTAGATCCTGGTTACCATGGTGAGGGTAGGAACGTAGATCGACTTGTAAATCGAGAGCTTTGCTTTTCGGCTCAGCTCTCTCTTTACCACGACGGACCGAAGCAGCGTCCTAGTTATTGCTGACGCCGCACTGATCCGTCTGTCGATCTCCCGCTTCATCCTTCCCCCACTCGTGAACAAGACCCCGAGATTCTTAAACTCCTCCACTTGGGGCAGGACCCTGTCCTTGACCCGCAGGGGGCATTCCACCCTTTTCCGGTGCGAGGACCATGGTCTCAGATTTGGAGGCGCTAATTCCCATCCTCGCTGCTTCACACTCGGCAGCAAATCAATCCAGCGAGTTTAATATACTTTAATACTTTTATACTAATTAGAATAAATAAAACACTCCCAAGGAGGCTGATCTTTTATGACTTTTAATATAAACATGTTTTCTATTTTATCATTTATTTATTTTTGTGTTCTAAAAATGAACATTTCAAAATTTTTAAACGTTTTTTTCTTCTCTAACCTGCTGCACCCCGCAGCAGCTGAAAGGAAGCGTGCATTGCTATAGCAACAATTACCGCAGAAGCTTTTGCTATGGCAACAAACGCATTGCTATGGCCACACATATAAGTGTGTGTGTTTATATTTGTGGAGAGAGACAAGGAGGACACTGACGCCATTCCAGAAACTTTTAGAAAGGTTGCGTGAGATAATATTGAAGAAACACCACGAAGACAGTCTGAACAAAGTCGGCCATGTTTTCTAGATACGTCTTCAAAGTTCAGGTTAAAATATTGGAATGTAGCCGATTTATAACGAGGACATTTTTAAAGCAGCAGCGCAAAATACATAAAAAAACATGAGTGAATTAGATCATTTTACTTTGGTGTTTTTTTTATTCTAGGTTTTAAAAATATTTAACATTTTATCATCATTATTACTTTAAAAATTGAGTGGTTTAAAAGTTTATTTATAAAATAAAGCAGCACAAAACAAGAATAATTACATAAGCGTCACATTGACGATCATGGCACTTGCAGGTAGATTTAGAATGCGGCGGTCCAAGTGTTAAAGGCAACATGATAATTAGAAATAATTATCATTTAAAAAATCTTACCATTTTTAAAAAGATGTATTTTGGGTGGAGACGGTGGCCGCGTGGTTAGCGCGTTCGCCCGCGGACCGGAAGGTCGCGGGTTTGCGTCCCACGGAGAGCACGTCTAGGGTCCTTGAAGAAGACACCTAAACCCCGCTTCTCCCACCATTGGCGCCGTTGAAGGGCAGCCTGCTGCGGTGTAAGGAGTGCAGCAAACAAATTTCCCCGGTGAGGGATGAATAGAGTAATTCATTTTTTTTTTTTTTTTTTTTTTTGCACAAATGTTTCCAATTCCCTCAAAAAGTTTTCTGTATCAGTCATTTCTTTTCCGAAAACTCTGAGATTTCTTTCCTAAGTTTAAAATCAAGTTTTAAAATATGTAGAAATAAAGAATAAATGTGGGCTGAATGGTCACATTGACGGTCATGGCACTAGCAGGTAGCTGTAGAACGCGGCGGTTCTAGAGTTAAAGATGGGAAAGGATGTGTTTTAACAGGTGCCAAAAATGTGATGGAAGAGAACTTTGAAGATTTGATGAATGGATCAGGAAGTATATAGTAGAAAAAGTTTCAAAAAAGTTTTCTGGACAGTTTAATTCTTAATCGAGACGTTTCGACTTCCATCTGGAAATCATTTTCAATCTGAATGAAATGAACAGAAAACTGGATCTAAGATTCTAAGTAGAGAGAAAGGTTGGTTTGAAAGAGGGATGAAGGAAGCCATCTTTGTGATGAAAGAGAGTCCCTCACTGAATCGGAGTGGAGGCGTTAGATACATTCTGCCCGGGATTTACAGCAGCCTTTTGAAGCAAGGACTAAAGATGACACCTCGTGACCCAGTTTCACGCCTCTCGTTAGCAGGAATTTCTATTCACTAGGCTTTTAGCATTTTTATAATAGGGTTCGTTTACTGGTCTGTGGTTACAATAGGAGCCATTCACGGCCATCATAGGTAACACAGGCTCATTGGTCGAGCCCTTCTTACTATTTTTTTTACCTTTTACTCAGGTTAGTATAAATAGATCCAGTTTTCAGTCCATTTCATTCAGATTGAAAATGATTTCCGGATGGAAGTCGAAACGTCTCGATCAAGAACTGAACTGTCCAGAAGACTTTTTAAAAACTTTTTCTACTATGGATCACTCCTTGATGAATGAGGGACTACACGGACTTATTGCTAAGAATCAGGAAGTATAAAAGATTAATTAGGAAGAGGTTTAGAGGGCGGAGGGAGGATGAAGAGTAGAAAGGCTCTCGGTCCTGATGATATCCCTGTAGACGTACGGAAATGCTAAGGTGAGGTGGCAGTAGAGTTTTTGACCGGCTTGTTTAACAGGTTATTAGAAATTGAGAAAAACTCAGATGACTGGAGGAGAAATGTGCTGGTTGTCATGGAGATATGCATTGCTGTGGTACTTACAAAAGAATAAAACCGATGTACCATAGAATGAAGTTATGGTAAAGAGGAGTCGAAACTAGACTAGGCACAGAAGTGAGAGGTTTATGAAAAGTAGAAGGTTTTTACGCCAAAACGAAAGCCACAGATGGAAAATTTGGAAGTTGATAGAGAAGTACAAGAAAGGACACGGGGAGCTACATCTAGAGAAAGTCTAGATGTAGTTTTTGAGATTGAGACGTGCGAGGAACTGTGGTATTGTGTGAGGAAGGCTGGACATGTATGAGGGCTGTAAGGCGTGGAGAGGTGTGCTGTATGTGTGACAGAAGAGTTCAGAGTGGAGGTGGGACTGAATCAGAGATCTGCTTAAAGTCCCTTTTTGTTGCTCTGACAGAAATCTCCACGGAGTATGATGTTTGCAGATGATACTGTGACATACAGTGTGAGCAGCATGTTACTGGTTTTACTGGCCACACTGTGGCGCTATTTTTCTTTTTAATCCAGTTTCACTTTTAAAGCTGAAGACAGACCTCATGTTAACACCCCTTTCTCACCATTTCTGTCCCGGTTGTGTCTTTGTGGAACAAAAAATATGGGTCGGGGTCCAGTTGAGAAAAGATGCTGGTCTTAGCAGAAAATAAGACCCTCAAACTTTCCTGAATGTTGGAGGAAAAATAACTTTTCTGTTCTGTTTGAATACTTTTCATCATTAACAGAGATCAAGGGGCTCACCTCCGAGTGAGCTGGTGGATTTCGTGGCGTTCCTCGTATATGAACATAGATCAACTGGTAAATCAAATTTTTTTGTGATTTTGCGATAATTTTTTGTGATCAATTTGCGTGTCAACTGAAATGAACACGATTGAAATTATTAATTTTCATATCAGGCTAACACTTTAATTTTCCCAGCCTTGGCCTAAAAGGTCCCAAATTTTGTGCCATGACGTGAAGGTGCAGGTGGAAGGAGGAGGACCCAAATACAGGACACCAAACATGGTTTTGTTATTGATAAAGGCAGTCTGGTAAACTGTACATGAAAACAAACAAGGATCAACGGAATGTCTCAAGTTTTGTTTAGAATGTTCATCTTGGACAGGCAGCCAGGAAGACCTGGCTTTAATGGAAGGCGTGACCCAAAAATGCCTTTAAATAGACACCAGGCTGACGATGCACCACTGTACAGCATCAGGCTAATCACCCAGGTGTTTGGGATCTGACTGGAGTCCAGGAGAAGGAGGAAAGTCCAGGGCTCCCTCTGGTGGCAGAGTAAGGGGATCATGACAATTTGGCAAAGTTTCAGAAATTGTTTTCAGAAATTGAAAAGCACACCGCTGTGCAGCGGGAGATCGACACGCGGATCGGTGCGGCATCAGCAATAACTTAGACGCTGCATCGGTCCGTCGTGGTAAAGAGAGAGCTGAGCCGAAAAGCAAAGCTCTCAATTTACAATCGATCTACGTTCCTACCCTCACCATGGTAACCAGGATCTACGTTCCTACCCTCATCATGGTAACCAGGATCTACATTCCTACCCTCACCATGGTAACCAGCTGTGGCTGGTGACCGAAAGAATGAGATTGTGGATACAAGCGGCCGAAATGAGCTTCCTCCGCAGGGTGGCTGGGCTCTCACTCAGAGATCGGGTGAGGAGCTCTGCCATCCGGGAGGAGCTCGGTGTCAAGCCGCTCCTCCTCCAGGTCGAGAGGAGCCAGATGGGGTGGTTCTGGCATCTGGTCAGGATGCCCCCCGAGCGCCTCGCGGGCGAGTTGTTTCGGTCACGTCCTACCGGGAGGAGACCAAGGGGCAGACCCTGGACCCGCTGGAGAGTCTATGTCTCACAGCTGGCCGGGGAACGACTTGGGATCTTTCCAGGTGAGCTGGAGGATGCAGCCGGGGTGAGAGAAGCCTTGGCTGCCCGTTTGAGCCCCCGCGACCCGACCCTGGAACAAGCGGAACATGACGGAACGGAACCGCTGTGACTTAGCATCACCGTGACGGCACTACACCTTTTCAGTTCATCTCCGTTCATTCAGTGAATCTGGAATAAAATATGCTGATGGAAGAAGTTTTCGTTCTTTCACCTCCTGCTCGATCGATGATCAAACGGTGAGATAACAATCTGACCCTTCCCTGACTCCGATGGACTCCAGCCTTTCGGAGCGTGTGCCAAAATAGCCTCCGGTCAGAAGCTTTCAGGTTGTAGTGGAGAAAAAGAAAAAACCTCTTCTGCTTACTCTAGCTGGTAATTCACAAACTACCAATAGTGTGTCACGGATTAAGTTACGTGTAATTATGCACAAGAAGCCAAGCAAGTGCACAAACAAGAATTTACTTCCTTTCATAAGAGAACCAATCATTCAAGATTAAATAGAATAAATCAGTTTGATAAAATGGTCTCATACGATAAGAAAAAAATCATCCTAATAAAAGTATTTTGTAAAATATACGTATTTATTCCACAAAACGTGTGATTAAATAAGAAAAATCTCTGGGTTGGGATTGTGAAGCGAGAGGAGGAGTAACGGGAAGAGAAAATCACTTCTAGAGTGTGTCAATTGATTCAACATCCTCTCCTTCACATGCTCTGCTCTCGTCGCCATGGTTACCAGCTAGGAGGAAACCAGGGGAGGCGTTTCATCTCAGCGAGAAATTAATCACTCAGCGGGAGAAATGCTGGTCATCTGATTGGAGACAAAATCATGTCTTGAAGGGTTTCGGTGTGTGACTGAAACTCGAGAGATTTTTAATCTAGAAAAACTCTGATGTTATTTTTAGTTGTTGCGTAATATAGAGTGAGATTTATAACGTCAATTTAAAGGCACCAAAAAAGCCTATCACTAAAAAAAAAAAAAGTATAATTTATGTGTTACATCCGTCCTACCTACAGAGGTGTGCTGTAGGTGTGATGGAGGAGTTCACAGAGGAGGTGGGACTGAATCAGGAATCTGCTCTGAGTCCTGAGACAGGAATCCCCATGGACAATGATGTTTGCAGATGTAGTGAGAGGAGGGGACAGGTGGAGGTAAAGCTGGAGAGGTGGAGGTTTGCACTCCATTCAGTTCATAGATAATAGGAATGAAGATTAGTCAGAGTAAGACAGAGTACATGTGTGTGAATGAGAGAGATCCAAATGGAAAAGTGAAGTTACAGGGAGAAGAGATAAAGAAGGTAGAAGATTTTAAGTATCTAGGATCAACAGTCCAGAGCAATGGAGAGTGTGGAAAAGAGGCGAAGAAGCATGTGCAGGCAGGCTGGAATGGTGTGATGTGTGATAGAAGGTCTAGAACAGGCATGGGCAAACAACGGCCCGCAGGCCACATGCGGCCCGTTAAACGTTTTAATCTGGCCCGTCGAACTTGAAAAAATTAATGAAATAAACCTGGTTAATGTTTGATTTTTCCTGTGATTCTGATGTTTTGTCACTAGATGGCCTCAAAAACACAACAACACTTCTCCTATTAAAGTGTGTGTGTCTTCGTGATGCGCCACACTGTCCAAATAAACAGTGTGCACAGATATGGAAAGCCATCGGGCCCAAGACACGCACGTGAACAATCGTGTTAGATGTTAAAACAAGCAAAATGTTACACCAAGCGCTTAGATTTTAAACCTAGCGCCGCTAGATTTAAAATTTAACGCTCTTGATGTAACATTTAGCGCTTGTTTAAAATCTAGCGCCCTTCTATTGGTCTAATCTAGAGGTTACCAAAGCATGCCATCCATCTGCTCCTGTCCGGCCCCCTGGTCAAATGTTAGAACTCAATGTGGCCCACGAACCAAAAAGTTTGCCCACTTCTATTCTTGAGACAGTGTCAATGAGAAAAAGACAGGAAGCAGAGATGTTTGTAGCAGAGATGAAGATGCTGAGGATCTCTCTGAGAGTGACCAGGATGGACAGGATCAGAGGAACAGCACATGTTAGAGGTTTTAAAGTCACAGAGGCCAGACTGAGATGGTTTGGACATGTGCAGAGAAGAGGGAGGAACTGCCAAGCAGGAGGTCTAGAGGAAGACCAAAGAAGAGGTTCATGGATGCAGTGAAGGAGTTTGCCCATGCCAAGAAAAATAGCACTCCATGCGCGAGCAGATGGCCTGGACTGAAATATGCCCTGTTTATATTAGAATGTGGGCGTGGCCGGGAACAAAATCCATGGCCAAGAAAATCTGACATTCAAATACAATCCGAATACTAATTTTGGGAGCTTGAAAATTCCTCAAACATGAACGAATAATATAAAAAACACACTTCAGGAATGTTTTTGAATATTTAAACATGATGAAAAAAAACCTCCAAAAAGTTGTTTTCCATCTAAGCCCCGTTCATTAAGTCGTCCCAACATGTTTAACGTTCTCTCCTCTCGGCGTGCACATCTTGTCATCCCTAACACCCCACAAAGCATGTGCGTTCTGTGTTGTTTGTACGTTTAGAGTTGTGCAAATAGATTTTGTTTTTTCTGTTTCTGACTGTGTGCAAGCATGCGTCCCAGTGTGCATCCATCACGCCAGATGCTCATCCCAGTATAAAAGCCCTGAAGAAACAAGGAAGTACGCCCACTCGCCCGCTGAGAATAGTTTACAGTTTCAATAACGTGAAGCCAATACAGGGTTCAGTTGTTTCTCTTGGTGTGGGAGGAAAAAAGGTTTCCTGGCATGAAGAAATGGAAGAACCTGGGAGCCGACGTTAGCTCGGAGTTCAATCTAAAGAAAATTTATTGAACATAAAAATAATATAAAAAAAAATCAATGTTGATAAAAGTATTTTTTCTAATCTACATGAGTTTTTTTTTTTTTTTTTTTTTTTTAGATTTAAAGGTAAAAACACAGATTTAAAATTAAAATGAAAGTTTTACTTCTGCTGTAGTTTTTTTTTTACACCAAAAATTATTTAAATGTTTTAATAAAAAGACAGTAAATTAAAATTTTTCTTTATAAATGTTAAAATAAAAGAATAAACAGAAACTTTTACTCGTGCACCGGTTAAATTTCCAGACAAAAATGACTTTTGTACTTCGGAAGTTTTGTTCTGCTTATACGGGATCGGGTAACGGAGGCAACAGCCACGAAGCGTTCAGGATGCATCCTAACCAGATGCCTGAACGACCCAATCTGGCATCTCTCAACCCGAAGGAGCAATGATTATAGTCTAAACTCCTCCCAGATGGAAGAGCGCGTTCCTCTATTTGTGAGTGAGAGTCCACCCACTCTTCAGAGGAAGCTCATTTCAGCTGCTTGTATCCGTGATCTTGTTTTTCAGTCACCACCCACAGCTGGTTACCATGGTGAGGGTAGGGACGTAGAACCTGGTTACCATGGTGGGGGTAGGAATGTATATCCTGGTTACCGTGGTGAGGGTAGGAACGTAGATCCTGGTTACCATGGTGACGGTAGGAACGTAGATCCTGGTTACCATGGTGAGGGTAGGAACGTAGATCCTGGTTACCGTGGTGAGGGTAGGAACATAGATCCTGGTTACCATGGTGAGGGTAGGAACGTAGATTCTGGTTACCACGGTGAGGTTAGTAACGTAGATCCTGGTTACCATGGTGAGGGTAGGAACGTAGATCCTGGTTACCATGGTGAGTGTAGGAACATAGATTCTGGTTACCATGGTGAGGGTAGTAACGTAGATCCTGGTTACCATGGTGATGGTCGGAACGTAGATCCCGGTTACCATGGTGAGGGGTGGAACGTAGATCCTGGTTACCACGGTGAGGGTAGCAACGTAGATCCTGGTTACCATGGTGAGGGTAGGAACAAAGATTCTAGTTACCATGGTGAGGGTAGGAATGTAGATCCTGGTTACCATGGTGAGGGTAGGAACGTAGATCCTGGTTACCGTGGTGAGGGTAGGAACGTAGATTCTGGTTACCACGGTGAGGTTAGTAACGTAGATCCTGTTTACCATGGTGAGTGTAGGAACGTAGATCCTGGTTACCATGGTGAGGGTAGGAACATAGATCCTGGTTACCATGGTGAGGGTAGGAACGTAGATCCTGGTTACCATGGTGAGTGTAGGAACATAGATTCTGGTTACCATAGTGAGGGTAGTAACGTAGATCCTGTTTACCATGGTGATGGTCGGAACGTAGATCCCGGTTACCATGGTGAGGGGTGGAACGTAGATCCTGGTTACCACGGTGAGGGTAGGAACGTAGATCCTGGTTACCACGGTGAGGGTAGGAACAAAGATTCTGGTTACCATGGTGAGGGTAGGAATGTAGATCCTGGTTACCATGGTGAGGGTAGGAACATAGATCCTGGTTACCATGGTGAGGGTAGGAACATAGATCCTGGTTACCATGGTGAGGGTAGGAACGTAGATCCTGGTAACCATGGTGAGGGTAGGAACATAGATCCTGGTTACCATGGTGAGGGTAGGAACGTAGATCCTGGTTACCATGGTGAGGGTAGAAACGTAGATACTGGTTACCATGGTGAGGGTAGGAACATAGATCCTGGTTACCATGGTGAGGGTAGGAACATAGATCCTGGTTACCATGGTGAGGGTAGGAACATAGATCCTGGTTACCATGGTGAGGGTAGGAACGTAGATACTGGTTACCATGGTGAGGGTAGGAAGAAAGATTCTGGTTACCATGGTGAGGGTAGGAACGTAGATCCTGGTTACCATGGTGAGGGTAGGAACGTAGATCGACTTGTAAATCGAGAGCTTTGCTTTTTCAGCTCAGCTCTTTCTTCACCACGACGGACCGATGGAGCGTCCAAATTTCTCCCCAACTTAACATTTGACGACACGGTTTATTTGGGGCTTCCTGTCAAAAAAACCCTGAGAAAAACACGTTTGCAAATTTACGATTTCCATTCCTAAATTTTCTTGGCTGTTTACTCATCCATTAAACTCCATCTGTAAACAGAGGTGCACATAACGTACACCTTGGCTTCATCATGCCAGATTCCAGCTATCACGACCAATCAGGAGACCTTTAACGTTCTTTATTCGGTCATCTAAAACTATAAATTATGAGCAACAATAACATCAAAGTATATTTAATCACTGAACCGCAAGTCGGGGCGGAACAGCTTGTTGAGCATAGCTAAGACAGATGTTAAACAGCATTCCAGATGTTCCCAACAGATTAGTGTTTACTTGGAGCAGGCCGACGTGGACGCGGCAGACATTTGTTCTTTCAGTTAAAGTCGATAAAGAACAGAAGATCTTATTTATTTATTTAAATAAACCCCAAATTTATTTTACTTAAGAACACAAATTAAAGATAGCGTTATTAAATGGGCTCAAAAAACAAAATACTATAAAAAGACATTTTAGTATGTTTAAATCATGCTACATATTGTTTTTTATTTACAAAGTCGACTTGAAACAAATAGGCGCCTTAGGCCCCTCTTCCTTGAGCACCTTGCTAGTGAGGTGTTCCGGGAATGTCCGACTGGGAGGAGACTAAGAGGCAAACCTCGGACTCTCTGGAGAGACTATGTCTCACAGCTGGCAGAGGATCGACTCGAGATCCTTCCGGGTTAGCTAGAGGATATAGCTGGGATGACGGGAAGCCTCCGAGACCCGCCCCCGGATAATCGGAAGACGATGGGACGGAACGGAACGGAACTTGAAACAAATAACTTTTAAAACTCTTTTCAAATTGAGGATACTTTATTAACCCCTATGGGTAAATTCGTAAGTCCGGTAGTTTCAAGTAGTCCAAGAGAGAGCTCAAAGCAGCTTTAGAACAGCTGCTACGTGGTGCCAAGTTGGGTGGAGCTGGATCAGCCGTTGGTGGAACACACGACAGTTGGCTCCATGCTAGGCAGAACATGGGTTCCAATGTTTTTCAGCTCCAGTGAATCATAACAAGATCTTAAACTGCCTTCAAAAGCTCCACATCTTGACAACAACTCACATCGTTCCTTGTGGTGGAACAACTTTCATTGTTCTCAAAAACCATCAGTCCACCATCTTTACAGCTGCAGTTTTGTACTCAAAAAAATCTAACAAAAATGTGGAGCTCTACGTGGACCTGCTGCCATCACGAGTAGCGCGTTTTTTGTTGTTGTTGTTTTCATTTAATTTACTATCAAACTCAAAAAGTCACTCAAAAAGTCCATGTCCAGGGTGGGAAGGGTCAGCTGCTATCCGACCTGCAAGCCCCCGAGTCCTGGAAACGTACAGGTCATGGAGAGATGGAAGGCTACAGCCAATCACACTCTGCGCTGAGCGCACAATGCGCTGCAGTCTATGTTTGTCGCTGGCTGTGGCTCCAGCGTACCACACGGTGATGGAGGAGGTGAGGATGGACTCGATGATGGTTGTGTAAAACTGCACCAACATCTGGGCGGGCAGCTTGGCTTTCTTCATCCTCTGCTGGGCCTTTTTGATCAGGGAGCTGATGGACGGCTCCCACTTTAGGTCCTGTGTGATGGTAGTGCCGAGGAAGCGGAAAGAGTCTACAGTGGTGATGGGGGAGTCTATCAGTGCAAAGAGGGGAATGGGGACTTTGACTTTCCTTAAGTCCACGATCATCTCCACTGTCTTCTGAGCGTTGAGCTCCAGGCATTGGAGCTCAATCCAAGGCATATCCCGGCTAAAAAGCAGAGGCAGGGTGCACTCTGGATAGGTCACCACCGCATCAGAAAGTCACAAAAATAAACATTCTCACTCCTCATATGTGGGTTTTTGGAGCGAACGACCAGTGATCAGTGTGTTCTTAGATTAAAGCTTCTAAACAACAATGTGTGTTATTGGAGCACGTTGAATAGAATTAAGACCCCCTTCTAATGAGAAACTAATTTGTTCTTCACACTGGTTTCTGCCTTTGGATAAAATAAAAGTTCATTTCTTTTCAGAGAAAAACAGCTTTTATTTCTCATATAAATTTATTTACTGATTTACAATGGCACCCGAAACTAGATTAAGTCGTCCCGAACGCATGCCTGCCATCTCCCTGATGTAGAGGGCAGGGTTTTCTTTATCTAAACAGAAAATGACTACATATGACTTCTCTGTGTCACCAAATCTAAATGAGAAATAGATGTAATTAGTCGGCTAATGTCGAAAAAAGAAGCAAAGAGAATCTGCAAAACCGTCCTGCTGAAAGGCGAGTGTATCAGTGTCCCGCTAGTCTGAAAAATAAATCACGCTTCCATATTCACCTTTAAGATTTGTGATTGCCTGCAGCTTTAATCGGAGCGGAAATGAAGTTGATTTGTTTCCAGGACAGAATTGGCTTTGCTCAGCCGCGATAGAAGAGGATTCTAAACTTAATGAGAGCTCAGAATATGAGAGAATGTCAAAAGAAATGTTGAGGGTAATTTATCGTCGATGCAAACGTTGCAACAACATGGCCGCTCCTAAATCAGCTCATGATTCAATCAGGAATTGTCATGACGAGGATGTGGAAGGAAGGAAGGAAGGAGGACCCGAATGTGGGACGACAGACATGATTTATTTTGAAAGGAGTCCAGTAAAGTTGTAAAAGAAAAAACTCATTAATCAGGAGGAATATTTTGTGGTTAAAATTCAAACGAGCACGTCTTGGTCAATGGTCAACGTCTTGGGAATCAACGCCTCCAAATCCGAGACCACGGTCCTCGCTCGGAAAAGGGTGGAATGCCCCCTGCGGGTCAGCGACAGGGTCCTGCTCCAAGTGGAGGAGTTTAAGTATGTCGGGGTCTTGTTCACGAGTGGGGGAAGGATGGAGCGGGAGATCGACAGACGGATCGGTGCGGCATCAGCAATAACTAGGACGCTGCATCGGTCCGTCGTGGTAAAGAGAGAGCTGAGCCGAAAAGCAAAGCTCTCGATTTACAAGTCGATCTACGTTCCACCCTCACCATGGTAACCAGGATCTACGTTCCTACCCTCACCATGGTAACCAGGATCTACGTTCCTACCCTCACCTATGGTCACCAGCTGTGGGTGGAGACCGAAAGAATGAGATTGCGGGTACAAGCGGCCGAAATGAGCTTCCTTGGCAGGGTGGCTGGGCTCTCACTCAGAGATCGGGTGAGGAGCTCTGCCATCCGGGAGGAGCTCGGTGTCGAGCCACTCCTCCTCCAGATGGGGTGGTTCGGGCATTTGGTCAGAATGCCCCCCGAGCGCCTCGCGGGCGAGGTGTTTTGGGCACGTCCCACCGGGAGGAGACCAAGGGGCAGACCCCGAACCCGCTGGAGAGACTATGTCTCACAGCTGGCTGGGGAACGACTTGGGATCCTTCCAGGTGAGCTAGAGGATGCAGCCGGGGAGAGAGAGGCCTGGGCTGCCCGCTTGAGGCTGTTGCCCCCGCAACCCGACCCCGGAACAAGCGGAAGATGACGGAACGAAACGTCTTGGTCATGCAGCCAGGAGGACCTGGCCGGAAGGGATGAAGTTCACCCGACACTGAAAGGATGGCAGACTGCCTTTTTAAAGGCAACTGCACGAACACCCTCAGGTGTCTCGAATCATGCAGATGGGTGAAGGTCTGGCTGCCCTGTGTTGTTGGGCGAGGGAACCACGACAGCAATCAAGGAAAGCTTTATTAGTCCCACAATGGGGAAATCCTAGAAATGAGATCCTCACTGTTTTGATTTTGAACTTTACGTAAAATATGCATTTCAATTTTTCAAATCTTTATTGAGGTTTTTATTTATTTTTTTATTTAAGACTAAATTTGAGGATTTCAGGAGCCTCATTTATCAAGTTTGAGTATGCCAACGTTCTTGCATTGGAGTGGAAGCTGTTGTCATTTACTTAATGCATGTCATGATCCCTCCCCTGCCACCAGAGGGAGCCCTGGACCTTCCTTCATCACCCTGATTAGGGACACCTAAGGGTGATTAGTCTGATGACACACACCTGTGGATCGCACTGCCTATTTAAAGACAATAACTCCAGACGTCTTGGTCGGGTCATCACCATCCCTTCCAGCAAGGTCCTCCGTCCTGGCTGCCTGACCATAGCTGCATCCTTGAACTCTGTTATATTATTTGAATTTTTGATCCTGAGTTAATCCTGTGCCCTTAGCCTGACAGCCTTCCAGACTTTTGGTTAGTAAATCCTGTTTTGTTGTCCTACATTAGGGTCCTCCTTCCTGATACATCCCCAAATCCAGACAATGCATAGATCATTGCTGCACATTGAGGAGCCTGGAAGTGCTGTGAGAGTCCTGTTGTTGGTCTTCTCCAGTTCCTTGAACACCATCCAGCCTTCACAACTCAGTGGAAAGCTAGAAGGAGTGGAAGTCGACAGAAGACCATGACCAGGAAAGCTACAGATCCAGATGGCATCAGGGGCTGTACCGACCAGCTCTGTATGATCTTGACGTACTTGTTTAACCCGAGCCTCAGCTTGGAGAAATTTCTTGTTCTGTTGAAGTCGTCCCCTGTAGTTCCAGTTCCAAAAACTGTGTGCCATGAAGCCCAACCACTTTAGACCTGTAGCTTTAACACTTCACCAGAAGAAGATCATGGAGAGGCTGATCTTTAAACACCTCTGATGCTTGGTCAAATCTGACCCCCTGCAGTTTGCCTACCGTCCTGGCATTGGAGTAGCTGACTCTGCCATCTACTTAATGCACAAATGCCTACTGCACTTTGAGGAGCCTGGAAGCGCCATGACAGCCATGTTCTTTGACTTCTCCAGTGCCTTCAAACACCATCCAGCCTTCACTGCTCAGGGGAAAGCTCGCAGGATTGAGGGAGACAGCGAGCTCAGGAGCTCCACAAGGCACAGTACTCTTTCCTCATTCCTTCTGTAATGGCTTAGCTGCAACATACATAGGTATCCTGATGAGTCAGCCATTGTTTGGTGTGTGTCTGAAGGAAAAAGTCTGGAGGACAGGAACGTGGTCAAAGACTTTGTTGACTGTTCAACTCCCAGTCATGTGAATTCATTTGTTTGCCAGACGATTTGAATTAATGGACGCTCAACAATCTGAAGCAGATTTTCTTGCCAAATAGGACAGAAAGGAAATTTTTGACATTAGTGTATAAGTCTTGGGGAGCTGTGCGAACAACTTGGAAAAAAACAAACACAATAAGACCAAAACTAAACCAAAACCAAGATGGAGCTGCTAAATAGGGCCTTCTTACAAGGCCCTATCTATCATAGGGCCTTGTAAGAAGGATTTCTGTCCCGGCTATTTTTTCCACTGGCAACAGGATTGCTTTGTGTTTCAGAGGTTAAATTTTCTGATGAGGTTTAGTCCGGAGGAACCATCTCACCACACTCCCGTCCTACTTCTGGGATTTGAGTAATTGTCCCGTTTCGAGGCTACGAATGTAAGCTTCTCATTTATGAACTAATTGCACTGTCGCCTCTGAAAGCTGAGCCTGGGAGAGCGGGGCATTGGCTGTTTACCAGTAATTAGGCTACAGATGTGGCACAAACATCAGAAAACACTTGCTTCAGGTAATTGAACCAGACAACTTAGACAGAAAAGGAAATGAAGCACCTGCAGATAATGCTGTCTTCCAGTGGGTTTCATACTGGTTTCACTCCTCAGTCCATTGACTTTGAAAGGGCGACACCACACAGATGTTGCCGGCAGCAACAAGCGTGCTAACTCACTTTTCCAGACGGGGTTGCACACGTTTACACTCGCTTTGACAAGCGGGCAAATAAATGTGAAGCGCGGTGATAAAGCTGAGGCAGCTTCATGAGACAGACTCATTTGTTTTTTTATGTCTGAAGTAATTATTTCTGTTTGAAATCCTCAAGGACACACGGATAAATCTTTTTTTCTTTCTGCTATTTCCTCTGCTGTGATGGAGCTTTCTGAAAGTTCACGTTGGCTACGTTTTACTCCATAAAGACACCGCTTTCAAAGCTGTTGAATAATTGAAAATATCTAAGAGTAGCTCTCTGGTAAAAGTCCTGCTTGTGTTAGAGGAGACACAAGTCTTTTTTTTTTTTTTTACTTAGACTGATATTTTAAGCTTCTCGGCCATTTTTTTTTTTTTTTTATTTCTTTATTCAGACTCCAGGGCTGGATGGTGGTGGAGAGCAGAGGTGAGATCAGGCCTAAAAAAATCCAGCCCGTCTCGAGCTCGTGGATATTAAACCCGACCCGGCCCGAGCCCGAAACAAGCCCGAAATGTCATATTTTATTTGCGAGGACTCGTGAGGGGGAGGGTTATTTATAAATAGGAACATTTTCAAGAACACGTTTTTTAATGAAAAAAAAATCCCACTATCGGACCCCTAACACACTTGTCTGTGATGGTCTGCTTAGCGTGAAGAGGAGGGACGGTCTTTGAAACAAATAATAAAATAGATCTTTAACGATCATCACTTTTACCAGTCCAGCTGTTTAAATGCCCGCTCAGCGTCGAGGTACCAGTCTTTTTGGTGCCACATTGACTACATCCAGCGAAGCCAACGCAAGTTTCTGTAGCATTTTGAACAATAAATTTGAATCTTTTCCACACCTCACTCTTACAGGTGCATGTTTGTCTTTTCAGTTCTCCTGCTTTTAGTTTATCCTTAACTTCTTACTCCTACATTTTGGGGGATACCAGTTCAAAATAAATAAAATAAAGACGTGCGCAGGAGAGGATTACCAAATTAAGAGGAGGCGTTCACGAGCGAATAGCATGCGCTGGCTCTGCGGATCCTGTTTAGTAGTTAAACATTACTTCTCTGTTTTAATTTAATAAAAAGTATTTATTAGTTTAGTACAAACACCTCGTTTTAGTTTACATTTTATAAACATATATTTATTTAAAAAAAAAAAAGTCAGCGAGAGAGTTAAGAACTTAACTCTGGACGGAAGCTCCTACGAGAGACATGTTGTGAGTTAGAAAAGTTGAGACCCGGCGAATAATTGTAAATTTAGATGTTGTGCTTCTGAAATTTTAAGAAAAAAGCCTAGCGACAGTTCTTTTTCCCTCCACGCGGAACAAAAAGTCGCGCTACTGTTCCTTCTCAGCGCGCTACAACCCGGCTAAAACTGGATAGCAGTGAGGAAGATTTGGAAAGCCTATCCCTGTACATTGACCAAGCCTTCGACCGAATCGTGATGGGTAAATCCACCAACTCCGCGAATGGAACCTCCTCAAGCAAGAGGTCCCGCCCGGAAACATCGTCCGGAGCCTCTTCTCCGGCCAGCCAACCTGACTCCACCGCTTGGGATATGCTATATAGCATTGATGCTAAGCTAATTGGCTTGGATGGTCGTTTGTCGCTGTTGGAGGTCTTACACAAAGAATTCCAAGAGCTCAGAGTCTCTCTGGATTTCAGCCAGAAACAGATCGTAGCTCTGACCACAGACAACGAAGCCCTGAAGATGTCGGTTAAATCACTAACAGATGGAATGAACAGGTTGTCAGATGAAAACAAGAAGATCAAAGAGTCCCTACTGGATCTGCAGTCAAGATCCATGAGAGACAACCTGGTGTTTATGGGAATAGAAGAAAAGCAAGGCGAAAATACGGAAGAAGAAATAAAAAACTTCATCCAGAACCAACTGAAGCTCCCAGAAGAGAAAGTTAAAGAGATTAACTTTCACAGAGTGCATCGCATGGGAGCAGCAAGACCAGGGAGCCGCAGACCAAGACCCATCGTGGCGAAGTTTGTGCTCCACAAAGAAAAAGAAGAGGTGCGGCGTTGCGGGAATCAGCTCCGGGGGACCGACTTCAGAATGGATGATCAGTTCCCCAAAGAAATCCTGGAGCGCAGAAAGATCTTATTCCCCATCAGAAGAAAATTTCTATCTGAAGGGGCCCGCGCTGTCATCTCTGTGGACAAACTATTTATAAATGGACAACTTCACCGCGACCAAAACACCACTCCCTGGCTCTACTAAAGCAGATATGTATCCACACCTCTCACACACTTCGCACTGTTAATAAGCTATGTTTTGTATTAATTTATCCACTAGGCATAACTTACTGAGCACACAGTTTACTCACCATAGTTAAAGTCGCCACCAGTCTCTCGCGCCACCTTGAAACAGGCTAATCTTTATGGGTTTGTTCTATTTTGTTTTTCTTTTTTTTCTTTTTTTCCCCATCATCTCTCCCACTGCACCCCCCTTGAACCCTGCTTTTCACACTCTCTTTCTCTTTTCCTTTCCCCCACTCACCTATGCTGCCACATATTCCAACCATACTTCTATATTAATGCTTCCATTAATACTGACTCATATAACACACTCAAACACACATTCACACATCCAATATTACATACACACACATAAAAACAGCACACATAGCGAGTCACAAGCAACACACTCAGATTGTACATGTACAGACACACTTATTTTATTTACCATTCAACATTAGACACTCATTCACACTCTCCCTAATAACAGCATGTCCACTCTTAAGTTAGTCACATGGAATGTGCACGGAGCTGGGACCAGAGAAAAGAGACTAAAAATTTTTAGTGAATTAAAAGACCTTCAGGCAGACTTGATTTTTCTTCAAGAAACTCATATGTCCAGTTCAACAGTGGATGTCCTCTCCACAACAGACTTTCCTAACATATACTCAGCTTGCTATAATTCTAGACAAAGGGGAGTAGCTATCCTCATAAATAGAAAAATTAAATATACAGAAATCAACAAAATCTTAGACCCAGAAGGGAGGTATATAATACTCACCCTTTCCATTCAAAATATAACATTCTGTTTAGCTAACGTGTACGCCCCCAATATAGATGACCCCGCTTTCTTTCACTCCTTTTTTTCCACACTTTCTGAATACACAGACAAATCACTAATAATAGGAGGGGACTTTAACATGGTTTTGGATCCAACAGCTGACAGGCTAAATAGTGCCAGAAATGCTAGAACCTGGCAATCCACAAACTCTGTTAAACAGTATATGGAGGATTTTGGTCTTTGCGATATCTGGCGATCCTACCATCCTTCAGCGAGAGCTTACACCTTTTTCTCCTCTGTACATCAATCATATTCCAGGCTAGATTATTTTCTGGTCAGTAGCTCTTTGTCAAGTATAGTTTCAGATACACAGATTCACCCAATCACTGTTAGTGACCACGCACCAGTTTGCTTGACTCTTAGAAATAAAACATCTACTCCTTCACCTAGGAACTGGAGGTTCAACACAGCGTTACTCAGAGATCCCGTCTTTACTGATTATTTTATTAAAGAATGGTCCTCATTTCTAGAAAACAACGACCACCCAGGTATTTCACCGTGCCTTCTCTGGCAGACAGGGAAGGCTGTCATGAGAGGCAAAATAATATCTTTCTCATCCCATAAAAAAAAAAACAGGAAGATGCTAAAATAGTGGATTTAGAACAGAGAATTAAATTGCTTGAAGAATCTTATAACTCCGCAGATGAACAAACTTTGAATCAAATAAGGAAAGCGAGGCATGAATTAAATGACATAATTAATCAAAGAACTCAATTTCTAATACAGAGATTACGCTTAGAGAGTTTTGATCATAGCAACAAATCTGGGAAATTTTTAGCAAACCAACTTAAACTAAACAAAGAAAAAACAACTATATCATCAATCACAGACCCATCGGGAAACATAACACACAATCCAAACACAATAAACAGCACCTTTAAATACTTCTACCAATCCCTCTACACACCCCAAATAGACCCTTCTGATCACGACATTAATAATTTTCTAGATAACATCAACTTACCTACACTACAGGAAGCGCAAATAACACCTTTAGAAGCCCCCCTGTCTGCAGAAGAGCTTCACAAGGCACTAACTAACATGCCCAGTAAAAAAGCACCAGGTCCAGACGGCTTTCCAGCAGAATTTTATAAGGAATTCTGGTCAACTTTAGCCCCCACTTTTGTCAGGATGACAACAGAAATCAAAGAGAATAATCACCTACCACCAAGTATGAACTCTGCGGACATTATTTTAATTTTGAAACCCGGTAAGAATCCCACGTTACCTTCTAGCTTTAGACCCATTTCCCTAATTAATGCAGACCTTAAAATAATTTGCAAAGCTCTTGCAGGAAGGCTCGAGAAGGTCGTACCTTACCTTGTACATCCTGACCAAACAGGATTTATTAAAGGTAGACATTCCTCCACTAATATGCGCAGACTTATTAACCTAATCGATTACACAGCCATCAATAACCAAAAAGCAACAATTATTTCACTGGACGCTGAAAAGGCTTTCGATCGAGTTAACTGGAAATTCTTAATAGCGGTCTTAAATAAATTTAGTTTTGGACAGTCCTTCACCAACTGGATCAAAATATTATATAGCTCTCCCAATGCACGAGTTAGAACAAATAATCACACGTCAGCAAACTTCAACCTTCAAAGAGGAACCAGACAAGGCTGCTCATTGTCACCCTCTTTGTTCGCTCTCTTTATTGAACCTCTAGCTGCTGCTATTCGACAGAGCACAGATATTGAAGGCATTCAGACTAAAAATGTAGAGCATAAAATAAGTCTTTATGCAGATGATGTTATTTTATTTGCTTCAAACTCACAATCTTCATTTTGTAAAACAATCTCGCTGATTAATAAATTCTCCTCAGTCTCTGAATACTCCGTAAATTGGACTAAGAGCACAGCTTTATCAATTAATTGCAATTTTCAAAACCCGCCCTCAACTAAATTACAACCAGGCAACATAAAATACCTAGGAATAAATATTTCTCCAAATCTTTCTGAGCTATTCAAATTAAATTACACCCAACTTTTTAAAACTATCGAAGCAGACCTCATAAGGTGGAAAACTCTTCCCATTTCACTAATGGGGAGAGTGGCCACAATTAAAATGATGATTCTACCCAAAATTAACTATCTGTTCTCTATGATTCCAACCAAACCTCCGACCAGTTGGTTCAAATCTCTAGACACCTGTATCTCTCAATTCCTCTGGAAGAGCAAACCACCCAGGATTAGTTTGAAAACGCTTCAGAAATCAAAAGACAGAGGTGGCTTAGAGCTGCCTAATTTTCAGGATTACTTCTTGGCAAATAGACTGCATTATATCTTAAAATGGCTGAAACCTGACCTATTGGACGAATCTTGGATAGATATAGAGCACACTCTTTGCGAGAACCTTAACATCTCTGATCTACCTTTTTTTAGTTCAGGCATTAAACGCCACAAGTGTTTCAGAAGTTTAAACATCAGCTCAACACTAACAGTCTGGTGGGAATTTCTTAAAAAAAACAACTATACAATATTCCCATGTAAGCTCACCCCCATTTGGAACAATCCTGATATTCTATTAAACAAAAGCGTGGTGTGCTTCAATTCTTGGAAGGATAAAGGAATCCAACAGTTTCAACACATAATTCATAACAAAGCATTCATCTCCCTCTCATCTCTATCATCAAATCATGGGATCAGCAACAGTAAGTTTCTTGAATACAGGCAACTTAAATCCGTAATAACTTCTAAGTACCGCTTGAACCAATTGGACCTTGAACTTCCACTCACAGTGACACAACTCATGAATCTAAACAATCCTAAACTCACCTCGAAAGTCTACAAATTAGTATCTAAAATAGACGACACAATCCACCTCCCGATGTCAAAATGGGAATCTAATCTATCACTAAACTCCAGTCATCAATTCTGGCTGCAGATCTGTCTGAATGCCTTTAATATGACCAACAGTCCAAACTTACAACTTATCCAGTACAAGATTCTTCACAGAACTCATTACACAAGACGTAGGCTATTTAAAATGAGCCTTGTACAGTCTATGATTTGCACACAGTGCACAGGTAATAACGTTGATGACTATGTGCACGCCCTGTGGCTCTGTGCACCCGTGCAAACTTTTTGGCATAAAGTCTGTGAGGACTTATCCAAATTAACTAAACTTAAAGTTCCTGCCTGTCCAAAGCTTTGTTTGTTAGGCGACCTAAGTGAAATGAACATTGAAACTCACAAGGCACAAATGGTTCTCACTGCCTTATGTATCGCAAAGAAAACTATCCTCCTGAACTGGAAATCCAAAACCACTCTTAGCATTAACCAGTACAAAAACCTCCTGTCAGACCACATCAGCTTAGAGATCATGTCTGCATCTTTTAAACATGATTCAACCTCAGTGACCCTCTGGTCCCAGCTGATTAGTCACATCACTCAGTAAGAACATGGTGATAATAGGTACGGGTTTAAACTAGTTCCGGGGGCTTGGAGCGGGGGGCGGTTGGGGTCTCCATGCATCCAGAGGGTCTGGTGTCGACCTGGTCCCGGGGCTCTAGTTGGCCGGGGCGTGGGGCGGCTCGCTTGACTAGCGAGGGAATCGGGATCTCTGTGCCGGCTCCTGCTGGGGTACGGGGCTGGCAGTGGCTGCCGGCCTGAGACGGCGTTGGTGGGACCCTGGTTGGGGTTGGTTGTCATGGTGGGGGCTGGGTTGGGGGGGTCGGCCTTGGGGAGCTGGGGGCTTGCTTCTGCGGGCTGGGGCTCTTGCCTGGGTCCTGGGGGGGCCTAGGCTGTCCTGCAGTGGTCACTGCAGTCGGACCGCCTGGTGCCCGACCTGGGGTTCCACGTCTCACCTGCTGCACGGAGGGGTTGTGGAGAGGACCAGGGAAGGAAGTAGGGTGCAGCAGAAAGAAAGGAGAGGTAAGACGAGGCTGTGTGGTGACGGGGTGCCTCGGAGGGTGGGGTGGGCCCAGGTCCTTGGGCTTGTTGGAGGTTGTTTCTGATGGCTCTGGGGTCTCCTGCTGCTCTTGTGTGGCGGAGGACACTACCTCGGTGGCTGTGTCCCGCATGGCTGCCTCTTTTTGGAGCGTGCTGTTTGCCTCGTGGTTGCCTGGCTGGTTCGGAGGGCCCCTGGCGCTTACCGTGTCCGGCTGGGGAGCCGGTCGCCCGGGGGGATGTTTCCCTCCTTCCGGTTGTGCCCATCCGCCTGCTCTCTCCCGGTCCCACACTGCCACATGCTCACTGTCACTTAGGGCGCGGGGTCTGGATGGGTGGGGCACGCTGACGAGGCTTGGGGAGGGTGATCCCCCTTCTGAGTCCCCGTCTGCACCCATCCTCCACTCCACTTTTAACTGCATCTTAGTCATTTATATTCATATAGGGTCTTGAGGGGTATTTCGGAGAGGGAGTGCCAAGTGGGGACACCTGCACTCCCTCCCATGCCGTTCCCCCTCAATTTTAAATCCCACCTTAGACACTGAACATGGCACAATGGCACCACACACATTCCAAACTAAACTACACACAGAGAGGTCCTCGGGTTAAGGGGGCAATGCCGCTTGGCAGCGACAGGGCCCGCCACCTGCAAGCGCTCTCTCGCCCACTTCAATTGCAGCACATACATACACAGGTGGGACCGGGAGAGGGCGGCCGGTCTTCACCCGTCTGTGTCCCTTCGAGTCGGCCGGGATCTCGGGGCTCTGCTGCCTGGAGGGGGGCTGGGTTTGCGGGACTTGGAGGCCAGTCGCTTCTGTGTTGCCCGCCTCCGCGGGGCGGGAGACACCCAGAGATACGGTTGTGTGGTTTTTGTATGGGGGAAACGGGCCCGGGGGCGGTCTCGCCTGGCCCTGCCGGGGCCCCTCGTCACCAGTTGGGGTTAAGAGGTGCACTGGGGTGAGCATCACTAGAGAGTTGGCAGGACTACAGTTGAGGGACTAGGGTAGTGAAGAGGGACATTAGGTGTGCAGAGGTGGTCTTTGGGCTGCCTGGGTCGGGCACCTGGCTGTGTGTTGGGCTGTGGCGGCTGCATGTGGGGTAGCCTGGCCCTGCTGGGCCCCCGGTTGAGCCCCGGCTCGGGGATTGTCTGGTCCCTGGGCCCTTGGGGTGAGTGCTCCCCTCTCGGTCCGGGCCTTGACTTCTGTCAACCCTGGGCTCGCCTAGGGCCGTGGGGTACGGTTGCCGCGTCTGCCCCGAGGCCTGTGGGTCCTGGCATCGGGGAGGCCCGTGCTCCTTGGTGCTGGAGTGGTTCTGGCAGGGGTTTCTCTATGCGCCTTGCTGGGTGGGTGGGGGTTAGGTGTCCGGGTAGCGTGTGTCTCTGCCTCCCTCGTTCCAATCCTTTGGGGCTGGGGACAATCCGTTGGTCCTAATAAGCACATGGTTCACATCGGCAGCATGCATGTACTTTCACTCACACTCGCACACTATATCACTCTGTTTACTGTCCGCTATGGTCCTTGCTTTCAACCAATATTATTATAACTCTAGTAACATGTGTTTGTGTTGTACATCATTTGCTATAGAAGGTTTTGTTGTATGTGTCAGTTTTATCACTGGTTTAAACTCTTGTTTGTACTTTTTTTTTTTTTCCCCTCAGAAAAAAGAAAAAAAAAAAAAAAAAAAAAAAAAAGAATTTAACTCTGGTGGAGAGGTTAGCATTGTGGCCTCGCGCCAAGGAAGTTGTGGGTTTGAGTCCTGGTGTTTAAACTGTTCAAGCAACACGAAAACAAAAGAAAAATTCTTAGTAAATCAAAGTAAATTAGAGAATTTTTCTGAAGTATGAGACTTTTTTTCATTCTTTTGAAAAAAATGCAACACCATGTTGCAATACGCTAGCATTTAGCATAGCATGCTAACACATTTTAACAGAAATTTGCAAATATTTATCAAGTTAAATCAATGTTTGTCCTCTATTTTGTTTGTCTTCTAAAACATGCGTCTAAAGTAAACACATTTATCAAACTGAATGGAAATAAAGTCCTTTTAATTTAGTAAATTAAGTAGATTCGGTTTAACACTAGAACTACCAAAGCAGTCAATTTGACGGTTCTCAGAAGTGTTGACGTCTAATGACTGTAATTATGCTGATCTTTGACGTTCCTGGGCTTTTGACTTTTTCTATATTTGTTTGTATATTGTTGTAATTTAACTGAAATAAATCACTAAAAACGAGTTCTGAGTAATTCTTCCTAGAACTCCCACACCCGTCATTTTGATACCTCTATTAAATACACCACATTTGTAGACATTGTACAAGCTGTGGATACGTCCAACAGACAAACTGGTCGGGGTCACCAGTGTGGATTTGATAAATAAAAGGATTGAGCACACGAATCCACGAGTCAAAGGAAAATTTTAATCTATAAAAACAGACGTTAAAATATGACATCATCAAAGCGCGCCACTTCATAAAGGGGAAACAACGGCACATTGAACTCACAGTTTTTGATGAATTATGTCTGGTCACCACATTGTAACTTTTCCCGCGCCAGACCGTAGCGGTTACGGTTGCCTAGTAACCGTTGTGGCGCCACGGAGGTGAAATCTAGGCGATCAAAAATTGGTTTGGGAATATGTTTGTCGGTCACTGAGGCACTTCCGTGTATGACGTCATCGCCATAGCGCTAATCGTCAAATTGACGGCCGTGGAAATTCTAGTAAGTCTGCAATTCTGGTTGTCCCAGTGTTAAACAAAGTATCCACAATTTTTAAAAACTACTATTATTATGTTCTCATACTTTATTTAATGAAAGTTTAAACGTGTTTGTCAAACATAAAGTGTTCTTAGATTTTTTTTAATAAACGTTTTCTTTATAAATGGTTTCACTTAATAAAACGAAATTTGCTCAAATTGAAAATATAACGTCAATACTTTTTACTAACTGTGTTCATTGGCCGTTTGGTGCAGGTTTAATTCTGGCTTTGCTTTGTCAAGCATGTTGTACAATTTACATTTAGATATAATAAATCCCTTTTCCATGTTAATACATTAGCAATACGTAATAAATACGATCAAATAGAAACATTGTTTATCTGATAGAATGGTAGGGAAATGTTTCTTTAACAGGGCTAACAATGTACACAAACAGACACAAAATTTTTTTAAATAACACGTTTCTAACTTATAGACTGTTAATGTTTGGGACTTTGATTGCAGTTGGAATAAATAATTTCCTTTGGGTTTATTTTTCTGCCAATAGAAAAAGGTTTGAGGGTCGCTTTCCTGTTCACAACACGTTCCAGCGGAAGAGTAGTGAAACAATTATTTCCCATCTTTATTTTGATTAACAAAACCGTGGTGAGAGCGGCCATTCTGATTGGTCTAGAGACAGTGGCACTGAGGAAAAGACAGGAAACAGAAATGGAGGTAGCAGAGATGAAGATGCTGAGGATCTCTCTGGGAGTGACCAGGATGGACAGGATCAGAGGAACAGTACATGTAAAGGTTTTAAAGTCAGAGAGACCAGACTGAGATGGTTTGGACATGTGCAGAGGAGAGAGAGAGAGTACATCAGAAGAAGGATGCTGGGTTTGGAACCACCAGGAAAGAGGACTAGAGGAAGACCAAAGAGGAGGTTCATGGATACAGTGAAGGAAGACATGAAGATAGTCGGTGTGACCGAAGAGGATGCAGCAGATAGGGTTAGATGGAAGAAACTGACTTGATGTGGCGCCCCCTGAAGGGAAATGTCAAAAGAAGAAGATTTGTAATTAACTATGAGTGTTTATCAACAAATGAAATCTCCGTTCCGTTATCTTCCGCTTGTTCCGGGGTCGGGTCGCGGGGGCAAGAGCCTTAAGCGGGCAGCCCAGGCCTCTCTCTCCCCGGCTGCATCCTCTAGCTCACCTGGAAGGATCCCAAGTCGTTCCCCGGCCAGCTGTGAGACATAGTCTCTCCAGCGGGTTCGGGGTCTGCCCCTTGGATCTACGTTCCTACCCTCACTAATGGTCACCAGCTGTGGGTGGTGACCGAAAGAATGAGATCGCGGGTACAAGGTGGCTGGTCTCTCACTCAGAGATCGGGTGAGGAGCTCTGCCATCCGGAGGGAGCTCGGTGTCGAGCCGCTCCTCCTCCAGGTCGAGAGGAGCCAGATGGGGTGGTTCGGACATCTGGTCAGGATGCCCCCTGAGCGCCTCGCGGGCGAGGTGTTTCGTGCACATTTCACCGGGAGGAGACCAAGGGCCAGACCCCGGACCCGCTGGAGAGAAATGAAATCTCAACTGATCAAAATGTGGTTAAAAACGTTTAAAGTATGTTTTATCGATTTATCGATTAAGCAGAAAAGAATTGATAGATCGATCGAATACTGAAACAATCGATAACCACTGCCCCTAACTACAGGGAGGCGTTGGCTCAGTGGTAGAGCGTTTGTCCTTGAACCAGGAGAAGCCGGTTTAAATCCCACTGAGCCTCCTCGTTGTCCTTGGACCAGACACCTAACCCATAGTGACTCCCACCATTTGCGCCATCATGGCTGCCTGTTGCTGTGCAATGCAGCACAGAAATTTCCCCATTGAGGGACTAATAAAGGAATTCTTCTAAACATTCGAGATTTGGGAGATAAACCACTCGCCCTTTGGGGCTAATAAAGACTGTAAATAATAAAATAAAATGACTGGCTTTGATTTTTTCTGTTCTTTGCTTCTAATTTAAAGTAACAGTGTATTAGAAATAAATAAAACTGCATGTATAAACATTAAAAAGATGGAAAAAATATCAATTTAACATTAATTAACTATTGATTTTTGTCATGAATGAGTTTGCATTTATTTAACTCGTTCTAATAACGTGTTGAATAAGTTCCGGAGTCCCTGTAGATGGCAGCCTCGAGCTGCCCTCGAGACACACAAACACACACGTCTTCACTCTGACATGCTCTATTTTTTTCCACAAGCGCACACCTGCATGCAAAAATAGTTTTCACCTAAAGGAGAAATGGGCCGAGAAATGCTGGGCGATGGATTTGTTTTTGTACTTTGTGTCCAGGTAGAAACCAAGAGGAAGCGTTTAATCCCCGACCTGACGTTAATGTTTAATCAAAAAGACTAACAAGTTGTATTTAAACGTGATTCCAGACAGTAATAGCGTTACGGACAAAATCGGTTCCTCAGTTTCGTTTTTATGACAATCGGACAGCTTTGAAGACCAAGCATGCATCTGTGGACGTGTTCTTTAATGCGACATCGAGGCCTGAATACCGAGTTGTTTTTCTTCTTCTTCTACTTTAACTCGTGGCAGGTTCAAGGCAGAAAGGGAAAGACAAATCTCCTCTTTTCAAAAAAGATCAATAGATTGTTCCAGAAGGGAATATTTCTTTCTGGGTTAATGTTGGTTGTGGAATGATGATGAAACGGGGTTATGAAGGAAAAGCACGTCAGATGCAGTCGGATGGTGGAGGAGAGCTTTTAAAATGTGCATTCACTAGCAGAATATTCTGTTCTACCCTATTGGGACATGTAGAGCAGCACTGTCGTCTGAAACGGGGGAAGAAAGACTTTTTTGACTGAACTAAGCGGGTACGACCTGTTACACACTAGTAATAACTAAACCAAAGGAGGGTTGGGGAACGCCTCGAAGCGTTCCCTAGCCAGTTGTGGGTGATAGTCTCTCCAGTGGGTCCAGGGTCTATATCTGGGTCTTCTCCTGGTGGGACGTCCCTGACATACATCACCAATGATGTATTCACATTGTAATCACATGCCCGAACCATCCCTTGGTCACCACACACAGCTGGTTACCATGGTGAAGGTAGGAACGTAGATCCTGGTTACCATGGTGAGGATAAGAACGTAGATCCTGGTTACCATGGTGAGGATAAGAACGTAGATCCTGGTTACCATGGTGAGGATAAGAACGTAGATCCTGGTTACCATGGTGAGGATAAGAATGTAAATCCCGGTTACCATGGTGAGGGTAGGAACATAGATCCTGGTTACCATGGTGAGGGTAGGAATGGAGATCATGGTTACCATGGTGAGGGTAGGAACGTAATTCCTGGTTACCATGGTGAGGTTAGGAACGTAATTCCTGGTTACTATGGTGAGGGTAGGAATAGAGATCATGGTTACCATGGTGAGATTAGGAACATAGTTCCTGGTTACCATGGTGAGGGTAGGAATAGAGATCATGGTTACCATGGTGAGATTAGGAACATAGTTCCTGGTTACCATGGTGAGGGTATGAACGTAGATCCTGGTTACCATGGTGAGGGTAGGAACGTAATTCCTGGTTACCATGGTGAGGGTAGGAACATAGTTCCTGGTTACCATGGTGAGGGTAGGAACATAGATCCTGGTTACCATGGTGAGGATAAGAACGTAGATCCTGGTTACCATGGTGAAGGTAGGAACGTAGATCCTGGTTACCACGGTGAGGGTAGGAACGTAATTCCTGGTTACTATGGTGAGGGTAGGAATGGAGATCATGGTTACCATGGTGAGATTAGGAACGTAGTTCCTGGTTATCATGGTGAGGGTATGAACGTAGTTCCTGGTTACCATGGTGAGGGTAGGAACTAAGATCCTGGTTACCATGGTGAGGGTATGAACGTAGTTCCTGGTTACCATGGTGAGGGTAGGAACTAAGATCCTGGTTACCATGGTGAGGGTATGAACGTAGTTCCTGGTTACCATGGTGAGGATAGGAATGTAGTACGTGGTTACCATGATGAGGGTAGGAGCGTAGATCCTGGTTACTATGGTGAAGGTAGGAACGTAGATCCTGGTTACCATGGTGAAGGTAGGAACGTAGATCCTGGTTACCATGGTGAGGTTGGAACATAGATCCCGGTTACCATGGTGAAGGTAGGAACGTAGATCCTGGTTACCATGGTGAGTGTAGGAACGTAGGTCCTGGTTACCATGGTGAGGGTTGGAACGTACAGTAGATCCTGGTTACCACGGTGAGGGTAAGAACGTAGATCCTGGTTACCATGGTGAGGGTGGGAACGTAGATCCTGGTTACCATGGTGAAGGTAGGAACGTAGATCCAGGTTACCATGGTGAGGGTAGGAACGTAGATC
The DNA here is from genome assembly GCA_902685375.1 of Neostethus bicornis. Taxonomy (NCBI): domain Eukaryota; kingdom Metazoa; phylum Chordata; class Actinopteri; order Atheriniformes; family Phallostethidae; genus Neostethus; species Neostethus bicornis. The sequence continues at coordinate 533,409 of CACRXE010000066.1, read as the reverse complement.
CTGGTTACCATGGTGAGGGTGGGAACATACAGTAGATCCTGGTTACCATGGAGAGGGTATGAACGTAGATCCTGGTTACCATGGTGAGGATAGGAACATAGATCCTGGTTACCACGTTGAGGGTAGGAACGTAGATCCTGGTTGCCATGGTGAGGGTAGGAACGTAGATCCTGGTTACCACGTTGAGGGTAGGAACATTGGTCCTGGTTGACACGGTGAGGGAACAAACGTAGATCCTGGTTACCATGGTGAGGGACGGATTGTAGATCCTGGTTACCATGGTGAAGGTAGGAACGTAGATCCAGGTTACCATGGTGAGGGTAGGAACGTAGATCCCGGTTACCATGGTGATGGTAGTAAGTAGATCCGTAGATCCTCAGAAATTAAACCTCACATCTCATTCTGGATTTCCCGCCACATTATCTCCCCCGGCTCCTCCGTGGCTGGCGATACATCTCACTATGTGTGATCAGTACTTGATGCTTCTTTGCACGCCCTCATGTGTGAAGTAGAGGGTTAAACGGGGCTGCTCCCGCATGCCCTTCGTTGGCCCGTCTCTCTGCTCTCCACTGCCCACTGAAGCTGAAAATAGGACAGAGTCTGGAGGCTTTTCTCCTGCTGCTCAGGCTCGCAGAGTGCGGGGCAACAATAGATTCTCAACAAAACGGCGCACTTGAGCATCGCTGGGACTCTGCCACATCTAGTGAAGCTTTTAATCGGGCTAGCTGATGTGGGTGATCTAGTTGTCACTCACTTCATGCGGCTGCATTTAGGCCAGTCTCTCCTTTTCACATGAAGCACTGTCCCAGAGAAAAGCAGGACAGAAGAGTTGAAGTGGACACAGTCGTACATCTAAAACGACCGTTAAACACAGTATTACAAATCTGTTATTTACAGTAATAGGACATCTATTACAAATCTATTACAATTTAAAACAAGGGCTGCACGGTGGCGTAGTGGGTAGCACAGTTGCTTCACAGCAAAAAGGTCAATGGTTTGAGTTTTGGGTAGGCACAAAGCTTAAAACACTGCTCTTTCTGTGTGGAGTTTGCATGTTCTCCCCGTGTTTGTGTGGGTTTTCTCCAGGTACTCCGGTTTCTTCCCATCCTCCAAAAACATGCATGCTAGGTCTTTTGGAGACTACATGATCGCCCCTAGGAATGAGTGTGTGTGGTTGTATGTATATGTGTTGCCCCGCAACAGACTGGCGACCTGTTTGGGGTGTACCCGGGATGGGCTCCGGTAGCCCCACAACCCCGAAAGGGATAGACGGTTAACTGACTGACTACAGTGCACCATAGCAGGCAGCCACGAAGGTGCCAATGGTGGGACAAACGGAGGGTCAAGTGTCTTCTTCAGGAACACTTGGGCATGAGCTTAGTGAGAATCCAAGTAGCTCCTCCCGGTTCAAAGGCGGAGCTTCTACCACTGAGCCACCACCTCCCCTACCAGGTAGCTCCTCCTCCTAATAATTGCATTTAGGGATGTTTTGCTTGATAATGTGGAACACTTTTTTTTTTGTTTCTTGGCGAGCTAATTACCACAGGTGTCTGAAATCCATGGAGCTCTAAGACACAATGCTTTCTTTAAATTTAATTTAGAAATGTTTCTATTTCCACAAGACTTGAAGACAAAGTGTGTATTCATCTGGAATATAGTGTAAACAACTCCGCGACAACCTCTTGAAGCGTTTACCGTGACCTGTTTACCTCGATTACGCGAGCTTACTCTAATAACCCACTCTTGAAAGGATGTTTGACATTTCTCTGCACCTGGGAAAAGCTGAAGCTGACGCAACCGTTTGGTAAGAGCCCTGATGAAGGATGTGATTTCGTATTTCGGTAAATCTGGCCTCTCCAGCTGAAACGCAGTGTAATTACTGTGTAGTAATGACAGTCACCTGCAGGTTGGCGGTGACTTGATCAGCGGCTTGTTTTCAGACATATTATAATCGCAGCAAACAAAGATTGGTAATTAGATAAAGATGTTTATGAAAACATGTTCCTGATCACATCTGTCCTAATAGGCCCTAGAATGCGCCTTAATTTGCTCATAAATAATTTTATTTCCCTCTCAATTAGTCGTCATCTTCCGTTCATCCGGGGCCGGGTTGCGGGGGCAACAGCCTCAGACGGGAAGCCCAGGCTTCTCTCACCCCAATTGCATCTTTCAGCTCACCCCGGAAAGATCCAGAGTCGTTTCCCGGCAAGCTGTGAGACATAGTCTCTCCCTCAGGTCCGGGGTCTGCCCCTTGGTCTCCTCCCAGTGGGACGTGCCCGAAACACCTCACCAGCAAGGCACTCGGGGGGCATCCTGACCAGATGCCCGAACCACCCCATCTGACTCTTCTCAACCTGGAGGAGGAGCGGCTCGACACCGAGCTCCTCCCGGATGGCAGAGCTCCTCACCTGATCTCTGAGTGAGAGCCCAGCCACCCTGTGCAGGAAGCTCATTTCGGCCGCTTGTACCCGCGATCTCATTCTTTCGGTCACCATCCACAGCTGGTGACCATGGTGAGGGTAGGAACGTAGATCCTGGTTACCATGGTGAGGGTGGGAACGTAGATCCTGGTTACCATGGTGAGGGTAGGAACGTAGATCCTGGTTACCATGGTGAGGGTAGGAACGTAGATCTTGGTTACCATGGTGAGGGTAGGAATGTAGATCCTGGTTACCATGGTGAGGGTAGGAACGTAGATCCTGGTTACCATGGTGAGGGTAGGAACGTAGATCCTGGTTACCATGGTGAGGGTAGGAACGTAGATCCTGGTTACCATGGTGAGGGTTGGAACGTAGATCCTGGTTACCACGGTGAGGGTAGGAACGTAGATCCTGGTTACCATGGTGAGGGTATGAACGTAGATCCTGGTTACCATGGTGACGGTAGGAACATAGATCCTGGTTACCATGGTGAGGGTAGGAACGTAGATCCTGGTTACCATGGTGAGGGTAGGAACGTAGATCCTGGCTACCATGGTGAGGGTAGGAACGTAGATCCTGGCTACCATGGTGAGGGTAGGAACGTAGATCCTGGTTACCATGGTGAGGGTGGGAACATAGATCCTGGTTACCATGGTGAGGGTAGGAACGTAGATCCTGGTTACCATGGTGAGGGTAGGAACGCAGATCCTGGTTACCATGGTGAGGGTAGGAACGTAGATCCTGGTTACCATGGTGAGGGTAGGAACATAGATCCTGGTTACCATGGTGAGAGTAGGAACGTAGATCCTGGTTACCATGGTGAGGGTAGGAACGTAGATCCTGGTTACCATGGTGAGGGTAGGAACGTAGATCCTGGTTACCATGGTGAGGGTAGGAACGTAGATCCTGGTTACCATGGTGAGGGTATGAACGTAGATCCTGGTTACCATGGTGACGGTAGGAACATAGATCCTGGTTACCATGGTGAGGGTAGGAACGTAGATCCTGGTTACCATGGTGAGGGTAGGAACGTAGATCCTGGCTACCATGGTGAGGGTAGGAACGTAGATACTGGTTATCATGGTGAGGGTGGGAACATAGATCCTGGTTACCATGGTGAGGGTAGGAACGTAGATCCTGGTTACCATGGTGAGGGTAGGAACGCAGATCCTGGTTACCATGGTGAGGGTAGGAACGTAGATCCTGGTTACCATGGTGAGGGTAGGAACGTAGATCCTGGTTACCATGGTGAGAGTAGGAACGTAGATCCTGGTTACCATGGTGAGGGTAGGAACGTAGATCCTGGTTACCATGGTGAGGGTAGGAACATAGATCCTGGTTACCATGGTGAGGGTTGGAACGTAGATCAACTTGTAAATCGAGAGCTTTACTTTTCGGCTCAGCTCTTTCTTCACCACGACGGACCGATGCAGCGTCCTAGTTATTGCTTACGCCTCCCGATCTCAGTCGATCTGCCTCTCCATCCTTCTCCCACTCGTGAACAAGACCCCGAGATAATTAAACTCCTACACTTTGGGCAATTGTTCGATGTGGCATCCATTAATTCCGGGTAATAGACGTCTCCACTCACCTATCTACTACTTGGGAAATGAAGAAAAAAATTTTGGTTAAATCTGGTGTGATTTACGTTAGAAGTTCGCTGTTGGCAAGTTCTCAGTTTTCCGTCCTTGTATCGGTAAGTGGCACCAGGGCAACTCAAGTTTCCAAAGCAGTTGGTCATTTTGTGGTTGTATCGCAAAATCGGAATTGAATTTGCAAGTCCAAATTGGGTAACAGGACCTTGGTTTAGTCGCTGGTTTGTCCTCCATGTCCGTCCACTTACTGTAACACTTACTCTGACCGGTTTTGTCCACAGTGAGTGATTTCATCAGGCCACTCACTTGTTGATTATCATCACACGTAGCAATGACACCGACTGGCTGGCATCACTTCGCCGAGACACCACAGCAACGTGGCAGCACATCAATGTTTATTTCATCTGCATATAAATGAGATTCCAGGCAGATGTTTGCTGATGAACATCTCTCTCTGTCATAATTTCTGACTCATTTTAACATGAACGGGGAGGGGCACGTGAGGGAGGGCGCGTTTAAGCCAGCGGCAGCGTACCAGGGGCACAAAATGGCCACTAAAATCCCAACAAGGGAAATATAGATTAATGTTTTCAATCAGTGTTTTCATCCCTCCTTCTCCTTGGTCCATTTACTCATACTTGGTTTTTGAAAAAGGGGTCTTAAAAATGTTACTAATCAGTTTTCAGATGAGGTCTTTGAGTCTGGTGTACCTCAGGGCTACACGACCAGGGGTGGGTAAACTTTTTGGTTCTTGGGCCACATTGAGTTCTAACATTTGATCAGGGGGCCAGAATATGATCAGATGGATGGCATGCTTTGGTAACCGCTAGATTAGACCGATAGAATGGCACCGTAGATTATAAACAAGCGCTAAATGTTACATCAAGAGCGGTAAATTTCAATTCTAGCGGCGCTAGGTCTGAAATCTAAGCGCTTGATGTAACATTTTACTTGTTTTAACATCTAACACGCTTGTTTATATGCGTGTATTGGCCCTGATGGCTTTCCATATCTGTGCACACTGTTTTTTTTGACACACACATTTTAATGGGAGCAGTGTTGTTGTATGTTTGCCATCTAGTGACGAAACATCAAAATTACAGGGAAAATAAAAAATTAACATGGTTGATTTATTTTATTTTTTCAAGTTGTGTGGGTGAGGGTTGGAAGGTAGATCGACTTGTAAATCGAGAGCTTTACTTTTCGGCTCAGCTCTCTTTTTATCACGACGGACTGATGAAGCGTCCTAGTTATTGCTGACGCCGCACCGATCCGCCTGTCGATCTACCGCTCTATCCTTCCCCCACTCGTGAACAAGACCCCGGGATACTTAAACTCCTCCACTTGAGGCATACGTTCTCTACGTTCCAAACCTCACCTATGGTCACCAGCTGTGGGTGGTGACCGAAAGAATGAGATCGCGGTTACAAGCGGCCGAAATGAGCTTCCTCCGCAGGGTGGCTGGGCTCTCACTCAGAGATCGGGTGAGGAGCTCTGCCATCCGGGAGGAGCTCGGTGTCGAGCCGCTCCTCCTCCACTTTTAGAGGAGCCAGATGGGGTGGTTCGGGCATCTGGTCATGATGCCCCCCGAGCGCCTCGCAGGTGAGGTGTTTTGGGCACGTCCCACCGGGAGGAGATCAAGGGGCAGACCCCGTACCCGCTGGATAGACTATGTCTCACGGCTGGCCGGGGAACGACTTGAGATCCTTCCAGGTGAGCTAGAGGATGCAGCTGGGGTGAGAGAGGCCTGGGCTTCCCGCTTGAGTCTGTTGCCCCGGCGACCCGACCCCGGAACAAGCGGAAGATGACGGAACGGAACAGGGTTGTTGTATCTTTGCCATCTAGTGACGAAACATCAAAATTACAGGGAAAAAAAAAATTAACATGGTTGATTTATTTTATTTTATTTTTTCAAGTTTGGCGGGCCGGATTAAAACGTTTAACAGGCCACATTTGGCCCGCGGGCCGTAGTTTGCCCACGCCTGCTTTAGACTCACCGTGGTTCACATGGTACAACTAAAGTTAAAATGTTACCTCTGACGTCTCTGCTTGTCTTTAATGGTCTATCTTTAGATGTATTTATGTGTGTGTGTGTGTGTGTGTGTGTGTGTGTGTGTGTGTGTGTGTGTGTGTATATCTCTGTCTTTTGTAAACATTAGTGAAGTAAAAAATCCTGTTCTCAGAGTTCAGAGTTCAGTTGTCAGGCAGCCGATTGGAAGTAATCTCAGCAGTTTGACATTGATACTGAGGAATAGTAAGACATGAACTCGTGTCTGCGGACGACTCTGAACTGGAGATCTGTCTCTGCCTTCGGCCCCTAGGGCGGCCGGGTTTCAGGCTCCAGCCTCTTTTGGGACGCTGTGATTCATGTCCAGAACAGGGAATGTGTGAGGGTGGTTAAGATAGTAAAGTAGTGGCTGTAAGAGCCTCAGGACGTTTGGGACTGTTCAGCCTTCAGCTTCTTGGACTTAGTGAAGCAGCAAAGATGGGACATGACAGGTGGACTTTTCACTGGTGGGGACCGCAGACAGACACGCATGTGAACTACAAAACGTTGCGTATGTATGAGATGATGAATGAATATATTTAAACTAAGGTTTCAACAAAACCAGTGTTTTTAAACTGATACAAGTACTTTTGTTTGACTGCTTGCTGATACTGAAGTCCTCACTATTCTAACAACAACAAAAAAAAAAAAAAATACCATAATTTCACGGCTATAAAGCGCATATAAAAAAGTCTTAGATTTTCTTCAAAATGAGCGACGCGCCCTTTCGTGCGGTGCGCCTTGTGTGTGAGAAAAGGCGGACCTAAAAGAAAACGCGGTGCCCGCGAGGCGGACCTGAAAGAACAGCATGAGAACGTTAAAGAGTGAAGTGTGGGCGTGGATTGTTTATAAAAAAGGTATGTGCTGTATGAACAACATTGCTGTTTTAACCCTGAAAATGACAAAGAGACACGCTTATGACGCTCAGTTTTAAGCTGAAGGCAATCAGCTACGTGGAGGAACATGGGAATCGAGCCGCCGCGAGAAATTTCAGCATTAACGAGTCAATGGATTGTAGATGCTTGAACTAACGCAGTGCTTCTCAATTATTTCCTGTTGCGCTCCCCCTAGAAAGAAGAAAATATTTTTATTCACGTTGTTTTTGTGATGTCTTTTATTTTGAAGGTACGTGTTTACCGTTACCATGGCAACAAGAGTGCGTTCGAGCAGAGAGAATTTTTCCACGTTATAAAGACGCTGCTAATAAATTTTCTCGTGAAGACAACGTGGATTTAAATGTATTATTATTGATTAAAGAAGTCAGTTTTTCAGGCTGGTCTTATCACCTGTAGACCGGTCCGTGAAAATATTATCAGACACTAAACCGGTCCGTGGCGCAGAAAAGGTTGGGGACCCCTGGTTCTAAGTACACTTCTGCATAACATTGTATCCTCATTAACATTAAAGAAAAAAAAAAAAAAGAACAGCTTTATTATTTTTTAGTGTGTAACAGAAAATATTTAAAGTGCATCAATTAACTTGAATTAAAAATAAATAAATTCTTTATTTACAAACTACAACTACTGTAGTGGATGTACAATTACACTTTATTCTAGTACGGCAAAAAAGAAAAACGTGTTCCACAGGATCACACGCGCCCCACTATTTGAGAAGCACTGGACTATTTTTTTAATACGCACATTTGCATGCTTGCGTGTGTTGTTGTAAGGCGGTGTATGACTGAGACTGCGCCTTTTCGTACGGTGCGCCTAATGGTCGTGAAATTACGGTATCTAACTTTGTGGCATTGCTTTTAATCTGATTTTCTTCTTCCATTCTAAAGAACTGTAATGGTCACGAAAGGGGAAATGTCCTATAGGAGTCCAGTATTCAAAATAAAAATTTGCAGGGTTAAGCAATACATCCTAAAATAAATTGGATGTTTTTCTTCTTACGCCAAGCCTAATTTCCGATTTTATTTAATCAATTTATGGCGTTCAGCGCTGGTCTGGGAAGGATAGGGGTGGGATGGTGGCTCAATGGTTAGAATGTTCGCCCGCAGACCAGAAGTCAACCGGAATTTCGCGGGCTCGTATCCCACTGAGTTCACGTCTAAGGTTAATTATGGCCAATTCTTTTGTTCCAATTCTTTTGGCTTTCACATCCAGGGGGCGCCACAGTCAACCAGCTTCCTTTGTCAATTAAATCTATTTCTAATATTTTCAACAATAAAGTTGCCTGAAAAAGGTCAGACGAGACGTCGACAAAGCGACCAATTAAAAATCAGTTACAAAAACAGGAGAAAAACCGTGGCGATACGAACATCATTCCAGTTCTCAGTGTGTTTTGATTCATTATGACAGATTTTATCGTTGAATGTAACAAAGTGTTGTGATGTGGAAGGACGAGGACCCAAATGCAGGACAAGAACAGGATTTATTAAAAGAAGTCGGGTAAGACTGTAACACAAAGGGCACAGGATTAACTCAGGATAAAAAGTTCAGAGAATACATCAGAGTCCCAGGATGTAACGCATCATCAGGGAGGATGATGAAGACGACGATAACCCGACATGGAAGTCAGGGGTGATTGCCCTTAAATAGGCAGCAGAGTCCACAGGTGTGTAGCATCAGAAATCAATCTCAGGTGTCCCTAATCAAGGTGAAGAGGAAGCTCCAGGGCTCCCTCTGGCGGCAGGCGAGGGGATCACGACACAGTCTTGGCTGCCACCCCCGAGACATTCCAGAAGCTTCCATATGCAGAAGTTGTTCGCAAATGACACATGACGGATGTTCCATTCCGTTCGTTCCGTCATCTTCCGCTTGTTCCGGGGTCGGGTCGCGGGGGCAACAGCCTCAAGCGGGCAGCCCAGGCCTCTCTCTCCCTGGCTGCATTCTCGAGCTCACCTGGAAGGCTCCCAAGTCGTTCCCCGGCCAGTTGTGAGACATAGTCTCTCCAGCGGGTCCGGGGTCTGCCCCTTGGTCTCCTCCCGGTGGAACGTGCCCGAAACACCTCGCCCGCGAGGCGCTCGGGGGGCATCCTGACCAGATGCCCGAACCACCCCATCTGGCTCCTCTCGACCTGGAGGAGGAGCGGCTCGACACCGAGCTCCTCCCAGATGGCAGAGCTCCTCACCCGATCTCTGAGTGAGAGCCCAGCCACCCTGCGGAGGAAGCTCATTTCGGCCACTTGTACCCGCGATCTCATTCTTTTGGTCACCACCCACAGCTGGTGACCATAGATGAGGGTTGGAACGTAAATCCTGGTTACCATGGTGAGGGTAGGAACATAGATCCTGGTTACCATGGTGAGGGTAGGAACGTAGATCCTGGTTACCATGGTGAGGGTAGGAACGTAGATCCTGGTTACCATGGTGAGGGTAGAAACGTAGATCCTGGTTACCATGGTGAGGGTAGGAACGTAGATCCTGGTTACCATGGTGAGGGTAGGAACGTAGATCCTGGTTACCATGGTGAGGGTAGGAACATAGATCCTGGTTACCATGGTGAGGGTAGGAACGTAGATCCTGGTTACCATGGTGAGGATTGGAACGTAGATCGACTTGTAAATCGATAGCTTTACTTTTTGGCTCAGCTCTCTCTTTACCACGACGGACCGATGCAGCATCCTAGTTATTGCTGACGCCGCACCGATCCGCTTGACGATCTCCCGCTCCATCCTTCTCCCACTTGTGAACAAGACCCCGAGATACTTAAACTCCTCCACTTGGGGCAGGACCCTGTCTCTGACCTGAAGGGGGCATTCCACCCTTTTCCGAGCGAGGACCATGGTCTCGGATTTCGGATGTTTCGGATGTTTCGGATCCGAAACATCGGATTTCGGATGTTCTGTCTGTGTCGTTGGAGAGCGTGCTCACCAACCTGACATTTCTCTTCAAAACAAACACTAAGTGGTCGCAATGCCGGGATTTACATAATAATTTTTTTTTATGGACTGATTGAAAATAGAAAAAATGATCCAAAGCGTACAGCGGGTGATTTAGTAAAGCAGCTCTCCAGCGCGGTTTCTTTGTGCACCGCTCTTGAAGTCATGAAAGCCTTTTTTGTGGAGTACTGTTTGCCCAAAATGGCCTCTCCTGCTAGAACAAAATCAAACACTTAGAGGGAGTCGTGCTCGGTAAATCAGTAGTGGGAAAAACTCTTTTCATCAGCTGCTACTCTGGCCCTTCCAGCTGAGGTCAATTTCCTTTGCCAGCTTTTCAATTAAACTGAAATGGGCCAAAAGGTAATAGGATGAAAAACGTCTCATGCACCGTGCCCTCTGTACCTCCATACTCATGCCAGGCAGCCTTGTGACTTGCAGATGCACATTCTTCACCGTTGTTCAGGCGGTAATTAACCTTGCATGGAGAAAAATCAATGGGATGACCTGTGGAGTCTCTACGGAGAAAATAAGCCTTTCAAACTATTCATCGCCTCATTTTCTCGTCTCGAAACTTCGTTTTTCTTGTTTACGTTTAATTTTTTTATCTAATGAATAACAGACGGAGCGGCGGGTCAATTATTTTAATGAAGTCGTCCCTTTTTAATCGTAAGAGTTTTGTTCTAAAAATAATTTGCAACAAGTCAAACCTGAAAAAAATTTATTTTCTCAATTTTTCTACCGTAATTTGACGACCATTAGGCACACCATATGAAAAGGCGCAGCCTCAGTCACACACCGCCTTACAACAACACACACAAAAACATGCAAATGTGGGTATCAAAACATAGATCGGGAGCAAAACTGAGTTTGGTTGTACTTTATTTAAGTTGTAATGATACTAAACAAACACATTACCGATAATAGTCTTTATTCAAATCCGTCAAAGTCCTCATCCTCTGTTTCTGAATCGAGCAGCTCCGCAAAATCCAACAGAGCAGGTCCACTTCGCTCCTCGCTGTCAAAGTCACTGTCTGTACCGTGCGGCTCCTCAGAAAGGATACCAGCTTTTGAGAAAGCTCGGATAACAGTACCAGCAGACACGTTAGTCCAAGCATCTACAATTCATTGACTTGTTAATGCTGAAATTTCTCGCAGCGGCTCGATTCCCATGTTCCTCCGCGTAGCTGATTGGCTTCAGTTTAAACTGAGCGTCATAAGCGTGTCTCTTTGCCATTTTCAGGGTTAAAACAGCAATGTTGTTCATACAGAACATACCTTTTTTATACACAATCCACACCCACACTTCACTCTTTAACGTTCTCATGCCTTTTCTTTCAGGTCCGCCTCGCAGGCACCGCTTTTTCTTTTAGGTCCGTCTTTTCTCACACACAAGGCGCACTGCACGAAGGGGCGCACCGCTCATTTTGAAGAAAATCTAAGACGTTTATATGCACCTTATAGCCGTGAAATTACGGTAAATTATTTTAGAATTTAAAACTCCTCGTTAAACATTTCATTGACTTTTTTCTGGCATTGATTGACTTTTTTCCACTTTTCTCTCAAACTTACACAAAAAAACAAAATAGTGAGGATTGGCATAGTGGGGGCTCACGACAAGAAGGTTGGGGTTCCATTCCCGGGTGGAGGACGAGGCTTGAAACACTGGTCTTACTGTGTGGAGTTTGCATGTTCTCCCCATGTATGTGTGGGTTTCCGCCAGCTATTCCGGTTTCCTACCACTCTCCAAAAACATGCGTGTTAGGTTGATTGGCTGCTAAGAATTTACCCCCGGGAATTGAATCGAAAATACTTTTATCAATCCATGTTGTGATAAGGAAGGAGGAGGACCCAAATGCAGGACTTTAAACAAGGTTTATTAAACCAAGGATCAGCAAAGCTGTAATCAAAGAAGAAAGATCAAAATAGTTATCAAAGAGTCAATCTCATTTTCAAAGAAAGTCTGCTGGGTCGGGAGTCAGCCAGGGCTGGAGGTATGAAGACCTGACGAGGAATGCTGGAGAGGCTGCCTTTAAATAGGCAGCCGGGAGATTAGGTGCAGGTGATCCAATCAGGTGCAGGTGGTCCAATCGGGTGCAGGTGATCCAATCAGGTGCAGGTGGTCCAATCGGGTGCAGGTGGTCCAATCAGGTGCAGGTGGTCCAATCAGGTGCAGGTGGTCCAATCAGGTGCAGTAGGTCCAATCAGCCAGAATTGGGGGAACGGTGAGATGGTCCCTGGCTCCCTCTGGTGGTGGTTGAGGGAACCACAACAATCCCCTTCCCGGTCCGCTTACACAGTGTAAAAGCTGGCATCTGAACGGTTAATAAACAGTCCATAATGAGTCCATGAAGTCAGGCTTCAATGAAGCACACCAAGTGGCTCTTCCCCATTCCTGCTGGGTCGGAACGGGCGTCCTCAGTTCCTCCATCTTGCCAGCTAGCATCCGGATGTTACCCATGACAACCGCAAGGACACTGGGCTCAAAGCGCCTCCTTTCTGACCGTCTCCTTCTCAGATCTGCCGGGACTGCATAGACTCCTCCAGCCACAGTGGATCTGGTTCTGAGAGCTAGCTGCTGGTTGAGTCCACGCTAACAAAGCGAGACGACTCCATGACCAGCAAAATGGAGAGCTAGCCGGAATGAGCGGGTGGGTTAATGGTGGTCTATGTATGTGTGGCCCCGTGACAAACTGGTGTTTTGTTCAGAGTGTACCCTTTCTCTTGCCTTACATCAGCTGGGATAGGCTCCGGCACTCCTCATGACTCTGTCGGGATAAGTGGTTCAGAAGACGAAAAGAATAAAACAGTGACAAAACAAAGCAAATCTAAAACTACAGATTTCATTTCTCACTAAAAATGTGACCAAAACGAAAATTAAAGATACAATTTTTTTAAAAATCCAGTAATGGCTGCGAAGGTGAAGCGTGTTACTGCGAGGGAACAAACGGAACCTGATTGCCTGGGGTCGAGAATTCAAATGTTCAAACCGGTGATTATCCATCCATTCGTTCATCTGTTCTCCTTTCTTTTCTCTTCCGGTTTATTTTGATCCCAATGGGGTGAAAGTTTTCTAATGTCGGGGTGCGCCTTTACTTTTGTGGCATTTCGGGATGTATCCTCAGTTTCTGATCCCCAAAAATTTCAGATAAAATCCAGAGTGAACCCAAAGTGGAAGCTGGAGAAAGTATTAAACACTCCGACTGCCTGTGCTTCTGTAACGCTTATGTGAACGTGATGTTTCTTAAGCAACTAAATAAATTTTAATTAAACTGCTCAGGTACTCAGTACCAACTATAGATGAAATAATAAAGTTTGTAATATATGCTACGCTTTGATTTTTTTTTTTTTTTTTTTTTTAATACACTTTATTAATCCCTGACCGGGAAATTTATGTGCTGCACTACACCGCAGTAAGCTGCCACCTATGACGGCGAAACCGGGGGTTAGGTGTCTTCTCACAGGACCCTAGAAGTGCACTCAGTGGGTTGCGAACTTCCGGTTAACTTCCTGTACCCTTCCGGTTGACTTCCGGTTAGCTTCCGGTCCGCGGGCGAACGCTCTAACCACAGCGCCACGGTTTAGTTATTTTAATAAAATACCGTAATTTCACGGCCATTAGGCGCACCGTACGAAAAGGCGCAGTCTCAGTCACACACCGCCTTACAACAACAAACACGCAAGCATGCAAATGTGCGTATTAAAAAATAGATCGGGAGCAAAACTGAGTTTGGTTGTGTTTTATTTAAGTAGTAACGATACTAAACAAACACATTACCGGTAATAGTCTTTATTCAAATCCGTCAAAGTCCTCATCCTCTGTTTCAGAATCGAGCAGCTGCGCAAAATCCAACAGAGCAGGTCCACTTCACTCCTCGCTGTCAAAGTCACTGTCTGTACTGTGCGGCTCCTCAGAAAGGATACCAGCTTTTGCGAAAGCTCGGATAACAGTACCAGCAGACACGTTAGTCCAAGCATCTACAATCCATTGGCAAACTGTAGCGTAACTCGCCCGGCGCTGCCTTCCACCCTTCGTGAAACTGTAGTCTCCTTCGGTCATCCATCGCTCCCACGCCGCTCACACTTCACTCTTTAACGTTCTCATGTGTTTTCTTTCAGGTCCGCCTCGCGGGCACGGCGTTTTCTTTTAGGTCCGCCTTTTCTCACACACAAGGCGCACCGCACAAAAAGGCGCACCGCTCATTTTGAAGAAAATTTGAGACTTTTAGGTGCGCCTTATGGCCGTGAAGTTACGGTATTTATTTGGCATTTCCTTTAGAAAGTGTGTCAGTGCCCTTTTAATCCAAACCCTTCTTAAAGACAGACAAATTAATCCATTTCCGTCGTTAGCAGAGCTTCAGTTCAGATCAAATTTCCCTTCCCAATTTTCCCCACACGGACTGCTGGCTGGGTTCTTCTTGAACTGCGATAAAGAGCTTCTCACACATTCATATAAAAAAGCCCAGGGAGATCTGACCTGACAAGAGTTCCTCTCAGAGTTACAGCTCCCTCTCTGCGCGGTTCGCCAGACGTCGACGTTTATCTGTGCGAGCTTTTCCTTCTCTCTCCTCACCGATCGTCTCCATTTCCTCTTGAAGAGTTGGGAGCTGGAGGTTTGGGATTGTGTCTGGGTTTGAACTTTGTCTCTCTGTAATGGGATTAGTTTACTGTTGGAACCAAGAAAAAGTTTTTTCATTACAAAAAGCTGACTTATGAGACTTGAGCTAGTTCTTGGTTTTAAAGGCGTGGACCTTTAATTTAGACCGGGGGTCGGCAGCCGATGGCTCTTTCATCGTTATGTGCAGCTCGTACGGCTTCGGAAAATAAATTACAAGAGTCTGATTGAAGAGTTTATTTGTTCCAAAATGTGAAGTAAGTTTTTAACGCCTTTCTTCAGATTCCCGTCTCTACCCGTCGTCTTCCGCTCATCTGGGGCCGGGTCGCGGGGTGCAACAGCCTCAGATGCTTCCCTCACCCCAGCTGCATCCTCCAGCTCACCGGGAAGGATCCTGAGTCGTTCCCCGGCCAGCTGTGAGATATAGTCTCTCTAGCGGGTCTGAGGTCTGCCTTTTGGTCTCCTCCCGGTGGGACGTGCCTGAAACACCTCACCAGCGAGGCGCTCGGGGGCCTCCTGACCAGATGCCCGAACTACCCCATCTGGCTCCTCTCGACTGGGAGGAGAAGTGGCTCGACACCGAGCTCCTCCCGGATGGCAGAGCTCCTCTCCCGATCTCTGAGTGAGAGCCCAGCCTCCCTGCGAAGCTAATTTCGGCCGCTTGTATCCGCGATTTCATCCTTTTGGTCACCGCTGGTTACCATGGTGAGGGTGGGAATTCAGACTTTTGTATTTTATTTGTGTTTGTTTGTTTGTTTGTCCTCTCGCTTCCTGAGTACATGCACAACACAGTGTAAATCTTATGTGTCGCCACAAATACAGTAAAATGCATTGAATATTTATTTTTACCCCATTTGGGTTTGCCCCTTTGTACGTGATCGCCCACGTGTCATAAAGTTTGAAGCCTGTGATCCATATTAACAAAGAGAGCCCCTCTGAGCTTCACGTGGTCACAGCTCATTAAAACATAATTAAATGGAATACTTATTTTACATACGCACCGCTTCGCTTCATTACACTTCCTATGAACGTGACCTACCTACTCACAGTCATTTAGATCAAATGAACTGGCAGCGAATGTGGGCGGGTGTAACAGAGCCCCAATAACAATTGAATTTTCTGGACTATAAGCCAATACTTTCAAATCCATCATTAATCAGGTAAAATCCAGAAAAAATAGACTAAAAGCTGTTTTTGTGGCGGGACGTTCTGGTCCGAAAGGACCGTAGCCTTCTGCCTGAAGGAAGTGGCTCAAACAGTCCATGCCCAGGGTGGGAAGGGTCAGCTGCTATCCGACCTGCACGCCCCCGAGTCCTGGAGACGTACAGGTCATGGAGAGATGGAAGGTTGCAGCCGATCACCTTCTTGGCAGAGCGCACAATGCGCTGCAGTCTATGTTTGTCCCTGGCTGTGGCTCCAGCGTACCACACGGTGATGAAGGAGGTGATGATGGACTCGATCTGAGCGGGCAGCTTGGCTTTCTTCATCCTCTGCTGGGCCTTTTTGATCAGGGAGCTGATGGATGGCTCCCACTTTAGGTCCTGTGTGATGGTAGTGCCGAGGAAGCGGAAAGAGTCTACAGTGGTGATGGGGGAGTCTATCAGTGCAAGGGGGTTTTGAGGGCTGTGAGTTTCTTGAAGTCCACGATCATCTCCAGTCTTCTGAGTGTTGAACTCCCAGGTTGTTGCTGCACCAGGACACCAGCCGGTCTACCTCCATCCTGTAAGCGGACGCATCACTATTATAGATGAGCCCGATGAGGATGGCGTCGTCTGCAAACTTGATCAGTTGGACCAAGTCAAACCGTCAAACTATGATCTGCACATATTCAAAGTTTAACATTTCGTTCCGTTCCGTCATCTTCCGCTTGTTCCGGGGTCGGGCCGCAGGGGCAACAGCCTCAAACTGGCAGCCCAGGCCTCTCTCTCCCCGGCTGCATCCTCCAGCTCACCTGGAAGGATCCCAAGTCGTTCCCCGGCCAGCTGTGAGACATAGTCTCTACAGCAGGTCCGGGGTCTGCCCCTTGGTCTCCTCCCGGTGGGATGTGCCCAAAACACCTCGCCCGCGAGGCGCTGAGGGGGGCATCTTGACCAGATACCCGAACCACCCCATCTGGCTCCTCTCGACCTGGAGGAGGAGCGGCTCGACACCGAGCTCCTCCCGGAGGCAGAGCTCCTCACCCGATCTCTGAGTGAGAGCCCAGACACCCTGCAGAGGAAGCTCATTTCGGCCGCTTGTATCCGCGATCTCATTCTTTCGGTCACCACCCACAGCTGGTGACCATAGGTGAGGGTAGGAACGTAGATCGACTTGTAAAATGAGAGCTTTTCTTTTCGGCTCAGCTCTCTCTTTACCACGACGGACCGATGCAGCGTCCTAGTTATTGCTGATGCCGCACCGATCCGCCTGTCGATCTCCCGCTCCATCCTTCCCCCACTCGTCAACAAGACCCCGAGATACTTAAACTCCTCCACTTGGGGCATGACCCTGTCCCTGACCCGCAGGGGGCATTCCACCCTTTTCCGGGCGAGGACCATGGTCTCGGATTTGGAGGCGCTAATTCCCATCCAGCCCGCTTCACACTCGGCAGCAAATCGATCCAGCGGGAGCCGGAGATGACGGTCCGATGAAGCTAACAGAACTACATCATCTGCAAAAAGCAGAAAGAAAGTTTGACATAAAAAAGAAAATCAAAAGCCCAAGGTGTGACACCTGAGGAACACCAAAAGGCAAATAAAAGGGAAACAAATTGTTCATTTAACCAAGTTAACAAAAACACTTGTTTTCCATTTTTAAAAATAATTTGTATCCATCGGAGGCATCGCTTCTGTGTGTTTGAGAGTGAGAAAGTGTGAGGTTCAGAGGTGAGTTTGTAGTCGTGTGTGTGAGAGTGATTTATGACGGTGCTCCTGTAGAGGCCGGCACATCATTTCTGGCTCGTGTCCTCCACAACCTTTCTCACATATCACTTTATGTTCTAAGACGAGTCAAAAGTCGGGACACACTTTCCGAGAGACTGCAGTTTGTTTTGCACCGTGACTCGGCAGTCTCGGCAAATTTTTATTTTTCCAAAATAAAATGACTATATTTGTTGAATAATTTAAAATATTCAAGAGATTCACCAGCTGTTGGTGGTGACCGAAAAAACAAGATCATGGATACAAGCGGCAGAAATGATGTTACTCCGCGTGGTGGCTGGGCTTTAACTCAAAGATAGAGGGAGGAGCTCTCTATCTTTGTGGGAGGAGCTTGGAGTGGAGCTCCTCCCCCACAAAAGAACTCTACTCAGGAGGAGCTTGGAGTAGAGCTGTTGCTCCTGTGGGTCGAGAGAAGCCAGATTATGTGATTCAGGCATCTGGTTAGGATTCCTCCAAGCGCCTCGTTGGTGGGGTGTTTTGGGTACGTCCCACCAGGAGGAGAACCAGAGGCAGACCCCGGACACACTGGTGAGACTATGTCTCACAGCTGGACAGGGAACACCTCAGGATCCTCCTGGATGAGGTAGAGGATGGAGCCGGCGTGAGAGAATTCTGGGTTTCCCGTCAGAGGTTGGCCCCACTACCTGGCCCCTTGACCGAGCCCCGGATGAGCGGAAAACAATGAAACGGAACATCTCGATTCAATCCAGACAACACATTACAAATGTTATTAAGTTAGTGTTTTAATTGCTTTATATTTAGTTACAGTGATGATGTTATGAAGAAAAATAAATAAAAATAAGTAATCTGGATAACAAGTTTTAGGGAAACCAAATGAACTGACGTCCCCCATCATCACTCTGGACTCTAAACTCTGTCACTTTTTCCTAAAAACTCACATTTAGAAATACATTATTTTTTGCTCATGTAAATCAATCAGCTGTATTTCTATCGGTGTGAGTGTGTGTGTGTGTGTGTGTGTGTGTGTGGTTGTTTGGTCACTGGTTTTCTCTCTCTGCATACCAATCTGTTCTGGTTCCACACCAGTTACCCTCGCAGCATGTAAATGAGTCGCTCAGCAGGTGCACGTTTGACCAAAATCAGGTTCAAATGGAGTTCAGCCAATTTTTATCTGGTTTTATCTCATAAAACAGATTAAACAGTGTGTGTGTGTGTGTGTGTGTGTGTGTGTGTGTGTGTGTGTGTGTGTGTGTGTGTGTGTGTGTGTGGTTGTGAGGGAGAGAGAGAGAGAGAGAGAGAGAGAGAGGGAGAGAGAGAGAGAGAGAGAGAAAGAGCGAGAGAGAGAGTAGTAATGTAACGGTGATGTAACTTTAAGAAAAGTAATCAGATTACTTCTCAAAAAGTAATGCTGTTATTCCCAAGACTGGTGTGTATTTTATTGTGAAAATATTTGTGTGTGTTTGACTGTTTGTCTGTGTGTGAGAATATGCAATGCATTTGTTTTCGGTGTTTTGTGTGTGTGTGTGTGTGTGTGTGTGTGTGTGTGTGTGTGTGTGTGTGTGTGTGTGTGTTATAAGGTACCTCTGAGCTCCACCATCAATCTGCTGCATGATGGGATGTGAAGGACGCATTCCATTTCCCGCTGTATCAGGGTCTCATTCTGGGGTTCAGATAGAGCAGCAGAAGACAGATTCTGCTCATCATACACACACACACACACTCACACACACACATTGGTCAGTAGCTGCTGTAGCTAACCACCAAGAAGCCTCATTCACGAAGGTGTGCCTAGATTTTAAGCTGAGGTGGCGTTTTTTCTTTCACGCAAATTCCCGATTGATTCGAACCTTCGTAACTCCCACTGGGCGACCTGCAACAAATCTCGCCATCCCGCCCAATCCGTGCTTCTCGAACTCCAAATATGGAACATGCAAATGATGTGATAGGTATCCAAATAAGGTGCAGCCGCCATCATGACTCATGTACAATGACGAGGTTTTTTTTTTAACCATTGGTCGGGGCGTCGCCCACTTTTTAAAAACAGTAGAGTAGGAACCCGTCGCTATGGCAAATCGGTGCAGAATGTGGAGGTGCTATTAAGTACTCGGGATGTCTGTGGGTCCATTCGAGGGAGGAGTCAGGATTTCCACAAGAGAAGCGCTGATATCTTTATGGAATTCTTCTTCCTCCTCTTTCAGCATTTCCCTCCAGGGGGCGCCACAGCAAGTCAGTTTCTTCCATCTAACGCTATCTCCTGCATCCTCTTGGTCATGCCAACTATCTTCACGTCTTCCAAACACAAAACAATGAATTAATGAGTCATTTTAAAACTGGGCTGCATGGTACGCAGTGGGCAGCACAGTGGCATCACAACAAGAAGGTCGGGATTCGAATCCCGGGTGGAGTTTGCATGTTATCCCCCGTGTATGCGAGGGTATTCCGGGTTCTTCCCACCCCCCAAAAACACGCATGTTAGGTTGAATGGCCGCAACAAAACTGACCCTAGAAATGAATGTTTGTGCGTGTGGCCCCCTTGAATCAGCCGAGATAGCATCTGGCTCCCCCTACAGCATCGTCAGGGATAAGCGGCTCAGAAGATGAATTAATGTTAAAAATGCATAAAAATATTAAATAAATCAGTAAAAAAAATGAATAAAATAATATTAATAACGTGTTCGGCATACGATTGTCCTTCATATCAATCTCGAGTCGCACTAACATTAAACTTTCATATTAAGACGCGGGCCACAAATTATCGTTCCTGGGCCGCAGTTGGCCCACGGGCTGCGAGTTTGAGACCCTACCGTGGATGAACTAATTAGGGTTTCATGATCAAATTTTAGGTAGAACATTTGAATCTACACAAAATCTCCAATATTTCAAATTGGATCTCATTTCTCTTGTAAATATTTTAATCATTTTTCTATTTGCTTGTTTCAACTCGTGACTTTCGAACCCGCGCCTACCGAAACCGTAAAACCGATCAATTTTATCACATTTCATCCTTTTTAAATTTTAACAGATGACGTCACATATTGGTCTAAAGGCGATAAACATGGTTTCATGTTGTCTTCGTTTCCATGCCAGCACTTTGACCACAGCGCTGGCATCACATGCACTCTTTAAAGACTAAACTGTGTGTGTGTGTGTGTGTGTTGGTTCTGGCAAGCTTTATAAGCCCATCCTGATCGTTTAATTAGTCAGATTATCCAAACAGCTGTTTGCCGGAGATTTCTGTCTGTAAAACATAGAAAAGCACACATGGTGTGATGAAGCCACGGCTCCTGATGGATGTCCTTTTTTGAGGCTGAGATAAATAACCAGGATGACAGACTCGGTACCGGACACTCAATTTTTCTGCACTTTTATACATTTAAAACTTTAAAACCAGAAAAATATCTTAGGGTGTAGTTTTATCTTCTAATTGTGGCAGAAAATGATTGAATAAAAATGATTATTTTAGAAAATAGGAGATAAGAATGAGTCATGTTCTTGTAACCGGACTGCTGGTTCAGGATCAGGCAGGGAGCGCCAGAGAAGCAGAGGCACAGACCATAAAAACAGTTTTAACATTATTTTATTTTATTTTTTTTATTTTGAATTACTCTATTCATCCCTCACCGGGGAAATTTGTTTGCTGCACTCCTTACACCGCAGCAGGCTGCCATTCAACGGCGCCATTGGTGGGAGAAGTGGGGGCTAGGAGTCTTCTCCAAGGACCCTAGACGTGCTCTCCGTGGGACGCGAACCCGCGACCTTCCGGTCCGCGGGCGAACGCGCTAACCACGCGGCCACCGTCTCCAATCGTCTTTAACCGTCTCCATCGTCTTTAAATTATCTATTTAAAACTTAATAAAATGGCTGTCCTTAAAGTAGTTCACATGTTGGGGTTTAGCCCACCGGCACCTTCTCGTCCCGGGTCCACCCTTTACCAGCCCATTTGTTGTTCTGGGTCCGCCCTTTATGTATATTGGATCAGGGGAGGAAAGAGATCCAGACACAGGTCTATAATTATGAAAATATGATTTATTAAATAACAAAATGTGTTCGCATGGAAGTGGAGATGAACCAGGTGGGACTTGGTGGCAGAAGAACTCGGGAGTACTGGGGCTGAAGGGTCCCAGAAAATAACAGGCTATAGTTTATTGGAGCATTGGTAGTGTTACGTCAAGGATTATTGTTGAAGAACTGACGAAGTGTTGAGGAGAGCCTTGGTCTTTTATAATGAAGGGGTAACTGGATGCAGGTGAACCTCATCAGATCAGTCCTCCAATCAGCAGCCACCAAAGTCCAGCAGCTGAGACTAATTAAAGAAACTGAAAAACAAACCAAAGGGTGTCACACAACATTACGGGCCCATTCATTGTCCCAGGTCTGCCTAGGGATGGTAAATCCGAAGCCCCATGAACCATCGAGTAATTTCGAACCAATTTCCTAAAATAGACCCAAAGATTTGAATCTTTCGAGCTCACAAAGAGCTCCATCTGCAGGGTGCGGGATGTCAACAAAAATCCAATAGAAAAAAAGAAAGATGAATAATACGCTCCAAGTCTCAAGTCATTAGAAAAATGATTGAGATTCCGCGAGGTTTTCTGCTTCCTATTCTTTGCTAATATTTTTTCACCGGTATCATACAGAAGTTATGTCGATACTGTATGTTAATTTAAATTTTACTCTCCCAAAACAAATAAAAGAAATATTCCACTCTGCTCATTTAAATTATAATTAACTGTATAATAAAGCACAGACTGACCACACCGCGCGCTCCTGTCATCAATATGAATCATTAAAGAGAACTGAGCCTTTGTTCAGTGGTCCCAAACCACCGGGCCGCGGACCGGTACCGGGCCGCGGACCGGTACCGGGCCGCGGACCGGTACCGGGCCGCACAGACAGAAGAAATAACTTCCATTATTTCCATTTGGTTTCCATATTTCATCTTCGAGATAAAGATGTTTTAATTTGAAAAGTCACCGGATTTTCTTCCTTACGTCCGTCAATGACTCACCGTTGATACATCATTCCATTAAATTTAAACCTGTAACACCAGTAAAATGAGAACACTCTTCAGGTCAAGATGGGACTGCCTGGTTCGAGGAAAACAAACTCACAACTCTGATCTAGTCTCACTGAATAATCCAACTAGCATTTTTATTCACTTTGTGATGTCCTTTATTTTGAAGGTATATAGTTTGAATAGTTTATTGGTGGAATGCCCCTTGAGATGTAACATCTCATTTTCAAGGGGGTCCACAAAAAAAACAAAAACAACATTACAATACAGTTTAACAAATAAGTAAAACAAACAAACAAAAAACCCCAAAAAAACCACAGTCACAAACAAACAAACTCGCTCCAGACTTTCACCTTCACACCAGCTACCAATAGGTCATAAAGAGAAAAAAAATAAATAAAAGTATATATATAAAAACTAACATATATGCAAATACACATATAGACAATCAAAATGATAAAATAAACAGTCAATATAAGAACACTCGATCTAACACAAGTTTATTTAATATATACATATAAAAAAAATCACAAAATAAACATTTTCAATGTAACTAAAGTTAAAATAAGGTTCTGATAAAGAAAAAAAAAAAACAACTAAAGACATTGACAGGAGGTTTTCAAATTTGTGAATAAAGATGACTTAACTAAATGATGTCATGGATCTTAACGAGGTGGGCAACTTATTCCAGTCCGAGGGAGCTTTATGTTGAAATGCTCTACGACAGACTTCTTTGTGAATATGTGGAACTGAAAAGGTGAGACAGTGATATTTACCGTTACCATAACAACCAGAGTGCGTTCGAGAAGAGAGAACGTTTCCACGTTATAAAGACGCTGCTAATACATTTTCTCTTGAAGACAAAGTGGAATTAAGTTTATTATTGCTTAAAAAGACAGTTTTTCAGGCTGGTCTTTAGTTTTTCTGCCACACTTTTAGACCGGTCCGTGGAATAATGTCAGACACTAAACCAGTCTGAGGTGAATAAGAGGTTGGGAACCAGTCCCTCAGAGGACTGAAAAACTTAGTAAAGTATGAAAAAAACCTGCGGATCAACATTCACCAACCAGTGATTACAGAAGCAGACACTTTGGGGTAAATGTGAGCACGACTTTGTGGCGCCCACCCACACAACGAAAACAATCCCATTATTAGGAAAAAAATGAAATAAGACAAACTCAAACAAATGTTCTATTCAGAAATTTTATTTAAATATAGAATTTTTTCCACGAGGTTAGGCTTCAGTCTGCTCCTCTTTTGGTTTACAACCTCTCCAGCTTTGGAGAAGACCCGCTCGCAGGGCACCGAGGTTGCTGGCATATGGAGATAGTACTTGGCCAGTTTATACAAATTGGGATACACAGCTTCTCTGGATGCCCAGTACTGGAGCGGGTCTTCACCTCTGGAGAGATAGGGCACTGCGAGATATCGCTGGACCTCCACCGTCGCGTTCGCCGAGGCGCAATTTATTCGCTGGGTTTCACCTAAAAAGAAAAATGAATTTAGTTTAGAAAGCCATATAAGATGAGGTCATGTTGCTGATCAGAAGCACCAACCCGGCTGTCCAGAAGATCCTCTGTAGAAGAGGATCCCGGTTGTGACTAATAAAGCAGAATGGATTTTAACACCAGAAAAAAAATATATAAATGAAATAAAGTTTGTCATAGCTTACCTGGATGTAGAAGAATCTCTTATTTCTGTTCTTCTTCTGCCCACATTTCCTGAATGAATGAATCTCTTTTATATCTTCCTGCTGATTGAACAACTCCGCCCAGTTCGAATCACCAGCGAGCTACTCGACACCTGTTCTCAGGTACGAGCAGACTCCGAGCTCTGGTCACGTGGTTGGAAGGTTTGCTTGCCCTGCTCGAAGCAAAACTCGCGGGACTTTTTTTTCCATTCTGCTCGACACTACTCGAGTAGGGCCGCTCGAGCTGGCCATCCCTAGGTCTGCCCTTTACAGACCCATTAGTTGTTACGGGTCCAGTCTTCACGGGCCCACTCGTCCGGACCGCCGACTGCGGAAACCTTCTTTGCCGGTGGGATCTGTGAAGGACACTCTCTGGGTCTTTTCAGGGGGAGCCCTTGCTGCACAGTGGTGTGCAAGCTGACACACCACCGAGCCGCCAGCCCATAGTCCAACAGGAAGGCTCCTCACTGTATGTCTTGGCTGCTGCTTCTGCTCTGGCTCCCCTCTACCCCCAGCTGCCTCTTATAAACCAATCAGGGACTACACCCCTTCTTAGTAGCAGGTGAGGTATAATAAATAATTAAGACAATTAGAACATGCAGAATAAAACTGAAAGAACCATAATATTTGCCACAAAAGTTTATAATCTTAATTATTCAGTTCGACTGTGAATTCCCCCTTCCTCTCGCTCCTACAGGTGCATAACACAGCTTCTTTTTTTCTTTTTCTTGTTGCCACAAATACTGCGTAGTCTATCATTTACACTACGGTATTTGAAGGGAGGGACTGAGCGTTAGCAGAGCGGGCTTGGTGTTTGAATAGTATCCCAATAGGATACTAGAAGAGCTCGAAAATTTCTCTAACATGCATGAATGAAATAGAAAACCTCTCCAGGTATGTTTTTGAAAAATGTTCAAACATGGCAGGTGTTAAGGTAGAGTGCTAGGAAGATGGGGTTGTGATGTGGAAGGAGGAGGACCCAAATGCAGGGCATCAAAACAAGGTTTATTGAACACAACTCGGGTAAATCTGTAAGGCAGGGGGACGGGATTAACTCAGGATCCAAAAGTGCAAATGATACAACAGAAATCAGACTTATGGTCACGAAGACCAGGCTGGGAAGGATGACGATAACCCTACATGGAAGTCTGGGGTGATTGCCCTTAAATAGGTAGGAGGGTCCACAGGTGTGTGGCATCAGAAATCAATCTCAGGTGTCCCTAATCAGGGTGATGAGGACGGTCCAGGCCTCCCTCTGGCGGCAGACGAGGGGATCACGACAGAAAGATCCAAATGCATGGTACACAGATTAAGCAGGTTTATTGAAGGGTACAGGCGATTGAAGGTGGCTGGTGGTGGGAATAACAGTAATAAGACATTTCGGGAGGGCCGCGCTTATGAAGATGGGGGACAAACTAGAGGCAGGTGTGGCAGGGAAAGACAGAATCAGATGAAGTTAATTGGGGATGGACCCATGGGCGAGGAGGCAGAAAAGGTAGAGGAGGGAGGATTCCTGACTGTAGACACCCCCAAAAAGTCAAACGCATGGTACCTTCTTCTTAAATTAAACTTCTTGACGTAGTATTAATATTTTATGGTCTTTGATTTTCAAAGATTAGAGAAAATAAACGGTTCAAGAAAACTTGCTATCCAACCACGACCCGCAGAGTCATCCACCGCTTCTTACTGAGATGGACTAATTTGGGCCTGAACATGAGGTGCCACCATTCCCTGAGGGAACCAGCTGCTGTCTGGTTTTTGGAAACTACCCAGTTTTTCCGCCTCGATTTGCCTCCCGTGGGGTTTACACGACACCTGCTGAGCTTAAAGTGGGAAAAACTATTTTCTTTCAACCATCTTTCAGATTGCAGCTTTAAACTCTGTCAGTGATTTAAATTCACAATTTTACCACCAAAATACTGAAGGAATTTATTGAAACTGCCCACAGTTATTCAGTATTAACTATAGATGAACTGATTTGGTTTTCAGGCTAATGGAACCAAAGGTTAAGCTCAAAAATATCGACGGTACAAATCCTTATAAACACGATGTCTCCCGAAGCACTGAAAGGATTTTAAATGAAACTGCTCATTTACTCAGTACCAATTGCTTGGGGGAATCCTTACCAGATGCCCGAACCACCCCATTTGGCTCCTCTCGACCTGGAGGAGGAGCGGCTCGACACCGAGCTCCTCCCGGATGGCAGAGCTCCTTACCCAATCTCTGAGTGAGAGCCCAGCCACCCTGAAGAGGAAGCTTATTTCGGCCGCTTATATCCGCAATCTCATTTTTTCGGTCAACACCCACAGCTGGTTATCATGGTGAGGGTAGGAATGTAGATCCTGGTTACCATGGTGAGGGTAAGAAAGTAGATCCTGGTTACCATGATGAAGGTAGGAACGTAGATCCTGGTTACCACGGTGAGAGTAGGAACGTAGATCCTGGTTACCATGGTGAGGATAGGAACGTAGATCCTGGTTACCATGGTGAGGGTAGGAACGTAGATCCTGGTTACCATGGTGAGGGTAGGAACGTAGATCCTGGTTACCATGGTGAGGGTAGGAAAGTAGATCCTGGTTACCATGATGAAGGTAGGAACGTAGATCCTGGTTACCACGGTGAGAGTAGGAACGTAGATCCTGGTTACCATGGTGAGGATAGGAACGTAGATCCTGGTTACCATGGTGAGGGTAGGAACGTAGATCCTGGTTACCATGGTGAGGGTAGGAACGTAGATCCTGGTTACCATGGTGAGGGTGAGAACGTAGATCCTGGTTACCATGGTAAGGATAGGAACGTAGATCCTGGTTACCATGGTGAGGGTAGGAACGTAGATCCTGGTTACCATGGTGAGGGTAGGAACGTAGATCCTGGTTACCATGGTGAGGGTAGGAACGTAGATCATGGTTACCATGGTGAGTGTAGGAACGTAGATCATGGTTACCATGGTGAGGGTAGGAACGTAGATCCTGGTTACCATGGTGAGGATAGGAACGTAGATCCTGGTTACCATGGTGAGGGTAGAAACGTAGATCCTGGTTACCATGGTGAGGGTGGGAACGTACATCCTGGTTACCATGGTGAGGGTAGGAACGTAGATCCTGGTTACCATGGTGAGGATAGGAATATAGATCCCGGTTACCATGGTGAGGGTGGGAACATAGATCCCGGTTACCATGGTGAGGGTAGGAACGTAGATCCTGGTTACCACGGTGAGGATAGGAACGTAGATCCTGGTTACCATGGTGAGGGTAGGAACGTAGATCCTGGTTACCATGGTGAGGATAGGAACGTAGATCCTGGTTACCATGGTGAGGGTAGGAACGTAGATCCTGGTTACCATGGTGAGGGTAGGAACGTAGATCATGGTTACCATGGTGAGGATAGGAACGTAGATCCTGGTTACCATGGTGAGGATAGGAACGTAGATCCTGGTTACCATGGTGAGGGTAGAAACGTAGATCCTGGTTACCATGGTGAGGGTGGGAACGTAGATCCTGGTTACCATGGTGAGGGTAGGAACGTAGATCCTGGTTACCATGGTGAGGGTAGAAACGTAGATCCTGGTTACCATGGTGAGGGTGGGAACGTAGATCCTGGTTACCATGGTGAGGGTAGAAACGTAGATCCTGGTTACCATGGTGAGGGTAGGAACGTAGATCCCGATTACCATGGTGAGGGTAGGAACGTAGATCTTGGTTACCATGGTGAGGGTCGGAACGTAGCTCTTGGTTCTCATGGTGAGGGTAGGAAGTAGATCCTGGTTACCATGGTGAGAGTAGGAACGTAGATCCTGGTTACCATGGTGAGGGTAGGAACGTAGATCCTGGTTACCATGGTAAGGGTAGGAACCTAGATCCTGGTTACCATGGTGAGGGTAGGAACGTAGATCCTGGTTACCATGGTGAGGGTAGGAACGTAGATCCTGGTTACCATGGTGAGGGTGAGAACGTAGATCCTGGTTACCATGGTGAGGGTAGGAACGTAGATCGACTTGTAAATCGAGAGCTTTACTTTTCGGCTCAGCTCTCTCTTTACCACGACTGACCGATGCAGCGTCCTAGGTATTGCTGACTCCGCACCGATCCGTCCAACCATCTTCCTCTCCATCGTTCCCCCCACTCGTGAACAAGACCCTGAGATACCTAAACTCCTCCACTTGGGGGCAGGTTTTCCATTGTTAGTCCATCTTGATTAAACACCAATTTGAACGTTGTACCGTTCAGCTGATCTCCTCACAATCTAACCGGTTGACTTTTCGGCGACGCCGACACGTTAGCCTCTTCTCATCCATTATTCTCTCTCCTGGCTTCTCTAACCTTCTCCTCACCGTCACATAAAAGATACATCAAGATAATATCTGTCAGAGCTGGAGGGGATGATGTGAAACCCGCCTGAGAGGAAAAAACAAGCCGGATTCACATCTGTTTGGATAGTCTCATCCACCTCACCGAGCGCCGACTGGAGCCGCTACACGGACGCTAGCTTCTATTTTTAGATTTGTGGCTCAACTTTGGGCCAGAGTCGGAGGCATGCAGGTATCTCGGTCTGAATACAAAGTATTATCTCACTAACAGAATAATAAAACCTTCTCATGACCAGGAGGTTGATGGTAAATTAATCTGATTTCTTTTGGCTGCAGAGTTCAGAAGTTCGCTTTGTTTTTTTTTTAAATGGAAGGGTTGAAATGGGGCATCGAATACACGGGTCAGGGTTTTACATGGCTTACTCTTTATCCGATCATTTTCCTCTAATAACCCTCAGGAGGGTGAGACGAGTTAGTTAACCCTATTAGTGTTGTAATTACAAATGCCCGCCCGGAGGTTTTGATTTTTTTTTTTTGTCCCAGGAAAAGAGTAATAAAATGTCCTTCATTAGAAATCGAGACAGTGGTCTTCTTCTGAGGAAGGAAAATTTCGGAAAGCCCAAAGTTAGTGGGGGCTCGAGAAATCAAATTTAGGAATGGAACCAAATTAATCAGAGTTTCGGAATATTCTAATAATAGTAATAGAAGCAGTAGAGTCCCAGTATACCATACTACCCCCCGCCTCTGGTTCCTAGCAGCCTACGAGCTGCTTTTAAGAACTCTGTTTATATGTGGCCGGCTTTCTGAAAGAAGAATCTCCTAGTGCAGGGGCGGGCAAACGTTTTGACTCGGGGGCCACATTGAGTTCTAGGATTAGGCAAAGAGGCTGGAATAGGAGCGAAAGATGGCATGCTTTGGTAACCGCTAGATTAGACCCATAGAATGGCGCTAGATTTTAAACAAGCGCTAAATGTTACATCAAGAGCGTTAAATTTCAAATCTAGCGGCGCTAGGTCTGAAATCTAGTGTGCTACCGCTTAAAAACGGGCATTTAGTGGCGCTAGGTTTGAAATCTAAGTGCTTGATGTAACATTTTGCTTGTTTTAACATCTAACACGCTTGTTTACGTGCATGTATTGGCCCTGATGGCTTTCCATATCTGTGCACACTGTTTATTTTGACAGCGTGCACATCATGGAGACACACACATTTTAATGGGAGCAGTGTTGTTGTTTTCTTAACAAAGCCAATATATCTAGAGTTCGCCATCTAGCGATGAAACATCAGAATTGCTGGGGAATAAAACATTAACAAGGCTTATTTATTTAATTTTTTCAAGTTTGGCGGG
Organism: Neostethus bicornis; assembly: GCA_902685375.1. Classification (NCBI taxonomy): domain Eukaryota; kingdom Metazoa; phylum Chordata; class Actinopteri; order Atheriniformes; family Phallostethidae; genus Neostethus; species Neostethus bicornis. Next base: position 503,673 of record CACRXE010000066.1, on the reverse strand, counting down.
CCAGATTAAAATGTTTAACAGGCCGTATGTGGCCCGCGGGCCGTAGTTTGCCCATGCCTGTTCAACTTCTGACTTTCCTTAGAGTTACACAAAAGTCCCCGCTCTGCGCCATCTTTATAGATTTCCGTAAAAGTTTGCAAAAGCATGCACCCAAGCAAAATTACATGTTGTAAAAAATGCCCCAGACCAGGGAAAGATCTTGTTCTGAGGATCTCATTTTGTCTCCTAATCGCCTTTGAGCTAGTTTTAGCTACGACATTGACCTCAAACTGAAGCTGTCTGAGGAAGGGTTCCCCTCTTGTTCTCCAGGTTTCTAAAAGCTGTTCATTTAAATGTCCCAGGAGTGTTGAAGAGGGTGTGTGTAAAAGGAGACATGCAGCATCTTCTGGCTTTGCTCTCATATGAGAACCATGGAGCGTCTCTGGTGTCCCTGGTGGTCTCAGCATCCTGCTGGGTTTGAGTACATGCATCATAAGACCCCCGGCCTTTATTCCACTTGTTTCTGACCAACTGAGCAGAAACATGCACTTAATTATCTGCTGGAGGTCATTTAATAAAACTCTGCTTTTCTGTCCTCCTCAATGGTCCCATGTTGCCAGTTTAGGATCGTTGTCCTCCCTCCATCGTCCTGTGGTCCTCTATAGCAGTGGTCCCCAAGCAACGGGCCACGGACCTGTACCGGGCCGTGGGTCATGTGGTACTGGGCCACGTAGAATGAAGAAATAACTTAAATAACTTCCATTATTTCCATTTGGTTTATTATTTGACCCTTTTCTTGATTCTTGATGACAATGTTTTAATTTGAAAAATGACCGGATTACAGAGTTACGAAGCAGACTGAACTTTAGAAACACTCTTAAAGTTTCAGGTCAAAATGAGACTGTCTGGTTCCAGCAAAACAAACTCAGAACTCTGATTGATCTAGTCTTACTGTGAAGAGACTAACTGTTATTTGTATTCACTTTGTTTTTGTGATGTCTTTTATTTTGAAGGTACATTTACCGTTACCAAGACATACCAAGATTACGTTCGAGCAGAGAGAATGTTTCTCTCTTTATTATTTATTTTTAAAAAAACGTTTTTTTCAGTCTGGTCTTATTTCGTTTTTCTGCTGGACCTTTTGACCGGTCCATGAAAATATTATGCGACACCGGTCTGTAGCGCGGGAAATTTTGGGGACCACTACTCTATAGTTCACTCCAGTTGAAAAAGATGTTTTCTACATTTCAAACATCTACGAACACCTTTATCTAGACTGCATCGACACCGGTATTGATTATCAGACCGGTATTAATATTCAATTTGAGGTTAAAACTACGACAAATCCATATAATTCATTTACACTTCTAACCATCTACTGCTCGCGGTCATTTTATGCCATTAATTAAATGCGTTTTACAGAAATGGAACGTGTTGTTCTCAGCTCAATCACATGTGCATGTCGTAAGTCTCATAAAGGCAGTTCTGTCATGATCCCTTCACCTGCCACCAGAGGGAGTACTGGAACATTCCTCATCAACCTGATTAGGGACGCCTGAGGATGATTAGTCCGATGCCACACACCTATGGATCCTGATGCTTATTTAAAGGCAGTCTCCCATGACTTCCATGTCAGGTCATCACCATCCTACCCATCCAGGTCTTCCTGGCTTTCTGACCAAGTTTATATTTGAACTGTTATTATTTATTTTTTGGTATAACCTACACCTCTGAAAGATGTTTCGGTTAAATATCTCTTCGGTAACTGTTGCTTTCTCAGTGTATCAATGAAGGAAAATATAAATTCATAATTAACGAAGTACAGTTGCGTTACAATAGTTAGCGAATTGGTTTCAGTACTAACATAAATACGCGTACGAGTTTTAAAAATCCGATATCGGTAGAAGCTTACTTTTATCTGTTTGTTCTGTTTGAGGAGGATTTTCTTTATTTTCTCTTCACTCGCCATGTTGACTCAGTCCTGCGGTTTTTCTCTCTCTGCTCCTCTGTCAGAAGTCGCACAATTTCACACCTCAGCTGTGGTTTTATTTCCTGAATAAATCAGAAGCAAACCCGAGAGACGATTTCCTGGTTCGCCTCAGAAAAACCCAGTAAGACAGGGTCTGTTGGACAAATATTACAGAGCCATAAAACCACCATGAGCCTCTCATCTTTACTAACAGAATAATCAAAGAGAATCCGAGATTATGGAGAGAAAAAACTTTTTATTGAGCTGACACAGATGATTATCGAGATGAACGATTGATCACTAATATTCTTTCAATGCAGAGAGTCAGTGGGCCGTAGTGAACGGGACACCAGAACCAGTGGTGGATGAAGTACTCACTTTTTGTACTTAAGTAAAAGTAAAAGTACCAATAAAAAAAATCTTCTCAAGTAAAAGTACAAAAGTACTTGGTGTAAATTGTACCTTTTAAGTAAAAAGTAAAAGTATTCGATCATAATTCAAATGTTATTTTTTGTGCTATAGGGTGTCACCATGGTAACCAGGATAAATACTCTGCAGGTGTGTGACCCCTCCGCCCCCCTCCCGCCTCTTGGTCCACAAAAAAAAAAAAAATAAAATAAAAGGAAAGGGGACAAGTCAAGCTATACCCTAGAAGGGCCAGTGAATGGGCACCAAAATGGAGGAAAATGACACTTATTTTTTAAAATGTTTTGGGGGGGAGGCCCCCAATCAATATATATTGGCTTTGTCAAAGCCCCGCCCCCTTTGGAAAATTCTAGATCCGCCCCTGCTCTGTGTAATGATGGCTCAACTTTTTATGTAGAAGTAAACACAACGAACAACGATCTTCGGACTCTTTAATTTGTACTATATTTGATGTTAGGTTTTTGAATGAATGAGGAAAATGTTTCTCGATTCATGACTTCTTCTCCCGATCAACTGCTTCTTTTGATTTTGGCGATGCGGCTTCAAGATGCGCTAAAAAAAATGTGTATTTTTCAAATTCGAAATAAGAAAATGTAACAAAAAATGTAAAACACACTTTTAAAAAGTAGCGAAGTAAAAGTACAGATATTTGCTCTAAAAATGTAGTGAAGTAAAAGTAAAAGTACCGGTCTTAAATTTTACTTAAGTAAAGTACAGATACACAATTTTTTTATTTAAGTACAGTAACGAAGTATATTTACTTCGTTACGTTCCACCACTGACCAGAACCAGACAAAGACAGGAAGCAATCCCTCACTTTCAGCTTGATTCGCTACCAGAGAACCATGAAAGAACCCATGCATGGATGGTTAAAACATTAGAACTGTAAGGAAGAACCCTCCCTCCAAAATGTCTCTGTGCCTGTTGACTTCTATTGAAGAATCGGCGGCCATTACTGAGTTACTGTTGTTGTCACGGTAACCATGGTTCTATTACCTTAGCTATAGCACATTCTCCATATTCATTTGTTTGGGGGGTTTTTTGTTGTCATTTGTCCAACAGCACAGGTTCATTTTAACCCTATAAAACCCTACTTTGGGACGTCTGACAGTTTTGACTGGAAAGTTTCAAATATCGTGACGTGGGCCCTTTAATTGATGCTAGCAAGATGCTGGGATTCAGAAATTGGGGGCAGTCTGGTGGAGACTCTCTATGCTATATAATATTCACTGTTACAACTCGTACGGTCTAGGGCTAGGCCGACACGTAGACGGATGTTACGATTAATCCCCGGGATTGAAACGACCAACTGAAGAATGAGGAAGAGTAGGGTGTTTGAAAAAATAAACTATCTATTTACAATCAATCTCAACACCTGAAAAGCTTCTTTAGGGAGTCCTCTCTCAGCTTGGCACCAGTACTTTTCATCCAGCCAACTAGCAATCATCTGTAACTGCCAACAAGTGGGGAAGGCTGGGAGCCTGGGTGGCCGAGGCAAGTGAAAAACACAAGAGGGCGACAAAAATAAAACCCAAACATCCCCCAAATGGCTGTGCCCATAACAATCCCTTTAAGGGAACTAGACACGTGTCTCCTGGTGGATGTCCCACTCTTGTCTCGACTAAGGCATGACTAATTCATTGGTTGGCCAGTTCAATTGGATGGTTTTGCCCTCTCACGAGGCATTGGTAATTGGCCAAAATGTTCACAATTGGCGCCGATGGATATCTGTCTAAACTTACCCATTAAAGTCTGAGATTAACAGTGCCCATAAAAGTACCACCATGTGAAACTATGTCAGACTCTGTAGAGAAAGAAAGCAGAAACAGACCTTCTTCATCTTGTTCCGTTCTAATTTTTTGATATGAACAAATGTGTTTTTTCATTATGTTAGATGCTGAAATTTAAATTAATACAAATGAGTTTTGAGGGGCAGCAGATATATGCCCACAACGACGCTGTTGTGGTGTGGAAGGAGGAGGACCCAAATGCAGGACATCAGACAAGATTTATTTAACCAAGGCTCAGCAAAGCTGTAAGCAAAGAAACAGAAGTCAAAAAGGGATCAATAAAGTTTTCAAAGAGTTATTCTCAGTTCCAAAAGGATATCCGCTGGGTCGGGAGTCAGCCAAAGCAGAAAGGCATGAAGACCCGACAGGGAATGCTGGTGAGGCTGCCTTTAAATATTCAGCAGAGAAATTAGGCGCAGGTGGTCCAGATCGGGTAGCATTGGGGGAAAGGTGAGATGGTCCCTGGCTCACTCTGGTGGTGGGTGAGGGAACCACAACAGACGCTAACAACGTCACCTCATTTTATTGAATAAGAATGGTCAGCAGTGCAAGACAATAGTGGTTTTGTTTCGATGACCATTTGAACCGGTTACACCTTGAAACGATATGTTTAAAAATGATGAACTTTATCATTTTTAGGCATTTTTTTATCCCTGAGAAGGACACTCTAAGCACACCGATGTCCTAGCGTTTCTCAAATTTCTTATTACTCGTACCGATTTAGTCTTTTTGTTTAATTACGAATGTAATAAGCATTTGTAACGACATTTGAATCCAGAAAAAAATAAAATTTCTCAGGTTCCAGCATATGCAGTACCCTGTGATGCAGAAAGGAGGCAATATAGTACATGAGAATGGATTCAAGAGGGGGTTTAAAAAAAAAGATGTAAATGCGATAGATCCCCATCGCCAGAGCTGTGCTCCCTCTCTCTCTCTTCCTCTCTCTCTCGTGCTCAGAGTGTGTGTGTGCGTTTTGCCGCCACTCGCTCCGCCGCTCTCTCCTCTTTCATCTCTTTAAAGCTCAGAGAGGTGATTCCATTCAGACCGGCTGCTGGTCGCTTGTTCAGGGCAAACAGGGACGGAGTAAAGGACCTAAGGGACTGGACCTTCCTGTGGGAGTGTGAGAGGGGGTGACTGGATTATAACCGGAGAAATAATCATTCCTGTGGGAATTATCTGCTTTGCAATAAGCGGAGGTGGAAAAAGAGGACGTTCGGCTAATCCAGCTGGAAAAAAAAGGTTTTATTCCGTTTCCTCTTTCTGAGCCACTTCAGGTTCTCCTTCGTCTCTTCGCTGATGCAGCCGGTTCCTCTAAGCCAGGTTCGGAGGATGGAAATGAAAGAGTGAATTTATTTTGGGGATTAACGCACGCTGGTGTGTGTATGTGTGTATGTCGGATGTGTGAATAATTCATGTAATTGATGACAGAAAACTTCCAAACTAGGTTATCCAGACTCGGCTCTGTAGAGCTGCTGACAGGTGGGATCATGACTCAGGGACCCAGAGGGGTAAAGCAGGCGGGGGGGTTGAAGGTGAGACAGATATCTGCTTCTATATTAGTCTGTATGAGCACTACCAAAAAAAGACGAGAAAGAATTCCTTCTTTAAATCTTTCGTTCCGTCATCTTCCGCTTGTTCCGGGATCGGGTCGCGGGGGTAACAGCCTCAAACGGGCAGCCCAGGCCTCTCTCTCCCGGCTGCATCCTCCAGCTCACCCGGAAGGATCCCAAGTCGTTCCCCGGCCAGCTGTGGGACATAGTCTCTCCAGCGGGTCCGGGGTCTGCCTCTTGGTCTCCTCCCGGTGGGACGTGACCGAAACACCTTGCCCTCGAGGCATCCTGACCAGATGCCCGAACCACCCCATCTGGCACCTCTCGACCTGGAGGAGGAGCGGCTCGACACCGAGCTCCTCCCGAATGGCAGAGCTTCTCACCTGATCTCTGAGTGAGAGCCCAGTCACCCTGCAGAGGAAGCTCATTTCGGCCGCTTGTACCCGCGATATCATTCTTTCGGTCACCAGCTAGGTGAGGGTTGGAACGTAGATCGACTTGTAAATCGAGAGCTTTACTTTTCGGCTCAGCTCTCTCTTTACCACGACGGACCGATGTAGCATCCTAGTTATTACTGATGCCGCACCGATCCGCCTGTCGATCTCCCGCTCCATCCTTCCCCCACTCGTGAACAAGACCCCGAGATACTTAAACTCCTCCACTTGGGGCAGGAATCTGTCCCTGACCCGCAGGGGGCATTCCACCCTTTTCTGGGCGAGGACCATGGTCTCGGATTTGGAGGCGCTAATTCCCATCCCGGCCGCTTCAAACTCGGCAGCAAATCGATCCAGCGAGAGCTGGAGATCACGGTTCGATAAAGCCAACAGAACCACATCATCCGCAAAAAGCAGAGATCAGATCCTGAGGTCACTAAACTGGATCCCTCCAACGCCTCGGCTATTCTGTCCATAAAGGTGATGAACAGAATCGGTGACAAAAGGCAGCCTTGGCGGAGTCCAACTCTCACTGGGGAGATGGGCGATCTGGCTGTGACATCTGTCACCCCATTGAGCGCTAGGGTTGATTCTTTGAATCTGTATGGGTTAAAATCAGGGGGTTCCAACTCAAGCCCTTGAGGGACGCCATCCTGAAGGGAATTACTCTGATTCTGGTTCAACAGAGCTCATTCAAAAATCAGCAGCCAATAAAATGACTCCCCGACCTGAATCATCAGGCAGATGCAGGAAGACCGACAGAACTCAACGACTGAATTTTGACACCTACGGTTTTAATGGAATCGTTGGGTTTTTTTTTAGATTTGCCTGACCTGCACATCTGGTAGATGCTGAAGTAAGAAAGAGACACATGTGGGACACATCTGCATCCAGATGTTTGTTTAGAGGGTTTTACAGACAATCCTGTTGTGTTTCCCTGAGGATTGAGCGTCATTTGTTGTTTCACTGGTTCACATATTTTTCACTTGCTGTCCAGATGAAGGAAGCCCGTCCTACGAAACCAAACTATGTGACAGTAGGGATTGAAAGTTTGGACTCCCCATCAAAAATTTGTGTTAATGTCCATTTAGAAGCTGAAACCCCCCTGCCCCCCCACCCCAAAAAAAACGGGAAAAGACAGAATCGTTAGATTTATTAGATTATTAGATTTAGTAGATTTATTCAACATTCTTTATACTTTCAAAATAATGGTGTTTGTAAAAGTCTACGCCCCCTGCGGAGTTACTACCTCATACTGTTTGCTTTGAAAATATCACAACTTGTAAATGCTTTTTGTAACTGAAATCCCAGTTTGGTACATACCTCGGTTTTAAAGGTCACACATCGGTTAGTTTTTGGCTCCATTGGAACAAAATGTAAAACCATTTACCCAACTATTTGGTCCATTTCGTCGTCTTCTGCCATAGTCTCTTTAGCAGGTACAGGGTCTGCCTCTTTGTCTCCTCCCGGTGGGACGTGTCTGAAACACCTCACCAGTGAGGTGCTCGGGACTACCTCGACCTGGAGGAGGAGCTACTCACCACCGAGCTCCTCCCGGATGGCAGAACCCCTCACCCGATCTCTGAGTGGGAAGTTCATTTTGGCTGCTTGTATCCACGATCTCGTTCTTTTGGTCACCACCCACAGCTGGTGACCAAGGTGGGGGTAGGAACGTAGATCCTGTTTACCGTGGTAAGGGTTGGAACGTAGATCCTGGTTACCATGGTGTGGGTAGGAACGTAGATCCTGGTTGCCATGGTGAGGGTAGGAATGTAGATCCTGGTTACTATGGTGAGGGTAGGAAACGTAGATCCTGGTTATCATGGTGGGGTAGGAACATAGATCCTGGTTACCATGGTGAGGGTAGGAACATAGATCCTGGTTACCATGGGTAGGGTAGGAACGTAGATCCTGGTTACCATGGTGAGGGTGGGAACGTAGATCCTGGTTACCATGGTGAGGGTAGGAACGTAGATCCTGGTTACCATGGTGAGGGTAGAAACGTAGATCCTGGTTACCATGGTGAGGGTAGGAACATAGATCCTGGTTACCATGGTGAGTGTAGAAATGTAGATCCTGGTTACCATGGTGAGGGTAGAAACGTAGATCCTGGTTACCATGGTGAGGGTAGGAACATAGATCCTGGTTACCATGGTGAGTGTAGAAATGTAGATCCTGGTTACCATGGTGAGGGTAGGAACGTAGATCCTGGTTACCATGGTGAGGGTAGGAACATAGATCCTGGTTACCATGGTGAGGGTAGAAACGTAGATCCTGGTTACCATGGTGAGGGTAGGAACATAGATCCTGGTTACCATGGTAAGGGTAGGAACATAGATCCTGGTTATCACGGTGAGGGTAGAAACGTAGATCCTGGTTACCATGGTGAGGGTAGGAACGTAGATCCTGGTTACCATGGTGAGGGTAGAAACGTAGATCCTGGTTACCATGGTGAGGGTAGAAACGTAGATCCTGGTTACCACGGTGAGGGTAGGAACGTAGATCCTGGTTACCATGGTGAGGGTAGAAACGTAGATCCTGGTTACCACGGTGAGGGTAGAAACGTAGATCCTGGTTACCACGGTGAGGGTAGGAACGTTGTAGGAACAAAGTTTGGGGCAAATTGATATTTATAGACAACCCTTCTTCAGGTAAATTATGAACCGAGACGAGCAAATCTTAATAATACTGCATACAAACTACACTGAACTACATCGGAAACCCATTGTTTCCGATGCTATCTAAGCTAGTTTCAAGTGGTCATAACACATGTCCACTAATTTAGAGTTCATGTATTGATGTGCCAAAACACCAAAAAAACATTCTGGGATTTGTAGTCTCAGTGCTACATGCTCTGTAGGCTACAATACCAGTCGACTGGCTTCAATTCCAATTTGGTATGACTTTGTGGGCCAAATAAATTTACAGTGCTGTCAACTTTGGTACCTGTTTTACACCTGTGTTATGGCGACACATTCATGTCGTAAGTGTCGTACAAACATTTAGATTCAATTACCCTTGGAAGTAAACAAAATATTGCGGGTGGACTTGTGACAGCCTTCTTCATCCACGAAAACAATACTTTGTGCGCCGAACCAAGAGTTTTGGTACAAATTCACATACCGTTACCCGTCTAGTAAGCAGCTACGAGTTAGTCAATTTTATCTTTTTTCAGTCTTTCTTAAAAAAAATTTGAGTTCTCTGCGATTTTTGAAAATCTGTCTGTGAACCAGGCCAGAGTTTGTCTTGTCATTTTTCTCTAAAATTCACTCACATAGGGTTTCACCGTTCGTGCCGGAGCATCCATACATCCGTACAGGAAGAACTGCACTCTCACTGAACGTAATGGAATTGTGTCATATTTTTGGATACTTAGTGCGTAATAATTTTACATTGTTTGGTCTGTGATGGGCCCCAATCCTGTCACAGTCTCTTGTTAAATAGGACTCTACCTACATAGTGCTTTTCCACCTGTGTCGGCACTCAAAGCTCTTTACAGTGGAGCTCACATTCACCCATTCACATTCATACCCGATGGGGATGCTGCCAAGCAAGGTGCAATTGGGGGTTTGGTGTCTTGCTCAAGGACACCTTGGCATGCACTCCAGACCCTCAAGTTACAGTGCGGTCGTCCTATTCACCCGTTAAAGTGTTCTATTGCTTTTGTGCCAAAAAAGGTAAACGAATTGCCCTGATGCTACATGTGAACCATCCCGAGTCCAAGTGAACCTTGCCATGGCTTAGCTTTTCAAAGTGGGTCTAAGATGGCTAAACAAATCATGCCCTGGTACCAGTTAGAGCACACCCACACGCTTTAGTGGTCAAACGTGTTGAGGCATAGTTCAAACTCAAAAATCTGTCAGTATTTGTTTGATTTTTTTGCCCATTCTTCGTAAGAAAAGTCTTTCAGCTCTCTGAGATTTCTGGACTCGGTCATGCACCGATCTTTCAAAGTTCATTCATAGATTTTTTTAAATTCTGAGGTACAGAGATTGTGAAGGCTAAGACAAACCTTCATTCTACGCCCCGTGTTTTAATCCACAATGGACTTTGGTGTGTCTTTGGGATCATAAACCTCAGTGGAAATCATCTTCTCTTTTGTTAAATTTTTTTAACGTTTTGCGTCAAGTTAGCCCATTGTGCCACTGGCCGAAATACAACGCCAAACTTTCAAACCCCACTGTATGTTAAGATCCAGCGTTCTAGGATTACTGATGACCGGTTTGTTTTGTTGCAGGGGGCGTGATCGACAAGGACCTGCGTCACTACCTCAACCTGCGATTCCAGAAGGGTTCAGTGGACCACGAACTTCAGCAGATCATCCGGGACAATCTCTACCTCCGTACAATCCCCTGTGAGTACCCTCGGTATCATTGCACAGCTACAGATCTCCATTCAGTGAGTTTAAACCAGAACCTTTTGGTCCAGAAGCTTCTGGAACTGGATTGTACTCACTGTGGGTGTCGTTATGTTTGCGCTTTCTCTTTGTTTGAACGCCATCTTTAATGTTGTTTCTGTTTTTTTATGCTGACAAAGTTATTTGTTGAAACATTTTGCCAAACAAGTCAAAAGAGCTTTTTGAAGGTTTGTTTAAACAAATGTGCTTCTGGTGATGGCAGCAGATCCGTGTAGTGCTCCACATTTTTGTTGGATCTTTGAGGTTTTGGGGTGGACGTGTGGAGATGTTCCGTGCTGAAGCGAATCAGAAGGAATGAAGACGGGATCTTCTGAGTGACATCATCAGTGATTCCTGTCTGAACATACCCAGCTTCACTATGGAACTAAAGATGGTGGACTGCTGGTGTTGTTCTACCACAGTGAAGGATCAAGATGTGGAGCTTTTAGTGACAGTTTAAGATCTTATTTTGGTCCGTGGGAGTTTTCAAACATTGCCACAGTAGCCTTATTCCATCCAGTGCAGAGCCAACTTTTGTGTATTCCACCAAGTGGCTGTTCCAGCTGTTCCATCCAACTCAGCACCACCTACCATAAAGCTACAGGCTATGTTAACCTGAACTTTCAATACTTATCTAGAAAACACGGCTGACTTTATTCAGACTCTCTTCATGGTGTCTCTTCAATATTAGCTCACTCAACCTTTCTAAAATGTTTCTGTAATGGCGTCAGAGTCCTTCTTGTCTCTCTCCACAAATATAAACACACGCGCACACACATAGCAATAAAGTTGATGCAATGTTGCTATGGTGGAAATGTGTGCTTCCTCTCAGCTGCTGCGGGGCGCAGCAGGTTAGAGGAGATAAAATGCTTATGAATTTTTAAATTTTTTTGAACAAAAAAAACTAAATGATAAAAAAAAAACATGTTTATATTAAAAGTCATGAAAGTTCAGCCTCCTAGGTTGTGTTTTATTTATTCTAATTAGGATATTAAATTGATGTGGAGTCCTATTGACAGCTGCGGCGGTCCTAGTGTTAAAAAGCCTCTGAATTTAATAGTGGAATATATTCATATTTTCTCAGCAATTTTTTTTGGCTTTTCATCACAAATAAAAATCACATTATTAAAAAGTTTGATATGCCAATAATTTTTCCAAAAAAAATCACTTTATTCCATATTGTAGTTTTATTTAGCATCAAATTTGAGATTTAACACCTTCTTAAATATTTTTATTTTTCCCACTTTAATCTGACTAAAATTGATTAATTCCTGGAGTGTTTGTTTACTGTTGTCTGGAAGTTTGACTCGAACATCAAGTGTTGTCTGTGTGTGTAATTAGCTGCATCAGCAGAGCTCACAGTTCTAATGGAGTGTTACTTAAACCTTCAAAGATAAAATCTTCAGCCTCTAAACTATTGATCTCCGCCTTTTTTTTCCCTCTCCGGAGTCCCCGTAGAACCATGTGTGGTCTTTACCAGGTTTAAAATTATCTCATGCCGTATGTCTACGAACGCAGCGGAAATTTAATCTATATTTTTGTGGCTTTTTGTGTGATCATTTTTTAAACATTTCTGGTCATTTCTGAAAAAACAAATATAGGTCATTTTAAGCAGATGAGAATGGACAGAAATCAAAAACAGTTTCTCTCATTTAAACCAAATAAACTGATCAATGGAGCGAAGAAGGGATTCTTGAGAAGAACATAGCGTTCTAGTCTGGGTGTTGTAATCTGATTTCCCCTCACACACAAGATTTAATGAACCTAACCCAGCAATTGGCAAACTACGGCCCACGGGCCACATACGGCCGGTTGAACGTTTTAATCCGGCCCGCCGAACATTCTGATGTTTCCTCGCTAGATGGCACAATCTAGACATATTGGCTTTAGACATATTAAAATGTGTGTGTCTCCGTGATGCCCACGCTGCCAAAATAAACAGTGTGCACAGATATGGAAAGCCATCGGGGCCAATACACGCACGTAAACAAGCGTGTTAGATGTTAAAACAAGCAAAATGTTACATCAAGCGCTTAGATTTCAAACCTAGCGCCGCTAGATTCTAAGACCCGAATTAGACACGTGTCATAGACCGTAGATGGTCTTGTTATCAGCGTCCATTGGCAACCTGTTTGCAGAATACCGATTTTTTATGAGAGTGCAAAATTGACCAATCTATAAATCAATGGGGGCATTGAACAGGATCTATTAGCTTAGCAATGCTATCCGCTATCTGTCTGAGGGTTCCTCTAAATGCTTTATGAAGGAGCGTTCTTCTGGCGGGTTTTGTTTCCGTCTTCCTTTCTGAAACAAAAATGGAGCTTTTTATTCTCCACACAGGCTTCATTTTTTTTTTTCCGATAGCCTCCAAATAATCGCTGCTGTAGAGCTGGAGGGAAAAAAGTGAACTGTAGATAAATGTAGAGAAGAAACACAATAAAGGAATTTAGAGGAAAAGCTGCAGGAATTTAGAAACCATAAAAAAAATGAAACAGCAAGAATAGAGAAGGTGTTACCATGGTGAGGGTACGAACGTTGATCCTGGTTACCATGGTGAGGGTAGGAACGTAGATCCTGGTTACCATGGTGAGGGTAGGAACGTAGATCCTGGTTACCATGGTGAGGGTACGAATGTTGATCCTGGTTACCATGGTGAGGGTAGGAACATGGATCCTGGTTACCATGGTGAGAGAACGAACGTTGATCCTGGTTACCATGGCGAGGGTAGGAACATGGATCCTGGTTACCATGGTGAGGGTACGAACGTTGATCCTGGTTACCATGGTGAGGGTAGCAGCGTAGATCCTGGTTACCGTGGTGAGGGTAGGAACATGGATCCTGGTTACCATGGTGAGGGTAGGAACATAGATCCTGGTTACCATGGTGAGGGTAGGAACATAGATCCTGGTTACCATGGTGAGGGTAGGAACGTAGATCCTGTTACCATGGTGAGGGTAGGAACGTAGATCCTGGTTACCATGGTGAGGGTAGAAACGTACATCCTGGTTACCATGGTGATGATAGGAACGTAGATCCTGGTTACCATGGTGAGGGTAGAAACATAGATCCTGGTAACCATGGTGATGATAGGAACGTAGATCCTGGTTACCATGGTGATGATAGGAATGTAGATCCTGGTTACCATGGTGAGGGTAGGAACGTACATCCTGGTTACCATGGTGAGGGTAGGAACGTAGATCCCGGTTACCATGGTGAGGGTAGAAACATAGATCCTGGTAACCATGGTGATGATAGGAACGTAGATCCTCGTTACCATGGTGAGGGTAGGAACGTAGATCCTGGTTACCATGGTGAGGGTAGGAACGTAGATCCTGGTAACCATGGTGATGATAGGAACGTAGATCCTCGTTACCATGGTGAGGGTAGGAATGTAGATCGACTTGTAAATCGAGAGCTTTACTTTTCGGCTCAGCTCATTCTTCACCACAATGAAGCGTCCTACTTATTGCTGAGGCTGCACCGATTCTGCTGTCGTTTAATTCAATTTTAACCCTAGTTTTCTGTTCTGTGAGCCTCCTTCTCAGAAACCGAAAAGAAGGGGAGAACAAACAGAGGACTGGGGTTACCGTGATGGTGAAAAAGTCCTCTCTGCTAGCTTAAAAGAATCACAATCTGAATCACAACCTCTGTTGATTACATAGTAATTACTAATATTTGTAAAGTATTTCCAAATTCATCTGTTTGTTGTATGGCTTCGTCCGACAGCTGCACTGCTTCCAAACATTTGGTCTCACTTTTAAAGTTTTTGACCAATCACATTTCAGCCAGCATGTGTTGCCAGGTAGACTAAAATCAGTTTGTCTATAAAATCCTTCAAAGTTTGTTCTGCTGGTTCTTTTTACACAAAGAGAGCAAGTAAAAGTAAAACTTTTGCTTCAACCAATCAGATATAGAGCTGGTCTCTTTGGCCCTTATACATCATAATTTTCAAACCAGTAGCCTCATTTATCAAGTGTACGTGCGTCCAATTACGAACAAGTACGTCCAGACACAAAAATGGTTTTGTATATCAAAGCTAAAGAGTTTTCCACCACTGGATTGTTTATTGAAGAATGTTTCATTTTGGGTTTTTTATTTTTTGAAACCTGAGCTATTATTATTCATTTTTTTGCATTAATTCAATAAAATAAAATCATTTTGTACCCATCAGAGTTTCTGTAAAATATAATTGAGTATTGATTATCAGTTAAAAAAATCCTGATTCTGGACTGATTTCAGACCGAAGCAGTGATAACATCTGTTTAGGCCGTCCTCGTATTCGTGGTTCCACAGAGCAGCTGGCAGACGTTCTGATATAAACTGTTCTCCGTAGAGAGAAAACAAGTTTTTAATCATCACGTTTTATTACATGAAAGTGGGAGGCGGGGGACACGGGGGGGCGGGGGGCGGTGTCAGCTGCTAAGTTTGTTTTCATCCAAAAAAGAAAAAAATAATCACATTTACAAAAGCAGAAAGTTGCTGTCGGTCATTAAGGGGTGCAGATAGAAGGAGGAGGACCCAATTACAGGAATAAAACATGGTTTATTTGAGTTTGAGTCCAGTAACTCTGTGAAAGAAAATCATAAAGTTTTAGTGGCATGTAGGGGTTATTGTTCAGAATGTGTTTCACGGGCAGGCAAACAGGGAGTCCTGGCTGGAAGGGATGGTATGACCCGACACCTGAAGGTAAGACAGGTTTCCTATTTAAAGGCAGCTGCACAAAGATCTTCAGGTGTGTAAAATCAGGTTAATGAGGGAAGGCCCGAGTTTCTTCTGGTGGTTGGCCAGGGACGATGATACTGTCCTCATAAAACTATCGAACCTGTAACGTAATGAGATTTTTAGTCTCTCCAGCAGGTCTGGGGTTTGCCTCTTGGTCTCCTCCTGGTGGGGTGTGCCCAAGACACCTCACCAGCGAAGCACTCGGGGGGACTGACAAGATGCCCGAACCACCCCATCTGGCTTCTCTCAACCTAGAGGAGGAGCGGCTCTACACCTAGCTCCTCCCGGAGGAGAGAGCTCCTCACTCAATCTCTAAGTGAGAGTCCAGCCACCCTGCGGAGGAAGCTCAATTTGGCCGCTTATATCCGCAATCTCATTCTTTCGGTCACCACCTGCATCGGGTGACCATAGGTGAGGGTAGGAATGTAGATCCTGGTTACCATGGTGAGGGTAGGAATGTAGATCCTGGTTACTATGGTGAGGGTAAGAACGTAGATCCTGGTTACCATGGTGAGGGTAGGAACGTAGATCCTGGTTACCATGGTGAGGGTAGGAATGTAGATCCTGGTTACCATGGTGAGGGTAGGAACGTAGATCCTGGTTACCATGGTGAGGGTAGGAACGTAGATCCTGGTTACCATGGTGAGGGCAGGAACGTAGATCCTGGTTACCATGGTGAGGGTAGGAACGTAGATCCTGGTTACCATGGTGAGGGTAGGAACGTAGATCCTGGTTACCATGGTGAGGGTAGGAACGTAGGTCCTGGTTACCATGGTGAGTGTAGGAACGTAGATCCTGGTTACCATGGTGAGGGTAGGAACGTAGATCCTGGTTACCATGGTGAGGGTAGGAACGTAGATCCTGGTTATTATGGTGAGGGTAGGAACGTAGATCCTGGTTACCATGGTGAGGGTAGGAACATAGATCCTGATTACCATGGTGAGGGTAGGAACGTAGATCCTGGTTACCATGGTGAGGGTAGGAACATAGATCCTGATTACCATGGTGAGGGTAGGAACGTAGATCCTGGTTACCATGGTGAGGGTAGGAACGTAGATCCTGGTTACCATGGTGAGGGTAGGAACGTAGATCCTGGTTACCATGGTGAGGGTAGGAACGTAGATCCTGGTTACCATGGTGAGGGTAGGAACGTAGATCAACTTGTAAATCGAGAGCTTTTCTTTTTGGCTCAGCTCTCTCCCCTCTGACCCCGCACCGATCCACCTGTCGATCTCCCGCTCCATCCTTCCCCCACTCGTGACCAAGACCCCGAGATACTTAAACTCCTCCACTTCGGGCATTTATTACGGCTACTGATAAATTTGTCGGGTCCTTATGTCTCGTAATGTGGCCACATGATGACGTGTGCTTTGATTTGATAGAAAACTCTCCAAACTATCCAAATATTTTCACCAGATTTGAATTTTAAATCAATCAAAGGACCTCACTTGTGATTTGAACAAAAAAACCAAATGGCTGAATTTGATTAAAACGCTGAAGGCCATTTTAAAACGGGGATTAACTTAAAGAGAAAAATGGAACTATTACATTTTAAACTGGTTGTTACTACGTTGCCACCATTTGGCTTAGTTTCGGACCGAGTCCAACTTTTAGTTTAAATAACGGAGAGAAAGAGAAAGCGACAAACTGAGCCCGGAAAATGCAAAGTGTCAGAGAAAGAAACCCAATCAGTGGCTATTATTCAGAAAATCTGTTCCCATATTGTTAGCATGCTGAAGGCTCAGTGTGTGGGAAGGACTGCCGAGACGAGGAACTCCTGCCGAGTCTTTCACTATTCACAATGTTTGAATCATCACACCAACATGTTTCTGTTTGGACGATGAAATGCTATCTAAGGATTCATTTCTTTGGTTTCCGTATGGATGGATTTAACGATGATTACAAAACTTTCTCTGTTTCATCTCAGTTCTTCTTTCTCTACTTCTTCAACGAAATGACCAAACAGATTTTTTTAACCGACATTATGTGGGATCTACTTTTTTCAATGACTGAACGTGTTGAAAATCAGTTCTCTTGCAGTCTCACAGTTGCTCCCTGGAGCTCAGCGTATTCCTAGGTGGAACTATAATATTTCATGGACAGCTGGGTTATAAATGAGTATTTCCGTCCTTCAACGGTATTCACTCGTATTCAAGTGGGAGGAACCAAGCGTGAGTAGAGCAAATGAAGTAAAACTGTCAGGATGTGGGATGCTGGTGGAAGGAGGAGGACCCAATTGCAGAGAAGAAACGTGATTTATTGAAAAAAGGAGTCCAGTTTTGCTGTAAAGAAAAACACAGATCAGTGGAAATGTCTTGACGTTCCGTTCCGTCATCTTCCGATTGTCCCGGGGTCGGGTCGCGGGGGCAACAGCCTCAAACGGGCAGCCCTGGTCTCTCTCTCCCCGGCTGCATTCTCCAGCTCACCTGGAAGGATCCCAAGTCGTTCCCCGGCCAGCTGTGAGACATAGTCTCTCCAGCGGATCCGGGGTCTGCCCCTTGCTCTCCTCCCTGTGGGACAAGCCCAAAACACCTTGCCCGCGAGGCGCTCGTGGGGCATCCTGACCAGATGCCCGAACCACCCCATCTGGCTCCTCTTGACCTGGAGGAGGAGCGGCTCGACACTGAGCCCCTCCCGGATGGCAGAGCTCCTCACCCGATCTCTGAGTGAGAGCCCAGCCACCCTGTGGAGGAAGCTCATTTCGGCCGCTTGTACCCGCGATCTCATTCTTTCGGTCACCACCCACAGCTGGTTACCATGGTGAGGGTAGGAACATAAATCCTGGTTACCATGGTGAGGATAGGAACGTAGATCCCGGTTACCATGGTGAGGGTAGGAACATAGATCCTGGTTACCATGGTGAGGGTAGGAACGTAGATCAACTTGTAAATCGAGAGCTTTGCTTTTCGGCTCAGCTCTCTCTTTACCACGACGGACCGATGCAGCATCCTAGTTATTGCTGATGCAGCACCGATCCGCCTGTCGATCTCTCCATTCTTCCTCCACTCGTGAACAAGACCCCGAGATACTTAAACTCCTCCACTTGGGGCAGGACCCTGTCCCTGACCCGCATTGGGCACTCCACCCTTTTCCAGGCGAGGACCATGGTCATGGATTTGGAGGCGCTAATTTGTTAATGAACAAATATTTTAAAACAGTTTATTTTTTTCCGACATTGTTTTGAAAACTAACCGAACCGTGACCCGAGTTATACGTATGGCTCCCGGATTAGTGTGAACCGTTAACGTCTCTGCGTGCGAGCGCAACACTGCCCTAATTTTGACGTTACGTAATATTCTCATTCACATTTTAAAACAACAGAGAAAAGGTCTAAATCACGACACGAGCGCTCATTAGACCGAGATAAGAGCCGGATAGATGGAAATGTGAAGTGAAATAGTTCATCGCAGCAATTTAAACTCAACCTTTGAGTAATAAAAAGATTTTCTGCTGGGATGGCGACCAGTGGCTGGATAAATTTCCGTCACTCATAGCAACGGTAAAGCAGTGGGTGCGGACGGCTCGGGCCGCACCGGCTCTTAGACAAATTGGCTGGTTGAAGTCCAAGGTCAGAGTGTTAATAGCCTGAGCCCGAGTGAAATCAGGCCCATCGTCTGCTAATCCACACAGATTTGATGGGAAGATGGAGGGCAGAGTGAAAAGAGTGTGTTACCATGGTATCACACCTGAGTGAGGTCTACCGATAAAGCATGGTTAAATAAGCGAGGTCATCTGGGAAAAATTACATTTAAACTGTCTATTATTAACTTAGTGGACTTTACTGAAGGGTTTTAAATCTCTGAAATATAAAGTAGGTCCAGTTTCTACAGCGAGGTAATAAAAAATGAAGAAACATGTCAAAAGTTTCTATAAGTGTAAACCTTTTAGTGCGCGTCCTTCATTTTTTTTTTTTTTTTACCCTCAGCGGACACAGAAAAGCACTCAGTCAATATCGTTTTAGTCGGTTAGTAATACAACATATTCCACCTTTTTACCGGGTTTTGACCTTCACATGATCGTTTCACACTTTCTAACGTTTAAATAGAATCATATGATTAAAAATGGCTCAATTATTCGTCCAAAAATGTCAAAAGCCAAGAAAAAAACCCCAAACATTTGATGGTGTCCTACTAAACCTCCTACTAAACCTTGATTGCAGTGGCGGCTGGTGGTAAAAAAAACTGGGGGGCGCACATTTTTCAAACACACACAAAAATTTTTTTTAGATATATTATAAAAAAGTACAAGTATATATAAATATATATAAAATAAATATATATTTATTCGTGACAATATGTGTCTGTTTTTGGTGACTTCTTCATTATGTTTCCTTATGCCAGTTTGGTAGCCTTCATTTAATTGTGCCAGGATGTTACTACTGCCAAAAACACCTAGCTTATAGCTACTATCAAGATGGGTGCGGCAAGTTTCATGACGTTTCCACTTTTCAGACAAATGCTTCAAGTCACTCACCCCTGTTGATATCCACACCTTTTCAGTTGCTGCTGAACTAAACAATAAGCAGGGGAAACAAAAAAAGTGTTTCTCATCCAGTGTTTCTTATCCTCTTACATAAAAAGACTCCCAGAATTCCGCAGTGAAAACAAAGGGCGTGGCGTGGGTGGGATTTATAGGTCATCTTATAGCTTATTGATTGGTTCATGTAACAGACTGACAGAGAGGATAACCTATCACATACCCGATGGGCGGAAAATATCTGCGCCCCGCGGGCGTGGTTATGGTTTGCAATACACATGAATGGGAAAAAATTTAGAGCTGACGTCACGTTTTTTCCATAAAAACCGGAAGCCACATACACACTAATACGTTTTCCTGGGAGGGCGCACCTACCCGGCGCCCTCGTTCCGGTTTGCACAGGAAGTAATAAAATAAAATAAAACGGTGTAAAACATTATTAAAATGCATGTAATCTTCACACTCGACAGTTTTGCATACTTATAAACACATACATGTTTATGTATGTATATATAGATATATATGCATATATGTTTCTTGGTCATCAGGTCGGGGGGGCGGCGCCCCTGCGCCACACATCACCAGCCGCCACTGCTTGATTGTATGTATTTTTCAAGATTTCATTCTCTCTGACGGTCGATCTGTTCGTCTTCTTAACTGCTTACCCTTAATGGGGTCGTATGGGGTGCCGGAGCCTATCCTGGCTGATTTCAGGCAAGAGACTAGGATCACTCGAACAGGTCGCCAATTGGGCAGGGCCACATACTCACTCATTACTATGGGCAATTTCACAGCGCCCAATTAGCGTTACATGGATGTTTTTGGAGAGTGGGAGTTTTTTTTGTTGTTGTTTTTTTCCAAGATGGCGATGTGAATGTGTCATTACAGCGCCATCTGAGATAGAGCCTGTTACAGCAGCTCCTGGTCTTTTGTAATTTAGTTGCCATTTTTTATCTTCTTTGTTCGCTTATTTTCCAAATTAAATGGTTTATGTTATTTTAAAAAAAAGTATTTTCTTTACTTATTTCTCTATTTTTCTTTTATTTAAAAATAATCCCAACTGGAACAACTTTTTTTGTGCTAGTGGTAAGGCTATCGTTTACTCGCGCGACCAGCTGTTAGCTCTGAGTGAACCTAGCCTGCTTCATAAGGCTCGGCATGAAATTTCAAGAGCGATCCAGAGAAGACGTCAGGGTCACACGCTAAGATTAACCGGAGGAGATTGAAGCCTGCTGTGCTTGCAGTTGTTGTGGGAAATGCGCGCTCACTGGCTAAAAAGACTGAGGAGCTAAGGACGGTAATCTATACTCAAGCGGAGTACCAGGAATGCAGTTTTTACTGAAACATGGCTGCATTCCCACATCCCAGACAGCAGTGTCAATGTTCCTGGTTTTGTGACTGTGCGGGCGGATAGAGATGCAATCGGCAGCGGTAAGAATCGAGGAGGTGGGATTGTGCTTTATGTGAGTGAACGGTGGTGCAATTCGTGCAAGCGGATCTGTACACGGCATGTGGAGCTGTTGGTGTTTGGAGTTCAGCCTGGACTTTGGTTGGTGGTTGGACTTTGTTTTTTTTTCTATGTATGGGACCATTAAAGTATTTTCTGAAAATCAACACATACAGGGGGAGAACATGCAAACCTTCACATCTGGTCCCAGTGAGCAAACTTCGTTGAAGTGACCAGATTACCGTTGACCGGGTCTTTACAGCTGAAGGCTTAGTTTAATGTATGTTTCAAATATTTTATGAAACTCTGATTAATAAAATGCCTTTTTAAGGTACTGTATACTCTCAGGTGATAGAGTTGGAGATGCAGAACTCACACTGCTCACACAGTCATGTGTAAGCAGTTTATTGAGTACAAAGGAGGCGAGTTAAGAAGGGGAGGCTGGCGCAACTGGTGGCCAACCTGGACAAGCTTGGAGTCCTGGGCAAGCTGGCGGCATCAGACTTGTGGGATTGCCAGTTGTGGTGAAACAGACTGGAACAAGACATCAATACAACAAACAGGCTGACAGAGGAGTGAAGGGCGACAGAATTTAAAAATTAAGGGGAAAGAAGAGACACAGGTGGAAACATTAGAAATTGGACGTTACGACCGGGGCTGAACTTATTTTATTTCTGCTTTATTTAGTTGTATTTATCTCTATTTACACTTTCTGTATTTGTGTCATTGGGTTTTTGTGTGTGTGTGTATGTGTGCGTGTGTGTGTTTTACCAGGTGATTGCATAGCCTTAAATTGCCCTGACAGGTATTAATAATGTAGCTCTGATTCTGATTCTGTGTGATTGAAATTTATTCAGATTTTTTTTTATTACTATTTTTATTGTAAATATTTAGATGCGGTACGACCGGTGCACAAACTGATTACCTGCCATCTCTTCTCTTAGCCCGTCATACGTCTGTGTTACTGCTTAACCGTCTGATGGATGAGGGAGATAATCATTACAATAAAAGGACTAACCGCTCTCCGGGGCACTACAATTTGTTATTCATCATCTCCGGAGCCGGTAAACGTCGGAGAGGGAGGGCGAGCGAAGGAGAAGGAAAACGGGACGGTTTTGCTTGTTTGGTCTCCGTCTCTGCGACACGGTGAATACCTGGAGTCTCTCACGTCTTTATTTACTCTGCTCTCGCTTTCTGCTCCTCGCTCACTCGTTAGCGGGATGCGGGCAGGGTGGGGTTTCCATGGTAACGGTTTTCTACTCCCCATCTCCTATAAAGTCTGGATTCCTCTTCAAAACTGAGCTTCTTAACCTTCTTAGTTGGTAATCTGTCAGGAGAGAAGTGGAACACCCAGCTGGGATCAAACAGGGTTTAAATTTAAAGGAGCTTCTGGTTTTACCTGAAAGTCAGTTTTCTCACTCATTCGTATCGAGTAGAAATAAAACATATGTTTTGCCCTTTTTTTTTTTTTTTTTTATAAAAAATGAGATTTGACACAACAAAATCAGATCAGAATTAATCGGAGTTGGTGTTATAATAGTTTATTTTTAAATCAAACATTCCTTTTTGTTTACCGTAATTTCACAGCCATAAGGCGCATATTAAAGTCTTAGATTTTCTTCAAAATGAGCGTTGCGCCTTTTCGTGCGGTGCGCCTTGTGTGTGAGAAAAGGCGGACCTAAAAGAAAACGCGGTGCCCGCGAGGCGGACCTGAAAGAAAACACATGAGAACGTTAAAGAGTGAAGTGTGAGCGGCGTGGGAGCGATGGATGACCGAAGGAGACCACAGTTTCACGAAGGGTGGAAGGCAGCGCCGGGCGAGTTACGCTACAGTTTGCCAATGGATTGTAGATGCTTCGACTAACGTGTCTGCTGGTACTGTTATCCGAGCTTTCTCAAAAGCTGGTATCCTTTCTGAGGAGCCGCACAGTACAGACAGTGACTTTGACAGCGAGGAGCGAAGTGGACCTGCTCTGTTGGATTTTGCGCAGCTGTTCGATTCTGAAACAGAGGATGAGGACTTTGACGGATTTGAATAAAGACTATTACCGGTAATGTGCTTGTTTAGTATCGTTACTACTTAAATAAAGCACAACCAAACTCAGTTTTGCTCCCGATCTATTTTTTAATACCCACATTTGCATGCTTGCGTGTGTGTTGTTGTAAGGCGGTGTGTGACTGAGGCTGCGCCTTTTCATACGGTGCGCCTAATGGTCGTGAAATTACGGTATATTTTTATGCCAAGATTAAAATGAATATAGATATGTTAAAATGGAAGGAAATAAGTTGTAAAAACAGTTTTAACTTCCACTTATGAGGAGTAGTTTATTTGCAGGGTGCACACGACTGATGGATAAATACGCATGCCTTGTTGAAGTTCGTTCTGTGTTTTGAAGCATTTGAAGCACTAAAGCATTTGAAGCACCGAAGCGTTCAAAGCACTGAAGCATTTGAAGCACTGAAGCACGCTAAGCAAAAAGAGTAAAAATTGATTCCCAAACAGCCCAAAAAGGGCAAAAAAAGTCATTTTATTTTCAATTAAAAGTGACATTTCACCACAAAAACGGATTTAAAAGACTTTGATAAAGAAGGTATTTTTTTGGCGTTACATTCAGTGACTGCCTAAAAAAGTCTGCCATCTTGTTTAGAAAAAGAACATCTGCGATCGGGATGTACGACTCGGGATCCTTCCGGGTGAGCTGGAAGATGCAGCCGGGCTGAGAGAAGCCTGGGCTTCCCATCTGAGGCAGTTGACCCGCGACCCGGCCCCGGATGAGCGGAAGACTACAGAACTGAACGGAACATCTGCGATCTCATTGCTTATTGAGTTTTTGGTAGTATTTCGGTCCCTAATTTTACGTGTAATTTAAAAAGCGGCTGCAAGAATAACCAGACCTGGACACAAATGTTGTACACCACATGAAAGTGGTTTTACGCACCAACCTCGAAATGCCACGTTAGCTGTCGCACGAATAGCACACGAAAAAAATCAGCCTTGTGTTGTTTGTTTGTGTTTGAGAAGAAAACTTTGAGGGACAAACCAAGACACAGATGTGGTTTTATCGGATGCTGAGCATGACTCAAACTCCGATACTCGGCAACAGATGCAAACGGAGAGAGGTGTGAAATCTGCTCTCTAATTGCTCTTCATTACACCTGAAACAGTCACCAACTCCTGCTGCTACCAGTGTGGTAATGGTGTCATAAAGAAGCTCCACAATGTGTCCTACTTTTCCACCTCCCCACGAGAGCTGCATGTGTCTTCACCAAACGCCTTCTTCTGGTCATGTTTGTGTTTTCTCTCTCATTTGTAATGAGAAAAACAAACCTGACATCCTGCTGTTGCAGAGCAACCTGCTGCTAGGACGTGACAGCCAATGGGATATTCCTGGGATCCTTCCAGGCTAATGATTGGAAATGGCAGCTTGTTTCAGACGGACTGATAGAGAAGAAAGTAAAAAAAAAGTCCCACTTGGGTGCTCCTTAAATTTATCTTCTATTGAACTCCTGAACCCTCAGAAAGTCCCCTATCCATCTGGATGAAGCCTATTTGCTACATCATTAAGACTCCAACGATGTTTTAATAGATTAGATCTAATGATTCTTTTTAATGTCCTAAAGAAACATCGAACCCCTGCTTTATCCTCAGTTTTTTATCTAGGGGTAAAACCAAGCATTGATTTTGTAATCGTCGTGTTCGTAAAAGTAAAATCCTAAAACTTTTTTCAAGTAAAATAAAGATACACATTTTTTACGTAAGTACAATAACAAAGTGAATCGTTGTTCTTACGTTCAAACATGCCTAACGTACACCTGTCTAGAGACAGTGTGGTGAGAGCGGCCATGCTGATTGGTCTAGAGACAGTGTGGTGAGAGCGGCCATGCTGATTGGTCTAGAGACAGTGTGGTGAGAGCGGCCATGCTGATTGGTCTAGAGTCAGTGTGGTGAGAGCGGCCATGCTGATTGGTCTAGAGACAGTGTGGTGAGAGCGGCCATGCTGATTGGTCTAGAGACAGTGTGGTGAGAGCGGCCATGCTGATTGGTCTAGAGACAGTGTGGTGAGAGCGGCCATGCTGATTGGTCTAGAGATAGTGGCACTGAGGAAAAGACAGGAAGCAGAGATGGAGGTAGCAGAGATGAAGATGCTGAGGATCTCTCTGGGAGTGACCAGGATGGACGGGATCAGAGGAACAGCACATGTTAGAGGTTTTAAAGTCAGAGAGGTCAGACTGAGATGGTTTGGACATGTGCAGAGGAGAGAGAGAGAGTACATCAGAAGAAGGATGCTGGGTTTGGAACCACCAGGAAAGAGGACTAGAGGAAGACCAAAGAGGAGGTTCATGGATGGATACAGTGTAGGAAGACATGAAGATAGTTGGTGTGACTGAAGAAGATGCAGCAGATAGGGTTAGATGGAAGAAACTGACTTGCTGTGGCGCCCCCTGAAGGGAATTGCAGAAAGAAGATTAGCAGAAGTTAGGTAAGTCTGTGAAGCAAAGGGCAAAGGATCAAAAGTGCAAATGATAAAACAGAGATCAGACTTATGGTCAGGCAGCCAAGAGGACCTGACTGGGAAGGATGACAATGACCCGACAGACAAGTCTGGGGTAATTCCCCTTAAATAGGCAGCAGAGTCCACAGGTGTGTAGCATCAGAAATCAATCTCAGGTGTCTCTAATCAGGGTTATGAGCAAGGTCCAGGGCCCCCTCTAGTGGCCGGTGAGGGGATCACAACACTTCTCTGCCACTCCTGACTTCCTCATACAATTCCACACTTCCTCTTTTCTACAGATGGCAAAGACACATCAAAGCCCACCATGACTCACCCTTCTTCTCCTTCTCCTTTCGGCATTTCCCTTCATTGGTCGCCACAGCAAGTCAGTTTCTTCCATCTAACCCTATCTCCTGCATCTTCTTCGGTCACGCCAACTATCTTCATGTCTTCCTTCACTGTATCCATGAACCTCCTCTTTGGTCTTCCTCTAGTCCTCTTTCCTGGTGGTTCCAAACCCAGCATCCTTCTTCTGATGTACTCTCTCTCTCTCTCCTCTGCACATGTCCAAACCATCTCTGTCTGGCCTCTCTGACTTTAAAACCTCTAACATGTGCTGTTCCTCTGATCCTGTCCATCCTGGTCACTCCCAGAGAGATCCTCAGCATCTTCATCTCTGATACAAACATCTCTGTTTCCTGTCTTTTTGTCAGTGACACTGTCTCTAGACCAATCAGCATGGCCGCTCTCACCACACTGTCTCTAGACCAATCAGCATGGCCGCTCTCACCACACTGTCTCTAGACCAATCAGCATGGCCGCTCTCACCACGGTTTTGTACACTTTTCCTTTCATTTTATCTGAAACTCTTCTATCACACATCACACCTGATACTTTCCTCCACCCGTTCCAGCCTGCCTGAACACGCTTCTTCACCTCTTTTCCACACTCTCCATTGCTCTGGACTGTTGATCCTAGATACTTAAAATCTTCCACCTTCTTTATCTCTTCTCCCTGTAACCTCACTTTTCCATTTAGATCCCTCGTGGCTTACCCTGTACCTCTTTATCAACACCCTCAAAACACCACTTGCTTCAATCTTAAAGTTCAGCTTTATTAAAATCTTAATAGGCAGTCTCGATGTGGGAAAGAGCTTCACATCAAACCAAATCTTCGGTTTTCAGTTTGCAAGCGCTGCACGGTTGAACAATACCATTCAAAATCCAGTTCCAGTAAACCTGCAGTTACTGTAAAACTCATTCAACTCAAGTAGTGTCAAAACCTTTCAATCCCTCCTCTCTACGATGGGGGAAAAAAAAAAACGCCCTTCACAAGCCCTCGTCTCCTCCTCCCACCTGCTGCGGATGTCGTACTCTGGGCTTCAGGATGAGTCACTTCCAGTTGTAACGCTTTTGCACTGTCACAGGAAGAAACGGCGAGGCAAATCCCCACGGTCGGCCTCATTAGAGCCTCTCTCTGTCACAGCTCTGCAGCGGCAGAAGGCTTCACTATCCCTCATGTTAATTACTCAGACTGGATGAGTAATTGGCTCCTCTTGGACACTAAAGCAAAACCAGGGAGAAGGTTCAGAAAGAAAAGAAGATGTGGAGGAAAAAATATGGTTTTTAAAATACTTTGGAAGTTTTTCTTGTATTTCTTTAGTTCTAAAAAACTTTGATGATGCATTTTTTTTTAGCTCAGATTCTGAACTGGTTAAAGGAATAAAGTCAGAAAGTAATAGTTTGGTCTCATTTACAGTTCTATGGTTTTAGGAAATAAAAAAAACATTTGCTCCATTTCAGTGGCGGCTGGTGACGTGTGGCGCAGGGGCGCCGCCCCCCCCGACCTGATGACCAAAAAACATATATGCATATACTTTGTATATCTATATATAGATATATAAACATGTATGTGTTTATAAGTATGCAAAACTGTCGAGTGTGAAGATTACATGCATTTTAATAATGTTTTAGGCCGTTTTATTTTATTTTATTACTTCCTGTGCAAACCGGAACGAGGGCGCCGGGTAGGTACGCCCTCCCAGGAAAACGTATTAGTGTGTATGTGGCTTCCGGTTTTTATGGAAAAAACGTGACGTCAGCTCTAAATTTTTTCCCATTCATGTGTATTGCAAACCATAACCACGCCCGCGGGGTGCAGAGATTTTCCGCCCATCGGGTGTGTGATAGGTTATCCTCTCTGTCAGTCTGTTACATGAACCAATCAATAAGCTATAAGATGACCTATAAATCCCACCCACGCCCTTTCTTTTCACTGCGGAATTCTGGGAGTCTTCATCATGGCGTCGGAAGCTAATTCAGTTGCTAACAAAGCTCGTGGCTTTTTTAAAGAGAATTCAGTGTCCTCTCTTCTACAGAATCCGTTTTCTAAGCGTTCTAAAGAAGAAAAAAGAAGAGTGAAGGAGCTCGGACCGGACACCCCAGATTTGACTGTGCAACAAAACTGTGGAGATTGTGGCCGTTTTTATGTAAGAGGATAAGAAACACTGGATGAGAAACACTTTTTTGTTTCCCCTGCTTATTGTTTAGTTCAGCAGCAACTGAAAAGGTGTGGATATCAACAGGGGTGAGTGACTTGAAGCATTTGTCTGAAAAGTGCAAATGTCATGAAACTTGCCGCACCCATCTTGATAGTAGCTATAAGCTAGGTGTTTTTGGCAGTAGTAACATCCTGGCACAATTAAATGAAGGCTACCGAACTGGCATAAGGAAACATAATGAAGAAGTCACCAAAAACAGACACATATTGTCACGAATAATTTTATATTTATTTTATATATATTTATATATACTTTTTTATAATATATCTAAAAAAAAATTTTTGTGTGTGTTTGAAAAATGTGCGCCCCCCCCAGTTTTTTTTACCACCAGCCGCCACTGCTCCATTTCCTTTGCTTGTTGCCAGACAGAGAAACATCAGAAAACCCAAAAGTTTGATGAAAAATTCGTCTATAGCCGACTCCGCTGGTCTAAAAAAATCAAAATTAGACTGATGTAAATTATTTTATGTGTTCGTAGTTAGATTTTAAGTATCTAGTAGGGGTGGGCGGATCGATCCTAATATCGATAATATCGATACCAACGCTAGTATTGATATCGATCGATACTCCAACTACAATATCGATACTTGGGTTGAAGTTTTACCCCCTCGCCACCGCCGCACTTTGCTTCTGTTTTTTTTTTTTTTTTTCAAAAAGAAAGTCTAACTTATCTGTCTGCAAAATATGCCTAAATGCTGTGTGTCGCGCCTGTATGCTAAAGTGAGGCGGCCCCGCCCCCTGTCTTTCGCTTTGACTTGTCACATGACTCAGCGACTCGGGGCCAGGAAACAAACAAAAAAAAAAGTCGATAAAAGTAGAGAGAGATGGAAAAAAGAGAAGTAGCGTGTGGCTGTACTTTGAGGCTACCTGCACCATGTGCAGAAAGACTGTTAAATATAGGGGTAACACTACAAATTAAAGAATTACCCCAAAGAAAAACTTCAGAAACGGCGAGTTGAGGAGAAAACCCTGATCCCTTCTGTTTCCCAGAGGTAGCGCTCATTAATGAAGATGCTCCAATTTTAATTGTGAAAGTACAACATAATCATCTTCTACATTAATTAACATTTGTTTGCAACTGGGCACTTGTATCGATCTACCTACCGACCTGTGTTTATACATATACTTGGTCATACTAGATATATGATGCAAAAATAGTCATTTAAAAATTTTAAATATCGATATCGGTATCGGCGATATTGGTCCGGTGTTTACTTGGTATCGGATCGATACCAAAACTTGCGGTATCGCACAACCCTAGTATCTAGGATCAACAGTCCAGAGCAATGGAGAGTGTGGAAAAGAGGTGAAGAAGCGTGTACAGGCAGGCTGGAACGGGTGGAGAAACATATCAGGTGTGATGCGTGACAGAAGAGTTTCAGCTAAAATGAAAGGAAAAGTTTACAAAACCGTGGTGAGAGCGGCCATGCTGATTGGTCTAGAGACAGTGTGGTGAGAGCAGCCATGCTGATTGGTCTAGAGACAGTGTGGTGAGAGCGGCCATGCTGATTGGTCTAGAGACAGTGTGGTGAGAGTGGCCATGCTGATTGGTCTAGAGACAGTGTGGTGAGAGCGGCCATGCTGATTGGTCTAGAGACAGTGTGGTGAGAGCGGCCATGCTGATTGGTCTAGAGACAGTGTGGTGAGAGCGGCCATGCTGATTGGTCTAGAGACAGTGTGGTGAGAGCGGCCATGCTGATTGGTCTAGAGACAGTGTGGTGAGAGCGGCCATGCTGATTGGTCTAGAGACAGTGTGGTGAGAGCGGCCATGCTGATTGGTCTAGAGACAGTGACACTGAGGAAAAGACAGGAAACAGAGATGTTTGTATCAGAGATGAAGATGCTGAGGATCTCTCTGGGAGTGACCAGGATGGACAGGATCAGAGAAACAGCACATGTTAGAGGTTTTAAAGTCAGAGAGGTCAGACTGAGATGGTTTGGACATGTGCAGTGGAGAGAGAGAGAGTACATCAGAAGAAGGATGCTGGGTTTGGAACCACCAGGAAAGAGGACTAGAGGAAGACCAAAGAGGAGGTTCATGGATACAGTGAAGGAAGACATGAAGATAGTTGGTGTGACTGAAGAGGATGCAGGAGATAGGGTTAGATGGAAGAAACTGACTTGCTGTGGCGCCCCCTAAAGGGAAATGCCGAAAGAAGGAGAAGGAGGAAACTGTACTTTTTGATGAGAGATTTTTGTTTGTCGTGGGTTAAAACTGAACTTTGAAAACTAAATTTTAATGTTAATGTTCAGGTGGTGGTATTCAGGCCAGAAGTAGTCACACGGGGCTGAATTTACATGCACAGTAGTCCCTTATTTAGGTCAACACCACTCACATGATCAACATTTTGATCCTATTTGATTGCTTTTTCATGTATCTGTCCTTTTTTTTTATTACGTAATTTAATCCATCCTATTCTCTGCCGCGCCGGCCCATTTCCCTCATAGAGGTGATTAAAGTTTCATCTCATCTTCAAACACCGTGACAACTTACAGCAGGTCTCCCAACAGACCAGAGTGACCAGCGGTAAATGGAAATGCTTTTTAGTTCTATTTTAAAGTTTTCTGAAAAAAGGCCGGATTTGAATTTGACGTTTTTATTCTGGTTAGACATCACTCCGGAGGTTTCATAGACGTCTTCATTTTTAGGTGAAGAAATAGAGACTTTATTTTATCTCTTTATTATGTCATCTGTG
Organism: Neostethus bicornis; assembly: GCA_902685375.1. NCBI lineage: Eukaryota > Metazoa > Chordata > Actinopteri > Atheriniformes > Phallostethidae > Neostethus > Neostethus bicornis. The sequence goes on along the minus strand of CACRXE010000066.1, from coordinate 472,735 downwards.
GAAAATTGTCTCATGAATTATTTAAACAAGCGACGTAAAGAGAAATATTTCTTATAAAAGGTTTTTCACTTTAAAGTAGAAACGAGTGATTTTGGACTAAAAATTGACAAAAGAGCAGTTTTGCATAATGAAGAAAAAATTTGGAACCGAATCAAATAAACCTCAAGTCCTGTTAAAGAAAAAAAAAAGAAGCAATACTTCTTTGAAATGAAGAATCATGTGGAAATAATTTAAAACAGTGATTTCAGAATTTTAAAAGACCCTACGCTCCATCCTACTGAAGTAAGGGTCCACCTGAATGGGGGTTGGGTACTTAAAAAAGGAATTCATATTGAGATGCATGTTGATGAGCCACTAATGGTTCACGGGGCTTCAAGCTGGGTGTTTATATTAGACGAAAAATTTTGTGGGTTTGTCGTAATGTGGAGCTGAGGCCAAAAAAAACACCCTTGACACAACAGACAGACTCTAATGAAGAAAACAAAGACAGATTTAATAGATTGATGAAAGGTTCAGATGAAGAAAACAAAAACAGATTTATTAGGCTGGTACTGGAGTTCGAGCTAGGGCCAAAAATTGGATAGCAGGTCAAGCATGGGAAACAAACGATCTGGCAAAGAGTGAGTGAAAAACTGATCCATTTATGCTGCAGCAGATGAGTAGATGAGTTTCAGGTGTGACTTGTTGCAGCTCCCGACTGGCTCCGCCCAACTTCACACAGAGACAGAGAGACAGACAAACATGGACAAGAGGGAGTTGGGGAACGGGACACAGAAGGATGAGACTACTACTCTTTTTGTTTTGGTCTACTAGTGTTAAAAAGGACGGCACGGCAGGGCAGTGGTTAGCAGAGTGGCCTCACAGCAAGAAGATTGGGGGTTTGAGACCTGGAGTGGGCGGGAAGCTTTGAAACACTAGGTTTTGTGTGGAGTTTGCATGTTCTCCCCGTGTATGCGTGGGTTTCCACCGGGTACATCGGTTTCTTCGGACCGTCCAAAAACATGCATGTTAGGTTGATTGGCTGTTATGAAACGCCCCTAGCAATAAAGATACGCCTCGGGATAGGCTCCCCCGGTGACTTCTTTAACGATACGCGGTTTTTGAAGACTAAACAAAACAAAAGCAACAATAAGTAGAGAAACGAAGGACATTGTTTAGCCCCATTGCTTAAAGCTCAAATCAAAATCAAAATATCAAACCGAAAAATCGCAATTTCATATTTTGTCCGAATCATGCAGCCCCTCTTCCTCCGTCTGCTCACGTATCCTCTCAAATCCAAAACCTCTGAGTTACTCATGGAGCACAAAACGCCTGGGAGATGTTTCATAGTTAGCAGTCGGCCATGCCGGGAGAGACTGAGCACTAAATGAGCTTCAAAGCCTGGATCATTGATTTCTCTTCCAGTGCGAGGCCGATCTTTCATCGGAATTGTTTCTCTCTGCTTTTTCATGAGCCCGTCACGCCCCGGGATTCAGTTGAATTTTTATGTACTCACCCAATTTCACAATAAGCAAGCAAGCACTTGCCTGAGAGGAAAAAGCCATTTGAATAAAACTCCAGAACTCTTTCCTTCCTCTTCTTACAGAAAAACCTCAGTTCTCAGTAAGACGCCGCAGCCTCCAAGGTTAGCTTAGCATCAAACAAAAACCAAGGACATGTTTCAATCTGTCCCTGTGTGACTCATCTCAATGTGTTTGGTTGTGGATGTTTGGCCATAAAATACCAATCTTCTGTTTTTCATATTAACGCTTGGCTCTCTGGAGGCAGCAAGTGGCAGACTTCTTATTTTCAGGTAGACTGACCGATCTCTGACCTCAATCCTCTGACTTACATGCAGGTTGTCCATGTCTGGTAGTCCCAGCAGTAACAGCAAACCAGACGGATGGTTTCTGCAGGGACGTAATGAAGGACAATTATAAACCAATTATCCTGATTGATGGGATTTGAACTAGCGACCCAACTGATAGATAGCCTCTCTTTCTCTCTGGGAACCTCCAAATCTGAGACCATCAAAGAAGAAAGCTCAAATGTCCATTTTTATTTCATTTAACCAGGAATAAATCCCATTGAGATTTGGAAATCTCTTCAAGGAACCAAGAGACCCAAAACAGATACAAGCATTCCAGAACAGACGTTTCATTAAATAGTGCAAAACAATAATTAAAACTAGTGACAAATCAATGATTGCACTTCCAGATCAAAAAGGACTTACAAAATTCTGAAGTGTTAAAGGTCTATGTAGAATAAATATCAACGATATGAGGGTCACGTTCAGCAGTGAGGGAAGAATGAACGGTAATATAACGGTAATAGGGTGGAGACGGTGGCCGCGTGGTTAGCGCGTTCGCCCGCGGACCGGAAGATCGCGGGTTCGCGTCCCACGGAGAGCACGTCTAGGGTCCTTGGAGAAGACACCTAACCCCCGCTTCTCCCACCATTGGCGCCGTTGAAGGGCAGCCTGCTGCGGTGTAAGGAGTGCAGCAAACAAATTTCTCCGGTGAGGGATGAATAGAGTAATTCAAAATAAAAAAATAAAAAAATATGCGGACTTTTTATTGGTCTATTGATTTAATATAGGAGTTGAAACAAGTTCTGGGGTTTCATTCACGGATTGCAAAGATCTTGGACTCAGCAAAGTTTTTCCCTACATACATATACAAAAATTCTGTATTTCTATTAAAGGTGTGGATCTTTGGAATAATTGTGATGATGAACTTAAATTGTTTTTAAATCTTTTATGTTTAAAAAAGAAATTTAAGTTATTATTACTTAAAAAATATGCAAGTCTTAATGGTTAAATTCAAGCTTATATACAAAGTAAACAATAATAGTAACAATTGTATTACTTTTGTACTTGTATTACTTTTTCATTTGATGTTCTAATTTTCATTTTATGTATTATGATTGATTTCTGAATATTTACTTATATGTTTTATGATGGATTGCTTAATGTTTGCTTATGTCTTTTTGCTTTTGTGATGATGTAAACAAAAAAAAGAGAAGAAAAGGGTCGGCGTAATAAGCGTTTGCTTCAGCCGATACCTTTTCGGTCCTTTGCTAAAATATAATTATTTTCTTTATTTCATTAATGTGAAATTACACTGTGACCGAAATAAATAAGTAAAAAAATATACAGTATTTGCCTTGAGGATGCTGATAAAGAAGTACAGAGAAGGCCAGAAGGAGCTACACTGTGTTTTTGTAGATCTAGTGAAAGCGTATGACAGGGTACCTAGAGAAGAACTATGGTATTGTATGAGGAAGTCTGGTGTGACAGAGAAGTATGTTAGAGTGGTTCAGGACATGTATGAGGGCTGTAAGACAGTGGTGAGGTGTGCTGTAGGTGAGACAGAGGAGTTCAGTGTGGAGGTGGGACTGCACCAAGGATCTGCTCTGATTCTTTTGTTGTTCTCTACGGTGATGAACAGGCTGACAGACGAGATCAGACAGGAATCGCCATGGACAATGATGTATGCAGATGACATTGAGATGTGTTGTTGTCAAAAATGACAAAATATACATAGTATCTACATACATTGTTGTTTTTGGCAGCCATCTAAGTTTTCGTTTTAGTCTTCGTCTTTGGACAAATATTAATTTACGTTTTAGTCACATTTTCAGCATCTCTTTTTATTTTAGTCACGTATTAGTGAGGTTACAGGGAGAAGAGATAAAGAAGGTGGAAGATTTTAAGTATCTAGGATCAACAGTCCAGAGCAATGGAGAGTGTGGAAAAGAGGTGAAGAAGCGTGTGCAGGCAGGCTGGAACGGGTGGAGGAAAGTATCAGGTGTGATGTGTGATAGAAGAGTTTCAGCTAAAATGAAGGAAAAGTGTCCAAAACCGTGGTGAGAGCGGCCATGCTGATTGGTCTAGAGACAGTAGCACTGAAGAAAAGACAGGAAACAGAGATGGAGGTAGCAGAGATGGAGATGCTGAGGATCTCTCTGGGAGGGACCAGGATGGACAGGATCAGAGGAACAGCACATGTTAGAGGTTTTAAAGTCAGAGAGACCAGACTGAGATGGTTTGGACATGTGCAGAGGAGAGAGAGAGAGTACATCAGAAGAAGGATGCTGGATTTGGAACCACCAGGAAAGAGGACTAGAGGAAGACCAAAGAGGAGGTTCATGGATACAGTGAAGGAAGACATGAAGATAGTTGGTGTGACTGAAGAGGATGCAGCAGATAGGGTTAGATGGAAGAAACTGACTTGCTGTGGCGCCCCCTGAAGGGAAAAGTCGAAAGAAGAAGAAGAAGTCACGTTTTAGTCACGAAAACCCAAAAGAGTTTTTGTTTAGTTTTCGTCGGGGATACTTAGAATGTTTTTAGTCTAGTTTTAGTGTAAAAAAAATTTCTTACTTTAACAGTTGTGTCTTTATTACTGAGAATGATGCAGATTTAAAGAAAAACTAAAAAAAAAAAAAAAAGAAGAAAAAAAAACTCTGCTGAGCTTTAACTTGCGCAAAGCATCAAACATTGTAAAACAACGTAAAATAAATAAAAATGTTTCAATGAGTGAGGAACGTTGTAACTTGACACCTCTTAAAAACCCTGTAAACAAAGTAAACATTACACTGTGTCTTTAAATCAGTCGTTAGCGCAACCAAGCTAACTAAAGAAGTTAGCAGCGCCGACAAGCTAGCATTAGTTTGAAGTTAGCATGCTTAGGTTCCGTTATCTTCCGCTTGTTCCGGGGTCGGGTCGCAGGGGCAACAGCTTCAAACGGGCAGCCCGGGCCTCTCTCTCCCCGGCTGCATCCTCCAGCTCACCCGGAAGGATCCCAAATCGTTCCCCGGCCAGCTGTGAGACATAATCTCTCCAGCGGTTCCAGGGTCTGTCCCTTGGTCTCTTCCTGGTGGGATGTGCCCGAAACACCTCGCCCCGCAAGGCGCTCAAGGGGCATCCTGACCAGATGCCCGAACCACCCCATCTGGCTCCTCTCGACCTGGAGGTGGAGCGGCTCAACACCAAGCTCCACCCGGATGGCAGAGCTCCTCACCCGATCTCTGAGTGAGAGCCCAGCCACCCTGCGGAGGAAGCTCATTTTGGCGATTGTACCCGCGTTAGCATGCTATTTGCGCAAAATATGTGGAAAACTTAAAGTTTCTGACCACCAAGCTCCTTTGCTGCTGTTTTCACCATGGTGTGTGACTTCCTCATGGTGGAGGTGTGTTGTGTAGACGGTGTGAACGTGCAGCATCGTGGGGGGCGTGTCGCCATTAGAGACAGATGCAGCCGCTGTGTTTTTTTTCTTTTCACAGACAGAAATGTAAAAGTCTGACGCCTATTTCATTACGTTTTCATCTGGTCAACAGAAACTTGCATACGTCTGGTCTTATTTTCGTCACCAAAATTTTGCATTTATTTCGTTATCGTTTCGTCATCATCATGAAAAAACGCTTCGTTAACGAAATCATTTAGTTTTCATCATCGCTGACGAAAACAACATTGTATACATAGTATACAACATACATGATATACATAGTATACAATATACATGGTATACATAGTATACAACATACATGGTTTACATAGTATACAACATACATGGTATACATAGTATACAATATACATGGTGTACATAGTATACAATATACATGGTTTACATAGTATACAACATACATGGTATACATAGTATACAATATACATGGTGTACATAGTATACAATATACATGGTATACATAGTATACAATATACATGGTATACATAGTATACAATATACATGGTGTACATAGTATACAATATACATGGTATACATAGTATACAATATACATGGTATACATAGTATACAACATACGTACATGGTATACATAGTATACAATATACATGGTATACATAGTATACAACATACGTACATGGTATAAATAGTATACAATATACATGGTATACATAGTATACAATATACATGGTATACATAGTATACAACATACATGGTGTACATAGTATACAACATACATGGTATACATAGTATACAATATACATGGTGTACATAGTATACAATATACATGGTATACATAGTATACAATATACATGGTATACATAGTATACAATATACATGGTATACATAGGTATTATTTATTTATAACCGTACAAAGTGAGAGTTAAACTAACAGAGTAACACTTTTTCCCCTTATGGTTAAAACTAGAACCCTAATGAGGGGGTCGATTGACCACCACTACCTAAAAGCCCATGGAGGTGTCTCAAGACCCCAAGGCCTTCTGCTTGAGTTAGTAAACAAGACACTTAAGAGTCGCTTGGAAGGCACTTAAAACTCGGAGACTAGGACTAAGAGACTCTGATTGAGTCGCAAAAGCGACTCCGCCCCTCAGTGTGTAGGTAAGGTAAAGGTGCCAGATGACTCTTTTTTGGGGTAGACAGGAGGTTGAGAAAATCTTGGGGCTTCTAGTGTTAAAACTGTCGCTCTGTTTCTAAAACAGCATTTTAAACTAACATATTAAATATCGTGTTGGTATTATGTTTCCATCCCACCAGGAGGTGACCCGGGAAAGATCCAGGACACTCCGGAGAGCTGAACCTTCTGAGTTTAGCTTCTAGGTCTTTATGTTTCTCCACATTACTAATGATGTTGTCAGTGAGGGCGACACCGGAGTTATTGTAGGTGCTCTGAGGTGAAGCCAGTAGATGTAAAATAGGTCCTCCAGCTGAGCGGAAAAAGCTGTTACTCCTCATCGTATCAGCTCTGAGTCATTTGGAAACTTTATAAAAATCAGTTTGGTCCCGTTTTGGGGAAACTTTAACGTAGAAATAATGGCGGTTGGAAAGATAAACGGAAACAAGTGAGTCCAAAATCCCGACGCCAATGGTGGGAGTAATTGGGGGTTAATTGTCTTCTCCAAGGACACTTAGGCATGAGCTTATCGGGAATCGAACAGGAAACTTTTTTGTACAAAGCCAGCTGAGCTATATCTCCCACGTCCCACTTGTCAAACACCTTTAACCTGCCCTATAAATTTGTGGCATAGACCTTTTGTCTTAAGACCCTCAAAATTGTTCCGTTCCATCGTCTTCCGCTTATCCGGGGCTGGGTTGCAGGGGCAACAACCTCAAACGGGAAGCCCAGGCTTCTCTCATCCCGGCTGCATTCTTCAGCTCACCCGGAAGGATCCCGAGTGGTTACCCAGCCAGCTGTGAGACAAAGTCTCTCCAGCAGGTCCGGGATCTGCCTCTTGGTCTCCTCCTGGTGGGACGTGCCCGGAACACCTCAAAAACGAGGCGTTCGGGGGGCATTCTGACCAGATGACCGAACTACCCAATCTGGCTTGTCTCAACCTGAAAGAGGTGCGGCTTGACACCGAGCTCCTCCCGAATGGCAGAGCTCCTCACCCAATCTCTGCGTGAGAGCCCAGCCACCCTGCGGAGGAAGCTCATTTCGGCCGCTTGTATCTGCAATCTCATTCTTTCGGTCACCACCACAGCTGGTTACCATAGGTGAGGGTAGGAACGTAGATCCTGGTTACCATGGTGAGGATAGGAACATAGATCCTGGTTACCATGGTGAGGATAGGAACGTAGATCCTGGTTATCATGGTGAAGGTAGGAACGTAGATCCTGGTTACCATGGTGAGGATAGGAACATAGATCCTGGTTACCATGGTGAGGATAGGAACGTAGATCCTGGTTACCATGTTGAGGGTAGGAACGTAGATCCTGGTTACCATGTTGAGGGTAGGAACGTAGATCCTGGTTACCATGTTGAGGGTAGGAACGTAGATCCTGGTTACCATGGTGAGGATAGGAACATAGATCCTGGTTACCATGGTGAGGGTAGGAACGTAGATCCTGGTTACCATGGTGAGGATAGGAACGTAGATCCTGGTTACCATGGTGAGGATAGGAACGTAGATCCTGGTTATCATGGTGAAGGTAGGAACGTAGATCCTGGTTATCATGGTGAGGATAGGAACGTAGATCCTGGTTACCATGGTGAGGGTAGGAACGTAGATCCTGGTTACCGTGGTGAGGATAGGAACGTAGATCCTGGTTACCATGGTGAGGATAGGAACGTAGATCCTGGTTACCATGTTGAGGGTAGGAACGTAGATCCTGGTTACCATGGTGAGGGTAGGAACGTAGATCCTGGTTACCATGGTGAGGATAGGAACGTAGATCCTGGTTACCATGGTGAGGATAGGAACGTAGATCCTGGTTACCATGGTGAGGATAGGAACGTAGATCCTGGTTACCATGTTGAGGGTAGGAACGTAGATCCTGGTTACCATGGTGAAGGTAGGAACGTAGATCCTGGTTACCATGGTGATGGTACGAACGTTAGATCCTGGTTACCATGGTGAGGGTAGGAACGTAGATCCTGGTTACCATGGTGAGGGTAGGAACATAGATCCTGGTTACCATGGTGACGGTAAGAACATAGATCCTGGTTACCATGGTGACGGTTAGAACGTAGATCTTTTAGTAATTTAAGTGCATTGCTTTTCGGCTCAGCTCTCCCTTCACCACGACGGACCGATGCAGCGTCCTAGTTATTGCTGACGCCATACCGATCCGCCTGTCGATCTCCCACTCCATCCGTTCGATTCCCTAAAAATCGAATCAGTTCAAATCTAATAAAAAAATACCTTCAACAAAAAGGTTTTTAAAAGCATTTATTTTTCTAAAGTGACAACGAAGCTCTTTTTTTCCTTTTGTTTCAGGCTTTTATAACCGCCGTCACCACGGCAACCAGCTGCCTAATAAAGTTCAGGAACATCGATCTGATCCGCTACGAGTAAAAGATTTAAGCTGTCTAATTAGTCGTCTTGTCTCGTTTTCTAAAACCAAATCCAACTCCACTTTTCTGCCATTTTCACAACGTGCTAGCTGTTAGCCACAGGCTACATTTATTATTGATGTTTACACGCGGTTTGCTCTAAAAAAGAATCAGGTGAGCTCAGGTGAGGGACCACAGCAGCGCCCCAAGATACCAAACACGGCTTTTTAGTTCAGAATCTTAACTAAACTAAAAAACAAGCTCCATCTGTCTTTTTTTTTGAGGGGTCAAACTCATTTTAGGTCATGAATAAGACAAGGTCTAGTCGGCCATCTTGGGACAAGCCAAACAATACATAAAGGAGACAAAGAGCAGTGGATTAGGCAGTCAGAAATCTCCTTTTACTCCATGTGAAAGTGTGTTTGAGCCGTCTGAACTGAAGGAGGTGTTTCCATAAGGGAATGTAACAAAGCAGATCAATGGTGGAGTGCCTCTAGAAACAAGAGGAGGACGCTTTGATGGCTGAACCTCTTTTCTCTAGTAAACAGGAACAATACAGCCTGTCATCTGATTTAGATTCCGTTTTCCATCGCTTTTACATTTATCTCAGGGGTTAGCACCCTTTAAAACTTAAACACCTCATTTGGATCCGGTTTCTGTAGAAAGAAAAATCCGACCTTCCGGGGAGACAGAAATTCTTTTCCGTCTCTTCAACGAACACAGTTTAGAAAAGCTCCCTTCTTCGCTGCAACCTGGTTTGCTGGATAGAAAAGTACATTTCTTTTATTTGAATAATAATATGCAGAAAAAATTCAGTAGGTGAGGCAGGCAGTACTCTGCCTCAACACATGGGGGCGCACTCAAACTGGCAGATTTTAAAGTTCTTTCCAAAGAAGAAAAGAAAGTGTTATTACATCTTGGACAATGTCAGTGTTCAAATGAATACTAGGTTTGACCACCTGCAATTAACATGTCCGACTTCTTCTATACGTTCACCAAAAACAATACTGGTAACAGACCATGCAGATCGCTACTAGCGGCTTTCAGGTGCACAGCTGCAGCAGGAGATACCATGTGCTTAGCCTCATTATACCTAATCATATTCATGGAATGCACTAGAGGAAGTTTTATTAGCCTTGGTGGATGAGCGTGAGATAGGTCCTAATTGTGGGTGTCTCCTTCCCAATGTGGGACACTTAGCGGATCTACATTACATGTTCCGTTCCGCCATCTTCCGCTTGTTCTGAGGTCGGGCCACGGGGGCAACAGCCCCAAACGGGCAGCCCAAGCCTCTCTCTCCCCGGCTGCATCCTCCAGCTCACCCGGAAGGATCCCAAGTCGTTCCCCGGCCATCTGTGAGACATAGTCTCTCCAGCGGGTCCGGGGTCTGCCCCTTGGTCTCTTCCCGGTGGGACGTACCCGAAACACCTCGCCCGCGAGGCGCTCGGGGGGCATCCTGACCAGATGCCCGAACCACCCCATCTAGCGCCTCTCGACTTGGAGGAGGAGCGGCTCTACACCGAGCTCCTCCCGGATGGCAGAGCTCCTCACCCGATCTCTGAGTGAGAGGCCAGCCACCCTGCGGAGGAAGCTCATTTCGGCCGCTTGTACCCGCGATCTCATTCTTTCGGTCACCACCCACAGCTGGTTACCATGGTGAGGGTAGGAACGTAGATCCTGGTTACCATGGTGAGGGTAGGAATGTAGATCCTGGTTACCATGGTGAGGGTAGGAACATAGATCCTGGTTACCATGGTGAGGGTAGGAACGTAGATCCTGGTTACCATGGTGAGGGTAGGAACATAGATCCTGGTTACCATGGTGGAGGTAGGAACATAGATCCTGGTTACCATGGTGGGGGTAGGAACGTAGATCCTGGTTACCATGGTGGGGGTAGGAACGTAGATCCTGGTTACCATGGTGGGGGTAGGAACGTAGATCCTGGTTACCATGGTGAGGGTAGTAACGTAGATCCTGGTTACCATGGCGAGGGTAGGAACGTAGATCCTGGTTACCATGGTGAGGGTTGGAACGTAGATCGACTTGTAAATCGAGAGCTTCGCTTTTCGGCTAGCTCTCTCTTTACCACGACGGACCGATGCAGCGTCCTAGTTATTGCTGATGCTGCACCGATCCGCCTGTCGATCTCCCGCTCCATCCTTCACCCACTCGTGAACAAGACCCCGAGATACTTAAACTCCTCCACTTGGGGCAGGACCCTGTCTCTGACCTGCAGGGGGCATTCCACCCTTTTCCATGCGAGGACCATGGTCTCGGATTTAGAGGCGTGAATTCCCATCCCGGCCGCTTCACACTCGGCAGCAAATCGATTACATGTGGTTTTTAAAATGGGGCATATTCATATCAAACGCATACAAAAACAAATGTTAATGTATATTCTAAGACTTCCCGCTCCGCTTCGTCTATATTTGGGTGACTTACTGAGCAAATAGGTCAAAATCCTAGAGATACAGAAGAAGAGCACATTGTGTGGGATTCCTCAGGAAGCTTAAGTTGAGCTGCAAAAATCTGGCCTCATTTTCTCTGCTTTTCTTTTCCACGCAGCAAGTGTCGCAGCTCCTGTGTGGAAACATTTCAAGTTAAAGCATGAGTTCAAACATAAATCTCTTTGAATCTATCGCCTCGCCAAATCTAAAGCGTTCAATCCGCTTTTATTAAAAGCTGCCAAGATGTGCATCTGAGGCTGTCAGGAAGGCAGATCGGCATCGGGGAAGGACGGATGGGACGGGGAGCCTCGGTGAACGTCATATTCGGAGAAATACTAACGTTAGGTTCAGATCAATGTCCGACTGCCTCGGGAATCCATATTAGTTTTTCACAGTAAACCCAGGCGACATAGAAACCGTCGATACATGGATACCCAAGTTTAAAGTGTGGACGTTAAAATTTGGTTTTAATCAATAAAGTTTTTTTTGGATTGATGTTAATTTTAGGGATCCAAAAAAAAAGGCTGATTCTCGTTATTTGGCTAATTAATTAAAATTTTACTCACACTATTCGTCCCTCAACATGGAAATTTGTGTGCTGCACCCCTACACCGCAGCAGGCTGTCACATATGACGGCGCCAATGGTGGGAGAAACATGGGGTTAGGTGTCTTCTCCAAGGACCTTAAACGTGAACTCAGTGGGAGGCTAACCCGCGAACTTCCGGTTGACTTCCGGTCCGCGGGTGAAAGCTCTAACCACTGAGCTACCGTCTTCGTTTGGTGGCAATAGCTCAGTGGTAGAGCGTTCGCCCTCAAATTTTTTATTTATTTTTTTAATACTTTATTAATCCCTCACGGGAAATTTATGTGCTGCATTTCACCGCAGCAGGCTGCCACCTATGACGGCGCCAATGGTGGGAGTTAACCAGAAGTTTACGGGTTCGATTCCCACTGAGTTCACGTCGATGGTCCTTGGAGAAGACACGTAACCCCCCGTTGTCCCACCATTGGCGCCGTCATAGGTGGCAGCCTGCTGCGGTGTGACGCAGCCCACAAAGTTTCCCGATGAGGATTAATAAAGTATAAATTATTGAATTCCTAACGTCATGGTTTTATCCATATCTTCTTAAATTTTTGTTCTGAAGCTGATTCTTAATCACAGTTTAACTCAAAGTTTTTATTTATTCCAATGGTTTCGCACCGGTTTACGAGGTTCAGTTTTTCATTTTCTTTCTTTATGTGTTTTACATTAAGCTTCAAAAACTCCAAACACAGTCACAAGAGCTTTTCTGATGCATTGAACGTATTTAGACCAGAGAGGTCCTCGAAAACTGAATGAGTTTGAACTTTTCTGAACAGATGAATCAACAGGATTTACTCCAGCCGGCCTGAGAGGAAATAATAGGATAAACACACACACACACACACACACGGAGTGGCAGTCTTTTACTCTGACAGGCAAACATTCCACTCATGTGGAAGGAGGAGGAACCAAACGCAGGACATAAACAGGATTTATTAATGAAATCAAGCAAAAGCGTAGAATTAATCCAAAGGAATGGCTTTGAGTCCAAAAATATAACAGTTCAATTAAAAACTTGGTCAGGAAGACCTGGCTGCGAAAGATGGTGATACCCAACGTGGAAGTCAGGGGAGACTGTCTTTAAATAGGTAGTATGATCCACAGGTGTGCATAATCAGATTAATCATCCTCAGGTGTCCCTAATCAGGATGATGAGGGAAGGTTCAGGGCTCCCTCTGGTGGCAGGTGAGGGGATCATGACAATTCACTGTTTATTTAATTATGAGACTAAATGTACGTTTTTATTTTACCAGAATGTGGAATATAGTTCTTCTTAATTTTTGTTCCCCCAAAACCACCCTAGAGTCACCTTTTAAATGACATGGAAAACTTTATCGGAGGGTAAAACTGTTCCAACAGAGATGTTTGTAGCAGAGATGAAGATGCTGAGGATCTCTCTGGGAGTGACCAGGATGGACAGGATCAGAGGAACAGCACATGTTAGAGGTTTTAAAGTCAGAGAGGCCAGACTGAGATGGTTTGGACATGTGCAGAGGAGAGAGAGAGGATGCTAGGTTTGGAACCACCAGGAAAGAGAACTAGAGGAAGACCAAAGAGGAGGTTCATGATACAGTGAAGGAAGACATGAAGATAGTTGGTGTGACCGAAGAGGATGCAGAAGATAGGGTTAGATGAAGGAAGCTGAGTTGCTGTGGTGCCCCCTGGAGGGAAATAGAGGAAGAAGAAGATATGAAACAATTAAAGGCCTCTTAAATTTCTTTAGTGGTCAGTTTTAGGCATCAGTATAATCCAGGGGAGCTTTCAAACATTGTGGTCACTGTAACCCCCATTCTGACCCACATGGAAGTGCTGCGTGTGTTCCAGCTCTGTTCCACCAAGTGGCTGTCAGGCACTTAGTTTACCGGCAACCCCAACCGGGCCAAAAACCAGCTGCTCAGAAGCTGTTTGGAGCTCTCTTTTGGACTCTTGGATTTTTTCCATCATTTTATTCCTTTGCAATAGAAATATTTTAAATTTGCTCCTCGCTTGAGGGGGGCTCTTTTTTTAAGCCAGTGAAAGCAACTGGAAGCATCACATTTCCAGCCCTGGTAGGGGGTGGGTGGGTTATCACGTCCATCAGTTTCCTCTTTTTCTCTCCTCCGATGCCTCAGTCCATCAGACTTTAATGTCACCGCCGGCCACACTGACATTTCTCCTCAAAGCCGATTTCTCACTTGATACCATCTGATTGTTGACAAAACTGAGAGAGACACCACTGACCTGTGTGTGTGTGTGTATGTGTGTTAATGTGTGTGTGTGGGCACGTGCCCCTCCTGCCCGGGGTATTAGTATTCAGAGCAGGTCGCTTCCTGACACTGTGTTCCTTCACGCCTCTCCTTGAGGATTTCCAGCCCCTCTCTTTTTCAGTCCATCTCTCCTCCAGCATCGCCATGGAGACAGACGTGATGTCAGTGTTGGGTCTGATGGGGTTCATCCCCCCCCTCTCGTAATGAGCGTCGTCCTGTAGATTATTAAAGAGGAGTATTAAACGTGTCCAATCGGACGGAAAGAAGACGAAACTGATCAAAAGATGATTTTGTTTTTATTATAGTTTCATGAATCAACCATAAAAAGATGAAAACAGATGTTTGAGGGTTGCTTTTGGAGCTTTTTGGGGTGTTTTTCTGCTTTAAAAACTCTTCAGAGCATCAATGAAAAAAAAAAACAATTAAATGTGTGTAAGATTTTAAATTAAATATCAGTTTTTCTGTCATTTTATCAACTTAAATTTGGAAGTTTGTTCCAAAAAAACACACTGATTTGTCAGTGAAATAAAACCAAGATGTCCGACTTTAAAAGTAGCGATAAAACGGAAGCTAGCCATTCCCGAAAATCCATGTCAGACTCTAGAACGAGGTGGGCAAACTTTTTGATTCACAGGCCACATTGGGTCACCAACTATTGACGAGGGGGCCGGAACAGGTGCAGATGGATGGCATGGTTTGGTAAACAAGCGCTCCAGATATGGAAAGCCATTGGGGCCACTGCACACACGTAATCTAGCGCCTTAGGGCTGGATTTGGACAGAAATTTAGTTTAAATCAGGCGTCCTAGCGCTTAAAAAACACGCATCTAGCGCGCTAGGTTTAAAATGTAGGTTTGAAATCTAATTTATTTTGACAACATGCGCATCACGGAAACACACACATTTTAATGGGAGCAGTGTTGTTGTTTTTGCGACAAAGCCAATATATCAAGAGTGCCATCTTGTGAGGAAACATCAGAAATGTAGGAGAAATAAAACATTAACAAGGTTTATTTATTTAATTTTTTCAACTTCGGCGGGCCGGATTAAAACATTTAACGGGCCGCATGTGGCCCGCGGGCCGTAGTTTGTCCCATGCCTGCTGTAGAGGCAGTCTGAGTAATTCCCAGGTTAACATAACAATGATATTATTATTATTATAGTTTTTTTCGGGATGTAAAATATTGCGTAGCAGCCGCTGCTCGACAGGACAGTTTGAAAACGAGGTCAACCATGGTAATTAACAATTTACATTTATCTTAATTAACAATTTTTTCTTATGTGTAGTTATAGACTAGCAGGCAATTCTACGTGCTCTCTAATTCAGAGATGCCAAGATTTTGTTTCCACAAAAAGGGAAATTTTTTGGGTGGCGCAAGGGGCTATTGCATGGCATGATGTCACATCCACCAATGGACAACATCCGCCATGACAGTTGGGGTAAAACAAACCCTTCAAAACATGAGAAAGCAGCTGGTGAATTGTGCGTCTTCCGTGTGTTACCACCTAGTGCTATGTATCAGTATGAAGAGGTATTACCACCAGGAATACACCCCTGTACTGCTTGGTCACGCTTTGTTTTGCGGCTCACGCACATAAGCTGTTACATGACCAAAGTTCCCGGAAGTCCGACTTCTTCCAGACGTTCACCAAAAACAATACTGGCGATAGACCATGCAGATCGCTACTAGCAACTTTCAGATGCACAGCAGCAGGAGATGCCATGTGCTTAGCCTCATTATACCTAATCATGTTCATGGAATGCACTTGTGTTCATCCAACGGGAGTTTCATGAGCCTTGGCGGGTGAGCGTGAGGAAGGTCCGGGTGTCTCCTGCCCAATGTCTTCTAATTGTTACCCCGCTGCTTCAAATGCTTCATTTCACTGACCTAAGTTCACTTCAAGTTTTAGAAAACTTCGTCTTTTCCCCACATCTTAAGAGTTGTTTACGACAGCTTCTGACTTTATCATCACCTTTTTCAGTCGTTCAGTTTGTGAGGACGTCTCATTCACGGTTTTGACCGTGAGGATGCGTTACCGAGGGTCCGGGTACATAGGTTATCTACATCTAACTTTTAATCTAATCTAAGTACTGGTTGTTCTCGGTGAGGAATGAAGCGCCTGCTGTTATTAAACCACCTTCACGTTGCTTTCTTCTTTTCCATTACTGTATTTAATCACTTTTTTAAAGCGGTATATGTTTTCTTTTTCTTTTATTTTGCCTCCGAACGCAGTAATTTCACACTCGGTTGGATTTCAGGTTGAGAGCAAAGCGGAGGAATGGTCTTTAAAGCAGGCAAAGGAGAAAGCTCTCCACTCTCCTTTTTAAGACTTTGGAGTGTCTCTAACTTCTACTGATTAATTCTCAGCACCTAAACTTAATTACTCCATCAGACACATTGATTTCCGAACCAGGGCCATTAGCAGATGGGAAAATAAGACCCTTACTCACTTTAAGCTCATTAATTTTCCAAATGATAGCATAAAAATGATTAAAGAAAGGTTTTAAAAATACCTCGGATTGGTAGTAGATCCCCAGTAGCTGCTGCAAACTGGAATTAATCAATGAAATCTCAAATAAAGTTAATAACATCCAGAAAATAACAAAGATTTAAATGTTTGAATAGTTCGGTGCAAACATGGCTGCCAGAGAGTGACCAGAAAATAAGAGAATGAGGGGTATACACCAGGTGGCAGTCGAGAGCCCGCCCCTTTCCCTCTCTATTTGTCCGTTGCCCTTTTCAAATGTGGTTCATGATGATTTGCAACCTGCTTTAACACGTCTGGATGGTGATTGATATCGTTAAGATTTTAGCGTTCCTACTTCCACTAGCACGCAGCACACTGGCGACCTGTTCGGTATGTACCCTGCCTACACTGCCTTAAATCAGCCATGGTGAGGGTAGGAACATAGATCCTGGTTACCATGGTGAGGGTGGGAACGTAGATCCTGGTTACCATGGTGAGGGTAGGAACATAGATCCTGGTTACCATGGTGAGGGTAGGAACATAGATCCTGGTTACCACAGTGAGGGTAGGAACATAGATCCTGGTTACCATGGTGAGGGTGGGAACGTAGATCCTGGTTACCATGGTGAGGGTAGGAACATAGATCCTGGTTACCATGGTGAGGGTAGAAACGTAGATCCTGGTTACCATGGCGAGGGTAGGAGTGTAGATCCTAGTTACCATGGTGAGGGTAGGAAAGTAGTATATTCTGGTTACCATGGTGAGGGTAGGAACGTAGATCCTGGTTACCATGGTGAGGGTAGGAACCTAGATCCTGGTTACCATGGTGAGGGTAGGAACATAGATTCTGGTTACCATGGTGTGGGCGGGAACGTAGAACCTGGTTACCATGGTGAGGGTAGGAACCTAGATCCTGGTTGCCATGGTGAGGGTAGGAACGTAGATCCTGGTTACCATGGTGAGGGTAGGAACATAGATCCTGGTTACCATGGTGAGGGTAGGAACGTAGATCCTGGTTACCATGGTGAGGGTAGTAACGTAGATCCTGGTTACCATAATGAGGGTAGGAACCTAGATCCCGGTTACCATGGCGAGGATAGGAACATAGATCCTGGTTACCATGGTGAGGGTAGGAACGTAGATCCTGGTTACCATGGTGAGGGTAGGAACGTAGATCCTGGTTACCATGGTGAGGGTAGGAACGTAGATCGACTTATAAATCGAGAGCTTTCCTTTTCGGCTCAGCTCTTTCTTTACCACGACGGGTCGATGCTGGAACTTTTCTGTATGGTTAACTCTGACGAAGTGACGCCACGTCAAACCGTACCAGGTTTTAATCATTTGTTCCGGTCCATGTGTGAAATGGGCTTAGATGGTGATTTTTTTATGTGACTTAGATTTAACATAAACACATTTATTCAGACTTGAAAGAATTCAGGCCATCTCCATAGTGATGCAGACGTGTCTGACTGATCAAGGACTCCAGCTTGTAGAAAGTCTCTCATGTGACGGCAAAACCTCCGAATGAACATCAAGCTGCTTTTACTGCTCCTACGGTTTGATTCAACCTGCTGCTGTACTTTGATTTAAACCAGGGACTCACTCTTTTACGCGCACACACACACGATAAATGGAGGCAAATAAACACAAACATATTACCGTATCAGGCGCTAGGCAACCAGAGTCTTATGTTTTGCCATCAATTTGAAACATTAACAAAAAAATATGTGTACTCAATTAAAACTAATAGTCTCACAAAAATGTATAAAAGTATGAATTCCAAACAAAAATATCTAAATTAAGCTAATTACCAAAATACAAACTAGTACGAGTCGACACGAGAGGTTTAGTGTCGGAAATTTTTTTTGTTTTTGCCATCTATTTTTTCTAATTTTATTGTATAAATTCAATAAAAACAGGTCAGTAGATGTGTCAGGATCCCCTCACCAACCACCAGAAGGAGCCCTTGGCCTTCCCTCATCACCTTGATAGAGACACCTGAGGGTGATTATTCTGATACCACACATCTGTGGACCCCACTGCCTATTTAGGGCAATCACCCTGGACCTCCAAGTCGGGTCATACCATCCCTTCCAGCTAGGTCTCCTTGGTCGCCTGACCAAGAAACATATTGAAAGAATCCGGGGTTTCGTTTTCTTTTCAGGTTTGATTAAATCCAATATTTGCTTTAATTATCAATAATTAATTAATAATGTCACCACCCGGTCTTTCTTGTGTGTCCAGACTGAAGAGAGAAGGCCAGTGATTACAATACTAAGATAACTAGTGTACTGTTGCACCCAACGTGACCCCGTGTCCTAGTTGGGATTCGCAGCCAGCTAAACTCTCCTTTCCATCAATTCCTCCAAAGAACAGTCCGTTGTAGCTTTTTTAGAATTTAATAGAAAGAAGTGTGAAACTGTAAACATACAGAAAACAAATAAATGAGCATCTAGTCATACATATTTGAAAATAATGCTACAAACAAACATACAATCATGAACATAACAAATTACTCACTCATATTGCCGCTCAAAGGGCTCGAAAAGTGTGGATGGATGATGATTAGATTCAAACTAGGATGGTCTCTAGCACTGCTAGCTTAACACGTTGTCTTCTTCTTCTCTCTGACTACTTACTTCCTGAACACGAATAAACATTAGATCGCTAGCGCCCTCTACCGGCCCGGCGGAACAATAAATTGTTCCAATACAACCAGATATCGAAAGCATACCAAGTATTTAAAATACCACCAGGATTCAACAAATGTCTCAATTTCCACTATTTATTCCTCAACATCAAAATCTAAACAGATGCATCTGGATCTCAGTTCCCTGACAGAACACACCTGTGTGCCTCTGTGAAGTTACAAGAGAGACAACACCCTACTGAGATTTGCCAGATTTATACCAGACATTTAATTCATGAATATTCATTAATTAAGGCGCCTTCTCTTTCCTCCACTTGGTCATTCGTTCTCCTACTCCCATTTCTTCCTTATGCAAAAGACAGATGTTCCTTTCTTAATTCCTGAAAAACAAACAAACAACATCCCGGAGTCACGCTGATTTAAGTTGGCTTCTCGTGGCTCCATGTGGTCTGCTCCCCAATGGCCTTTACATACCGACAACTCTATAGAATTTCGTCACACTCAACAAGCATTTATCATCCAAGCACAACCTTAGCAAACAAAACATTCAAGAACATATCTTTATTGAATAAAAAGTAAAATGTTATTCTTTTTAAAATGTATGAAGGTAAAGAGTAAAATATCAAAGAGTAAATATCAACTTTCTTCAATATTCAGAAAAATAACCTCTTCCCATGCCACTAAATCTTTATAATTTTCTTTCACAGCCTTACTGGACTGGCATGCTCACTTAAACCATGTTTTCTGTCCTGTTATGGGGTCCTCCTCTTTCCACCTGCACACCGCTTCATGACAAGATGAAGTTAGAGAATACAGTATGTTTAAAGCAGAATTCAAAGGATTGTAGTTCACTTGTTGTTAGCGAATTGAAAATACTTTATGAATCCCCGAAGGAAAATTTGATGCTGCAGCGCAAACAGCTCGATGCCCTCGTCCTTCCAGTGGTCCTTCTTGGTCTGTTTACGTGGTGTGAAAATGGGTTCTAGGACATTTCAGCCACGGATATTTGAGCCAAAAAACTGCAACCTAGGATATTTGAGCCATGTGCGCCCCCGAATTTAGGACATTTCAGCCACGGACATTTGGGCCAAAAACCTATTTTATGTAGAAAATTGTGATATTTTATGTAAATTTTTTATCGTAAATAAACAGTTGCACTACAGAAAATAATTGCTTTTAGTCTTAAAAAATTTTAACGTGCAAAAATTTTTATTGTGCTTTTAGTCATTTAAATTTTTTTTATCGTAAATAAACAGTTGCGCCCAGGTCGCAGTTCTTCAAATGTCCGTGGCTGAAAAGACCGTTCACCGTGAAACCAGGCGTCTAAACAGTAGCCAGTTCAGGATGAGTCCACGGAGTCAGGCTCCACGAAGTCCAAAACTCCAAAACGGCCCTTCCACATTCGCTCTGGATCAGAGCGAGCGCCCCCAGTTCCTCTTACCAGCGACCGACCGGATGTTACCCATGACAACTCTGCGGTTATCATGGGTAACACCCAAAAAAGGTTGGACACAACTCTGTGGTTGTCATGGATATTCGTGGGGTTGCAGAAACCTGTGAACGAAGCTACTCCCAAGCTACTCCCAAGATGGTCCACAAATTCATCAAGTCCGCTGGCATCTTTTGGTCTCCACACCAGCTCCCCAACAGATCAGAGATCACCGTCTAGTAGTGGTAGAAAGATATACCAACTAGGATGGGATCCTGGGAGGTGTTCAAATAATATAACAGAGTTTAAGGATGTAACTCCTGGTCAGGCAGCCGGGAAGACCAGGCTGGAAGGGATGGTAATACCCCGACAACGTGGTCAGGAGAGAGACTTACTTTAAACAGGCACCAGGCTGATGAAGCACAGCTGATTAGCATCGGGCTAATCAGCCAGGTGTTTGGGATCAGGGTAAGAGGGACGAAAAGCCACGGGCTCTCTCTAGCGGCAGGTGAGGGGATCAGTTTGAGATTCATTTGCAAATAAGAGATTATTTCTCATTTCATTTTGATATTTTAGAAAAAAAATCCCTCTCTCGTGACCTGTTTGGGGTGTATCCTGCCTCTTGTGAAGTCAGCCGGGATAGGCTTCGGCACCCACCTCCACCCCATTAGGAATGAGCTGTTCAGAAGACGAAATAAAAAGCTATCATTCTCTTGTCAAATGTTTGGGGGTTTTTTTGTCTCTAATTAGGTCTCCAATTAAAAATGAGATAGCATAACGACCCGGCAGTCGTTATGTAATCCAGAGCTGGAGTGTAGCGGTGACGTGAGCACAGCTACAGATGTCACGTCGTATTATGCACGGCTGTGAATGCCACTTTTTATTTATTACCAGTGCGTTTTACGCTCATTCAGGTTCAGATTTTATGGAATACCATCATCAGTAATCCCCACGCTGCTGTGCGCCCCCTTACCCGCTCTCTGAGCTGCAGCTCTCCGTAGAGTCCTATTGTTCAAACACAGAAACCTCCAGTGGTTTTTAACCCTTTCATAAAGTCAAAGCCGCTTCAGAAGGAATGCTGCTCTAAATTTGAATTTTGGATGGTTACCCTTGTGATACGGGGGGAGATGTTCTAAAAATAACCTGAAATGTACAACATTTTTGAAGCATCAACTTTCCATTCCGTTACGTCGTCTTCTCATCTGGGGCCAGGTTGTGGGGGCAACACCCTCAGACGGGAAGCCCAGACTTCTCTCACCCCGGATGCATCCTCCAGCTCACCCGGAAGGATCCCGAGTTGTTCCTCAGCCAGCTCTGAGACGTAGTCTCACCAGCAGGTCCAGGGTCTGCCTCTTGATGTCCTCCTGGTGGGACGTGCACCTAACACCTCACCAGCGAGGCACTCGGAGGCATCCTGACCAGATACCCCAACCACCCTATCTGGCTCCTCTCGACCTGGAGGAGGACCGGCTCGACACCGAGCTCCTCCCGGATGGCAGAGCTCCTCACCCGATCTCTGAGTGAGAGCCCAGCCACCCTGTGGTGGAAGCTCATTTCAGCCGCTTGTATCCACAATCTCATTCTTTTGGTTTCCACCCACAGCTGGTGACCATGGTGAGGGTAGGAACCTAGATCCTGGTTACCATGGTGAGGGTAGGAACGTAGATCCTGGTTACCATGGTGAGGGTAGGAACGTAGATCCTGGTTACCATGGTGAGGGTAGGAACGTAGATCCTGGTTACCATGGTGAGGGTAGGAACATAGATCCTGGTTACCATGGTCAGGGTAGGAACGTAGATCCTGGTTACCATGGTGAGGGTAGAAACGTAGATCCCGGTTACCATGGTGAGGGTAGAAACGTAGATCCTGGTTACCATGGTGAGGGTAGGAATGTAGATCCTGGTTACCATGGTGAGGGTAGGAATGTAGATCCTGGTTACCATGGTGAGGGTAGGAATGTAGAGCCTGGTTACCATGGTGAGGGTAGAAACGTAGATCCTGGTTACCACGGTGAGGGTAGGAACGTAGATCCTGGTTACCACGGTGAGGGTAGGAATGTAGATCCTGGTTACCATGGTGAGGGTAGCAACGTAGATCTTGGTTACCATGGTGAGGGTAGCAACGTAGATCCTGGTTACCATGGTGAGGGTAGCAACGTAGATCCTGGTTATCGTGAGTGTAGGTGCCCAACCAGTTGATCGCGGTCTATTGGTAGCCCGCGGATTGATTCCAAGTTGACCGCCAGGTTTGTAAGAAAAAAAAATGAAATGAAGTCCGTATTGTCAAATTAAGTGATTTTGAATTCGTTCTTACCCTCACCTGTGGTCACCAGCTGTGGGTGAACGAGATCACGGATGCAAGTGGCCGAAATGAGCTTCCTCCGTAGGGTGGCTGGGCTCTCCCTTAGAGCTACAGTAGAATGTGGAGCTCAGACTAAAGCCATTGCTCCTTCGGGTCGAGAGAAGCCAAATGGGGTGGTTCGGGAATCTGCTTGGGATGCTTCCCGAGTGCCCTGCTGGTGAGGTGTTTCGGACCCATCCCATTGGGAGGAGACCCAGAGGCAGACCCCGGTCCCGGTAGAGAGAATGTCTCACTGCTGGCCGGAGAATGACTCGGTATCCTCCCGGGTGAGCTGGAGGATGCAGCCGGGTGAGAGATGCTTGGGCTTCCCGTCTGAGGCTGTTGCCCCCTTGACCCAACCCCGGATAAGCAGAAGACGACAGATCGGATTGGCATAGTCTTTTGTTCGGTCAAATTCAAAATCCTATTGTACCCTTGTGTTTGAAAGTTTGCCCACCCATCCCATAAACGCTCCGAGTTTAGAACCATCATCCCATGGCTCTTTAATCTAATTCACTTTAACAACTTCTCTAACAAGACGGCATGTGTCTCCTCATCCTACACCGGATGCCGCCGTCAAGATGTAGCAGCGAGCAGATGGGTAGCGGCGTCCATCCATCTGTGGATCCCACAGGATAGAGTTTCCTTATAGAGGGTCTCGGTTCTACCGTGTGACAGCGGTGTGACTCGCTGTTATAAATCACCGCTCCATCATGGTTCCCTAATCAGGGCTCTGAAATAATATCAGCGGAAAGCGTTCGCCCCGTGGCATAAATTATGGACGTGACACACTTGGAGGATGCTCATTTGCCGCGGCTCATTTGGATGCAACACAAAACCGGTTTACATACCAGCTGAATGTGAGACAGCCAATACCGTTTGGCACAATGATTCAATCACCTGAAACGGGCGTAGGTGTTCCTCAAGTACCAGAGCTCTGGAAATTTAAGCCTTCAACACTAGAACCGCCGCAGAGGTCAATTTGACTGCACGACACTTCGATATGCTAATTAGAAAAAATAAAACTGACCCTTTAATGAGTTTTAATATAAACATATTTTCTATTTTTTTATGTTCTAAAAATGAACATTTCAAAATCTATAAGCATTTTATCTCCTCTAACCTGCTGCGCCCCGCAGCAGCTAAGAGGAAGCGCCCATTGAAAGTTGTTGCTATGGCAACAAACACATTGCTATGGCCACACATAAATAAATATTTTACTGTATTCATCCCTCACCGGGGAAATTTGTGTGCTGCACTCCTACACCGCAACAGGCTGCCACAACGACGCCAATGGTGGGAGAAACGGGGATTAGGTGTCTTCTCCAAGGACCGTAGACGTGTACCCAGTGGTATGCAAACCCGCGAACCTCCGTTCCGTGGGCGAACGCGGGTGAAAGCTTTAACCACGGAGCCACCGTCTCCCCCCCAAACATATTGCTATGGCTACACATAAGTGTATGTGTGTTTATATTTGTGGAGAGAGACAAGGAGATCTCTGACGCCATTAGAAAGGTTGAGATAATATTGAAGAGACACCATGAAGAGAGTCTGAATAAAGTCGACCATGTTTTCTAGATAAGTCTTAAAAGTTCAGGTTAACATATTGGAATATAGCCGATTTATAACGAGGACATTTTTGAAGCAGCAGCGCAAAATGCGGAAAAAAAGTAGGCTTTTGACGAATTAGAATATTTTACGTTGGTATTTGCTTTTTTATTCTTGTTTTAAAATATTTAACATTTTATCATTATTATTACTTTAAAAATTAAGTGGTTTATTTGTGAAATAAAGCAAAACATAAATAATTACATAAGCGTCACATTGACGGTCATGGCGCTCGCAGGTAGATTTAGAACGTGGCGGTTCTGGTGTTAAATTTAAAAATACTTGTGGAAGATCTTAACCTAAGCACCATTTTCGTTCAGCTCATGCGCTTTACTTTTGAGACTTATAAAAAAAATATTTTTAACTCCTTTTACGCAACTAAACCTGCGACAAATCTCTCCGTCCTAACCAAACCACGCCTCTAAAACTCCAAAAATGAATCAATTAAAATGTGATAGATTTGCAATGATATTCAAAATGAGCCGGTGCTGCCTGTCATTACTCATGTCAATGACAAGATGTTGCTAATGTGAAGTCGTGTTTGTGACTCCTGCTATTGTAAACAGCAGAAAAGGAGGTGGTCTCTACGGTAACTTGTTGAGAGACACACACTGATCTGTCAGTGTTCAATTCCGTTCCGTCATCTTCCGCTTGTTCCGGGGTCGGGTCACGCGGGCAACAGCCTCAAACGGGAAGCCCAGGCTTCTCTGCCCCCGGCTACATCCTCCAGCTCACCCGGACGGATCCCGAGTCGTTCCCCGGCCAGCTGTGAGACATAGTCTCTCCAGCGGGGCTGGGGTCTGCCCCTTGGTCTCCTCCCGGTGGGACGTGCCCAAAATACCTCGCCCGCAAGGCGCTTGGGGGGCATCCTGACAAGTCACACAAACCACCCCATCTGGCTCCTCTCGACCTGGAGGAGGACACTAAGCTCCTCCCAGAAGGCGGAGCTCCTCACCTGATTTCTGAGTGAGAACCCAGCCAACCTGAGGAGGAAGTTCCTTTCGGCCGCTTGTATCCACGATCTCATTCGGTCTGACCAAAAATTTGTGTTTCCCATTGGATCACTTGTACAACAGCAGCCATTTTGAAAACAATTAACAATTCGCACGAGGATTGGAACACTGGGAGTTTGCATCGCTCCCGGGGTATGGTTATTCCGGTTTCCTCCCGCCCTCCAAAAACATGCGTGCTAGGTTAATAGACCGCTATAAAATTGCCCCCTAGGAATGACCCCACGACAGACTGGGGACCTGTTCGTGCTGTACTCTACTGTTGTGGTTCCCTCGCCCGCCACCAGAAGGAGCCAGGGACAATCTCACCTTTCCCCCCCAATTCTATCTGATCTGGACCACCTGCGCCTTATTCCTCTGTTGACTATATAAACGCAGCCTCACCAGCACTCCCTGTCATCATGCCTTCCTGCCTTGGCTGACTCCCGATCCTTCCGCATTACAACACTCTACCTCTCGTTTTGATACAGTCAGGATAGGTTCCGGTTCCCCCCGTTGGTTCAGAAGATAAATGAACTGTCCTGTTTAATCCACAGAAAAATGTAAACACACATCTGAGCAGAAAATATTAACATTCTCGTTAAAGTTTGAAACTTTGTTCGACTCCGATCTCCTGGTCTGAAAGGAGATTACTTTGATTGTCACCGCCATCTAAATCACGCTGGGCCAGAAACGTTCAAACTGGATGGAGTTTGCTCTTTACAAAGCTGCCTGAAAAATGTCAGAAAGCAGCAACGCTGCGAGTAATCATTGTTTCTGTTAATCAATAACGTCTTCTGTTGTTTTCTACTTGGCATTTCTTTGAAATGTCAGACACTGAAGGCAGCTCATACTACCTGATCCGGTCAATGTGATTAATCACTCCAGTTTGAGCCTCTAATCTGACTAATCTATCGGTCGGAGTCAGGAAATATAACTTTAAAAACAAATTATAAGAGTTTGTTATTAAATCCAAAGCTTGGGGTCGTGAGTCGGGGGGATTTTTTTCTTTCGTTTTGGTTCAAACCAATAAAGATTCCGCTCAAAGGAATCCAGATTTCACTCAAAGACTCTCAAGGTTGAAGAAAAGATGTAAATGGACGCTTCGAGGACTATAAATACCTCCATCTCTGGCTTTATGTAGCTCCTCCTGGCCTGTTTTTCATCGGACTGAGATTATAAATGAGGACCCCGTCCATCAGGGACCCCTCTGTCACATATACACCTGTTAGCACTATGTAGAGTCTCTGGCTTCTCATGACCTGGAGGAGGAGCAACTCGAAAACGAGCTCTTCCCAGATGACAGAACTCATCACCCGATCTCTGAGTGAGAGCGAAGCCACCCTGCGGAGGAAGCTCATTTCGCCCGCTTGTATCCGCGATCTCATTCTTTCGGTCACCACCCACAGCTGGTGACCATAGGTTAGGGTAGGAACATAGATCCTGGTTAACATGGTGAGGGTAGGAACGTAGATCCTGGTTACCATGGTGAGGGTAGGAACTTAGATCCTGGTTACCATGGTGAGGGTAGGAACGTAGATCCTGGTTACCATGGTGAGGGTAGGGACGTCGATCCTTGTTACCATGGTGAGGGTAGGAATGTAGGTCCTGGTTACCATGGTGAGGGTAGGAACGTAGATCCTGGTTACCATGGCGAGGGTAGGAACGTAGATCCTGGTTACCATGGTGAGGGTAGGAACATAGATCCTGGTGACCATGGTGAGGGTAGGGACGTAGAACCTGGTTACCATGGTGAGGGTAGGAACGTAGATCCTGGTTACCACAGTGAGGGTAGGAACGTAGAACCTGGTTACCATGGTGAGGGTAGGAACGTAGATCCTGGTTACCATGGTGAGGGTAGGAACGTAGATCCTGGTTACAATGGAGAGGGTAGGAACGTAGATCCTGGTTACCATGGTGAGGGTAGGGACGTAGAACCTGGTTACCATGGTGAGGGTAGGAACGTAGATCCTGGTTACCATGGTGAGGGTAGGAACGTAGATCCTGGTTACCATGGTGAGGGTAGGAACGTAGATCCTGGTTACCATGGTGAGGGTAGGAACGTAGATTCTGGTTACCATGGTGAGGGTAGGAACGTAGATCCTGGTTACCATGGTGAGAGTAGGAACGTAGATTCTGGTTACCATGGTGAGGGTAGGAACATAGATCCTGGTTACCATGGTGAGGGTAGAAACATAGATCGACTTGTAAATCAAGAGCTTTTCTTTTCAGTTCAGCTCTTTCTTTACAACGACGGACCGATGCAGCGTCCTAGTTATTGCTGACGCCGCACCAATCCGCCTGTCGATCTCCCGCTCCGTCCTTCCCCCATTCGTGAACAAGACCCCAAGATACTTAAACTATAATGAAAACTAAAATTAAGTATATTTATAAGTTTGCAGGAAAAAAATTATCTTTTGAGTGTTTGACAGTTTCCACCATTTTGACGTCATAAAGCTGTTTCCTGAGATAATACACACCTGTGTATCTCATGGAATGTACCATCATGCATCAGAAACAATGCAACAATAGTTGGTGCAAACTGATTCCATGCTATTGAATTTTTTTATTATTATTATTTGACGTGCAGTTTATTTGTTCGTAGATTTCAAGTGAAAATAACACAACAAAGCATCTGATTGGCTGTTTAAGTCAACCTGACTGATTCCCTGCTGATCCTGGGTCTCTATAAGCTCCTGATCTGGATTCACGTGGCCAATTTGTTTTTCCGTCTCTTTACATTCATGTTTGCTTGCGCGTTAGATTAATCCCTTCATTCTGACGAAGATTTATTCATTTATTTATTTTGCAGAGAACAAAAACTTGCGTATTCATGAGCAAGCGGGATGCAAAGCAAGAGAAAACAAAGGCGGCCGCATCAATCCAAAGTAATCACAGCAGATTTACTATGAAAGGGGAGTTTCTCCGGCTCGCCGGGAAAAATAAAACCAACACATTTAATTTGACGAGTAAACGTGGAATCACACTTTTACCCGACAAAGCTCTAATGGCTTCAGGTGATGTCTAGAAGTATCAGACCAGAGTGGGTAATGTATGCATCGGATTGGTCGGTTTGTTATTCCTTCTTCTTTCCGCATTTCCCTTCAGGGGGCGCCACAGCAAGTCAGTTTCTTCCATCTAACCCTATCTGCTGCATCCTCTTCAGTCACACCAACTATCTTCATGTCTTCTTCACTGTATCCATGAACCTCCTCTTTGGTCTTCCTCTAGTCCTCTTTCCTGGTGGTTCCAAATCCAGCATCCTTCTTCTGATGTACTCTCTCTCTCCTCTGCACATGTCCAAACCATCTCAGTCTGGCTTCTCGAACTTTATCCCCAAAACCTCTAACATGTGCTGTTCCTCTGATCCTGTCCATTCAGGTCACTCACAGAGAGATCCTCAGCATCTTCATCTCTGCTACCTCCATCTCTGCTTCCTGTCTTTTCCTCAGTGACACTGTCTCTAGACCAATCAGGATGGCCGCTCTCACCACACTGTCTCTAGACCAATCAGCATGGCCGCTCTCATCACGGTTTTATACACTTTTCCTTTCATTTTAGCTGAAACTCTTCTATCACACATCACACCTGATACTTTTCTCCACCCGTTCCAGCCTGCCTGCACACGCTTCTTCACCTCTTTTCCACACTCTCACGTTTCACTCTATGGAAACGTTCGGTTGCTCACTTGAGGAACTGGAGGTGCTCACTCGGACCCAGAGAGACCAGTTTGGTGTTCCTCACTGTGGCCTTGCTTTGTGACCCATTCCGGACTCCAGTTTTTGGGTTGCCTGGTTGGACACAGTGCGACCGGACTGGGACGCCGGTGGATAGGGGCGAGGGGGCATCGGAGTGTTAAACACCTGGTGTTTGCACTGCAGCTCTCAAATTTCCCTCCGGGCATCAATAAACTATATTCAATTCAATTTAATTTAGACAAACTTTGAAATCTGTTGAAGCAAGTAAAGAAGTGTGAGCACCATGGAAACAGGACAGGGTGGTCTTTACTGAGGATTTTATCGACAAATATTCCAAGATTTTTTTCATTCATTTGTCTTCTGAACCTTCCATAACTAACGAATTAGCATTATTCAGGCTAATTCAAGGCGAGAGGTGGGGTACACCTCGAACAGGTCGCCAGTCTGTCCCGGGGCTACACATACACTCATTCCAAGGGGCAATTTAACAGCGGCCGGTTAACCTAACGCATGTTTTTGGAGAGTGGGACTCGAACCCAGGTGTTAGCCACTGTGCCAACAATGGCGCCACCGTGCTGTCCTTTTCCAAGATTTTGAAGAGTAAAATGTCTTTTTATTCTTATATATTTCTAAAGTTTATGGAGTCTTTATTGATGGTTTTGTGTTGCGATAGTTTGTTTAAACACACCATGTGCTCCTGTTATTGTTTTGGACCGATTTAAAAAGATACATTTACACTTTTTGGGTTCCCCTCCCCCCATGTTTATCATTTCACCCTACAAGTCATTTTGGACTCTTTTTGCTGTTAATTCTCATGTTGATCGTGTGATCATCTCCCAGTCTGTTCACAATCCGTCTCTGGATGGCTGGACACCAGGAATACAGTGTGTGTGGGAGCTTAATCGTGTCCAAACGCGTGTCTGAACAGACAGAGGAAATAAAAAGAGATCTGAATGAAGCTGGAAAACCAACAAAGGAAGAATCAGAAAGCAAATGAAGTGAGCAGCGAGGCTGAGAAATAAAAGTAAAAAGCAGGATGTGAACTGAAGAGGAGGATGAAAGAAATGAGCGACGTTACAGCGAAGAAAAAATACCTGCTTAGAAGGAGACGTTTCTTTATAAAGCAAAATAATAACCCAACTCGCTACTAAATCTGAGCCGTTTACAGGACTTGATACACGTAAAACTCAGGGTCACCAAACCAAACATGTCAAGTCTGCCACATTGGGCGGGAGACACTCGCAATTAGGACCTATTTCACGCGAACCCACCAAGGCTAATAAAAATATCCGCATGATGAACACTCTAGTGCATTCCATGAACATGATTAGGTATAATGAGGCTAAGCACATGGCATCTCCTGCTGCAGCTGTGCATCTGAAAGCCATTAGTAGTGATCTGCATGGTCTATTGCCAGAATTGTTTTTGGTGAACGTGTGGAAGAAGTCGGACATCCGGGAACTTTGGTCATGTGCCAGCTTATGTGTGTGAGCCTCAAAACAAAGCATGACCAAGCAGTACAGGGGTGTATTCTTGGTGGTAATTCCTCTTCATACTGATACATAACACTAGGTGGTAACACACAGAAGATGCACAATTTACCAGCTGCTTTCTCATGTTTCGAACGGTTTGTTTTACCCCAACTGTCATGGCGGGTGTTGGCCATTGGTGGATGTAATGTCATGACATATCCTCTTTACTTCCCCCCCAAAAAATCTCGAGATTGCAAATGCAAGCACCCGAAATGAGCTTCCTCTCCAGGGTGGCTGTGCTCTTACTAAGAAAAAGAGTGAGGAGCTCTGCCATCTGGGAAGAGCTCGGAGAAGAGCCGTGCTCCTCTGGGTCAAGAGAAGAAAGATTGGTGTGGTTTGGGAATCTGGTTAGGATGCCTCCTGAACGCCTCGCTGGTGAGGTGTTTCGGGCACATCTGTGGTTGAGAATATGTCTCACAGCTGGACATGGAACACTTCAAGATCCTCCTGGGCAAGCTGTTGCCCTCGCCACCCGGGTCCCGGATAAGTGGAAGACAACAAAACAGAACCTCAAGGTGGAACATCACAAAGAAGTCCGCTGAAAGCCGACCCATTTTTTTTTTAGACATTTTGGACTTGTACTCTGAATAGTACACATCTACTAGCACACTCGTCTTTATACGTGTCTGCCAGTTTGTATGTAATTATCTTCCGGGCACTGATAGCAGTTTTGTTCCCTTTCGTTTTGTTGAAAAAGTCCACAGTGTTCTTCCCAGCTCTACATGACCCTCTTTTCCATCCCAACCGAGTGTAGACGTGGGAATTAGTGACAAAATGAGATCCAAAAATGAGGAAAGAGAAAGTGAGAGAGATTAGTACATGTGGCTGGCTGCCCGTGTAGAGACGATGAGTCAGATATCTGATAGACGAATGAAGGACGCAGTCCTGTAGCAGAGAAACTAACATGCTTTTAAATCTGTTTTAATGCTTGTTGGTGCTCATGTCTGGAGGTAAATGAGTCTGGGGAGAAGAGGACAGTCTCTGTCAGGCTAGGATTAAATCTTGGACGGTGATTTAATATGGGTCGTCCTTGTAATTGCCCATCCTGAGTATGATGATTCGGACTGCCCGATCTCTTTAGTGCAAGAGGTTGGTCCGCATTTCCAATGAGAGTTGGACTTCGTCAAGGCTGCCCTTGGTATCTAACTCTACTTATTCAGAAGTGTACAACTGCCCTCTAGGTGACTATATTAACTCCTGTGGAACGAACTGAGTACGAAAACATCCGTACGTCACAGTGGCATAGTTTCTGACGGTATGTTGCGCCACATTTGACGATAAAAAATGTGATTTTCTAACTCCTATACTTGATGCTTGTGTCTTTAAACTTGAAGGCAGACATATTTGTTTTGTTTCTACGTCATTCTGATGAAGCAGTAATCTAAGTCAGTATTATGGTTTCTATGATTCATAAAGTCTCAGTGAAAACCCGGTCAGTAAACGTGGAGCTAACGTTGGCAGGATAACAGAACCAGAATCCACTACACAGTGCTCAGACATTGGATCTACTACCACAGGTTTAGTTTGACTGCAGGTAGGACTGGTAGTGGCTGCAGCAGCCACTCTGGGTTCTACTCTTAATGTCTATGTGTGCCACACCCAAGTCAGACATTGTTTCTCCTTATATGGTCATTTCCTCTGAAAACATATGATGTAATTGAGTGAAAAACGTAACCGATGAACCTGAACCAAAACAAGACGTCTGAAACAGAGAAGTAACAAAGATTAAATAAAGATATCTTTACTGATGGTTTATGGATTTTATGAGAAACTACGGACTTTTCAACAAAACAAAGCCGTTTTTTCAGTTTTATGGCATTTTCGTTCATCTTTTTCTTTCCACTGCCTGAGAAAAATTAGGCAGTCATTTGACCGTAAGCAAGTTTTATAAATACCCCTGAAGGACAGGAAGGGCACCCTGGTTTAACGTAGGTACACAGGGGCGGATCCAGGATTTATTAACCAAAAGGTCCAGTAAGGCTGTAAGGCAAAAGGGACAGGATTAACACAACGAAAAGTCTTTGGATCCAAGTTCGAACATGATAACAGAGTTCAAGGATATTGTTTTGGTCAGGAAGCCAGGAAGACCTGGCTGGAAGGGATGGTCATACACAAACAAGGGAGTCAGGAAATACTGGCTTTGAATGGGCACCAGGCTGATGATGCACAGCTGATCGGCATCAGGCTAATCACCCAGGTGTTTGGGATCAGGTTAGAATCCAGGAGCGGGAGGAAGGTCTGGGACTTCGTCTTGTGGCAGGTGAGGGGATTGTGACAGGTTTTTAGATGCTGGTTCAATAAAAAAGCAATTTTAAACATTTGGTGAAACCAAATTGAAGAACTCAAAGTTGTGTTTAAAAGTGAAAATTAGAGATTCCCACCAACACAAAGTAATGAGAACTGATTAAAATCGGGACGGACATTGTGTTAATGTATTTTTAATCTTTCTCGTTCTGTTGCTGTTACACAAAAATAACCAGCAAGGGGGCGTCATAAAGTATTTTTTATGATTGGAAACCATGAAGCAGCTGAGATGGTAATGAGCACCTCCAAATCCAAGAGCATGGTCCTCGCCCGGAAAAGGGTGGAATGCCTCCTGTAGGTCAGGGACTGGGTTTTGCCCCAAGTGGAGGAGTTTAAGTATCTCCTCCACTTGTGGGTGGTGACCGAGTGGGGTAAGGATGGAGCGGCAGATCGTCAGGCGGATCGAGGCGGCGTCAGCAAAAACTAGGACGCTGCATTGGTCCGTCGTGGTAAAGAAAGTCGAAAAGTAAAGCTCTCGATTTACAAGTCGATCTACGTCCCCACCTTCACCATGGTAACCAGGATCTATGTTCCTACCCTCACCATGGTAACCAGTATCTACGTTCCTACCCTCACCATGGTAACCAGGATCTACGTTCCTACCCTCACCATGGTAACCAGGATATAGGTTCCTACCCTCACCATGGTAACCAGGATCTACGTTCCCACCTTCACCATGGTAACCAGGAACTACGTTCCTACCCTCACCATGGTAACCAGGATCTACGTTACTACCCTCACCATGGTAACCAGGATCTACGTTCCTACCCTCACCATGGTAACCAGGATCTACATTCCTACCCTCACCGTGGTAACCAGGATCTACGTTACTACCCTCACCAAGGTAACCAGGATCTACGTTCCTACCCTCACCGTGGTAACCAGGATCTACGTTCCTACCCTCAGCATGGTAACAAGGAACTACGTTACTACCCTCACCATGGTAACCAGGATCTACGTTCCTACCCTCACCATGGTAACCAGGATCTACTTCCTACCCTCACCATGGTAACCAGGATCTACTTCCTACCCTCACCATGGTAACCAGGATCTAGTTCCTACCTTCACCATGGTAACCAGAATCTACGTTCCTACCTTCACCATGGTAACCAGAATCTACGTTCCTACCTTCACCATGGTAACCAGGATCTACGTTCCAACCTTCACCATGGTAACCAGCCGTGGATGGTGTCCGTCTGAGGCTGTTGCCCTCGTTGCCACGTTATGGACCCAGCAGTCAGAACTAGAATTCAGAAGGTTTTTTTTTATATATATATATATATATATATATATAAGTCGTGAGGGAAAAAAAAACTTTTTACTTTTTTTTTTTTTACCGTTTTTTTGAG
The DNA here is from genome assembly GCA_902685375.1 of Neostethus bicornis. NCBI lineage: Eukaryota > Metazoa > Chordata > Actinopteri > Atheriniformes > Phallostethidae > Neostethus > Neostethus bicornis. Next base: position 438,361 of record CACRXE010000066.1, on the reverse strand, counting down.
CCAACTTTACTTTGTCTTGTGGGACTAAACGTAGACCCTTCCTCCTGCATAAACCAGGAAATAATGGGATGCAAAATATGTGTTTATAATTCAGTAAGAGCCTCTGTTTCTGGATTTCTCTTTCTGCTTTACTCATTAGGTGCTAATCCCAGAACATTTAGATCTCTGCTGATCGTTAATTAAGTCTAAATGATTAAAAAATTAAATTTTCTTTTTAAAAAGAAGCATGTTAGAATGTGTGGGGGGTTTTCTTCCGTTTTAGGCTCCCGTTATTTCCCTTTTCATTATCTCCACTGGTGGGACTCGTGTGGAGGTTTGAGGTTGAATAAATGCCAAACGGAAAATGATGATGTGCTGAATTTATTAAAATAATCATCTGAGATGTTTTTTCTGCCATTTTCACCAGAATAGTAGAATCATGGAAGTAAGAAAAGGCACATACCGGAAGTTTAATTGATCAGTGCTTGTGAATGATACATAATAGTGCCCGACTGATTGTTTTGGAATGAAGAGTGTGGAAAAGAGGTGAAGAAGCGTGTGCAGTCAGGCTGGAATGGGTGGAGAAAAGTATCAGGTGTGATGTGTGACAGAAGAGTTTCAGATAAAATGAAAGGAAAAGTGTACAAAACTGTGGTGAGACCGGCCATGCTGATTGGTCTAGAGACAGGAAACAGAGATGTTTGTATCAGAGATGAAGATGCTGAGGATCTCTCTGGGAGTGACCAGGATGGACAGGATCAGAGGAACAGCACATGTTAGAGGTTTTAAAGTCAGAGAGGCCAGACTGAGATGGTTTGGACATGTGCAGAGGAGAGAGAGAGAGTACATCAGAAGAAGGATGCTGGGTTTGGAACCACCAGGAAAGAGGACTAGAGGAAGACCAAAGAGGAGGTTCATGGATACAGTGAAGGAAGACATGAAGATAGTTAGCGTGACCGAAGAGGATGCAGCAGATAGGGTTAGATGGAAGAAACTGACTTGCTGTGGCGCCCCCTGGAGGGAAATGCTGGAAGGAGAAGAAGAAGTGCCCGACTGATTGTTTTATTTCAAACCAATGCCAATGCCAATACCCAACAGGGATGATGATGATAACGATGACCCGACAAAGAATTCCAGGGGATTGCCTTTAAATAGGCCGCAGGATCCACACGTGTGTGTTAACAGGCCAATCATCCTCAGGTGCCCATAATCAGGGTGATAGGGAAGCTCTAGCGCTCCCTCTCGTGCCAGGGATACAGTAAACTACTTCCTTAACCGTGCAAATTGATTTCTTTAATTGTCTGTAAAATAATGATTACGTTTATCTTTTTTTTTTTTCCGCTTATCGCCTCGTGTCGGCAGTCAGTTTCACCGGTCGCTTAAACACGACCCCGGCAAAAAAAAAAAATTATGCATAAACCAGTACTGATAACCGTCAAAGTTGGCTTTCTATTCCATTTTTCAGGTTGTATTTCTTAGTCATTTAAAACGTTATTTTAAATCGTTGAAACAAATGACAAAGTCGTTAATGTTTCCAAACGTACAAAACCGACCTCCGTTAAGCTGGCCGCTCTTAAATTAAAAATTTTAACAAAAATAAACAAAAAATATGTCAATCGTTTGTGCTGTAAAAAGTTTTGTTTGTGCTATTTTAGTTTTTTAGATATTTACGATTCTTTTATAGGTCAATCTGACGTCATCCAGCCCCTCATTTTGCTTAAAAATGCGAGAAAACACCTAAAAATTGTGTCAATCATTTGTGCTACGTTTGTGCTGTAAAAATTTTAGTTTGTGCTATTTTCGTTTTTTTTTTTTGTTTTTTTTTTTTTTATTTTAAGAAATACAATTTGAACAATGACGTCATCAAAGATTGCGATGCCTGGAAATAAAGAGTCCGGATGACGTCATCGTCCAAAGCGTATTTCTTAAAATAATAATTTTAAAGAAACAAAAATTGCACAAATGTAGCACAAACGATTTACACTTTCTCGCATTTTTAAGCAAAATGAGGTGCTGGATGACGTCATAGTGACCTATTAAAAAAATTGTGAATATCTTTAAAAAAAACTAAAATAGCACAAACAATTGACATATTTTTTGTTTATATCTTTTTAAAGAGGGACCAACTTCACGAAGGTGCAAATCTGTAGTGACGTATTTCAACTTTAAAAGCAATCATTTATGGAAATTTAAATTTACGTTTTTTAGCGTTCAAATCATAACAAATCTCCACTCAGACATTTACTACACCCTCAGTTTCCCTTTCAGCGTTTCTGAAAGTGATGATGTGACGGTCAGGTTCTATCAGAAGAGCAAGGAAGGAATCAGTTTCTAGGAGGTGAATAATTCAGCTGGTGAGATGTGGTGCTCAGAGGCCAGCCTTCATTTGGATCTGTCAGACACCATTCAGACGTGTAGCCTCCTGATCCTCTTCAGCTGAGTTTGTCTCTCTGAATTCACTTGATAAATAATCAAGCTGTAGAGAATGAACTCCTCTGATTCAGTTTGGAGGTTTTTTGACCTTCTCTTTGTGTCTAATTTATTCCAATAATAGAAGAATGTATGAAATAGAAGAGTGGGCGGTGGTACCATACTTTGACCAAATTCTAGTTTGTAACAACCAATAAGGAGCAGGGAGGCTCAGATGAAAAATCACAAGCAGATTTATTAGATTGATAAAAAGTCCAAATAAAGAAGACAAAAACAGATAAACTAGGCAGGTTCTGATGTAGGAGCTGGAGCCAAAAAACTGGATAACAGATCAAGCATGAAAAACAACGATCTGGTGAAGAGTGTGTCAAAAACTGTTCCATTTATGCTGCACCAGAGGAGTAGATGAGTTTCAAGTGTGACTAGTTGCACACACACAGACAAGGGGGAGGGGAGAAACAGGACACAGAGGGGGAACAGATTACTCTCCTGACAGAAGGATCCCGAGATGTTCCCCGGCCAGCTGTGAGACATAGTCGCTCCCGTCCGGGGTCTGCCTCTTGGTCTCCTCCCAGCGGGATGTGCCCGAAACACCTCAGCAGCGTGGCGCTCGAGGGGGCATCCTGACCAGATGCTCACTACTACTACTTTACTTTTTTGTTTTGGGAAATTGTTTCATCTTTCGTTTTGCTTTTGGACGTCCTCTAAAATCTTCAACGCTAGTTTTAGCAACACCCGAACTTGGGAGAAAACTCCTCAACTCTGTAGACACATTTTGTCTTCAAGAATCGAAGCCGTTCGATTGGCTGGATTAAAAACTGTCTGATCTAGTTTACCTCTTTAAATTCCCTGGGATTAATTGACGTTTGGGCCAAATCCCTTAAGTTGTTCAAATTTGGCAGCTGGGACTCTTGGGTAGTAGTAGTCGGTGGTTAGACTTTTTTTTTTCAAATTTCATCACCCTTATTGGAACACCTGAGGGTGATTATTCAAATAACTCATTATAGATTGTATGAGTTATTTGTTCCTATTTTTTTATTACTTCCTCATTGTAATAAAGCATTCCAGCTTCCCATTTTGACTCCTCAAAAGGTCTTTTTCAGCCTTCTGAGTCACTGTGGTCGTCGGGTAGCGGCTGATTCCCCTCATCGATTCACCAGGCTCATAAAACCATCTCAGGTTTCCTTCCTCCTCTGTTTTGATTACATAGAAACTCTTCCTGTGCTGTCATCTTCTCAGCCAATCTCCATTTTAGTTTGCTTCTACATGCGTTTCATCTTCCCTATCACTCCCTCGTCTTCTTCTGACACGTCTCCTGCAGGGATTGTGGGAAGCCCAGATTGATCTACCGCTCTGACTGTGTGGTCAGCCCCATAGGAGATGTTTGTGTAATGGCTTCTATACGAGCGCTGTCAAAGCAGATGAGGATCCAGCGCTTCTGGCAGCTGTGTTGACAAGACCCAGCAGGAGACACTAAGCCCCTTTTTAACCCCCGCCTCTTCGCCTTCTTATTCATTTACATTTCCTTCAGATGAATTGTCACATTAAGAACAGATTAGTTAGTTTTCTACAGACTGACCCTCGTTAATCAAAGTTGCAGACTCCAAAATGTGGGTGTGAAGGTGGCGTACGACCAAAATGAGCCGCCGATCTGGATTTATCAAAACGACGTGACAGTACGGTGTGCAAAAATTGCCGCGCCAGATTGAGGCTGTGTAGATACGTAGCTAGATCAAATAAACACTGGGATGAAAATAAAAATGTAAAATATATGAACAGCCATTGTTGTCAATAGGTTTCACCAGTCAGTTTAGTCCTGGCGACGCAGAGAAAATGCAGTGACCCCTGCAGGCTACTTTCTGGCACTGCCGGTGTTGTACCAGAAAGGAACTCCGTGCCAAAAAGTGATCAGCCAATGAACAATGGGTTTTTCTAATTTTCTGTCTTCTGTCCTTTATGTGGTCTTTATGCGGCTATCTGTTTTGGGCACCATGATGCCCAAAACAGATAGGTACACTCATCTTTTAAATGCCACGCACACTCTGGCATATTTCTTGAGCATGTCTGGGTTTTAGGGTGGTGGAAGGAGGAGGACCCAATAGCAGGACTTCCACTCAATTCAGGAAAGTCTGTAAAGCAAGAAGCACAGGGTTAACTCAAGATTTCAAAAGTCCAAATAATAACAAAGTTCAAACATGGTCAGGCCACCAGGGCGACCTGGCTGGAAGGGATAGTAAGACCCGTCAGGGAAGCCCGGGGTGATTCCCCTTAAATAGATGACACGGTCCACAGATGTGTGGAATCAGGAATCATCCACAGGTGATCCTAATCAGATTGATGCGGAATATTCCAGAGCTCCCTCTGGTGGCAGATGAGGGATCCTGACAGAGGACGCCTGAAATTTACAAATTTTGTACGTTAATTTTGATAAATGAGGGCGAATAGACCACCTGTCATTAGTTGAGTCATAAGGGGAGGGGCCACAGACAGTACACATTAAGTTACATTCATCATTTCCCAAATGTGATTTGTAGAAATTATACTCCCGGAAACCGGTGTTCTCTTTCTCATCTGCAATGCACCTGTTTTCCGTTTTTCTACCTCTTCCTGTCGGGTGGAATTTGATGTGGATGTAGTTTAGCCCCGTCCATCACTCCGCAGCCCCCTCCTCTCCACGCTCTGTTACTTTACCCCTGCTTGTTGACACAGAGACACTGTTTAGTGTGTGTTTGTGCATTTTGAACACTTAAAAGCGACTTCTCTGCATTCATTTGCATCCCCCCCTCCCCCCCGAAGCATCATTACACAGCCTCCAGAGCTGTTTCACTTTCACACACACCTTGTTTTCTTGTTTAGAGGCGAAATGTGACCAGTCAGACGTTACATGTCGGCCTCTCCCATTTACAGAAAGGAAATGAGAAAAGAAAAGAAGCATATGGTGAGTCAGAGGGGAGAAGGGTTAACGAAGCAGCCGGAATAATTCATGCGGAGTGAAAACTGGGACGAGTATTTACACCATTACAGACGTTACATCATCAAATTCCTTTTTGGATAGCTTACTAGCTGTTATCAAGAAGCCAGAAACGGGGGGGGTTCGGTTCGTTACAACCTTAGATTCTAATTTTATCGAATTTGTTATTACTATCTGTTCACTTTTTTTTCCATTCTGTTTGTTCCGTCATCTTCTGCTCATTCAGGGGTGGATCGCGGGGCAACAGTCTCAGACGGGAAGCCCAGGCTACTCTCACCCCAGCTGCATCCTCCAGCTCACCCGGAAGATCCCAAGTCATTCCCCGCCCAGCTGTGAGACATAGTCTCGGTGCACTTCGTGGTGCACCATTTCGTGTCTTCAGCTTTGATCATTTATCTACAAAACGAACTCACAAATGTTAAGAAGTTTGAAAATATAAACTGATGAATGCACAATTTTCATTAGAAAATTCAAAAGTTTCCTAACCTTTGAGATCTTTTCCCCGAGGCCGCTGGCAGGTGGTTTTTTGCTGCATCTGGAGCAGGTGAATTTTCTCCTCAATGACAGAAGGAGCCAAATAACAGATAATGATGATCCATTTGTCAGATCTCAGACCAAAACCCCCTTCAGGGTAATGGCCGCACTGAATTACAACCTCAGAAGCTATAATAAGGTTAAACACACCACCAAAAATAAACCCACATGTCACGGTACCCTGTGGTTCACCAGCAGATGCTAATTGGCTGATGGGGGTCTATTATCCTACCAGGACGGGGATGCTTTAGATCCTTTTAGTGTCCACCTCACACTGAATAGGGTGACTCATGGGAACTGAGTGGGAGCACTACTAGAGTAAAAACCTGCCAGCTGAGAGGAAAGATGCTCTTTCCAGATGTTCAAGTGATGATAAGAAGTAAATGAAACCAGATGTGGCCATAAAGAACCAAAATCCCCACCGCTTCTGGATACAAGCCTACTAGAAGTTGTAGAAAATCCAATACGGAGACCATTAAGGCAGTCGACTGAGCTCGGCTATTCTTTCTGGAACCTCCGGCAGCAGCGCAGAAACCTGCTGTATCCGCTTGCCTTTCCATTGAACTCTGTTGGTAACGCCAAGAGAGGGATCTTGGCACTGGGCACTTGCCTCTCACTTGCGTAGGCCTTCACCCAGGGAGGTCCCCACAGCTTCACTGTCTTGGTGCGGACTCAACACGAGGAGCAACAAATACTAGTTACAAGCCCGGGCTCGTTTGGCGTAGAGCCGGGCGCTAGGGGATGCTTTTGACGGTAGGAGTCCTACGACTTGTCACAGACTGGCTCTGGGTCTGGGACAAAATTAGGGAAACAGAGACAAAGTAAGGGCCAAATCAAATTAGGTTAATTATAAAATAAAGAAACAATCATCAAAAATACAAATTCAACATTGAAGAAACTGAAAACCCAAAAGCATACCTGACCTGCAGATTGAAAAACAGAGAGAAAACAATTAGTGCAGGCATCCCATTCAAAATGAGCTCAGCTGGCTCCACTCAGATGGCTCCTCCCCCTGCCTGCAGGAGGCTCTGCCCCTGCCTACAGGAGACTCTCCCCCTGCCTGCAGGAGGCTCTGCCCCTACCAGGAAAGGGAGGAGTCGTAACAGACTCCATTGGAAAGTTACCGGCTGCCTCAACCCGTGCAGCCCCTGGGCAATAAGGTACTACCCCGCCACAATTTACTTGCTTCACTGGGTGCATGAAACTTTGACAAAATTGATCACCAATTGATAAGAATCCAGATGTAGACTCCATCATCTCTAGAGACAAGAGGATGCCAACAATATTAAGTTTCTTGTTTTGGTGGCGTCAGATTAGAGGTAGCTGACCTTCCCTTGCACGACCGCTCCCCCTCGGTCTGTGTAGAGTTTCCTCTTAATGCCACGGCAGCCTGTGAAATGCCATCATATCTTAGGGATTTTAATGAGACATGAGCAGAAAGAGAACCAAGCAGCTCTAAAAGAGATGGATGGGAAATATAAAGGAAAACTCATTTCATCATTCTGATTGGAGTTTATTATCAGGCGGCACTTGGGGATTATTTTCCTGATCAATAAATCATGTTGTTCCTTTAAAAGCCGTCTGATGTTTTTATGAACTTCTGTGGAAGTAAGTCATTTTACAATCATTTTTAATATGAGTTTGATTCACTAAAATTTAAATCCATACCCACTCATACCCACTCTTTATCTTATTGTAATGGTGTTTTATAATTCACTATGTTGCCAAGTGTGAATTTAATTCTCTTTCTTTGTAGCTCAGCATTCTTTCCCTTCTCTCCGCCTGAGCATCTCAGTCTGGTCTCACTGACTTTGTCTCCAAAACTTCTAACTTGTGCTGTTCCTCTGATCCTGTCCATCCTGGTCACTCCCAAAGAGTGACCAGAACTTTAGCCCTACTACCTCCAGACGTGCATCCTGTCTTCCTCACAATCTCTAGCCCAGAGGTCAACATCACTGTGTGGCTCTCGTAATCATTGTCGTTTAAATTTCCAAATGCACTTTATTTCTAAGCAAATGGAAAAGTGAGGTTACAGGGAGAAGAGATAAAGAAGGTGGAAGATTTTAAGTATCTAGGATTAACAGTCCAGAGCAATGGAGAGTGTGGAAAAGAGGTGAAGAAGCATGTTCAGGCAGGCTGGAACGGGTGGAGAAAAGTATCAGGTGTGATGTGTGATAGAAGAGTTTCAGATAAAATGAAAGGAAAAGTGTCCAAAACCGTGGTGAGAGCGGCCATGCTGATTGGTCTAGAGACAGTAGCACTGAAGAAAAGACAGGAAACAGAGATGGAGGTAGCAGAGATGAAGATGCTGAGGATCTCTCTGGGAGTGACCAGGATGGACAGGATCAGAGGAACAGCACATGTTAGAGGTTTTAAAGTCAGAGAGGCCAGACTGAGATGGTTTGGACGTGTGTAGAGGAGAGAGAGAGAGTACATCAGAAGAAGGATGCCGGATTTGGAACCACCAGGAAAGAGGACTAGAGGAAGACCAAAGAGGAGGTTCATGGATACAGTGAAGGAAGACATGAAGATAGTTGGTGTGACCAAAGAAACTGACTAGCTGTGGCGCCCCCTGAAGGGAAATGCCGAAAGAAGAAGAAGAAATATCAATTCATTCAAAGCATTAAAATGCCTGGTTTTGTCCAAAAATCTGATCCTTGGACGCAAATAACAAAAGTATTGTTTTCAGCTCATTTTCTAATGGATCCAGAAGTTGCTTTATATTGTTCCCTAAACTGTAGAGTCTGGTATCATCTGCAAACAAAATACAATTTAACCTTTTTAAGGGATCATAGACATCTTTACAAACAGTTTGGGCCCCAAGATAGAACCTTGAGGAACTCCGTAAAGAAGACATTTTAGTTTAGGGTTATTATTCATGCGTACATACGTATTGGTTTCTGTCAGTAAGGTAACTTTTTAACTCTAGAACCCTCACGAGGGGGCCAATTGACCATCACTAACTGAAAGCTTCGTGGAGGTGTCTCAAGACCCCAGGCCTTCTGCTTGAGTTATTAAAACAAGACAGTTAAGAGTCGTTTGGAGGGCACTTAACACTCGGAGACCAGGACTAGGAGACTCTGATTGAATCGCCAAAAAGACTCTGCTCCTCGGTGTGCAGGCTACTTAGAGGGCTAAAATAACCCCTTTTATGTGGTGAACAGGAGGCTAAGAAAATCTTGGAGCTTCTAGTGTTAACCGGGTATGTACTGGTCCTCTGACATCAGATCTTTCTAATTTTCTCAGAATCAGCGGATGGTCAATGGCGTCAAATGCCTTGGACAAATCTATAAAGACACCAGTTTTGTACCCATTGCCATTGTTTTTGCCTCTACTTGCGTCATCGCCGCGATCGATCCACAGGACTTCTTTATGTCCAGCGTTTCTGCTGAAACTGTTGCACCATAATGATGTAAACGCTCTCCAGCAAAAAATGGTGAAACCCTATGCGAGGACAGGTCAGATTGGGTGGGGGCAACCATACTTGGCCCAGGTTGACAGAAATACCCCTTAGAGTGACCAATCAGCATAACTAGCAGGTTCTTTAACCACATATTGACTGGTTTAGCAAAGCCGAGCAGCCTCGCTGGTCTCATGCTTGCACGCACCCCCGACATATGCTCGCTGCACACTCGCTGAGTTATCATGGCAGAAACAGACCCACTTCCAGCCACACCGCATGCTGGAGTGACAGATGCACTCCCGGGGGCAGACATCACAAATGAAGACCAGTGTGGTGTAAAAGCTCCCTAAAAGCACGGCACGGTTACTGGATGCTTGGATAGCAATTCTCCGTTGCCGGGGCGGATTAAACCAGAGCTAAACTTAGATTCACCCACTTCTGCTGGGTAAGAGATCAAAAGGAGGGAAAATGGTGGCAAAGCAGGTCTTCTACCCTTGTTGTTTATCTTTTTTTCCCTCATTTTGGGGGTTTGTTTGTGTCTGACAAAACTCCAGCCTGGAGTGAACTAATCGAGATTGACGACATTTGAAAATTAAATATGCATTTTTGTCTTATTAAAACCCAAAAAGTACAGAGTTGGTTTCTCGCAAAATAAATCAAAAGCTGATTTGATAAAAAATGACTTGTGTAAGAAATTTGTTTAAAGAAAAAAGTAACTTTGATGTTTTCAGCTACTTGGATGTGATTGCGCGATTCAAATCCTGCAAACGGAGACCTAGTTTCAGGCACAGTTCCCAGATCACAATAGTCTTGGTTTGTTTGATATAAATGTATAAAAATGTTCCAGAAACATCTCATAAAAAGATAATAAAGTCAGATTCTGTGAAATCTTTTGCACTCAGAAGCTCTAGCTTCCGTCCTCACTTCTTTTCTTTACCGAAAAGGTTATTTTCTGACAGTTTTTTAAAACTATGATTCATTATTTTCATCTCTGTCGGGATCGTTATTGGTGCTTTTAATGGTACAAAATAAAACAGAGCGGTCACCAGCTGTGGGTGGTGACCACAAAAGTGAAGGTAGGAACGTAGATCCTGGTTACCACGGTGAGGGTAGGAACGTAGATCCTGGTTACCATAATGAGGGTAGGAATGTAGATCCTGGTTACCATGGTGAGGGTCGGAACATATACGTAGATCCTGGTTACCATGGTGAGGGTAGGAACGTAGATCCTGGTTACCGTGGTGAGGGTAGGAACGTAGATCCTGGTTACCATGGTGAGGGTAGGAATGTAGATCCTGGTTACCATGGTGAGTGTAGGAACGTAGATCCTGGTTACCATGGTGAGGGTAGGAACGTAGATCCTGGTTACCGTGGTGAGGGTAGGAACGTAGATCCTGGTTACCGTGGTGAGGGTAGGAACGTAGATCCTGGTTACCATGGTGAGGGTAGGAACGTAGATCCTGGTTACCATGGTGAGGGTAGGAACGTAGATCCTGGTTACCGTGGTGAGGGTAGGAACGTAGATCCTGGTTACCGTGGTGAGGGTAGGAACGTAGATCCTGGTTACCATGGTGAGGGTAGGAACGTAGATCCTGGTTACCATGGTGAGGATAGGAACGTAGATTGACTTATAAATCAAGAGCTTTACTTTTTGTCTCAGCTCTTTTTTTACCACGACGGACCGATGCAGCGTCCTAGATTCTGCTGATGCTGCACCAATCCGTCTGTCGATCTCTCTCTCCATACTTTCCCCACTCGTAAACAAGACCCAGAGAAACTTAAACTTTTCCACTTCAGGCAGGACCCTTCAGGTCAGGGAAAGGATTCATTTTTCCGGGCGAGGGCCATGGTCTTGGACTCGGAGACGCTGATTCCCATCCCGGCCGCCTCACACTTGGCAGCAAACCAATCCAGTGAGAGCTGGAGATCACAGTCCAATGAAGCCAATAGGACATCATCCGCAAAAGCAGAGATTCGATCCTGAGGTCAGCAAATCGTATTCCTCCAACTTTATTTGCTCAACTAAAACAAATTGTACGTTATGGGCCACAGGCCATGGGGGATGTTTTGTTATGAATAGGTGTAGTAAGATCCAAGCGCGGAACACTAGATGAGAAAGCAAAAATCACAAATTTATTTCTTAAGAGGTAAGAGTAGGTTGTCCAAGGCAGGCGGGTCATCTTAGGCAGGCGGGGTATCCGAGGCAGACAGGCTCCTTGAATAAAATAAACAAAATATACGTAAGTACTCTACTAGTAGGGAACCAACTAGTAGAAAAAACGACAGACAAAAAAATCTAGAAAAGGCTTAGTTGTTGTTACCGCATGGAAACCAACAATCTGGCATAGGCTGGGGGTACAGGGTGGCTTATGTAGCTTGCTGATTTCTGATCATCTACAGGTGGTGAGCAGGTTGCCATGGAGACAGTCACCATCTTTGAAGCAGGAGCAGTGACAGTAACAGTACCCTGGACACTTCCTGATGTCTTGATTTAAGATGGATTATCGATTATTTCCAGCTTTTCAGTCCTTTTTTTTCTATTTTTCCTGAAGTTCTTTAAAGTTTACAAATAATCTCTTCAAATTAAAATCACTCTTTATTCTACTTTTCTCTCTTATTTTACTTTTTATCTTGTGAATCCTTATAAATCTGATCTTCTTATTTTACTGCTGAGAAAAAACCCAAAAACGTAAAAAGCGAGATTTCGAACATTAAACGCAAAAACAGAGAGCGCTCAAAGAAGGACCTCACGCTCGTTATTTCATTAGTTCAAGTGCACGTTGTGAATATTTTTTCCTCTTAGGTTTTTAATTCTCTGATTTTCTTTATTTTGTCGTTAATCCTGGAGGACGTGTAACCTTGCTGCTGTGCACACGCTGCGCATCTGAAGCACGCTTGAAGCTGGAGTGGAACACTATTACATTAAAAATAAAGAGATTTGGCAAATTAATCTCATTCTCTGACCTGTTATCTTCGAGGATGAACGATTAGAACGGGTTCAATAAACCCGATGATTAAATAATGGATATTAAAACATGTTAATTTGGCTCCAAAATTTGTTAGTTTTAATATCTCGTTGTCTTCTTAACCACTTATCCCCAATACCGTCATAGGAATGCAGGAGCCTATCCTGGCTGATTTTAGACAAGATGCAGGATACACCCTGAAAAGGTCACAAGTCTGTTGCAGGGCCACACACACACTCATACCTAGGGGCAATTTCATAGCGGCTAATTAAGCTAGCATGCTTGTTTTTGGAGAGTGGGAGGAAACTAGAGAAAACCCACACATCCATGGGTAGAACATGCAAACTCCACACTGAAAGACCAGTGTTTCAAGTCTCACCCTCATTCCAGGACTCGAATCCGGACCTCCTAGCTTTAAGGCCGCTATGCCAACCGCGGTACCGCTGTGGAGCCCGAGTTTTATTACGTAGCTTTGGCCTACAGAATGCGGGCCAGTCTTATTCTTCTATCGGCATTTCCCTTCAGGGGGCGCCACAGCAAGTCAGTTTCTTCCATCTAACCCTATCTGCTGCATCCTCTTCAGTCACACAAACTATCTTCATGTCTTCCTTCACTGTATCCATGAACCTCCTCTTTGGTCTTCCTCTAGTCCTCTTTCCTGGTGGTTCCAAATCCAGCATCCTTCTTCTGATGTACTCTCTCTCTCTCCTCTGCACATGTCCAAACCATCTCAGTCTGACCTCTCTGACTTTAAAACCTCTAACATGTGCTGTTCCTCTGATCCTGTCCATCCTGGTCACTCCCAGAGAGATCCTCAGCATCTTCATATCTGCTACAAACATCTCTGTTTCCTGTCTTTTCTTCAGTGCTACTGTTTCTAGACCAATCAGCATGGCCGCTCTCACCACACTGTCTCTAGACCAATCAGCATGGCCGCTCTCACCACACTGTCTCTAGACCAATCAGCATGGCCGCTCTCACCACACTGTCTCTAGACCAATCAGCATGGCCGCTCTCACCACACTGTCTCTAGACCAATCAGCATGGCCGCTCTCACCACACTGTCTCTAGACCAATCAGCATGGCCGCTCTCACCACACTGTATCTAGACCAATCAACATGGCCGCTCTCTCCACACTGTCTCTAGACCAATCAGCATGGCCGCTCTCACCACACTGTCTCTAGACCAATCAGCATGGCTGCTCTCACCACACTGTCTCTAGACCAATCAGCATGGCCGCTCTCACCACACTGTCTCTAGACCAATCAGCATGGCTGCTCTCACCACACTGTCTCTAGACCAATCAGCATGGCCGCTCTCACCACACTGTATCTAGACCAATCAGCATGGCCGCTCTCACCACACTGTCTCTAGACCAATCAGCATGGCCGCTCTCACCACACTGTCTCTAGACCAATCAGCATGGCCGCTCTCACCACACTGTATCTAGACCAATCAGCATGGCCGCTCTCACCACACTGTCTCTAGACCAATCAGCATGGCCGCTCTCACCACACTGTCTCTAGACCAATCAGCATGGCCGCTCTCACCACGGTTTTCTACACTTTTTCTTTCATTTTATCTGAAACTCTTCTATCACACATCACACCTGATACTTTTCTCCACCCGTTCCAGCCTGGCTGAACATGCTTCTTCACCTCTTTTCCACACTCTCCATTTCTCTGGACTGTTGATCCTAGATACTTAAAATCTTCCACCTTCTTTATCTCGTCTCTCTATAACCTCACTTTTCCAGACAGTAAGTTCTCAAAATTTAGTGAACAATGACCACCTGACAGAATTTATCGGACCCCTGGTTTACTGGATGTGCAGCCACGCAACATGCGGAATGAAATGCATCAATTTGGACGCAGGAAACAAAGAGGCTGGCGTGTTATGGTGAAGGACTGCTGGAATCCAGTTCTTTTCTTTAGAAATGGATTGGTTATAAAATTGGATTTAAAGGCCATTTTTCTTAATCAAAGGAGAAAATATCACATTTAATTGGACTGATTAAGTTTGAAAGGCCATTAAATCTCAGCTCGGACCACCTGTAAACGCTCTAAGCTGCAGGTAGCATCACCAACAAGGCCCACTTGGCTGAAAAATCAGCAATTCACTCTGATCCCATTCAGACCTGAGCAATGTATTCACATGGCGGTGCCGCTGGGCTGGCGGGCTAAGAAGGAAATAAATCGGCTTTGATTAAGGCTAAAGGAGACTTTGTGAGTGGCAGTAAAATCATTAAAGCCCCCAAAGCAGAGTACAGAGGAAACAATGGCACTTAGAGTGATTCATTCCTGTTATTCTGACCTTTCTGTTTCACCTACCTGCTGGAAAGCTCGTGAATTAATCTGCCTGTTGGACTTAATGATGTCTGAAACAGAAAGCAGCCAGCACATGTGTTCAGGAGTTCTTCTGAATGCAGGGACGGATGCTGAGCTCATAAATCTTATCGTTTTTATTGTTTCCTTAAATTAATGAGACTACAGACTTGGTTTTTATTCCAAGATGAGAGTCCTAGTGACAATGGACGCATTGTGGAGAAAAATAACCAGAGACCGGTACATGAACCAGTAGATCCCAAATGACCTCCCCAAATTCTCTCAGTGCCATCGAGAAAGCCCAAAAAAATTCCTGAGTATCCTGGTGAACTGTCTGAATACGGTTCATGGCATCATGTAAGTCAGGGGCGTCCAAAGTCGGTCTATGAGGGCCGGTGTCCTGATGGTTTTCCGTGGGTTCCTGGTTCAATACAGCGGATGCACAGAAAGTGAAATCAACAGCCAGTAAAATTTGGCAAAATGACTCAATTAATCAAATCAGGTGTGTGTTTAAGTATCTCGGGGTCTTGTTCACGAGTGGGGGAACGATGGAGCGGGAGATCGACACACGGATCGATGCGGCGTCAGCAATAACTAGGACGCTGCATCGGTCCGTCGCGGTAAAGAAAAAGCTGAGCCGAAATTCAAAGCTCTCGATTTACAAGTCGATCTACGTTCCTAACCTCACCATGGTAACCAGGATCTATGTTCCTACCCTCACCGTGGTAACCAGGATCTACGTTCCTACCCTCACCATGGTAACCAGGATCTACATTCCTACCCTCACCATGGTAACCAGGATCTACATTCCTACCCTCACCATGGTAACCAGGATCTATGTTCCTACCCTCACCGTGGTAACCAGGATCTACATTCCTACCCTCACCATGGTAACCAGGATCTACGTTCCTACCCTCACCATGGTAACCAGGATCTACATTCCTACCCTCACCATGGTAACCAGGATCTACGTTCCTACCCTCACCATGGTAACCAGGATCTATGTTCCTACCCTCACCGTGGTAACCAGGATCTACGTTCCTACCCTCACCATGGTAACCAGGATCTATGTTCCTACCCTCACCGTGGTAACCAGGATCTACTTTGTACGTTCCTACCCTCACCATGGTAACCAGGATCTACGTTCCTACCCTCACATGGTAACCAGGATCTACGTTCCTACCCTCACCATGGTAACCAGCTGTGGGTGGTGACCGAAAGAATGAGATCGCGGGTACAAGCGGCCGAAATGAGCTTCCTCCGAAGGGTGGCTGGGCTCTCACTCAGAGATCGGGTGAGGAGCTCTGCCATCCGGGAGGAGCTCGGTGTCGAGCCGCTCCTCCTCCAGGTCGAGTGGAGCCAGATGGGGTGGTTCGGGCATCTGGTCAGGATGCCCCCGAGTGCCTCGCTGATGAGGTGTTTCGGGCACGTCCCACAGGGAGGAGACCAAGGGGCAGACCCCGGTCCCGCTGGAGAGACTATGTCTCACAGCTGGCCGGGGAACGACTTGGGATCCTTCCGGGTGAGCTAGAGGAGAGGGAGAGGCCTGGGCTGCCCGTTTGTTTTTTCCTTACCTCTGCCACCCAGGCTTCCAACCTTCCCCACCTGTTGGCAGTTACAGATGATTGCTAGTTGGCTGATTAAGAAGGTCTGGTGCCAAGCTGAGAGAGGACCCATCCGCAGCACTTCTAAAAGAAGCTTTTCAGTTGATTGTAAATAAATAGTTTATTTCTTCAACACTCTACTCTTCCTCAATCTTCAATTGTGTTCCACTCCCGGTGATTAATCATAACACCCATCCATGTATCGGCCTAACCCTAGATCATACGAGTCATAACAAAATGTATGAACTTTAGCACGTTAGCCTTCTTCTCATTTAGTTACAGGATGTCATGATTACCTCACCACCAGCAGAGAGAGCCTGGGATCTTTCTTCATCTTCCTGATTTGAGACACCTGTTGGTGATTCACCAGGTTCCTATTTAAAGGCAGTCTGCCTTGCCTTTGGACTTTTTATCAATCTAATAAATATGCTTGTGATTTTTTTCGTCTGTTGTGTCATGGGTATATTTTTGGCCTCAGCTCCACATCATGACAGATATCCCAAAAAAAAAAAAAAACAGAAATAGAGAAAGCGATCTAGTTTGGCTTCTTACTGCCACGCAGACTCGTTCTGGTTAACTGGAAGAAGACCGAAGTCCCCTCGTACAAAAACGGAATGAATTATTTAACGATGCACTCAGATTTAGAAAAGATTAGAATTACTTTGTGGGGACGAGACAAGAAATCTTAATGAAATATGGTCCTTTTTTAATTGATTTAAAACGATAATTATTAGATTTTTGTTCACGTATTGCCATTTTTAATAGATAGATAGATGAACGGACGGATGGACGGACAGATAGATTGATGCCTGAGGGCTGAAGGGACGAACGACCTCCTAAAGCGCTCAGTCCTGCAGCGCAGTGAGAGGAACCTGTTACTTCAGGTCGTTTTCCCGGTCATGATAACATCATGTAGAGAGTGACGGGGGTTATTCAGGATACTCTGCATTAAAGCCCTCGCCCAACCCTCCAAAACAGCTCCCACAGAGTCCACATTTCTCCCACCACAGGTGCACACTTCCTTATCAGTCTGTCCAGCCTAATGCTGTCCCTTGCGGTCAAGCTGCCTCCCCAGCAGACGACCGCAAAGAAAACTGCAGATATTCAACGCGCATGCGCCAACTTCCGTGGCAGCACGTCGTAGCAGCTCTGCCTGATACGGACTTCTCGTTAATTTTTGTCGTTGTCTGCGCTCCTATTATTTAGTTATTACTTTGTGTATAAAATAAAACAGTTTCTCCTTTCCCTCCTCCCTGGTTTATTTGCTGTTAATAAGTTACTGATCGCTCCTTTAGCGCCACCTCCAGTGCATTTTGAGTGTTTACACGTCAATAATTAATTTAATTGACTTCCTCTAATTACCTCTCAAAGTAGAAGAAATCAGTCCTTTAGAAATGTTATTTTCTGTTGTGAGTTCTGGTCATGGTGGGTAGGCGGTGGAGGGGTGGACCAAATATTGGAATCACAGACTGATCTTTACGATACGATCCCCAGGATTTTTATTGAGGTGTTTCTGATGTTCTTGTTGTGTAATTTTATAGCTTTTCTGGCGGCCATTTTGCGACCAGATATGGATTTTGAAATTACAGAATGTAACCAATCACATTTTTAAATATCAACCGTTACCAGATAGTTTTGGAGTGAATAAAATCTGCCTGGAGGCTTTCACAATCTATTCTGCAAACCTCTCAGAAAATTTAGGTCCACAAAATTTTTGCCCTTCTTCAATTGGATTTTAAGTAGGTCTCACTCTAGCAGCCTCCCAGTAACATCAATATGTTGCAAACCTTATTTTAGCAAAATTTTCTTCTTCTCACTCCTTTTGGAGAGTTTTTTAGTTGATATTTTTGTTAGCTTATTGCAGCCGCGGGTCTGACCGCCAGGGTCCCT
Source organism: Neostethus bicornis (assembly GCA_902685375.1). Classification (NCBI taxonomy): domain Eukaryota; kingdom Metazoa; phylum Chordata; class Actinopteri; order Atheriniformes; family Phallostethidae; genus Neostethus; species Neostethus bicornis. The sequence goes on along the minus strand of CACRXE010000066.1, from coordinate 420,259 downwards.
GTCGTCAGCTGCCACCCATCTCTTCCTTCACCCAACCCCTATGGCCCTTCTTGCAGGTGGTGAGTCCATCATCCACACCAAGCTGTGGGTTGTGACGAAATATAGACTGCGGATACAAGCAGCCAAAATGAGCTTCCTCCGTAGGGTGGCTGGACTGTCCCTCAGAGATAAAGGGAGGAGCTCTGTTTTCTGGGAGGAGCTTGGAGTAGAGACGCTGCTCCTCCACGTCGACAGAAGCCACGTGGCATCTGTTGAATGGGCATGTTTTGCCAGCACAAAACTAATAAAGCACAGGAAACAAATTTTTGCGGCTGATTTACTGGCGGCCATTTTTATGATAAAATAAGAATAAATTTACGCCTCGAAAGACACGCCTTCTTCCGTTGAGGTTGAAAGGGTTGTGTGTAAGAATTTTAAATTGTGTGTCCCTTACCTTTATTTGCATGACCCTTAAACCTAATCAGCTCATCTATAGTCGGTAGGATTTACCACTGGGCAGTTTAATTGAAATCTCTCTATGAGTTTGTAATATTTTCAGTTCACAAAAATAGAAGCACAAACAGCCCAAGCTTTTGACGCCTCGTCCACATTCTGAGCGCAGCAGAGATGCTAAGTTTTTGGCTTCACAAAAAGGGAGATTTAGAGGCGGGGCCAAAAGGAGGAGGGGCTATGACATGGCATGACGTCACATCAGCCGATGGACAACGTCCGCCATGACAGTTGGTGTAAAACAAACCGTTCAAAACATGAGAAAGCAGCTGGTAAATTGTGCGTCTTCCGTGTGTTACCACCTAGTGTTATGTATCAGTATGAAGAGGAATTACCACCAGGAATACACCCCTGTACTGCTTGGTCACCCTTTGTTTTGAGGCTCACACACATAAGCTGGCACATGACCAAAGTTCCTGGATGTCCGACTTCTTCCATACGTTCACCAAAAACAATACTGGCAATAGACCATGCAAATCGCTACTAGCAGCTTTCAGGAGATGCCATGTGCTAAGCCTCATTATACCTAATCATGCTCATGGAATGCACTAGCGTGTTCATCATGAGGGTAGTTTTATTAGCCTTGGCGGGTGAGCATGAGATAGGTCCTAATTGCGAGTGTCTTCCGTTCAATGCGGTAGACTTGGCATGTCTTGCTCAGAGACGTCAAATCAAAAAGTAAGCTATTGCTTTTTTTATACAAAGAAAAACTCAATGAGGCAAGAAATTTACCGTTCGTTTGTGGGTTTTATGTGACCTCATAAAACCAGTGAATATATGGCATCAGATGATTTCTAGGACTGAAAAACGTGTAAAACAAAGAGTCTAGCGTTTCCCACGTGGTCTCTTCGGCCTGACTCCCCTCCATTAAACCGTACAGGAAGAGAAGCTAATTCCATGGCTGAGCGTGGCAATAGTGAGCACTATTTAAAGGATCCAATTAAAGTTTGCTGCAGCGTTCTGCTGAGGGATTATTTGTGGAGGTGGAATTTGATCTGTCGCACCAAAGATGGCCGAAGAACGTCAGAAGACTTAGAAGCAGTTTTTAGTAATTGGATCTTAAATTAATGGATACTTATGTGTATAAAAGGGACGGTTCCAGTTAAGTGACAGTTTTATGGAGATTTCAGGGGAATGGAAGCTAGAGAAATACTCGTATCAAACTGTTTGATTTGATTTTAAGTACTCTACAAGTTTGTTTTTCCTGGACTTGACGAAAGAGTTTAATCCAACTCGTGTTTCCTGTTTGTTTAGCAACCAGAAAACAAGCTGACGAGTCCAGACAGAAGCAGTCTTTACGAGGATCACGTTGCTCTCTGCGCTCCTCCTTTTCTGTCTGATCAACTCCGTCCTGGAGGACCTGCAAGGACCTCCCCTTCCTCTCTAGGCTCCTCCGCTGCTCTTCAGACCACGCCCCTATGTGGAGGGGGCGTGGCCTGGAGAGCAGGGGGGGGAGGGGAGTCAGATGGAGAGGTTCAGGCACTTGGTGGCTCCACCCCCTGCCTGTCTAAGCTCCTCCCATTCCTCCCTAGGCCCAACCTACCGCTCTCAAGGCCACTCTCCCTCCTCAGTGGTCGAGAGGAGCCAGATTTGGCATCTGGTTGACCCCTCCTTTTTCTCCCCGGGCCCCTCCCATTCATCCCGAGGCCCCTTCCCTTTCCTCATTTGGCTCCTCCCCCGCTCTTCAGGCCAAGCCCCCTCCTCTGGGTTGAGAGGAGCCAGATGGGGAGGTTTGGGCACCTGGTTGTCCCCTCCCCCTTCCTACCGAGGCCCCTCCTCTTCCTTTTTAGGCTCCTCCCCCTGTGTTTCACCCGGAGGGAGGAAACCCACCACGCAGACACGGGGAGAACATGCAACCTCCACACACAAAGGAAGGACAGTGTTCCCAGTGTTCCCCCCCACCCGGGACTTGAACCCACGACCTCCTTGCTGTGAGGCCACCGATAAACATAATTCAAAGTGGGAACCTGATGCCTAAAAGAGAGAAATGGGCATAAAGTTCAGCCTAATGATGTCTTCCATTTTAAACGTGCGGATTTAAAGCCACGTGCGCACAGCGGGGTTAAACTAAATTGAAAGGAAAATCAGTATTTTTAAACCTCGCCCGATTTTTTCTCGCAGTTAAACTTCAATTATTAAACAGGGTTTAAAAAAAAGCTCGGTTGAAATGGAGAACCTGGTTAACATCTGAGACCCAATCCACGCAGAAAAATCTCCCTCTAGAGGACGTTTTATTCTATTTTTACCGGGGTTTTTTTCGTTTTGTCTCCTGAAGCGGTGCTATTGTGTTGTAATCTCATGGGAAGGAGCTGTTATAGGAAGATAACACACACAACGTCCCTGAAGAAAAGAGAAATGATGGTTAATAGTCAAAGATCGCAAACAGTCACATTCAAAAAGACTTTTTATTTCAAAGCCTGAACAGAGCTTTAAATTTGACCCAAATCTCTACATGGTTATAGAACCATCAACCTTCCCTATAGGGTTCTTATTGTGATGTGGAAGGAGGAGGACCCAAATGCAGGGCAAAGGTTAGGATTAGGGTTAGGGTACAGGATTAACTCTGGACCCCAAACGTTCAAATGAAATAACAGAGTTCAGAGATTAAATTTATGGTCAGGGACCAAGGACGACCCGGCTGGGGAGGGTGACAATGATCCGACGTGGAAGTCCGAGGTGATTGCCCTTAAATAGGCAGGAGGGTCCACAGGTGTGTAGCATCAGAAATCAACCTCAGGTATCCCTAATCAGGGGGATGAGGAAGTTCCAGAGCTCCCTCTGGCGGCAGGCGAGGGGATAATAAATTGGTCAATTTAGACGGTACCATGTTGAATTTTCATAGCTGGAAATTTGCAGTTGATTCAAGCCTGCGTTCTCATGGCAACGACCATACCAACCAGGAGCAAGCTTTTTGAAGCAACACCCTTGACATTGGAGACGCTAACTGCGGCCAATTCATGTGACTTATGCTGCCATTTCCTGCTATCTTGGCGAGTAAAAACCGTCAATGAAACCTGTGCTAGCTCTTATATTCCGATTAACTGTTAGCTTGAATAACTTGAGCCAATGTGGTCAGGATTCCTCCCTAGCGCCTCGCTGGTGAGGTGTTTCGGGCACATTCTACCAGGAAGCGACCAAGAGACAGACCCCAGACCTGCGGGAGAGACTATATCTCACAGCTGGCTGGGAACAACTCGGGATCCTCCCATTTGAGGAGGATGTGAGAAACCTGGGTTTCCCAACTGGCGCTATTGCCACCGCGACCCGGCTCCAGATAAGCGGAAGACAAAGGGACAAATGGAATTTGAGCCAACTAGGGCACTAAAAAATATAAAACAACATGAACGCATCATAGCTGATAGATCATTGGTGTTCCTGGGCTTGGCTTTGGCACCCCAAGGAGGCATTGGTGCTAGATGTACCCACATCATCATTGGCTGATTCCTGGCTCTTTGGTCCTGCGGTAGTTTTTCCATATTTGCACTCCTTGGCCCGCTTCTATCTGACCGAAGCTCATCTGCTGAAAGCTATCTTTAGCCGTAGAATGTTTAGTTTTATGCCTATTAATCAGTGGCGGTCCGTGCATTTCACACCTGCCATGGTAACGGTAAACATGTACAAAGTACCTTCAAAATAAAAGACATTACAAAAACAAAGTGAATAAAAATAACAGTTCTGTGTGGCTGAGTCCGCGGCCCGGTGGTTGGGGACTACTGGTGTACAACACAGGCTATTTTCAAGAGCATGTAAACATCAATAAACCCGCGATCAATAAACATATAAATAAATAAATAAAATGGTCGCACTCACCAAAACGGCTGTCCCCCGAAACGCTTATTTCAACACAAAATCCATTCTCCTTCCTTTCCCAAACTCACGCTCAGTTCTTTGTTCAAAATCTGCGTTTCCCCCTCCTTCCGCTATCGAGTAGATTTTTTTTGTTAAAAATCCTGGATCTGGCTCTGGTGTAGGTTTGTTGACATGCAAAGCGTTGCTTCCGCTTACGTCAAGTAACTATCCAATCACAAGACGCGTACATATCACGTTTTACGTAAGGCCTTCTAGCTGGCCTTCCTGTCACCAACTCATGATCTGATTGGCTGTCAGAAACTACACGTTTCCGTTCACTAGTAGTACACAGCGCCAGCACTGCTGATTCTGAAGGCCTCGGGCTGATTTCATATAGCCTGGCGACACCAGCTAGCTGAATTCTGATTGGATAAAAACGTTAACCTAACGTTACAACATTGAAAGCAGTATAACCAAATGGATATAATATGATGGGTACAAGCGGCCGAAATGAGCTTCCTCCGCAGGGTGGCTGGGCTCTCACTCAGAGATCGGGTGAGGAGCTCTGCCATCTGGGAGGAGCTCGGTGTCGAGCCGCTCCTCCTCCAGGTCGAGAGGAGCCAGATTGGGTGGTTCGGGCATCTGGTCAGGATGCCCCCCGTGTGCCTCGCGGGCGAGGTGTTTCGGACACATCTCACCGGGAGGAGACCAAGGTGCAGACCCCGGACCCGCTGGAGAGACTATGTCTCACAGCTGGCCGGGGAAAGACTTGGGATCCTTCCAGGAGAGCTAGAGGATGCAGCCGGGAAGAGAGAGACCTGGGCTGCCTGTTTGGGGCTGTTGCCCCCGCGACCCGACCCTGGAACAAGCGGAAGATGACGGAACGGAAATGTCTGGTTAAGATGGGCCAGCAGAGAAGGCCTTGCTGGCTCTGACGGCCCGCCACTGCTATTAATATTCCTGTTATTCCCCACCTGAGAACAAATACTGTGAACGTGTTTGAACACAGACAGTATTTCCTGCTCTGCTGATGGAAATAGAAGTGAAAAGGTGAGTCAGAGTTCCTCCTCCACATCGTACCAGCTGGGCAGCCGCAGGTCCAGTAGCAGGAAGGGGTTAGAAGTCACAGCAGCCTCACTTAGCTCCAGCTCTCAGATTAAAAAGGCCGAGATGTCTCGGTGTGAGATGATTACCGGCATGTGGAGTCTGATGATTATCTCTCCTCTGACCCATCAGCTTAGATCTTTCACCTGGCTCGCCCTCATTGTGGTGTGCTGGAGCCGGCGGGGTACGATCACATCTCTGATCGCTGAGAATTTCACGGCCGCACACGGACGCTGGCTAATCCCTCCGCATGACCATGCTTTCAGTTCCTGACTTCAACCTGCTCACGGTGGGGCTGAGAATTCAATTTAGTTTTTATTTATACAGCTCGATACCACAGCATCGTTATTTCAACGAGCTTCATGCTGTAAATTCAAGACAAAAAAACAGACGTACGTCTCTTAAGATAAACAGTAGATCCGTTCCGTTCCGTCATCTTCCGCTTGTTCCGGGGTCGGGTCGCGGGGGCAACAGCCTCAAGCGGACAGCTCAGGCCTCTCTCTCCCGGCTGCATCCTCCAGCTCACCCGGAAGGATCCCAAGTCGTTCCCCGACCAGCTGTGAGACATGGTCTCTCCAGCGGGAGTCTGCCCCGTGGTCTCCTCTCGGTGGGACGTGCCCAAAACACCTCGCCCGCGAGGCGCTCGGGGGGCATCCTGACCAGATGCCCGAACCACCCCATCTGGCTCCTCTCGACCTGGAGGAGGAGCGGCTCCACACCAAGTTCCTCCCGGATGGCAGAGCTCCTCACCTGATCTCTGAGTGAGAGCCCAGCCACCCTTCGGAGGAAGCTCATTTTGGCCGCTTGTACCCGTGATCTCATTTTTTCGGTCACCACCCACAGCTGGTGACCATAGGTGAGGGTTGGAACCTGGATCGAGTTGTAAATCAATTTAAAAAAATTGTAGATCAATTTAAAAAAAAAAATTTAAAGGGTCTGTTTCTGCTTTCTTCCTCCATGTCAGAGCACCACTGGATAATGTGTTGAAAATAATTTTATTATTTTATATTCTGAACCGTTTATCCTTGATAGGGTCGCGGAGGGCGTCAGAGCCTATCTCAGCTGGTTTAAGGCAAAAGGCAGGGTACACCCCTTCATGATGGTACAGGGTTCGTCCTGCCATTTTTTTTTTACTTTTATGTCCCTGCCGGCAGAATATGAAGCAGGCATGGAACACATGGGCGGACGCGCTTTTCGTTTTTCTGTAACACTTTAGGTGGCATCCTTTGGTCTCTAGAGACAATGGAGTCTGAAACTGGATACGATACGATAAGCCAATGCGGGAGCTGCAGCTCCTACCACACTTGGTTCAAATGTGACAGGTGGTATGAGTCATGGGGGGAGCAGTGGCAGTGTGACGTCTTTGCCTTTTCCGGGTCTTTTTTTTTTACATACTGTACGCTATTGATCCCTCACCAGAGAAATCTGTGCGCTCCACTACTACACCGCAGCAGGCTGCCACGATGGCGCCAATGGTGGGAGAAACAGGGGGTTAGGTGTCTTCTCCAAAGACACCAAGACGTGAACTCAGTTGGAATCAAACTTGCGAACTTCTGGTTGACTTCCGGTCCGCGGGCGAATGCTCTACCACTGAGCCACCGTCTCTCCCTTTTTTGACTTTGCGATGAATCTCTCTGGATCTCTTCGTTCTCCTCTGCCTGTTTGATACCGATTTTGATCTTCAACCTCACATATATCTCGACTATCCATTATTGATACCAATTTTTATAAAAGCGTTTCACGTCTTGATGTCGACTTGTTCTTTTTTTTTAATCTGCAGCCATTTTTTCACATTCTTTTACTGCGTTTCAAGCCGTTCGCCAAAAAAAAAATGGCCTCATTTTACCTCCAATAATGAGAAACACAGCATCTGTCCTAAGCCGCTGCCGCATGCCGAAGTTTTCCCAAACCAAACACTTACTGATCAAATCCGACTTGTGTGATTTTTTTTTTTTTACTGTTATTAATGATGTTTTGTGCTGCGGGAGGTTTTAAGTGCTCTCTTGGATTCATGGTTTTGAAAATACTCAAATTATTGTTGTTGTTTATCAAGCAAAGAAAAAAAAAAAGCCACTTTGAGTCGTAGACGAATGGTTTCCCCGCCAGGAGTTTTTCAGTCTTGGCTTTTATCAATGATTCATTAAGAGAAGTGTTTAAAACTTTATGGTTTCATTTATCTACCTTGTCATTTGGCTTGAAGTGGCCATTTGTATCCGCGCCATGTTTGGTGACCGACACACTCCCGTAAATGTAAAAATTCTAAGTGTCTGACTTAACGTCAGAAATATCTTGGTTTGATCCCAACAACCCTTCAATACACACTCCAAAAAGGTCTGTTTCATTCGTCTTGTCCAAGGCCGGAAGGGGCGTGCATAAGTGGGCGTCAATGGATTTAATTGGGCGTATTCGCTACAGCCAATCAGGAACTGAATAGATTGTACAATGGATGAACGGATTGGGAAAAAATATTTGCAGCCGGGTCGCTGCCTCAGACGGGAAGCCCAGGCTTCTCTCACCCCAGCTACATCCTCCAGCATTCTCAGGTGTTCCCTATCAAGACATAGTCTCTCAAGCATGTCCAAGGTCTGTCTCTGGTTTCCTCCCGATGGAGCTCGCCCGAAACACCTCACCAGCAAGGCGTTCAGTAGGCATCCTAACCAGAAGCCTGAACCCCCCGCACTCCCATCTGGCATCTCGCAACCCGGAGGAACAATGGCTCTATCCCGAGCTCCTCTCAAATGGCATCACTCCCAGAGAGATCCTCAGCATCTTCATTTCTGCTACAAACATCTCTGCTTCCTGTCTTTTTCTCAGTGACGCTGTCTTTAGACCAATCAGCATGGCCGCTCTCACCACACTGCCTCTAGACCAATCAGCATGGCCGCTCTCACCACACTGTCTCTAGACCAATCAGCATGGCCGCTCTCACCACACTGTCTCTAGACCAATCAGCATGGTCGCTCTCACCACACTGTCTCTAGACCAATCAGCATGGCCGCTCTCACCACACTGTCTCTAGACCAATCAGCATGGCCGCTCTCACCACACTGTCTCTAGACCAATCAGCATGGCCGCTCTCACCACGGTTTTGGACACTTTCCTTTTCATTTTCTCTGAAACTCTTCTATCACACATCACACCTTTTCTCCACCCGTTCCAGCCTGCATGCTTACACTTCTTCACCTCTTTTCCACACTCTCCATTGCTCTGGACTGTTGATCCTAAGTTCGAGGTACATCTCTGAAAAGTGACTAGTCCACATGGAAACATTGGGTAATTGATAAAGACCACTGATCCAGACATGCATGTTACTGGTTAGTGGGAGGGTTTTGGGGTATTCGGAGAGCCCCCTATTTTTCCCGCAGGACTTTAGAATGCAGCAAAATTTGATGCAAAGTCTTCCAACATTTAGTTCAATCAAGCTGCAGAGCACACGCACACTTACAGCTCAATATACTTTATTACTGTTTAAATGATACGCAATTAGACTTTATTAAGTCTCGGCGCCACATCATCAGTAAAACTTGCTATATTTGCTGTCTGTGAAGTGCAGTGAAAGCAGCTTTCTGTGGAGCCCACAGGCGGCCGTCGAATGGCAAACTAATCCATCCCTCTAATGCAGGGGCATTACAGCTGCCCGTCACTTCCTAATTGGCTAAAGGCTAGATTAGAATAGTTACAATAGGCCGTGCTGACACCATCTTGGCAAGTCATTAAAAATAGTTTGGAGGTGTGAAAGGGTACGGCTCGCCTCACACATCCGGCCTGCAGCTATTGTCTAAAAGACAGCGTGTTGTAACAGCGTAGAGGCCCCCGTCAGAGGCAGACTGGAGACTCGCTAATCCTGCTCTTACCAACACATCCACCGTCTCCATGGTTTACGGATACCAGTGCAGAGGTGGGGCACAAAAACTGGTCTGAAATGTCACCAAAAAAAGCACAACGTGTTTTTGTAAACTAACTAAAAAAATCAAGCATTAAAAATGTGGAAAACAGATTTAATTCCTTTTCTTAGCTTCGCCCGTTTTTAAAAAGGGGTTGATTTAGAGAGGTTAACCCAAGCACGGGCAAACTACGGCCCGTGGGACACATACAGCCCGTTAAACGTTTTAATCCGGCCCGCCAAACTAGAAATAATTAAGCAAATAAACCTTCTTAATGTTTTATTTCCCCTGCAATTCTGATGTTTTGTCACAAGATGGCACCAAAGAAACAACAACACTGCTTACATTAAAATGTGTGTGTCTCCATGATGCACACGTTGTCAAAATAAACCGTACACGCACATATAGAAAGCCATCGGGGTCACTACACATGCGTAATCCAGCGCTAAATGTTAAATCTAATGCGCGCTAGATGCCTGTTTTTAAGCGCTACCGCGCAAGATTTGGAATTTAACGCGCTTGATGTTTTTTGTTGTGATGCTTTTCTTCATTTTTATTGAAAATTAAAGCATATATTTTCTCCACATCCCAAAATTTGTATTTTATTTTTCCAATGAGGTGAGGTTACCAAAGCGGGCCATCCATCTGCTCTTGTTCCAGATCATTTGTCAAATGTTAGACCTCAGTGTGCCCCGCGAATCAAAAAGTTTGCACACCCCTGGGTTAACCCCACATTTGGTTCACTTGCGCCTCTATCATGACAACTCTGTTGTGCTACTGGGCTATATAAACAAACAGGCTGGCGCCACCTAGTGCTTCCGTGGCGCCAGCCAGGTCAGGGATTGCAGAGATTAGTTTACAACTGCAGTTAATCATCACACGTCCAGTCAATCGGCAAAAAAAGAAATAACACAGTGACATAAAGACAAACGTCCGACCGCCATGTTTGTAGTTCTGGATCTGTAAAAAAATCGGCCATGCTGTGCGATTTGTGTTGGCGTTGATTCATAAAGACAGTGTTCAGAAAGTTTATTTAAAGGAAAAACATGGCTGCCCTGCTAGTGTTTTATTGCAGGTCCTCTCCTCATGCTTGGTCCCTCCCCTCGACAAGGAATGCCATCTTTTGTGTAAATGCGTCGAAATCAAAGTATCAAAGAAAATGCGCTAGCTTTGCTAATCCGATTTCCTTTACTCCGGAATTCGGGGCCTCAAACAAGACTTTTAGAGTCGTTCTTTAGTCTGGATTTTAGCCAACATGCGGAGTTTTTGGCTTCACAAAGCAGGAGATTTTGGGGGGCAGGTGATTTGAGGAGGCGGGGCCAAAAGGAGGAGGAGCTTAAGATATCACATCCACCAATGGACAACACCCGCCATGACAGTTGGCGTCAAACAAACCATTCAAAACATGAGAAACCAGCTGGTAAATTGTGCGTCTTCCGTGTGTTACCACCTAGTGTTATGTATCAGTATGAACAGGAGGTACCACCAGGAATACACCCCTGTACTGATTGGTCACGCTTTGTTTTGAGGCTCACAAAGTTCCCGGATGTCCAACTTCTTCCATACGTTCACCAAAAAAAATACTGGAAATAGACCATGCAGATCATTACTAGCAGCTTTCAGATGCACAGCAGCAGGAGATGCCATGTGCTTAGCCTCGTTATACCTAATCATGTTCATGGAATGCACTAGAGTGATCATCATGCAGGAGTTTTATTAGCCTTGGTGCGTGAGCGTGAGATAGGTCCTAATTGAGGCTGTCTCCGCCCTATTCGGGAGCCTTGGCATGTCTGCGTTAGTTTAGCTTTGTTTTTGTGGCAAAGTCTAACTTTTTTTTTCTAAAAGCGTGGTTTTAATTTCGTCTTGGTTGTCATGTCGACCTTTGATTTCATTCAGTAAACTTGTGAATAAGATGTTTTTGGGTTTATTTTGGCTCAGCTTTAAACTGAAGAGACGAGGAACATTTATTCATTTATTCCAACGACTCTCCCTGTTTTGTTTTTTTTTTATTTCCTTCATAAAAATGACAAACCTTCACGTTTAAGCCTGTGAAATGTTCTTAAATCCCATCCTCGATAATCCGTCCTCCGCTTCTTCTGCTTTAAACCAAACTTTCTGTCACACCTTCTCATTTTTACTCACATTTTTTTCTTTTCGTTCTTTGAAAAAGATTTGTTTTAATCTTTTCCTCGGGTTCAGAATAAACACGGATAATTCAGAATATTTTTACTGGATGTAAATCCTTTGTATGTCTTTGTTTTTCACATACGTTTCAGGTCGTGTTTGTTGACGTTTGTGTACGTCCTGCTGCGGAGTTCATGTTGCCGCTCCGTTTGGACGGGTATTCTTTCCCAGCATGCAAATGTAGGGCCACATGTTTAATCTGTGATTCGATTTGAAGGCGAGCTGTACGTGTTGATAAAACAGCTGGATGTCTGGAGCTCAGAATCGTCGCCCTTGGACCGGAATTTCCCCAGAAGTTTGTCATGTTGTGGGGTGCAGGTGGAAGGAGTCCAGTAAAACTGGACTACCTAAAATGGATTCTCTCTGGTTATTATTTAGGAATGTTCATCTTGGTCGTGCAGCCAGGAAGACTTGGCTGGAATGGAAGGTATAACCCGACAAGGACGTCTGGGGTGATTGCCTTTAAATAGGCACCAGACTGATAACGCATAGCTGCTCGGCATCAGGCTAATCGCCCAGGTGTTTGGGATCAGACTGGAGTCCATGAGAGGGAGGAAGGTCCCGGGCTCCCTCTGGTGGCATGTGAGGGGATCATGACACACTGGGTTGAATTCCACTGTTCTCATGTCTAGGTGTCCTTGAGGAAGACACCTAACCCCCTGTTTCTCCCACCATTGGTCCCGTCATGGCAGCCTGCTGCGGTGTGATGCAGCCCACAAATTTCCCCGTTGACGATGAATTAATAATTCATCACTTTTATGGACAGAATATCTAGGCGCAGCCGAGCTGTTGGAGGGATCCAGTTTGGTGACCTCAGGATCGAATCTCTGCTTTTTGCGGATGATGTGGTTCTGTTGGGTTCATCGAACCGTGATCTCCAGCTCTCACTGGATCGATTTGCTGCCGAGTGTGAAGCGGCCAGGATGGGTATTAGCACCTCCAAATCTGAGACCATGGTCCTCACCCGGAAAAGGGTGGAATGCCCCCTGCGGGTCAGGGACAGGGTCCTGCCCCAAGTGGAGGAGTTTAAGTATCTCGGGGTCTTGTTCACGAGTGGGGGAAGGATGGAGCGGGACATCGACAGGCGGATCGGTGCGGCGTCAGCAATAACTAGGACGCTGCATCGGTCCGTTGTGGTAAAGAGAGAGCTTAGCCGAAAAGCAAAGCTCTCGATTTACAAGTCGATCTATGTTCCTCCCCTCACCATGGTAACCAGGATCTATGTTCCTACCCTCACCTATGGTCACCAGCTGTGGGTGGTGACCGAAAGAATGAGCTCGCGGGTACAAGCGGCCGAAATGAGCTTCCTCAGCAGGGTGGCTGGGCTCTCACTCAGAGATCGGGTGAGCAGCTCTGCCATCCGGGAGGAGCTCGGTGTCGAGCCGCTCCTCCTTCAGGTCGAGAGGAGCCAGATGGGATGGTTCGGGCATCTGGTCACGATGCCCCCCGAGCGCCTCGAGGGCGAGGTGTTTTGAGCACGTCCCACCGGAAGGAGACCAAGGGGCAGACCCCGGACCCGCTGGAGAGACTATGTCTCACAGCTGGCCGGGGAACGACTTGGGATCCTTCCGGGTGAGCTAGAGGATGCAGCCGGGGTGAGAGAGGCCTGGGCTGCCCATTTGAGGCTGTTGCCCCCGCGACCCGACCCCGGAACAAGCGGAAGATGACGGAACGAAATGATGAATTAAGTATAAAAATTAAATGAATGAAACTGTCCACAGTTAATTCGTACAGACTATAGATGAACTGATTCGGTTTTCAGGGTCATGTAAGTACAGTTTAATTCTCGTCCTAAAAACTTCCTGGTTTTTCAGATTTTTTAACTTTTTCGAATTGATTTTTTCTGAATTTGTTCAAACGGATTTTTTATGACTGCTTTAATTATAAAAACAAACTTTGGTGATTTAAACACATAAAAATGCACGTCTTGTTGAATTATTTAGATTTATTTTCTACTTTAGTTAGAATATTAAAATTTTTGGTTTTGCTTCATTTGATTTTATTTAATCACATCGTCGGAAAAATTTCTTTCTTTAATAATAAAAATTTATTCTTGGAAAAAATTACTTTTTTATTTCCCAGCAGATTTTTTTTTTCGTTGCATTAATCTTTAATGCAATATCAGCCCGAGGCCTTCAGAATCAGCAGTGCTGGCGCTGCGTACTGCTAGTGAATGGCACGCGTAGTTTCTGACAGCCAATCAGATCATGAGTTGGTGACAGGAAGGCCAGCAAGACGGCCTTTATGGCAAGAAAAACTAAAATATTAGACCACATCCATCATCCCATGGACCACTTATGGTCTGCTTCCCCCGTGTTGAGAAACAGCAGTTTATGAAATGTGGAAGTTCAGTCTTTTTTATGCCCGATTTGGCGCCGAAACACCAATAACTTCATCCTTCTGTGGAAAATTTTAAACTTGACCTTTTGTGGGGATTTTTTTTTTTGTTTTATCTTTATTAAAAAGTGACTCAGATGGATTAAAATAGGGTCGCCAGGCTTTTTAATATCACTGATATTAGAGAACGTGTTGGTGGTGAATCGTGTCGACCTTGAAATGGGTGTGGCTAGTGAGTCCGATGTCACCCAAAATGTTCCACTCCATCAAAAGTGAAGCTAATTCAGTTGCTTTTTTCTGCCTTTTTGTTGGCATTTTGAATTTTTAGAGATGTAAATATAGTGTCATGAGTTCACATGGCAACCACTCAGCCAACCAGGAGTGAGCTTTTTGAAGAGCCGTACACACATAGAGACACACAAACGTTTTTGGTGGGTTCTAATAATAGAAATGTTTTTTCGTCCGTTTTCCATTTTCTAAAAAGCCAGCAGTGCGCCACAGCCATCATCGAGTCCATCCTCACCTCCTCCATCACCGTGTGGTACGCTGGAGCCACAGCCAGGGATAAACACAGACTGCAGCGCATTGTGCGCTCTGCACAGAAGGTGATCGGCTGCAACCTTCCATCTCTCGAAGACCTGTACGTCTCCAGGACTCGGGGGCGTGCAGGTCGGATAGCAGCTGACCCTTCCCACCCTGGACATGGACTTTTTGAGCGACTCCCCTCGGGCAGGAGGCTCCGGTCCATTCGGACCAGAACGTCCCGCCACAAAAACAGCTTCTTCCCTTCTGCCGTTAGTCTAATTAATACTTTATAACCTTGATCCCCACATCTCTTAGTCACCTCCCTCTTGTCACTTCACTATCTTTATTATTTTCTATTATTTTCTATGACATTGCACTACTTTTCTTTTTCTTTCTGAGCACTCTTAGTTTTGTTAAAATTATTATTATTATTTATTTTATTTTTATTTTATATTTTTGCACACCAGTATCAAAACAAGTTCCTAGTCTCTGATATTTTTCACTGACATGGCAATCAAAGCATTCTGATTCTGATTCATAATCCACTGTATCTCAAATATGGATCAATATTGGTTCATTTTGGCTATCACAGTCAGGAGGCGTCGCCGAAGTAACAGCGGTAAAAATGGCCGTAAAGACATTGTTGAAATTCCAGTCACACACTATTTGTTTGCGTATGAAGACCCCCAAATGTCTCCTTTCAAGAGAAAGTTTGAACTTAGGGCTCCAGTCATGCAGTAGAACATGGGAACAGAGCAGCAGCCTGAGAATTCCACATTAATGAATCAATAGTTCGGAAGTGGAGGGAGCACAAGATGGCCTGCGCCAAGTAAAGAAGACTCAACAGTATCTGAGGGAAAGAAATGAGATCTGAGCATCTGATAATACGGTATATCCCTATAATTAAATGCGTCTTAACCCCTAGAACTACCAAAGCCGTCAATTCGACAGTTCTTCAAAGTTGACGTCTAATTACTGTCGTCGCGTTGATTTTTGACGTTACTCGGATTTTGACTTTTTCTGTATTTATTTTTGTATATTTTTGTTTATTAACCTTAATAAAACACTAAAAATGAGTTCTGAGTAATTCTTTCTCTAACTTCCACACCCGTCAGTTTGACGCCTCTATTAAATACATTGTAACTTTTTCCCGCGCCTGACCGTAGCACGGTTACGGTCGCTTAGTAACCGTTGTGGTGCCAATCGGGTGAAATCGAGGTGAGCAAAAATGGATTTAAGAAAAATTTTGTTAGTCACTGAGGCACTTCCGGGTATGACGTCATCACCATAGCGCTAATTGTCAAATTGACAGCCGTGGGAGTTCTAGTAGTTCTGTATTCCTATTTTAACACTAGGACACACAGTCCTAGTGTTAAAATAGGCTGTTCATCGGAGTTACACTGAATTAGTCATTTTTAACAATAACTAATTCTTAAACAAACTAAGAAATCTAGGTTTATTTTCTCCACAATTAAAGTTAAATATATTCTAATATTATCTGATAATAAAAAAAAAATTCAATCCACACAAAGACTTTAAATCTTTGAAGAGGCTGAATTTCCAGCCAATCAGAGACTTCTCCGAGGCAGAGCATCACCATTCGTTTCTAAATTACGGGTTACTTGTTTAAGAGAAAGTGTTTCAGCAGTAAATCAAGGGGTTCCTTCTGAGAGGCTTCGGTTCTAAAGGGGGGATCAAACCGAGTGTCTTCCTGTGGGTGTGGATAAGATAATTAACGAGCTGAATCATATATTTAGACTTTATATGTTTAAAGATGTACAAATAATTTTACTGGAGATGGAAATGACACTTATTTAACACTAGGATGACCATGATTCTAGAACTACTAGAACTCCCACGGACGTCAATTTGACGATTAGCGCTATGGCGATGACGTCATACACGGAAGTACCTCAGTAACTAAGAAATGTCTTCTGAAATTAATTTTTGGTCACCTCGATATCACCTGGGTGGCGCCACAATGGTTACTAGGCAACAGTAACCGCGCCACAGTGAGGCGCAGGAAAAAAGTTTCAATGTATTTCATGGATACGTCAAAATGATGGGTGTGGGAGTTAGAGGAAGAATTACTCAGAACTCGTTTTTAGTGTTTTATTTCAGTTAAACTACAACAATATACAAAAAAAATATATATAAAAAAGTTAAAAGTCCAGGAATGTCAAAGATCAACGTAACAACTGTATTTAAACCGTGTAGTCCCTCATTCATCCAGGAGTGATCCATAGTAGAAAAAGTTTCAAAAAAGTCTTCTGGACAGTTTAATTCTTCAACGAGACGTTTCGACTTCCATCCGGAAATCATTTTCAATCTGAATGAAATGGACAGAAAACTGGATCTATTTATACTAACCTGTGTAAAAGGTAAAAAACAGTAAGAAGGGCTCGACCAATGAGCCTGTGTTACCTATGATGGCCGTGAATGGCTCCTATTGTAGTCACGAACCCTATTATCAGAATCAGAATCAGAATCAGAATCAGAATCAGAATGCTTTTATTGCCATGTCAGTGAAAAACATCAGAGACTAGGAACTTGTTCTGGTACTGGTGTGCAAACATATAAAATAAAAATAATAAAAATAAAATAAATAAAAATAATAATAATTTTTACAAAACTAAGAGTGCTCAGAAGAAAAAGAAAAGTAGTGCAATGTCATAGAAAATAATAGAAAATAATAAAGATAGTGAAGTGACAAGAGGGAGGTGACTAAGAGATGTGGGGGTCCAGGTTATAAAGAGTTCATAAGTCCAACGGCAGAAGGGAAGAAGCTGTTTTTGTGGCGGGACGTTCTGGTCCGAATGGACCGGAGCCTCCTGCCCGAGGGGAGTCGCTCAAAAAGTCCATGTCCAGGGTGGGAAGGGTCAGCTACTATCCGACCTGCACGCCCCCGAGTCCTGGAGACGTACAGGTCTTCGAGAGATGGAAGGCTGCAGCCGATCACCTTCTCTGCGGAGCGCACAATGCGCTGCAGTCTGTGTTTGTTCCTGACTGTGGCTCCAGCGTACCACACGGTGATGGAGGAGGTGAGGACAGACTCGATGATGGCTCTGTAAAACTGCACCAACATCTGGGCGGGCAGCTTGGCTTTCTTCAACTGCCGCAGAAAGTACATCCTCTGCTGGGCCTTTTTGATCAGAGAGCTGATGGATGGCTCCCACTTTAGGTCCTGTGTGATGGTAGTGCCGAGGAAGCGGAAAGAGTCTACAGTGGTGATGGAGAAGTCTGTCAGTGCAAGGGGGGTAATGGGAGCTGTGACTTTCCTAAAGTCCACGATCATCTCCACTGTCTTCTGAGCGTTGAGCTCCAGGCTGTTGTTGCTGCACCAGGACACCAGCCGGTCTACCTCCATCCTGTAGGCCGACTCATCGCCATCAGAGATGAGCCCAATGAGTGTGGTGTCATCTGCAAACTTGATCAGTTTGACAGAGTCATGGCTGGAAGTGCAGGAGTTGGTGTACAGGGAGAAGAGCAGGGGAGAGAGGACACAGCCCTGTGGAGATCCTGTGTTGATAGTCCGAGAGGTGGAGACATTCTTCCCCAGCCGCACGCACTGCCTCCGGTCTGTTAGGAAGTCAGTAATCCACCTGCAAGTGGAGTCAGGCACGTTGAGCTGAGAGAGCTTGTCCTGAAGCAGGGTAGGGAGGATGGTGTTGAATGCAGAGCTGAAGTCCACAAACAGGATCCTGGCATAGGTTCCCGGGGAGTCCAGGTGCTGCAGGGTGAAGTGGAGGGCCAGGTTGATAGCGTCGTCTACAGACCTGTTGGCTCTGTAGGCAAACTGCAGAGGGTCCAGAGAGGGAGAGGTGAAGTGCTTGAGATGAGGGAGGACCAGGCGTTCGAATGACTTCATGACTACAGACGTAAGCGCCACAGGCCTGTAGTCATTAAGTCCAGTGATACGGGGCTTCTTGGGAACAGGAACGATGGTGGACAGCTTGAAGCAGGCTGGAACGTGGCATGTCTTCAGCGAGGTGTTGAAAATGTCTGTGAAAACTGGAGACAGTTCCTCAGCACAGTGTTTCAGGGTGGCCGGGGAGACACCATCTGGGCCCGAAGCTTTCCGAGGGTTTTGCTTGCGGAAGAGCTTGAGCACATCCTGTTTTGTCACCAAGAAAGCAGTGGAGGGGGAGGGCTGGTCAGCTGGAGTGACCTCTGTTGTTAATTGGGTGGGGGATGGGAGTGGCTTCAAAGTGTCTGAAGGTTGTTGATCAGTGAGGGGGGAGGAGAGTGAGACATCAAACCTGGCATAGAAGGTGTTGAGTTTCTCTGCCAGTTGTAAGTCATCAGCAGCATGTGGGGCTTTCGGCTTATAATTGGTAATTTGCCGAAGTGATCTCCAGACAGAGGCGGTGTCATTGACAGAGAATTGCTCCTTCAGACGTTTATTGTACCTTGATCTCGCCTTCTGTACCTCTCTCGAGAACCGGTACTTAGCGCCTTTGTAGCTCTCTCTGTCATTGGCTCTGTGAGCTGTTTCCTTTTCCCTCCTGATCTGTCTTAGTCTGGGTGTGAACCAGGGTTTGTCGTTGTTAAATCTTACCCTGGTTTTTGATGGAATGATGCTGTCCTCACAGAAACGTATGTATGACGTCACTGTGTCTGTGTAGTCATCCAGACTATCTGTGGCAGCTCTAAACACACCCCAGTCTGTTGTGTCCAGACACATACGAAGCTCGTCCACAGCTTCGCTGGTCCACTTCTTGGAAGTCCTCACTGCAGGTTTAGAAAGCTTCAACTTCTGTCTGTATGCCGGGATGAGGTGAACCATGTCGTGATCAGAGAAGCCCAGAGCAGCTCGAGAAACAGCCTTGTAGGCTTTACTGGCTGTAGTGTAGCAGTGATCCAATGTGTTCTTTTCCCTGGTTGGGCAGTTTACAAACTGTCTGTACTTTGGGAGTTCCTGGCTCAGATTTCCCTTGTTAAAATCCCCAAGGATAATAACTAGAGAGTCCGGGAAGTTTTGCTCCACACACAGAATTTGGTCTGCGAGCGCGCGTTGGGCCTCGTGCACGTTTGCGCATGGCGGAATGTAAACAGCAGCCAGAATGAATGAAGCAAACTCCCGTGGAGAATAAAAATGCTAAAAGCCCAGTGAATAGAAATTCCTGCTAACGAGAGGCGTGAATCTGGGTCACGAGGTGTCCTCTTTGTTCCATGGCTTCAGAATGCTGCTGTAAATCCCGGGCAGAATGTATCTAACGCCTCTAAAACCAGAGAGAAAGGATGGTTTGAAAGAGGTGTGAAGGAAGCCATCTTTGTGAAGAAAGAGAATCCCTCACTGAATCGGAGAGGAGGTGTTAGATACATTCTTCCCGGTATCTATAGCAGCATTTTGAAGCCATGGACTAAAGATGACACCTCGTGACCCAGTTTCACGCCTCTCGTTAGCAAGAATTTCTATTCACTCGGCTTTTAGCATTTTTATAATAGGGTTGTTTACTGGTCTGTGATTACAATAGGAGTCATTCATGGCCATCATAGGTAACACAGGCTCATTGGTCGAGCCCTTCTTACTATTTTTTTTACCTTTTACTCAGGTTAGTATAAATAGATCCAGTTTTCAGTCCATTTCTTTCAGATTGAAAATGATTTCCGGATGGAAGTCGAAACGTCTCGATCTAGAATTAAACTGTCCAGAAGACTTTTTTGAAACTTTTTCTACAACTGTATTTAGACTTCAACTTCTGAGAACCGTCAAATTGACGGCTTTGGTAGTTCTAGTGTTGAAATCACAAAATTATTGTCCCAACACACAAATAATATGAACTAATATTTACGTGTTTCATTCATCTTCTGAGCTGCTTGTCCTTAGCGGGGTTCCGGTGGGTGACGGAGCCTATCGTAGCTGAAATCAGGCAAGAGGTGAGGTCCATCCCAAACATGTCACTGTAATGAGGCAGAGTGCAGGGGGACATAGGGGGGCCCAAATGCAGAATAGAAAACATGGTTCATTTGAAGTTGCAAGTCCGTAATTGCTGTGGGAAAAAAAACAAAGTTTCAGTGGCATGGAAAAAGGTTGTTGACAGAATGTGTACATGGTCAGGCAACCAGGGAGACCTGGCTGGAAGGGATGGTATGACCCGACAGGGAAGTCCAGGGTGATTACCCCTTAAATAGCTGGCAGAGTCTACAGATGTGTGGAATCTGCAATCATCCTCAGGTGACCCCAATCTTCACACACTCACTCACTCATTCTTAGGCGTAATTTCATAGCAGCCAATCAACCTAACAGGCATGTTTTTGGAGGAAACCAGAGAAAACCCACACATACAAGGGAGAACATGCAAACTCCACACAGAAAAGGCAGTTATTCAAGCCTCACCGCAATCCAAGATTCAAACCCCTAACCTTCTTGCTGTGAGGCCACCGTGCAGCTCATCAACTAGATTTTTTTTGTGAATAGATAAACATGGACCGATTTAACCAATGGGAGCTCTCGCGGCTCAACTGGAAGAATGAGCCATTTTGGGTTTTTTTTTTTTTTTTGCATGAAAGTTTTCAAGAAACTGCGATCAAAGACCTTTAAGAATAAATTTTCATCACTCGTTATTAATGAACGGTCTTTTACGTAATGATGCATGACGATTTTAGTTTACGTTTTTATCTGATTTTAGCGTTTTTATGTCTTATATTTGGTTTTGAGCCCCATTGAAAACAAATTCCTGTTACGTTTTTGACATGTTATCTGGATTTTTATGAGTGGAGTGTTCTGATTGGTTGACACGGCAGTTTAAGACGGAGAAACGTAATCACTTTGAAGTTAGAAGGACGTTAAACGAACAGAGAGCCAGAGAAGTGAAGTAAGTGTGTTTAACTGCAGAGGAAATGATTCTGTACGATGAAGCTCCTCTCAGAAAGGTCTCCACATGCTTTCAGCTTCATGGAAATTGACTTGATTTCACCTTTTCGAGTTCAAATTGCTTCGCTTAGCTGCTGAATCGGTACTTTGGCTCGGCTGGCCACAGCTGTGCAGGAAAAGGAAACACAAAGGCGGGTCTGGAGAGCCGTTTCAGGCCTGAAAACCAGAAAAAAAACTGCTCCAATCTTCTTCATGTTGTTGTAACGTCCTTTTCTTTTTTCTCCCAAAGGCACGACCAGGCAGCCAAAGGAAGGCGAAGTCCCCGGCGTGGATTATAATTTTATCACCGTTGACCGGTTCATTGAGTTGGAGAAAAGCGGAGCTCTGCTGGAGAGCGGAACATATGAAGGTAAGAAGCCGTCGCTCTCCTTTTGGGACGTTTCCACAGCAGACTGAGTGACAGTCTTGTGAATAGACGCTGAGGCGTCCCTTATCACCCCCTCTCCACACGTTCCCTCCATCCATCTATCCATCCGTCTTTCAGCCCTATGGGACGAAGGTGTCATCAGTCTGGAAGGACACACTGAGGAATCCTGAAGTTGTAAAAGAATGAAAGTCGATGTTTTTAGAAGCAGCTCTTCGGGTTTCTAATGGAAATAAATCCCCATCTTCAGCCGAGCCCGGATTGTGTACGCTCAGCCTGAACACCTCCAGCTCTCTGGAGACTTCTGCCATTATAGAGATAACAGCCTAACGTCCTGCCGCCAAATCCAGAGAGGAGAAAAGGAACCGGGTTGTAATCGAGTTGCAGGGATCTTTTTAGAAACAGTAGCTCCACATTTTCTCTGAGTTTATAATCATACAGCCAATTAGAAGCAGAAGGAGGACCCAAATAAACATGGTTTATTTAATGGAGTCCAGTAAAGCTGTAACCAATCAGTATAGATCTAAATGTTTATCTTGGTCAGGCAGGCTGGAAGACCTGGCTAGGATGGAATCTAATGACACCTGAAGGCGAGACAGGGTACCTATTTAAAAGCAGCTGAAAAAGATCCTCAGGTGTGTGGAATCAGGCAAATGAGGAAAGGCCCCGGGTTCCCTCTGGTGGTGGGCGAGGGTTATATCACTCCCAATCATTCGATGGACAATCAAAAGATAATCTGGAGACTTTCTTTGTTCATGAAGGACCAGGATTTTTATTTTGCTACAAGGTGAACAATGGGCATAATTTAAATTCAACCAATCACACTCGAGGGGCATAAATTTCCCTCCAAAGACTTAAAAAAGGGGGTTTCTCAATGTCGGCTGGCATTCAGCTGTGACTCATTTGAAGCACCCTTTTTTCCCCATAACTATAAGTCTACCCCAAGATGGGTTTTTTCACCTGATCTTCTCGTCAGTCTCAAATAAAGCACAACATCAGTTAAATTTAAGATTTGTGAGAATAGAACCAAAATCTGAGATTTTTAGAGCCAAATGCCCGAGCCAGCTGTACCGTCAAGAGATTCTTCTCTTTTAACGAAATAGGCTACTTTTCAAAAGAAAAGTACTTGATGTAATCACATACTGTAGAGTACAACAACACACCTTTTCTTCAAAATAAAATACTGTCAACTAAAAAGAATTTTAATACATCATTTTTAGCCACAATTTTTAGCCACAATAGTCTCTTCATTCACTGTCAATAAAAATTCACTTTGCTTTGGCATAGTGTAGGTATGGGCAAACTACGGCCCGCAGGCCACATGCGGCCTATTAAACGTTTTAATCCGGCCCACCGAACTTGAAAAAATTTAAAAAATAAACCTTGTTAGTTTTATTTCTCTGCAATTTTGATGTTTCCTCACTAGATGGCGCACTCTAGATATACTGGCTTTGTTGAGAAAACAACAACACTGCTCCCATTAAAATGTGTGTGTCTCCGTGATGCGCACGCTGTCAAAATAAACAGTGTGCACAGATATGGAAAGCCATCGGGGCCAATACACACACGTAAACAAGCGTGTCAGATGTTAAACCAAGAAAACTGTTACATCAAGCGCTTAGATTTCAAACCTAGCACCGCTAGATTTGAAATTTAACGCTCTTGATGTAACATTTAGCGCTTGTTTAAAATCTAGCATCATTCTATTGGTCTAATCTAGAGTTACCAAAGCATGCCATCCATCTGATCCTGTTCCGGCCTCTTGGTCAAATGTTAGAACTTAACGTGGCCCGCGATCGATAAACTTAGCCCACACCTGGCATAGTGGGCAACATCAAACCTAAAATCTGCCAAATAAGAAGTTAAGTTAAGAAGTTTTCCGACAATAAATGGAAACAAAATTAAATTAATGTTGCAGATAAACTTTAACAAATCCCAAAACTAAGACCCTGTCCACACGTAGCCGGGTATCTAGAAAAACAAATATAGTTTTATCCGTTTCGGCCTGGCGTCCACACGAACCCGTCATTTTTTTTTACTCATAATCGTCGTTTTTGAAAACTGACCAAAGTGAAGATTTTGGAAGACTCCTCTTTTGCGTTTGCGTGTGGACATGCATAGCCGGTGTTTTTAAACGTCACTACCTGCGACAAAATATGTATAAACATCATTTGTGCGCGTTCTTGTTTTTAATATCAGACAGGGGGCAGCATGGATCCTCTCCTACGCTCTTTTCTTGCTCTTGCTTCTTGTTGAGGAGCAAAGGAGGAGAAATGCGTTGCAGTCGGTTGTTATCCATCATATAAGCCTTCCTAGCTCAGAGCTTACATTTAGATAAACACTGCCCACTACTGGTCTGGTATGCTTACAACCGCACATAGATGCGTATTTGTACGGATTTGTGTGGATGCGGTTTTATTGAAATTGGATATACGTTTTCAAAAATACCCGGCTACGTCTGGGCATGGGGGACGAACCATAATCCAACAACTCAGCTCATGGGATGTTGAGGTATGGTTTTTCCCGTTGCTGTGACCAGGCTCAGCTTTTTATGAGCACATAAGTTTCCCCAAAAGGCATAAAGACCAGAACTGTCTGCACATGACGTTTAAAAACAACTGGAACTAATTTGATGTTTTTTAATGAGTATTTATAATAAATATTCAAATGAACACAACTGTTAAATTACAAAGAATTAAAAAACACAAAACTATCAAAAACAGGCACTGAAACTAAGCATAAGCAGGTTGAATAAAAAAATCCACCCGCCCACCCAGCTGAGCGGAGAAGTGTTCCACTTTATTGAATGAGAATACTTTATTAATCCCTGCAGGGAAATTTGTGGGGTGCATTAAACACAAAGAAACAGGGAAAACAAATAAAACCAATAAAGACAGAGACGGAAAAACACGAACACAAGCTCAGAAAAGGCAGAATATTTTACATATTTACAGAAGAAAACTGTGGATTTTTTGCCAACAGAGGAAGACGTCCTGTAGCGTTCCTTTGAGCGGTGGGGTTGCAGGTTTAATTGTCTACTTATACCGTATTTTCACGACCAAAAGGCGCACCGTATTAAAAGGCGCAGTCCAAATTTTGCGTGCTCTGTATTTAACACACACAAGGCGCACCTGAAGATAGGGCGCGGGTTTTATAAACATATCCTCTACTACGTAAGTCCGCCTTACAACAACACACACAGAGACACACGCGCACGCACACACACGTGCATATTTAAAAATAGATCGGGAGTAAAACTGAGTTTGGTTGGTTTTATTTAAATATTAGTTACAGTCGTCATAAAGTCATTTATCAAATCCATCAAAGTCCTCATCCTCTGTTTCAGAATCTAACAGCTGCTCTAAATCCAACCTCGCAGGTTCACTTTCCACGCTGTCAGAGTCACTTTCTGAACCGTGCAGCTCCTCGGAAATGATGTCTGCTTTTGGGAAAGCTCGGACAACAGTGCCAGCAGACACGTTAGTTCAAGCATCTACAATCCACTGGCAAACTGTGGCATAACCCACCCGGCGCTGCCTTCCACCCTACGTGAAGCTGTGGTCTCCTCTGTCTTTCCTCCAACTCTAGCCACCTTGCCTTATTTCCGCGGACACTCTGTTGCGTCTTCTTCACCTGTAGCAGCTCGTTTTCCAGCTTCCTCCACTTACGAACCATCGACTCTTTAATTTTAAATTTTTTCGCGGCGTCTCGATTCCCATGTTCCTCCACGTAGCTGATCGCCTTTAGTTTAACCTGAGCTTCATAAACGTGTCTCTTTTCCATTTTCATTGTTGCTGCATAAAGCACACACCTGTTCTTTTATACATAATCCACGCCCACTCTTCCCCCTTTAACGTTCTCATGTTCCCAACTGCGTCCACCTCGGGGTTCTCTAATACGTCCGCAAATCACAAATCAGATATGAATGAACGAATGAATGAATGACTCTATTCATCCCTCACCGAGGAAATTTGTGTGCTGCACTCCTTACACCGCAGCAGGCTGCCCTTCGACGGCGCCAATGGTGGGAGAAGCAGGGGTTAGGTGTCTTCTCCAAGGACCCTAGACGGTGGTCTCAGTGGGAATCGAACCCGCTCTAGGCGAGCGCTCTAGCGCCGATCCACCGTCTCCCCGTCAAGGGCGCACCGCTCATTTTGAAAAATTTTAGACTTTTAGGTGCGCCGATTGGTCGTAAAAATACGATAATTAAAACGGTTTGGCACCAACCTGTCATCTAGAGTAAAATCTCGGTACTAAACGTTCTTCCCCCTCACTAGAGATTTCCATCTGAAAATTCAGAAGGTCAGCTTTCATGTTTTTGAAAGGAACCTCCTGCTGAGCTAATTTAATTAGCGCTCAGTTCCCAAAAGTGTCAGAGACTCCTACAAGAGGACTCTGAAACTCAATCTACCCAGGGAGCCTCTTGGAGGAGACTCTAGGGGAGCGAGTGTGTCAGGTTTACGCTTGAAAATACTGTTAAGAAATTACAATTAGTGGTAGATTGAACGCCTTCAAAAACTTTTTAATTTTTTTTAACGTACTATTCATCCCTCAACCGGGAAATTTCTGTGCTGTATTACACCGCAGCAGGCTGCCACGACGCCACCAATGGTGGGAGCAACTAGTGTCTTCCCAAGGACACTTAGACATAAGCTCAGTGGGATTTGAATCAGTGTCCCGATGAGATCAGCCTGTCAGTAAGCGGTATGCAGGTGGAAGGAGGAGGACCCAATAGCAGGACAGAAAACATTGTTTATTTGTGAATGGCAGTCCAGAAAAGCTGTAAAAGAAAAACAAAGTTTTAGTGGCATGGCATAGGTTGTTGTTCAGAATGTGTTCCTTGGTCAGGCAACGAGGAAGACCTGGCTGGAAGGGATGGTATGACCCAACGAGAATGTCTGGGGTGATTGCCCATAGGCAGCAGAGTCCACAGATGTGTGGTATCGGAATAATCACCCTCAGATGTCTCAATCAGGGTGATGAGGGGAAGGTCCAGAGCTCCCTCTGGTGGCAAGTGAGGGGATCATGACTCTGTAACTTTGCCCAGAATGCTCTCCCCTCCCTTCTAGATGATCTAATCATCGGGATCTGCGACCTGCCGTACTTCTATTGAAATTAGCGTTAGGGTTAGTTTTCGGAACTCCGATCTATCAAGATCTGCGACCGGTCGCAAATCTCGAGGCCGTAGATCTCGATGGAAGACCAGTGTCTCCCGTTTCAAGGGTAATTTGTGTGTCACAGCAATAACTTCCTATCTGCTAAGTGAGTCGTTGTAGAGCCCGATCACGAACGGAAAGAAAGACCTCCGGTAACGAGATGTTCTCGAGTGGAGCTGTCTGAGCCTCTTGGAGAAGGAGCTCCGCTGTTTGTCCAGGAGTGGGTAGAGAGGATTTGGCAACCAGGAAGACCTGGCTGGAAGGGATGGTATGACCCGACGAGAATGTCTGGGGTGATTGCCCATAGGCAGCAGAGTCCACAGATGTGTGACATCAGAATAATCACCCTCAGATGTCTCAATCAGGGTGATGAGGGGAAGGTCCAGGGCTCCCTCTGGTGGCAAGTGAGGGGATCATGACTCTGCAACTTTGCCCAGAACGCTCTCCCCTCCCTTCTAGATGATCTAATCATCGGGATCTGCGACCTGCCGTACTTCTATTGAAATTAGCGTTAGGGTTAGTTTTCGGAACTCCGATCTATCAAGATCTGCGACCGGTCGCAAATCTCGAGGCCGTAGATCTCGATGGAAGACCAGTGTCTCCCGTTTCAAGGGTAATTTGTGTGTTACAGCAATAACTTCCTATCTGCTAAGTGAGTCGTTGTAGAGCCCGATCACGAACGGAAAGAAAGACCTCCGGTAACGAGATGTTCTCGAGTGGAGCTGTCTGAGCCTTTTGGAGAAGGAGCTCCGCTGTTTGTCCAGGAGTGGGTAGAGAGGATTTGGCAACCAGGAAGACCTGGCTGGAAGGGATGGTATGACCCGACGAGAATGTCTGGGGTGATTGCCCATAGGCAGCAGAGTCCACAGATGTGTGGCATCAGAATAATCACCCTCAGATGTCTCAATCAGGGTGATGAGGGGAAGGTCCAGAGCTCCCTCTGGTGGCAAGTGAGGGGAACATGACTCTGCAACTTTGCTCAGAACGCTCGCCCCTCCCTTCAAGATGATCTAATCATCGGGATCTGTGACCTGCCATACTTCTATTGAAATTAGCGTTAGGGTTAGTTTTCGGAACTCCGATCTATCAAGATCTGCGACCGGTCGCAAATCTCGAGGCCGCAGATCTCGATGGAAGACCAGTGTCTCCCGTTTCAAGGGTAATTTGTGTGTCACAGCAACAACTTTCTATCTGCTAAGTGAGTCGTTGTAGAGCCCGATCACGAACGGAAAGAAAGACCTCCGGTAACGAGATGTTCTCGAGTGGAGCTGTCTGAGCCTCTTGGAGAAGGAGCTCCGCTGTTTGTCCAGGAGTTTTGGGCACTCAAATGTGTAAAATATTTAAATGCCCAGTTCATTTTCTTTCATTGTTTTTCTAAAATCTACGCTGCTTCCAAACGTCTGTTTCCGCTTTACGGCCAGCATTTGTTTCCATGTAGGTTAAAATCAACAGAGCGTCAATAAAAACCTTTAAATTTGTTCACTCTAAAAAGCGAGAACTACGATGACCATTTTCTTTCAACCAAACAGATCTTGAGCTAGTCTCAATCTCTAATTTTATTTTAAAACTTTTTCCATACGGAGCCACGTTTTTACTTCCCCTTTGAGTCCATGTTTATCTGTAAGTCTGCAAATCCAACAGGAAGTCAATAACCTACCACAAATCTTCTCCACAACAGTGGTGGATGAAGTACTCACTTTTTGTACTTAAGTAAAAGTACCAATAAAAAAATCTACTTAAGTAAAAGTACAAAAGTAATTGGTGTAAATTGTACTTTTTAAGTAAAAAGTAAAAGTATTCGATCATAATTCAAATGTTATTTTTTGTGCTATAGGCTGTCACCCTGGTAACCAGGATAAATACTCTGCAGGGGTGTGACCCCACTCTCCCACCTCTTTTGGTCCACAAAATAAATAAATAAATAAAATAAAAGGAAAGGGGACAAGTCAAGCTATCCTCTAGAAGGGCCAGTGAATGGGCACCAAAATGGAGGAAAATGACACTTATTTTTGAAAATGTTTTGGGAGGGAGGCCCACAGTCACTATGTATTGGCTTTGTCAAAGCCCCACCCCCCTTTGGAAAATTCTAGATCCGCCCCTGCTCTGTGTAATGATGGCTCAACTTTTATTTAAAATAAAAAAAATAAATAAATTACTCTATTCATCCCTCATCGGGGAAATTTGTTTGCTGCACTCCTTACACCGCAGCAGGCTGCCCTTCAACGGCGCCAATGGTGGGAGAAGCGGGGGTTAGGTGTCTTCTCCAAGGACCCTAGACGTGCTCTCCGTGGGACGCGAACCCGCGACCTTCTGGTCCGCGGGCGAACGCTCTAACCACGCGGCCACCGTCTCCCACCGTCTCGTGTATTTAGAAGTAAACACAACGAACAACGATCTTCTGACTCTTTTTAATTTGTTTATATTTGATGTTAGGTTTTTGAATGAATGCGGAAAATGTTTCTCGATTCATTACTTCTTCTCCCGATCAACTGCTTCTTTTGATTTTGGCGATGCGGCTTCAAGATGCGCTAAAAAAAAAAAACCTGTGTATTTTTCAAATTCCTGAACGAAAATGTAACAAAAAATGTAAAACACACTTTTAAAAAGTAGCGAAGTAAAAGTACAGATATTTGCTCTAAAAATGTAGTGAAGTAAAAGTACCGGTCTTAAATTTTACTTAAGTAAAGTACAGATACACAATTTTTTTACTTAAGTACAGTAACAAAGTACATTTACTTCGTTACGTTCCACCACTGCTCCACAAATATCTAAAACTATTTAGTGTCTCTTTCCGGCTCTTCTGCTCATGTTTTCTCCATCTTGTTGGACACCAGGGACCAGTTCTCAGCTTTACTCCTCCTTTTTTTTATTCATGTCTTCTTACATAAAAGTCACATTTTTAACTTGTAACGTGAAGTGACAACACAGGCCGATTATCTAGGCAGGCCGAGCGGAAACGCTGATTAAATTTGATGTGGGATTTTAGAAAAACTTCCCAGAAAGACTTCCTTCCTAGTTTTTTTTTTTTAGTATATGTAGGAGTTTTAAGAAGAAAAAGTGCTGATGTAAAATGTGTCAAATTCACTTCCTCTAACTCCAAACTCTGGATGTCTTTGGTTATTTCTGGGTGACATCTTGGTCCTCTCGTTTTCAGGCGTTCTGATGCCGACAGTACCTGTAATCTTTTATTTTTTATGAGGAAGTCTGGTGTGACAGAGAAGTATGTTAGAGCGGTTCAGGACATGTATGAGGACTGTAAGACAGTGGTGAGATGTGCTGTAGGTGAGACAGAGGAGTTCAGTTTTGGGGTGGGACTGCACCAAAAATCTGCTCTGAGTCCTTTTCTGTTTGCAATGACGATGGACAGGCTGACAGACGAGGTCAGACAGGAATCCCCATGGACAATGATGTTTGCAGATGACATTGTGATCTGTAGTGAGAGGAGGAGGGAAAGCCAGAGAGGTGGAGGTTTGCTCTAAAAAGAAGAGGAATGAAGATTAGTCAGAGTAAGACAGAGTACATGTGTGTGAATGAGAGGAATCCAAATGGAGAAGTGAGGTTACAGGGAGAAGAGATAAACAAGGTGGAAGATTTTAAGTATCTAGGATCAACAGTCCAGAAAAATGGAGAGTGTGGAAAAGAGGTGAAGAAGCGTGTGCAGGCAGGCTGGAACGGGTGGAGGAAAGTATCAGGTGTGATGTGTGACAGAAGAGTTTCAGATAAAATGAAGAGAAAAGTGTACAAAACCGTGGTGAGACCCGCCATGCTGATTGGTCTAGAGAGAGTGGCACTGATTCAAAGACAGGAAGCAGAGATGGAGGTAGCAGAGATGAAGATGCTGAGGATCTCTCTGGAAGTGACCAGGATGGACAGGATCAGAGGAACAGCACATGTTAGAGGTTTTAAAGTCAGAGAGGTCAGACTGAGATGGTTTGGACATGTACAGTGGAGAGAGAGTACCATAATTTCACGACCATTAGGCGCACCGTACGAAAAGGCGTATTCTCAGTCACACACCGCCTTACAACAACACACACGCAAGCATGCAAATGTGCGTATTAGAAAATAGATCGGGAGCAAAACTGAGTTTGGTTGTACTTTATTTAAGTAGTAACGATACTAAACAAGCACATTACCGGTAATAGTCTTTATTCAAATCCGTCAAAGTCCTCATCCTCTGTTTCAGAATCGAACAGCTGCGCAA
Organism: Neostethus bicornis; assembly: GCA_902685375.1. Taxonomy (NCBI): domain Eukaryota; kingdom Metazoa; phylum Chordata; class Actinopteri; order Atheriniformes; family Phallostethidae; genus Neostethus; species Neostethus bicornis. Next base: position 389,346 of record CACRXE010000066.1, on the reverse strand, counting down.
AATCCAACAGAGCAGGTCCACTTCGCTCCTCGCTGTTAAAGTCACTGTCTGTACTGTGCGGCTCCTCAGAAAGGATACCAGCTTTTGAGAAAGCTCGGATAACAGTACCAGCAGACACGTTAGTCCAAGCATCTACAATCCATTGGCAAACTGTAGCGTAACTCGCCCGGCGCTGCCTTCCACCCTTCGTGAAACTGTGGTCTCCTTCAGTCATCCATCGCTCCCACGCCGCTCACACTTCACTCTTTAACGAACCAATCAGCAGAAATTACCCGTTGGTAGTTTTCCACTTATTTTCATATAAAAACTCCTAAAACTGAAGAAAAATTCTCTGCGAGCAGGAAGTTACGAAGTTCTGCTGTGAGTGATGGAGCCTGTCAGAACCACCAGGATTCAAATCCAATAACTCTGAAATCTGCTCACAAGCCAGTGAAGAGTTTCTGCAAAGTTTCCAGACGTGTGTAAAGTGTCTCCGAGTGGAGACGACGGGCTTAATAATATTCAGTCCTGGCCGTGCGGCAGGAGTAGGTCTGAAATCAGCCCATGAGACAAACTGAAAATTGAAAAAATGGAGACGTTTACGGGTTTAAAATGTGTTTGAAGTCGTAAAAAACAATATGAAATGGAAATAAAATCCTCCACAAACATAATCCATCTTCACACATCCTCTGGTTTTTCTTCTCGGGTTCTTTTGGTGTCTTCATTCCCACTCGCTGGTGTTTCATTATGATCGTATAACTTCGATTTTTTTTTTTAATCTTTTTTTTTTCTTTCATATGAAAATGTTGGAAGGGCAGATCCATCGTTTTCTTCATCCCACAGCTTCAACATGAGATGGAATATTTTCTTTTCAGATTAAAGAGAAGAAGAAAAAGCAAATTCTCTTTTGTTCCGTCATCTTCCGCTTGTTCCGGGGTCGGGTCGCGGGGGCAACAGCCTCAAATGGGCAGCCCAGGCCTCTCTCTCCCCGGCTGCATCCTCCAGCTCACCCGGAAGGATCTCAAGTCGTTCCCCGGCCAGCTGTGAGACATAGTCTCTCCAGCGGGTCCGGGGTCTGCCTCTTGGTCTCCTCTCGGTGGGACGTGCCCGAAACACCTCGCCCGCGAGGCACTCGGGGGGCATCCTGACCAGATGCCCGAACGACCCCATCTGGCTCCTCTCGACCTGGAGGAGGAGCGGCTCGACACCAAGCTCCTCCCGGATGGCAGAGCTCCTCACCCGATCTCTGAGTGAGAGCCCAGCCACCCTGCGGAGGAAGCTCATTTCGGCCGCTTGTACCCGCGATCTCATTCTTTCGGTCACCACCCACAGCTGGTGACCATGGTGAGGGTTGGAACGTAGATCCTGGTTACCATGGTGAGGGTAGGAACATAGATCCTGGTTACCATGGTGAGGGTAGGAACGTAGATCCTGGTTTACCATGGTGAGGGTTGGGACGTAGATCCTGGTTACCATGGTGAGGGTAGGAACATAGATCCTGGTTACCATGGTGAGGGTACGAACATAGATCCTGGTTACCATGGTGAGGGTAGGAACATAGATCCTGGTTACCATGGTGAGGGTAGGAACATAGATCCTGGTTACCATGGTGAGGGTAGGAACGTAGATTCTGGTTACCATGGTAAGGGTTGGGACGTAGATCCTGGTTACCATGGTGAGGGTAGGAACATAGATCCTGGTTACCATGGTGAGGGTTTGAACGTAAATCGACTTGTAAATTGAGAGCTTTTCTTTTCGGCTCAGCTCTCTCTTTACCACGACGGACCGATGCAACGTCCTAGTTATTGTTGACGCCGCACCAATCCGCCTGTCGATCTCCTGCTCCATCCTCCCCCCACTCGTGAACAAGACCCCGAGATACTTAAACTCCTCCACTTGGGGCAGGACCCTGTCCCTGACCCGCAAGGGGCATTCCACCCTTTTCCAGGCGAGGACCATAGTGGATTTTTGGAGAGAACAAATCCAAGGATGGATGGATAAAAAGACCCGTGTGGATACATTGATTCTTCTTCATCCCCGTTTAGAGCCATTATTGCACCCATATAGACGCATTACCGCCATCTACTGATTCCCAAGTAGCTCAAATCCTCCTCAACAACCCTGTACACCTCAGGAAAGAGGTGTTCCAAAACTCCACCCCTGACAACCAATCAGAAACACCTCACTCCCGATCCAACACTTCGCTGCACCCCCACCATAGCCCACAGAAATCACAGCCCCCATCCAAATGATTACCCATAACCCTAAGTGTGTCGTTTAAAGACCTATGCCCGATTCTTAACCTGCTTAGAACCACCTACCCCCTCCTCTGACCATCCAACGGTGCCACAGTCACTCCCACCGTCCTCTGTACGGGGGACAACTGTCGCCCTTTTACCTCCGACTCCCACTGCTGTCAGGGTTTTAGGGATTTGGAAGGAGGAGGAGCCATTGCGAGACATCAACAAGGTTTATTAACATAATTTGCGAAGTCTGTAAAGCAAAGAAAAACAGGGTTAACTCAAGGTTTCAGAGGTCCAAATAATAACAAAGTTCAGAACATCGACCTGACAGGGAAGTCTGGGATTGAATCAAGAATCATCCTCAGGTGATCCTAATCAGGTTGATTGGGAAAATCCAGGGCTCCCTCTGGCGGCAGGTGAGGGATCCAAACAGTTGCTGCACTATTCCCTTCCAGACCAATGCCTTTGCTTCCCTCCATGTCAGAGCCATGACCCTTTCCACCACCAGCCGATTCGCCCCCTCTTTGCCACCACATCCACCCTCTCATTCCCCCCAATCCCAGAATGACCCGAAACCCACATGGACACTAGACCAGAGGAGGGTAAACTCAACTCGGTCATGTCATGATCCCCTCACCTGCTACCAGAAGGAGCCCTGGACCTTCCCTCATCCCCCTGATTAGGAACACCTGAGGATGATTAGTCAGATGACACACTTGTGGATCCTGGTGCCTATTTAAAGGGAATCACTTTAGATGTTTTTGTCAGGTCATCATCGTCACCACCTCCTCTGCCACCTCCACCACCATCACCTCCACCTCCTGGTTTCTACGTCATGATTTTAACATAAATTAAATGTTTATTGAAATTTTTCTTTTTTACAGGTTTGTGTAAAAATGTTTTACCAGGTGTATTTGACTCTCCCAGCTGGACGGATGGAGAGATTTTAACGCGTAATTTTTTTCCTCCAGATAATTTCTACGGCACGCCGAAGCCCCCAGCCGAGCCCAGCGCTCTGCTTAATGTGAAAGAGCAGCTGCTGCCGGGCGCCACACCCAGCTCGCGCGGCAAACGAAGGCGGAACAAGTCGGTCAGCAACATGGAGAAAGCCAGCATCGAGCCGCCTGAGGAGGAAGAGGAGGAGAAACCCATCGTCAACGGCAACGGCGTTGCTGTCACACCAGGTCAGCTCCTCACCACCAACCTGCTCACACAGGGTCAAAAGTTAAACGGGATGCAGGTCTTCTCTGAATGACTCGGCCATCAGCTCTGGGCTGGTTGCTTAGCAACAGAGACTGTAACAGATCATAATTGGTCACACAAAATATCCTCATCTGCTATTTAAAGGTACAAAACAGACACAGAGATGGACTCAGAGGGGCTTCCTTCTGCAGACGAGCAGCTTTATTTTGAAAGAACTTAAATACAACAAGACTTTTCTTTAAATGTTTTTTTTTTAGTTTGTTTACCAGTAGTCCCAGGGTCGATTTGGGCCCTGTGGGAATGAAACCAGGTTGTCCCGGTCAAAAGGGGGAAACTCTACCACCGAGCCAACGCCTCCTGGGATTGAATACAACATGACTTAAGACTTTTGTTTTATGAAGATATTAAACTGAGCAAGTTTTTTTTATTTGTTTATGCTAAACAAATTTGAAATTCAGAAAAACCTCTTTAACTCATTTTGCAACTTAATTTTCCTAAACCACACCTGCGGTGAACAAGAGGTGGAGACCCCACCCCAAACATGGCTTTTCGTACTCCGTTCCATTCCGTCATCTTCCGCTTGTTCCGGGGTCGGGTCGCGGGGGCAACAGCCTCAAACGGGCAGCCCAGGCCTCTCTCACCCCGGCTGCATCCTTCAGCTCACCCGGAAGGATCCCAAGTCGTTCCCCGGCCAGTTGTGAGACATAGTCTCTCCAGCGGGTCGGGGGTCTGCCCCTTGGTCTCCTCCCCGAAAGACCTCACCAGCGAGGCGCTCGGGGGGCATCCTGACCAGATGCCCGACCCACCCCATCTGACTCCTCTCAACCTGGAGGAGGAGCGGCTCGACACCGAGCTCCTTCCGGATGGCAGAGCTCCTCACCCGATCTCTGAGGGAGAGCCCAGCCACCCTGTGGAGGAAGCTCATTTCGGCCGCTTGTAACCGCGATCTCATTCTTTTGGTCACCACCCACAGCTGGTGACCATAGGTGAGGGTAGGAACGTACTCCTTTCGTACTCCAAAAAAGAAAATGTTAAATATCAAGATGCTCAGAGTAATGGTAAATAAATGTGTATCGAAATATTGTTTTTTGTAACAGCTCGCATGGTTCAGTACGAGCACGGAGAGTCGTTATCTCACACAAAGTAGGCGGTCACAAGAGCACACACAATGTTTTATTTAGCGTCTGATTGTAGTTTATTTCCGCAGGTCAGATTAAGTTCCATAGGTGTCAAAATGTGGCCCGCGGGCCAAATATGGCCTGCAAACTTTTGCTGAAGCCAAACGTTAATTCTAATTTATTGACGGCTGTTATAGCGACGAAATACTTGCTTCATGTAATCTACTGTGTTTACAATGTTGTTTGGTGTAGTTTGTTTACAGTATTATTAAGCTTTGCTTGTTTAGATTCACATGAAAAATTTATTGTTTTTACATTAAGAAATCTTTTTCTATAAACATCCATGTTGGCCTGAAACTTCGTCCCAGTGTTGTAATTTAGTGTTGAGTTTGACGCCCCTGGTCTATGACATAGATCAGGCATGGGAAAACTACGGCCTGCGTGCCACATGTGGCCCGTTAAACTTTTAATCCCGACCGCCAAATATGAAAACCTTACTTTAAAAAAAACATGTTAATGATTTATTTTCCTGCATTCTGATATTTCGTCACTAGATGGCACAACCGAGATATAGTCACTTTGTTGAGAAAACAACAACACTGCTTCCATTAAAATGTGTGTCTCCGTGATGGGCACGCTATCAAAAAAAAACCAGTGTGCACAGATATGGAAAGCCATCAGGGCCAATACACACACATAAAACAAGCGCTTAGATTTCAGACCTAGCACCGCTAGATTTGAAATTTAACGCTATTGATGTAACATTTAGCGCGCCATTCTTTCGGACTAATCTAGCGGTTAACAAAGCATGCCATCCAACTACTCCTAATCCGACCCATTTGTCAAATGCTAGAACTCAACGTGGCGGAAAGTCGGAAAGTTTGCCGATTCACTGGCAAACTTATTCAACTGAATAAGATCATTTTCAGTTGAAGTGTTTATGCTGCTTTTAGTTTTGTTTACAAGGATAGTTTTGTATGTTGTTCGACTTCTGCACACAAAATTAACCGAATTATGGCCTCAAAACCAAAGTACGTACCTAGCGAATCAAGATTTTCAAAACACCAGCATAATGTGTGTATTCAAAAGACCCGGTGCTGCTTTTATGAAACTCCTACAATCTAAAGACATCCAAGTGGAAGGCGGATGACCGTGGCCACTCTGTGAGTGGCACACACTGATCTGTCACTGACATAAAAATAATAGTTCAACCTCAGCTGGCAGAGAAAAAATATGAAGAAACCTTAAGGAAGTCCACATGAAGGAGGGATCCCTCCTCAAAACGGAAAGGCTATATAACTTAGACTGTCTATTAAATATTAGCAAATCTAGCTCGACAGCTGTTTTTTTTTCAAAAACACAGCAGATGGACTTCATCCTGATGGAAATGGGGGACATACAGGAGAGGAATCAGAAATAAGATAAGGGCCACAGCTCGGGGAATCTAGGAATCTGATAAGAGTAATGTGGATACATCAAGCACTGAGTCCTCTAGTCTGTCAGAAAACAGGATATGCAAATTTCCACACTAATATTTCTGCACCAGATGTTCCACCTCCTCCCCTGTGGTCTCCGACTGACAGCTGAAAGGTCAGCGATGGAGAACGAGGTGGCGGAACCTGCTCGCAGTGCGAGCCACAGATACCCTGTGGGTCTGATCACATGAACAGAGGATCATAAAAGCATCTTTATTAGTTCGGTTTCACTAATCCCACATCTCAAACCACGCTGGAGTCCTGTGACTTCTTAAGTCGGCTTTTATGGCCTGGAGAAAGATTTCCGGAGCAGAGCAGCTCTCAGCCAAAGCAGCGACCATGTCTGCTACTAAGGAACTCCCGAGTGGGAATGTCCGAAAGAGGAGGGTCCCTCAGTAGATGAGATTATGGTCTTAACGGCATTCGGACGTCCAATCAGGTAGGAAACAGAGTCTGAGAGGATTTTGGTTCTTGTTATTGTTCAAAGGCTTCGTAAAGCGAGTCGAAAAAGACTGAAAGTTAAAAATCGGACGGCGTTTGAAAAATTATCTCCGTTAAATACAGAAATTTTGTTAAAATTTTCTTTTTTAAATATGATGGATTTGAACCCAATTTTTTTTTCTTCTAATAAACTTTTGTTAAGTCCCAATAAAATTGAGACAAAAGGATTTTTAAAGATTTGTGTGTAATTTAACCAGTTTTATGCCATTTTTTCCAGTTAGAGATTATTATGTTTCTATTATAGGGTGTCCCATATCGATTTACAAGTCGATCTACGTTCCTACCCTCACCTATGACCAAAGGAATGAGATCACGGATACAAGCGGCCGAAATGAGCTTCCTCCGCAGGGTGGCTGGGCTCTCACTCAGAGATCGGGTGAGGAGCTCTGCCATCCGGGAGGAGCTCGGTGTCGAGCGGCTCCTCCTCCAGGTCGAGAGGAGCCAGATGGGGTCGTTCGGGCATCTGGTCAGGATGCCCCTTGAGTGCTTCGCTGGTGAGGTGTTTCGGGCATGTCCCACCGGGAGGAGACCGAAAGGTAGACCCCGGACCCGCTGGAGAGACTATGTCTCACAGCTGGCCGGGGAACAACTTGGGATCCTTCCGGGTGAGCTGGAGGATGTAGTCATGGTGAGAGAAGCCTGGGTTTCTCGCATGAGGCTGTTGCCCCTGCGACCCGGCCCCGGATGAGCGGAAGATGACGGAACAGAATGGTGTTCCATATCTTCGACATGATGTGGACAACCCGGGTCCCAATTTGTGATGCAGATCTACAATCATACTTATTGAAATTGTCTCTGTTTGAATACTTAAACTCTTCTTTTGATAGTAGAAAAAGTTTCAAAAAAGTCTTCTGGACAGTTCATCATCAATCATTTTCAATCTGAATGAAATGGACAGAAAACTGGATCTATTTATACTATTTAAAGAACACATTGCGGCAGAAACTAGTACATCCTAAAGACAAGATGCCTACAGAAAAACAGAGCAATGTAGTTTATTCGATCCGGTGCAGTGAAGGGAGCTGCAAAGAACACTACATTGGTGAAACGAAGCAACCACTCCACAAGACTTTACCAACACAGAAGAGAAGCCTCAAGTGGTCCACAGTCTGCTGTACATCTGCATCTTAAATCCACCAAACACACTTTTGAGGACAGCGAGGTGAAGATTCTAAGTAGAGAGAAAGGATGGTTTGAAAGAGGGGTGAAGGAAGCCATCTTTGTGATGAAAGAAAATCCCTCACTGAATCGGAGTGGAGGCGTTAGATACATTTTGCCCAGGATTTACAGCAGCATTCTGAAGCCATGGAACAAAGATGACACCTCGTGACCCAGATTCACGCCTCTCATTAGCAGGAATTTCTATTCACTAGGCTTTTAGCATTTTTATAATAGGGTTCGTTTACTGGTCTGTGGCTACAATAGGAGCCATTCACGGCTCATTGGTCGAGCCCTCCTTACTATTTTTTTTTACCTTTTACTCAGGTTAGTATAAATAGAACCAGTTTTCAGTCCATTTCTATCAGATTGAAAATGATTTCCGGATGAAAGTCGAAACGTCTCGATCAAGAACTAAACTGTCCAGAAGACTTTTTTAAAACTTTTTCTACTATGGATCACTCGTGGATGAACGAGGGACTACACAGACTTGTCTTCTTTTTGATGATTTTTGTTTTGTCTCCTTCTGATATTCTTCCACCCATTAAAAGGGACTGTTAAGTATTTGCGGAGCAAATTTTTTTGTAACAGGTGTTCTTATATTGACTTATTTTGTTTTATGAGTCACATCAACTGTCCTCTTTGTTCATGACTCTTCGACACCAGTGGAGATGAAAGTCTTTTTCTCTGTTTGTGTCATAATTTGCGTTTGTTTGACTTGTTTCTTTGTAAACTGTTTAACTGGGACAGCACCGATGGGGGAGGGAGGTTACCATGGAAAGAGTCTTGATGGCCTGTGGGCAGTGGTGGAACGTAACGAAGTAAATGTACTTCGTTACTGTACTTAAGTAAAATTTGAGATCTGTACTTTTTACTTTTACTTCACTACATTTTTTGCCACCACATCCATCCACTCACAACCCCCAATCCCAGAATGACCCGAAACCTACATAAACACTATTCCAGAGGTGGGTAAACTCGGTCATGTGATGTCATGACATGACTGGACCTTCCCTCATCCCCTTGATTAGGGACACCTGAGGGTGATTAGTCTGATGACACACACCTGTGGATCCTGGTGCCTATTTAAAGGCAATCACTCTAGATGTCTTTGTCGGGTCATCAACGTCACCACCACCACCACCTTTTGGGAGAAGAAGTAATGAATCGAGGACCAATCAGAATCGAGAGTAAACATTTTCCGCATTTATTCAGCGCCAAAAAACCTAACATCAAATATAGTACAAAATAAAAAGAATCAGAAGATCGTTGTTCGTTGTGTTTACTTTTAAATAAAAAAGTTGAGCCATCACTACACAGAGCAGGGGCGGACTTATGATTTTCTAAAGGAGGGGGAGTGTGAGGTCATGGACAAAGCCAATATAGGGTTACTGGGGGCCTCCCCCCCAAAACATTTTAAAAAATAAGTGTCATTTTCCTCCATTTTGGCGGCTCATTCACTGGCCCTTCTAGAGGATAGCTTGACTTGTCCCCTTTCCTTTCCTTTTTATTTTATTTTTATTTTTTTTGAGGACTAAAAGAGGCGGGAGAGGGGGTCACGCCCCTGCAGAGTATTTATCCTGGTTACCATGGTGACACCCTATAGCACAACAAATAACATTTGAATTATGGTCGAATACTTTTACTTTTTATCTAAAAAGTACAATTTACACCAACTACTTTTGTACTTTTACTTAAGTAGATTTTTTATTGGTACTTTTACTTTTACTTAAGTAAATTTTTTTGCCCAATTATCTATACTTTTACTTAAGTACAAAAAGTGAGTACTTCATCCACCACTGGAGGGAGGTTACCATGGAAAGAGTCTTGATGGCCTGTGGGATGGGGGAAGGGATCTGGCAGTGAAATGGAAATGTCCAGAAACTTCCACAGTGAATGTGAGTGGATTATTTCTCCACTTCTCATCTACAGTAGACTGCCAAAAGTATTTGCTCATTCATTCAGAATCTCTCAGACAAGCAGTAACTAGACTAGCCTAGGCAAGGACATCCCTGTCCTTAGAGCCAGGGTGTCCAAATTGGGTCCTCGAGGGCCGGTGTCCTGAAGGTTTTCCATTTGTTCCTGCATCTGCACACCTGAGCCAGTTAATTGAGTCATTGTGCTATTGGCTGTTGATTTCACTTTCTGTGCGTCAGCTGTATTGAACCAGGAACGTGTTGAAAGCCATCAGGATACCGGCCATCGAGGACCGGCTTTGAACACCCCTGTCTTAGAGTCTCTGTCTTGGGTAGTGAAAACCCAATTGGAAAAAAAAGGGACAACCATGTTTCAGTTGCTAATTTATTTCTACGTCTTTGTTTCAGAATCAAGTGAACATGAAGATAAGAGTACGGATGTTTCAGGGGACACGGCCCCGCAGACTGCCTCGGTGGAAGCTCCAGCAGAGGAGTCCAAAGAGGAAGACCAGTCCCCGCAGACTGTGGTGCCCAAACCAGAAGACAACGAGGAGCTAGGACCCCTACCAGACAACTGGGAGATGGCCTACACCGAGAAAGGAGAGGTCTACTTCATAGAGTGAGTGTCGGCATGGTTACACGGTTACAGTCACGGAAAGTTGAGTTTCACATTAAAAGATTTAAAATAGTTTTACTCTGAATTTAGTTTAGTTTGTGATTTTCACATATTTGCTCGAAACTAAAGTCAAGCCCAAAAAATCTTTCAGAACGTTCTAGAACCGGATGAAACTTTTTGTTTGAGCCCGGAAATGCAACTAAATTAATTTTGACTTAAAAGCAAAATTAAGTCAAATTATAGAACAAAATCTAAACTAATCAATACCGTTTATGTAAGTCCAAAATAAAGTCAGCAGCCTGTACTCCGTCACCGTAATCCTGATGAAACAAAGATTCCGTCTGTGGTGGACGGATTCAATCCTGTTGCTTAAATTCCCCAAAGTCGGTCCCAGGTTTGTTGGCATAGTAGTAGACATACCGTCTTTTGACCGAAAGCACCTGGTTCGATTCCCGCTAGGCCCAAGCCATCCCTGGGACCACAGAAAGACACAAAAACAAAGAAAGTTAAGAAAATAAAAACCCTGAAAAGACAAAAAACAAATCCATAAATTCCTGGGTGGAATGATCACAACACGGTCCACCGTCCAATCTTGTGACTTCCAAAAGCACCAATGTTTTTCACGGAAACCCAAACCATAAAGTCACCCGTTGGGTGATTCAGATGAATATGTTATAGCAGTGGTATTGCCTCCAAGATGGGTCTCTCTCAGTTGGTCAGTTGTCTGCCCACTGGCTGATGCAGGCCTTTTATACCCACACATGGAAACTGCCCAGGTGGAAAATTCCGGGACGGTCTTGAACCCTCTAGGCCACTCCCACAGCTTCTGGGTAAGGCCAAGCAGACACTTCTAGAAATTTCTAACAAACTTTGCAAATACCTTGGCTGAGCACTCAAAAACATAAAAAAAAGATGGCTGGTTGGATTCTAAACATAATACAATCATCAAACATCTTCGTCACGCAAGAACACATAACAAAGAGACGGAAAAACTGGAGTCAAAACATCAACAAGGCATTTAAACAGAATAAAACTAGATGGATTGTTTGAAGTTTTGCGCTTGGATTTGAACAATAGGAGATAGTCAGTGTACTGTTGCACCCAATGTGACCCTGTGTCCTAATTGGGATTCAAAGCCAGCTAAACTCTCCTTTCCATCAACTCCTCCAAAGAACAGTCCGTTGTAGCTTTTTTAGAATTTAATAGAAAGAAGTGTGAAATCATATTGCCGCTCAAAGGGCTCGAAAAGTGTGGATGGTTGATGATTAGAATTAAACTAGGATGATCTCCGGCACTGCAAGCTTAACACGTTGTCTCCTTCTCTCTGACTACTTACTTCCTATTTCCTACTTCTTGAACACGAATAAACATTATATCGCTAGCGCCGTCTACCGGCCCAGCGGAACAATAAATTGTTCCAATACAGTCAGATTCACGTAGGTCAGGAGGATGAGAGTTCTATCGCTGGAGAGTAAAGCGACTGAAGGCTTTGCCCCCCGTGGTGACAAGACGGGCAGATTGGAGATGGAGCTGGAGAGAGGAGGAGGAGCGGAGAGAGCCAGAGGGAACGATGGTGTGTAGAAGATCAGAGATGTAGGGTGGAACCAGGTTATGGATTGTTTTATAAAATCGTCAAACAAATCCTTTGTTTAACGGGAAGCCAGTGTATTACAACACAAGAATTTGTCACCTCGGCCTCTGCGATCTTTGGTTGTATAACATTGAAAACCTAATCAGTTCATCTGTAGCTGGTATTGTGTTTGTCTGGGCAGTTTATTTACCTCGTTCACAAGTGTGACAGAAGCACGAAAAGACAGACAACCCGGGTTCTCACAGATACGAAGAAAGAACAGACAGTAAATTATGTTTAAACAAGTCAAAAATCCAAACTTTTTTTTTTTTAATTATTCATCTTCACTGATTGAGAGTTGCGATGCGTGATGGCAGCCTAGGCAAGGAAATCCAGACTTTGAGGTGATGTACGTAATTCCTTCCTGCTGAACGATGTACCATATTTTTCAGACTATAAGTCGCACCAAGCAAAATGCATAAAAGAAGGAGAATGATATGTCGGTTCAGAGTATAAGACGCACCCCCACCCAAACTAGGAAAAAAACTGTGACTTTATAGTCCGTAAAATACGGTAGCCCTTATTTAGTTCATCCCCATTGGTTGAGCTCATCTAGTTTTTAGTGGTTTGAATCTTCTTCTTCGGCATTTCCCTTCAGGGGGCGCCACAGCAAGTCAGTTTCTTCCATCTAACCCTATCTGCTGCATCCTCTTTAGTCACACCAACTATCTTCATGTCTTCCTTCACTGTATCAATGAACCTCCTCTTTGGTCTTCCTCTAGTCCTCTTTCCTGGTGGTTCCAAACCCAGCATCCTTCTTCTGATGTACTCTCTCTCTCTCTCCTCTGCACATGTCCAAACCATCTCAGTCCGACCTCTCTGACTTTAAAACCTCTAACATGTGCTGTTCCTCTGATCCTGTCCATCCTGGTCACTCCCAGAGAGATCCTCAGCATCTTCATCTCTGCTACAAACATCTCTGTTTCCTGTCTTTTTCTCAGTGCCACTGTCTCTAGACCAATCAGAATGGCCGGTCTCACCACGGTTTTGCACACTTTTCCTTTCATTTTATCTGAAACTCTTCTATCACACATCACATCTGATACTTTTCTCCACACCGTTCCAGCCTGCCTGCGCATGCCTCTTCACCTCTTTTCCACACTCTCCATTGCTCTGGACTGTTGATCCTAGATACTTAAAATCTTCCACCTTCTTTATCTCTTCTCCCTGTAACCTCACTTTTCCATTTGGGTCCCTCTCATCCACACACGTAGTCTGTCTTTAATAAAAAATATGAATATTATCATTATCTTTTCCTAATTTCTGCCTCCGGCTTCCATCTTTTCATCCTCACACACACTCAGGCGGCTTTAATGAGGCTTTAAATACAATAACACTCCCACAAACTTGTGTAAGGTAGACTTTATGGTACCAGACCAGCAGAGATGTTGTGAGTATAAAGTTTAATAATGAAAAAAATGAGCTAATCTTTGTACAATCTGTCCAAATCCCGGTCGATATCGTCCCGCCCTCCAGCTTCTTTCAACGCGCAGACAAACTTTCAGATGACTTGCCACACGTCACCCCCCCAAACCAGAGAGAATCCCACTCCCAGCATGCCTTAATACAAAACTATCTGGTTTATCGCACACAAGCCCAGCACTCTGATTGGCCTCCACCGGAGATCAATTTGTTTGCCTTGAAGAGGAGCTTCTGAAAGGAGGGATCAAAAAAGAAGGAGAGAGACGGTGAGGATGTTTTAAAAAAAAAAAATAGGAACAGATGGCAACGGGATGATGAAAAAAAAATTAAAAAGAAAAAACAAAGCAGAGCTACCTGGAAAAAAAAAATCACCGTCATTTACTAAATTTATGTCCTCTAATCTGCTTCCATCACGGGACTCTTTATTCTGGATTTTGATAAATTTATTCTGGGTTTTAATGACTTTAATCTAATTTTATCAACTTTATTTTTGAGTTTAACACCTTTGTTCTGGATTTTAGTCATTTTATTCTTAATTTTACCAACTTTAGTTTGAATTTTTATAACTTTATTTTGGACTTTAACAACTTTATGGTGAGTTTGACCAACTTTATTCTAAAATGTACAAACTTTGTTCTGGATTCATTAACCTAAATCTGTGTTTTAGCGACTTTATTCCAGATTTTTCAGACTTTATTTTGGATTTTAACAACTTTATTCCAGATTTAACATCCAACTGTGCACCATCTAGTCCGGGTATGGACAAACTAAGGCCCGCGTGCAACATGCTGCTTGTTAAATGTTTTAATAAAAAATTAGTAAACCATCGTTGGCTGCCACCCATCTCCTCCTTCACCCGACCCCTATGGCCCCTCCTGCAGGTGGTGAGTCCGCTGGAAGGGCGGCCCATGTCCCCTGTTCGGGCTGAGCCCGGCCGGGCCCCATGGGTAAAAGCCCGGCCATCAGGCGCTCGCTCTCGTGCCCCACCCTTTGGCTTGGCGCCAGGGGGGGCCCCGGTGACCCGCGTCCGGGCAAGACAACTTGACCATGTTTGGTAACTTCATAGGGATTTTTGAGCCACGCTTTGTCTGGCCCCTCACCGGGATGGGAATTAGCGCCTCCAAATCCGAGACCATGGTCCTCGCCCGGAAAAGGGTGGAATGCCCCCTGCAGGTCAGGGACAGGGTCCTGCCCCAAATGGAGGAGTTTAAGTATCTCGGGGTCTTGTTCACGAGTGGGGGAAAGATGAAGCGGGAGATCGACAGGCGGATTGGTGCGGCGTCAGCAATAACTAGGACGCTGCATCGGTCCGTCGTGGTAAAGAGAGAGCTGAGCCGAAAAGTAAAGCTCTCGATTTACAAGTCGATCTACGTTCCTACCCTCACCATGGTAACCAGGATCTACGTTCCTACCCTCACCTATGGTCACCAGCTGTGGGTGGTGACCGAAAGAATGAGATCGCGGGTACAAGCGGCCGAAATGAGCTTCCTCCGCAGGGTGGCTGGGCTCTCACTCAGAGATCGGGTGAGGAGCTCTGCCATCCAGGAGGAGCTCGGTGTCGAGCCGCTCCTCCTCCAGGTCGAGAGGAGCCAGATGGGGATTACGGCATCTGGTCAGGATGCCCCCCAAGCGCCTCGCGGGCGAGGTGTTTTGGGCACATCTCACCGGGAGGAGACCAAGGGGCAGACCCCGGACCCGCTGGAGAGACTATGTCTCACAGCTGGCCGGGGAACGATTTGGGATCCTTCCAGGTGAGCTGGAGGATGCAGCCGGGGAAAGAGAGGCCTGGGCTGCCCGTTTGAGGCTGTTGGGATACGAATCCGCACAACACTGCTCCTGTTAAAATGTCTGTTGCCGTGATGCGCATGTTGTCATAATTAACAGAGCGTAGATATGGAAAGCCATCCGGCCCGAAACAGGCACGTTAAATAAGCGCGTTAGATTTCCACCCTACATTTAAACCTAGCGCACGAGGTGGACTTTTTTTAAGCGCTCACGCGTATCGCTTAAACTTTAGCGCACTAGGTTGCATGCGTGTAGCGTCCCCCCATGGCTTGTTTACCAAAGCACGCCATCTATCTGCTCCTATTCCGGCCCCTTCGTCAAATGTTAGAACCCAATGTGGCCCACCAATCAAAAAGTTTGCCCACCCCTGATCTAGTCTCAGAGAATTACAATCTCTAATTCCTGTTGATGCAACACAACGACAAAAAAATTTCCAAACTCTCTTGAAGAATCCATTTTGTATCAAAATGTTTACTCTAACATTTTTATAACAACAGACGACGTCGTGCTCCCAAGTTTTATTTTGATCACTGTTTATTTTAAATGGTAACATTTTAATGAACAAAAAGATAAAACGGGCTAAAAGTATCCATCTATTCGCTCGTTGTTTCAAAGTCACCTTTGATATCTAGAACAGAGATTCACTCCATTTACATATAAAAAAATTCTTATTTAATTAAAGCTGACAGCGATGCTCGATCTTCATGGTGAAGATTCTCCCTCTAATGCTTGTAAATTATCTTTTTTTGGAAGTCACTTTCAAACCTTTTAGCATTCCAAATAATTTCAACATAAACCATGACTCTACCACCTCCGTGTTAGAACAGTAACACTGTTCATAGACCAAACAGCTTGGTTAATCTCATCCCATCTTCCTTCGGAGTGTTGATTTTAAGTCAGGGGTGGGCAAACTTTTTGATTCGCGGGCCACATTGAGTTCTAAGATTTGACAAAGGGGCCGGAACGGGAGCAGATGGATGCCATGCTTTGGTAACCTCACCTTGTTGGAGAAAAAATAAACATCGTGGGATCTGGTGGATCTTTTGAGTTTGTGAAACGTGTTATATTTGATCTAGGTATGGAAAGCCATCGAGACCACTACATGCACAAAAACAAGCTGGATGTTACATCAAGCGCATTAAATTTCAAATTTCACTAATAAAACGTACATCCAGCGCACTATGTTTTTAAAATGTAGGTTTGAAATCTAACGGGGCAGCACGGTGGCGCAGCGGGTAGCACAGTGGCCTCACAACAAGAAGGTCGTGGGTTCGAGTCCCGGGTGGGGACGAGGCTTGGAACAATGTCCTTTCTGTGTGGAGTTTGCATGTTCTCCCCGTGTTTGCGTGGGTTTCCTCCGGGTACTCCGGTTTCCTCCCGCCCTCTAAAGACATGCATGCTCGGTTGATTGGCCGGTGCCAAATTGCCCCTAGGAATGAGTGTGTGTGTGGATGGTTGTATGTGTGTAGCCCAGCGACAGACTGGCGTCCTGTTCGGGGTGTACCCTGCCCTTCGCCTTAAATCAGCCAGGATGGGCTCCAGCACCCCCTGCAATCCCGAAAGGGACAGATGGATAAGAAGATGACTGACTGACTGAAATCTAACGTGTTTGTTTACATGCGTGTATTGACCCCGATGGTTTCCCATATCTGCGTGCACTGTTTATTTTGACAACGTGCGCAACACACGAACACACACGCATTTTAATGGGTGCAATGTTGTTGTTTTCTCAACAAAGTCAATAAATTTAGAGTGAGCCACCTAGTGAGGAAACATCAGAATTGCAGGGAAAATATTTCATTGACAGGATTTATTTATTAAATTTTTTTCAAGTTTGGGGGTCTGATTAAAACATTTAACGAGCCACATGTGGCACGCGGGCCGTAGTTTGCCCATGCCTGTTCTAAGTACTTAAAATTCTCCACCTCTTTTTATTTTTTCTCCATTTGTCAACCTGTTCATCGACATAGTAAAAAAGTAGTCCCACCTCCACTCTGAACTCCTCTATCACACCTATAGTACACCTCATTTTGAACTCTTTTGTCACACCTATAGCACACCTCACCACCAATGTTCCCTCTTACCTGTGGGCCTGCGCAATTGGCACTGCTCACAGATTAATAGTGCACAAAAAAAAAACGTGCAGCGCACAAAATAAAACTCAATTTAAACTAAAGATAGGGAAATGAGACAGAGCTCCGGAGTTGTTGAGACCGCTGCTTCGGAGTTTGTCTCGTCACTGCCGCTGACGTCACTAAAGAGTAAAAGGTTTTGCTCCGCCCCCTTCTGCTCAGGAAGCTTGTGTGTTTGATCAGACACATAGAAAATTGGAGGGAACATTCCTCACCACTGACCTCCTCTATCACACCTACAGTACACCTTATTTTGAACTCCTCTATCACACCTACAGTACACCTTATTTTGAACTCCTCTATCACACCTACAGCACACCTCATTTTGAACTCTTCTGTCACACCTACAGCACACCTCATTTTGAACTCTTCTGTCACAGCTACAGCACACCTCCACTCTGAACTCCTCTATCACACCTACAGCACACCTCATTTTGAACTCTTCTGTCACAGCTACAGCACACCTCCACTTTGAACTCCTCTATCACACCTACAGCACACCTCATTTTGAACTCCTCTATCACACCTACAGCACACCTTATTTTGAACTCTTCTGTCACAGCTACAGCACACCTCCACTCTGAACTCCTCTATCACACCTACAGTACACCTCATTCTGAACTCTATCACACCTACAGTACACCTCATTCTGAACTCTATCACACCTACAGTACACCTCATTCTGAACTCTATCACACCTACAGTACACCTCATTCTGAACTCTATCACACCTACAGTACACCTCATTCTGAACTCTATCACACCTACAGTATACCTCATTCTGAACTCTATCACACCTACAGTACACCTCATTTTAAACTCCTCTGTCACATCTACAGCACACCTCACCACTGTCTGACAGTCCTCATAGGTGTCCCACACCGCTCTAACATACTTCCCTCTGACTCCAAACTTCCTCATTCGATACCACGCTTCGTCTTTCCTCCAATAATGAAGCTCCCAATGACCTTCCTTATCCGTCTCTATCAATATCCTCAAACAAAAACTGCAGATGTGGTTCTTCTTGTTTAAATTTATGGTAAAATGTATTTAAAATCTTTATTTCTTTCCGTTCCTTTCTTTAAAAAGAGGAATAAAGTTTACTTATCCCTCCGTCATGGAGGCAGGACCTTTGTGAGGAGCTTCAGACAGACGCTGCGGATGCATCGACTTTCCTGGCTCATCATTATATCTGATCTAAATCCAGCTCCGTGCCCGAGGGGCTGTGGAAGAATCTGCCACATCTGTTCCCCTCCGTCACCCTTCCTCCCCCGCATCCCACCTACCCACCAACCCTCCGTCCTGCTGGCTAATCACAGCCAGGAAGCAAATTAAAAGTATCGATCGCCGTTTTGTTCACATCAGGAGTTTTCTTTTTTTTTTTTTTACTTTCAATCTCTTGTCACTATTTTTTTTTTTAAACACCCCGAGGACGATCATCTGAATTTAGGAATCTGCCAGCCTCTTTCTCACTTGGTGCCAACTCTTCTCTCTCTCACCATCCCTCTCTCTCTCTCTCGGTGTCTTTCCCCACAGCCACAACACCAAGACAACATCGTGGCTGGACCCGCGGCTGGCCAAGAAGGCAAAACCACCCGAGGAATGCAAAGAGGACGGTGAGTGCTCTTCTTTTTTTTTATACCTGCGATTAATCACGACTCGTCCAGCTTTTGGTTCTATAGAACCTCTAACGAGGCCAGTTTTTGATTACTTTCTGATCCCATGAAGTCCACATGTGTCGGTTCAGAATCGAAAGCCGGTGACGTGTATTTAGAAGCCGTGTCCGGAGACTCGGGAGGTGAAAGACTTCTTTATTCTCTGGCCCGCTCGCTGGCCGTGGCAGAAAAAAGGAAGGAAGGATGGATGAATGATGGTGGGTTTATATACATTCATAGCCTTCGTCTCTCCTCCTCATCCTCACTTCCTCATGCATCCTTTTTAAAAAGTGGAACCAAGAAAAGACGAATGTCTGAGGACGAAAAAAATACAGCTGTGGAGCAAAAAAAAAAAAAAGAAGAAAGAAAATGGGATTAAATCTGGACGTTCCAAGTGATTCATAATCATGGATTTATTATAAGGTTAGATCAGTATTTATATTATTTTTTCTCATAAAATAGAATTTGATGAATATTTTGTATTAAAATAATTCATTTTTTTAATCAAACTTCTGCTTAAAATTCTGCTGAAAAAAGAAAAAGACAAAAACAAGCAGAAAAGAGGAAAAAAAAAACTAAGATACAAGCAAAAAAAGTAAAGAAGTATTTTTAAAAATACTGAAAACAACAAAAACACAGACAATAATAAAGTCGAAAAATCTAAGTGTGAAAAAAACATCTAAATTCGAACCCGAGCTTTTCATTTCCAAAGATAACCTTCTGAGATTTAAACCTACGCAAACAAATAAACATTATTTTAAAGCTAACATTTTTAACAAGTTCAGAGAAACTATTTTTCTCTTTTCGACAGAAAAAAATGTGAAATGTGTTTGTTTGGACACAAAAAAACACAAACGACACAGATGGAGGCAAATTGTGCCAAATTCTTCTAAAAATGTAAAAACTTAAATAAAATACTTAGAAACTATTGAGAAAAAAAAATGTGATGACGAAATGCAGGGGCGGATCCAGGATTTTCTGACATTGCTGACAAAGTCAGTATAGGCATCCCCCCCCAGAATATTTTGAAAAATATTTTGGCTCCTATTTTGAAAAATAAGAGTAATTTTCCTGTATTTTGGTGCCCATTCGTTGGCCCTGTGATGGAATAGCTTGACTAGTCCCCTTTACTTTCTTCTTCTTTTGTTTTTTTTTTTGTGGACCTTAAGGGGCGGGGTCTCGCATCCTCCACACACCCCACTCCCTAGATACGCCCCTGAAATATATTAATTAGAAGATAACACAAACTGTTCCCTGGTGTCTCTCCGTCTGACTTGTTTGAACAAAAATACATAGAATTCTACTTTTTTTTCACAATTTTGGAGACAATTTTTTAAAGAGATAAGGGTCACACATTGAGCTATGCCGGAGGTGGGTAAACTTTTATGTTCGCGGGCCACATTGAGTTCTAACATTTGACAAGGGGTCGGTACAGCAGGAGATGGATGGCATGCTTTGTAACCACTACATTAGACCAATAGAATGGCGCTAGATGTTACATCAAGAGTGGTAAATTTCAAATCTAGCGGCGGGTTTCTTTCATCCTCATTTACTCTCCTTCTTTGACATTATGGTATTTATATTCACACCTTCTTGATTGTCTATCCCTAATAGGGTCACAGCGGGTGCTAGAGCCCATCTCCGCTGATTCGAGGTGAGGGCCAGCGTACACCTGAACAGGTCACCAGTCTATCACGGGGCCACACACATTCCCAGGGACAATGATGTAGCGGCCAATCAACTTAACATGCATGTTTTTGGAGGGTGGGAAGAAACGAGAGTACTCGGAGAAAACCCAAGCATATACAGGGAGAACATGCACACATCGCGCAGAAAGGCAAGTGTTGCATGCCTCGTCCCCACCAGGCACTCAAACCCACAACCATCTTGCTGTGAAGCCACCATGCTACCACCTCCCTGAAGCTGGCTCATCTTAAAAAATACATAAATAAAAAATATGTCAATCGTTTGTGCGAAACCAGCCATGGAGGGACTTATAAAGGACAGATGACCTCATAAAGAAGTGAAGGGCAACAGGGCTCATTTAACAGGGGGAAAATAAGACACAGGTGGAAACGCAGTTAGACGGGAGAAATGTTACGACCAAGAGCCTTATTTACAAAAGATTACATAGCTCGTATGCCGAGCAAACTTTTTTGCCCAGCATTACGGCGGTGTAAGCGCCACGCAATAGCTACGTACTGTAACTTACACATTGTAAATTTCATAAAGTGCTCACGCTAAGCAAACTTGATATTTATCAAAACCACTGTAAATCTCATTACACGTCAGTCAGTCACCTTCTTAACCATCTATCCAGCTTCAAGAATCAAATCTGTGACAAATCTTAGGCGTAAACCAAATCTAAATCCATCCTGCTCCAACCACACCTCCAGAACTCCAAATAGGATGATGCAAATGAGTTGATGCGGTCCTCCAATGAGCTCTGTCACCTGAAAATACTCATGAATATAGAGTTGAAGGTCACCACGGACACTCTGCGATTGACAGATTGATTTGTTGGTGAATTTACAAAATTAAACATTCCGAACTTATGGCAGTAATGAAGACGTAACCTAGCTGCGCGTTGGCATGACTGTTGCGTTGGACACTGTAGATCATGAGATCCTTCTACAGAGGCTATAGAACTGGGTTGGTGTTTCTGGTACTGCACTTTATTGGTTTAAATCTTATTTAGAAGGACGCAAGTATTTTGTAGAAATTGGAAATTGTGTGTCAGATCACATGCCTTTGACCTGTGGGGTTCCCCAGGGGTCAATTCTTGGACCCCTGTTGTTTAACCTCTACATGCTGCCATTAGGACAATTGATAGCCAGTAATAACGTGTCCCATCACAAATATGCAGATGATACTCAGATCTATGTGTCACCGACAGCAGGTGAACATAGACCTGTGGATTCACTCTGTCACTGTATTTAACAAATCAGAGTCTGGATGCAAAACAACTTTCTCCAGCTAAACTCAGACAAACTGAAATCATTGTGTCCGTAGCTTCCGAGTTTTCTTAAAGTTACACAACAGCCTACACACCCCTCCACTTTTATAAATCGCTCGACTTGCATGGAAGTCTGCATATCCACAAACCCTTAATTAATGAGGCTCCAGATTTGAGAAATCAGGGTAAAGGACGAAACATAAAGGAAGAAAAAAAGACCCCAAACGGGGACGGATGAGATAATCCGCTCATATGGACACATGCAGGAGACAAAAACGGCCACGGTGTAACTAAAAACATTTGACAAAAACTCCCTTTCTAGCCAATCACGTTCCTCAAATGAGAACTGACGTGTCATCAATCACAGCTGTTACAGGAAAGACAGACACAATCTTCCCGTGAACCGCGGACTAAATTAAGGAAGGCGTAATGGTTTCTATCTTGTTCAACGGAACCCGGTAACGATGAACGGGTCAGACAATAAACTGGGACACCGTCTGGCAAAATGTATCCCAGAGACCACCGTTCTTATTATTCTAACTATGAACAGAAAGGGTAAAAAATTTGACCAAAATAACATATTTAAGTTTTATTGAAATAAGTCTTTAACACTCGAACCGCCGCAGCAGTCAATTTGACTGCACGTCACTTTAATATGTTAATTAGAATAAATAAAACACAACCTAAGAGCCCCGCACCCCTTTGGAAAATTCTAGATCCGCCCCTGCTCTGTGTAATGATGGCTCAACTTTTTATTTAGAAGTAAACACAACGAACAACGATCTTCTGACTCTTTTTAATTTGTACTAGATTTGATGTTAGGTTTTTGAATGAATGCGGAAAATGTTTCTCGATTCATGACTTCTTCTCCCGATCAACTGCTTCTTTTGATTTTGACGATGCGGCTTCAAGATGCGCCAAAAAAAAAAGTGTATTTTTCAAATTCCTGAACGAAAATGTAATGAAAAATGTAAAACACACTTTTAAAAAGTAGCGAAGTAAAAGTACAGATATTTACTCTAAAAATGTAGTGAAGTAAAAGTAAAAGTATCGGTCTTAAATTTTACTTAAGTAAAGTACAGATACACAATTTTTTTACTTAAGTACAGCAACGAAGTACATTTATTTTGTTACGTTCCACCGCTGGTTGTTATGGCAACAAACACATTGCTACAGCCACACATAAGTGTATTTGTGTTTATATTTGTGGAGAGAGACAAGAAAGACTCTGACGCCATTACAGAAACATTTTAGAAAGGTTGAGTGAGATAATATTAAAGAGACACCATGAAGAGAGTCTGAATAAAGTCAGCCATGTTTTCTAGAAAAGTCTTGATAGTTCAGGTTAACATATTTGAATGTAGCCGATTTATAACGAGGATGTTTTTAAAGAAGCACAAAATATGGGAAAAAAAGTAGGCTATTGGTGAATTAGATCATTTTACTTTGGTGTTTACTTTTTTATTTTAGGTTTTAAAAATATTTAATATTTAACATTTTATTATTATTATTACGTTAAAAATGGAGTGATTTAAAAGTTTATTTATGTAATACATAAATAATTACATAAGAGTCACATTGACGGTCATGGCACTTGCAGGTAGATTTAGAACGTGGCGGTCGTAGTGTTAATAACTGAGCTTGCTGCGTTTCTCTGGAACTAAACGAGGCATCCTGGAGATAAGAAAGTAAGAAATATCTCAGTAAAGAATTTCTACTGGCATGTGCCCTCAGATCAGCTCCGGTGCAACTCGGCATTGATCGTACACGTCTGCGGCGAGGAGATGGAGAGAGTCTGTCTAGCAGAACGCTCTGAAATCCTCCATAGATACCTAACCGGGTTGGAACCCGGCGACTGTGAAGGACAAGTCGTTTTCATTCTCATCAGATGTACCGCGGCACCTTCGGCCTTTAAACAGAGCGGCGGGCGGTGTGAGAGTCCACTTCCAGCAGATACTTTATCACTTTCCACACCAGCGGAACCAGCGTAGAGCCGAGTTGCTGATGGGAATCTTCCACAGAGGTTTCCCTTCGTAGCATCAATCATCCGCCTCACGTCCGACATGTTCTACTACGTCACAAACTGGCTCTGATTTACATTTTTATCATGTGGAATGAGGACGGATTGAGCAGTCGGGCTGTCCATGCTTACGTAACACCTACGTAAACATGTCTTCCAAACTAACGAAGGAGTTTAAACGAGCTTTACTTAGACACTCCTTCTTAGGAAGAAAAAATTCTGATTTTTTTTTTTTTTTTAAATGGAAGGGGAAAAACAAACGTAGATCCTGGTTACCATGGTGAGGGTAGGAACGAAGATCCTGGTTACCATGGTGAGGGTAGGAACGTAGATCCTGGTTACCATGGTGAGGGTCGGAACGTAGATCCTGGTTACCATAGTGACGGTAGGAACGTAGATCCTGGTTACCATGGTGAGGGTCGGAACGTAGATCCTGGTTACCATGGTGAGGGTAGGAACGTAGATCCTGGTTACCATAGTGACGGTAGGAACGTAGATCCTGGTTACCATGGTGAGGGTAGGAACATAGATCCTGGTTACTATGGTGAGGGTAGGAACGTAGATCCTGGTTACCGTAGTGACGGTAGGAACGTAGATCCTGGTTACCATGGTGAGGGTAGGAACGTAGATCCTGGTTACCATGGTGAGGGTCGGAACGTAGATCCTGGTTACCATAGTGACGGTAGGAACGTAGATCCTGGTTACCATGGTGAGGGTAGGAACGTAGATCCTGGTTACCATGGTGAGAGTAGGAATGTAGATCCTGGTTACCATGGTGAGGGTAGGAACGTAGATCCTGGTTACCATGAGGGTAGGAACGTAGATCCTGGTTACCATGGTGAGAGTAGGAATGTAGATCCTGGTTACCATGGTGAGGGTTGGAACGTAGATCCTGGTTACCATGGTGAGGGTTGGAACGTAGATCCTGGTTACCATGGTGAGGGTAGGAACGTAGATCCTGGTTACCATGGTGAGGGTAGGAACGTAGATCCTGGTTACCACGGTGAGGGTCGGAACGTAGATCCTGGTTACCACGGTGAGGGTAGGAACGTAGATCCTGGTTACCATGGTGAGGGTAGGAACGTAGATCCTGGTTACCATGGTGAGGTAAGAACGTAGGTCCTGGTTACCATGGTGAAGGTAGGGACATAGATCCTGGTTACCATGGTGAGGGTAGGAACGTACATCCTGGTTACCATGGTGAGGGTAGGAACGTAGATCCTGGTTACCATGGTGACGGTAGGAATGTAGATCCTGGTTACCATGGTGACGGTAGGAACATAGATCCTGGTTACCATGGTGACGGTCGGAACATAGATCCTAGTTACCATGGTGACGGTAGGAACATAGATCCTGGATACCATGGTGAGGGTCAGAACGTAAATCCTGGTTACCATGGTGAGGGCAGGAACGTAGATCCCGGTTACCACGGTGAGGGTAGGAACGTAGATCCCGGTTACCACGGTGAGGGTAGGTAGGAACATAGATCCTGGATACCATGGTGAGGGTCAGAACGTAAATCCTGGTTACCATGGTGAGGGCAGGAACGTAGATCCTGGTTACCATGGTGAGGGTAGGAACGTAGATCCTGGTTACCATGGTGAGGGTAGGAACGTAGATCGACTTGTAAATCGAGAGCTTTGCTTTTTGGGTCAGCTCTCTCTTTACCACGACGGACCGATGCAGCGTCCTAGTTATTGCTGATGCCGCACCGATCCGCTTGTCGATCTCCCGCTCCATCTTTCCCCGACTCGTGAACAAGACCCCGAGATACTTAAACTCCTCCACTTGGGGCAGTTCCAACCCTCACCTATGGTCACCAGCTGTGGGTGGTGACTGAAAGAATGAGATCGCGGGTACAAGCGGCTGAAATGAGCTTCCTCCGCAGGGTGGCTGGGCTCTCACTCAGAGATCGGCTGAGGAGCTCTGCCATCCGGGAAGAGCTCGGTGTCGAGTCGCTCCTCCTCCAGGTCGAGAGGAGCCAGATGGGGGGGTTCGGGCACCAGACCACCAGATGCTCGGGGTGCGTCTGGTGGTCTCCAGGGTAAGGGATAGACAGTTAAGAAGGTGACTGAAATTAAATGAGTTCTAGAGGCATGTTTGGGGCGGGACGGAGTTTAAGTTGTTTTATGATTGAAAATGGTCACAAATTAAAATTTTTGAAGCTTACGTTGTTTAAAGTTATGGTGGTTTTGATCATGTCATGGAGCTGGAGGACGCAACAGCAGACAAAAAACATGGTTTATTTGAATTTGGCAGTCCAGAAAAACAAAGTTTCAGTGGCATGGCAAAAGATTATCATCTGAATGTGTTTCATGGTCAGGCAAGACCTGGCTGGAAAGGATGGTATGACCCGACACGAAATGCCGCGACGATTGCCCTTAAATAGATGTCTGGGTCCACAGATGTGTGGAATCAGGAATCATCCTCAGGTAACCCTAATCAGGGTGATGAGGAACATCTAGGCCTCCCTTTTGGCGGCAGGTGAGGGGATCCTGACAGATCAATTTCAAGTTCACGTGACGTAAGCAGTGTTGTAGTACTGAGGGGGGGGACTGCTCAGTTCGAGGTCTACGTAATTCTTAGTTAACGAGACCCCTGAAAAGGATCGATAAATTTACATGTGGTTTAAACACCTGGGCTTCTTTTAGATACTTGTGGGATATTTTTGCACATCTACCTCCTCGTGTAAACGCCGTCTCCTCTTGTAAAGACAGCTTGTTTTCCCCTCTCACGTTAGAAGTCGATAGGCAGAGAATCGTGTGCTGGCTTCAACCGATCTTCTGTACGTTCAAAGGAACATGGAATCCTCTGAAGATGTTCACATCACAGTCTGACTCAAGCTGCAAAAAATCCTTCTGTAAAAATCTTCATTTTCCTCACCTCCATCTTTATCTCTGGCCCCTGCCTCCATCTAAAACTCTGTGAGGACCGAAAATAATGAGGATAGACTCGCTGTTTCATTCAATTTTATTACTGATGTGGGGAAAGTTTTTTTTTTTTTTTTTTTTGGCACACATGAGCAAATAGGATCTTCCTGGTCACTTTTTTTTTGTAAGTCAGGCTGGAATACCTTTCTGTCATTCTGTTATTTGCACTGATCGTGTTTAAATATTACGAGTATTTTACACTTTATTCATTTTTTTATTGATTTCACAAGAAATCATCTTCATGTTGGTTTTCTTCAAATAAAATTGCAAGACAAAACAAATCCTGTTGCCATGGTAACCGTAGCTATGAATGTGTGACATGGACTCTCAGGTGCATACTTCTTCTTCTTTTATCATCTCCCTTTAGGGGGCGCCACAGCAAGTCATTTTTTTCCATCTAACCCTATCTCCTGCGTCCTCTTCAGTCACACCAACTATCTTCATGTCCTCCTTCACTGTATCCATGAACCTTCTCTTTGGTCTTCCTCTAGTCCTCTTTCCTGGTGGTTCCAAACCCAGCATCCTCGTTCTCCTCTGCACATGTCCAAACCATCTCAGTCTGGTCTCTCTGACTTTAAAACCTCTAACATGTGCTGTTCCTCTGATCCTGTCCATCCTGGTCACTCCCAGAGAGATCCTCAGCATCTTCATCTCTGCTACCTCCATCTCTGTTTCCTGTCTTCTCCTCAGTGCTACTGTCTCTAGACCAATCAACATGGCCGCTCTCCCCACGGTTTTGTACACTTTCTCTATCATTTTATCTGAAACTCTTCTGTCACACATCACACCTGATACTTTTCTCCACCCGTTCCAGACTGTCTGCACACGCTTCTTCACCTCTTTTCCACACTCTCCATTGCTCTGGACTGTTGATCCTAAGTACTTAAAATCTTCCACCTTCTTTATTTCTTCTCACTGGAATCAAATGTTTCTCTCCTGAAATGTTGGACCTCCTGAGAGGATCTTCTAAAAAAGTGGAAGTGTTGGTTTCATGTCGGCTGTCTTTTAATTATAGCATATTTTCATTATGTGTGTGTCTGATGCGCACTGCCTGGAAAATGTCATCTTCCCTTTTGTCCTTTCACACGGCTCTGTAAGAGGTCGTGTTTTCTGAGTGTGTGTGTGTATTCAATTCAATTCAATTCAAAATACTTAATTAACCCACTGCTGGAAAATTTGCATATGCAATCATTTCAAACAGTCCTAGAAAGAGCTTCAAACAGCTCAGAACTGCTGCTGAGTGGTGCCAAGTTAGACCATCACTTGGTGGAACGGAGGTGGAACAGCCGCTGGTCGGCAATTACACACAACAATTTGCTCTACAAAGTTCGGTCACTACAGCTGTGGATGGTGACCGAAAGAACGAGATCACGGATACAATCAGCTGAAATGAGCTTCCTCTGCAGGGTGCCTGGGCTCTCACTCAGAGATAGAGGGGGAGTTCTGCCATCCGGGAGGAGCTTGGAGAAGAGCCGTTACTCCTCCGGGTGAAGAGAAGCCAGATGGGGTGATTCGGGCATCTGGACTTGCTGCAGAGACTATGTCTCATAACTGGACAGAGAACACCTCGAGATCCTCCTGGATGATCTTTAGGATGCAGCCGGGGTGCAAGACGCCAGGGCTTCGCCCATATGGCTGTTGCCCCAGCAACCTGGTGTTCTATCGAGATCTGCGCCCTCATCAAGATCTCAGATCTCGATAGATCGGAGTTCCGAAAACTTAATTCCAATAGAAGTATGGCAGGTCGCAGATCTCGATGGTTACATCATCTGGAAGGAAGGGGAAGGGGGAGCGTCCTGGGCATGCACTGAGGTGTAAAGTCGCAGATCTCGATGGTCGGAGATCTCGTCAAGACACTGTCCCCTGAAAAGCAGAAGATGACAGAACAGAACTATTGCTATTAGATCCTGTTACTATTACATGACTATTTTGTCCCATTTTTAATTATTAGGCTGCTTGAATGCTGACCAGCTGTGTTTCTACAGTAATTTTTTTTTCTTGTAGCGGTATCAGTGATATTTCAGTGTCTTTACGAACCATCGTGCATCACCCATATTCCGGCTTTAGCACACAATGTCATTGTTTCACTTTTTGATGGTTGTTGCTGTCAGATCGGGTTAGCTCGATTTTTAACTCTCAATTGGTTGTTTACTTCCTTTTCTATTAGTTTCTCCTGTTTTACTGACAATAAACCTTTGTGAGAAAAATATTAAATAAGCTAAATACTGATTAAACTAAACCTACAGCAATATGTTGGGGGAAAAAAATTAAAGTAATAGTGCTAGACGGTAAACTAATAAAGTAATAGTACATTGCTTGTTTATTTACTGCCACCTGTTTTTGACTTGTTAAAAGGGCCACTGCTGCTTAGGGCCATTAGCTATCAGGGGTGTGAATGCCTTTGGGCACTTTGTTAATTAACTGTGAGGGCACTGCTGGGGCAAGACAATGGCCTGATGGCCTCCGCAATCCAGCTAGCGGCTAGGTAAGTACCTTGTTTACAACTGAATGGGTCTAGCTAGTCTCTAATAGCTTTCATGTGAAGCCCATTGAGACAGAAATTTTGTGATTTCGGGCTATATAAGTGGCAGATCTATTGTCCTCACAAAAACTAAACAAGCATTAAGACACTCCCCTAGTGTTCACATGATAATAGCCCTGTGAACTGAAACTGCTACCCCAAAGAGAGAATAGATTCTCGTTTAAAAGCTGCCTCTTTGGACGTCGTTCAAAATTGGTATATTCATAATTAAAGGAACCCGATGTGAAGGATAGTTCCGTTCATTTCGTTCCGTCATCTTCCGCTTGTTCCGGGGTCGGGTCGCAGGGGCAACACCCTCAAACGAGAAGCCCAGGCCTCTCTCTCCCCGGCTGCATCCTCCAGCTCACCTGGAAGGATCCCAAGTCGTTCCCCGGCCAGCTGTGAGACATAGTCTCTCCAGCGGGTCCGGGGTCTGCCCCTTGGTCTCCTCCTGGTGGAAGGTGCCCGAAACACCTAGCCCGCGAGGCGCTCGGGGGGCATCCTGACCAGATGCCCGAACCACCCCATCTGGCTCCTCTCGACCTGGAGGAGGAGCGGCTCGACACCGAGCTCCTCCTGGATGGCAGAGCTCCTCACCCGATCTCTGAGTGAGAGCCCAGCCACCCTGCGGAGGAAGCTCATTTCGGCCGCTTGTACCCGCGATCTCATTCTTTCGGTCACCACCCACAGCTGGTGACCATAGGTGAGGGTTGGAACGTAGATCCTGGTTACCATGGTGAGGGTAGGAACGTAGATCGACTTGTAAATCGAGAGCTTTGCTTTTTGGCTCAGCTCTCTCTTTACCACGATGGACCGATGCAGCGTCCTAGTTATTGCTGATGCCGCACCGATCCGCCTGTCGATCTCCCGCTCCATCCTTCCCCCACTCGTAAACAAGACCCCGAGATACTTAAACTCCTCCATTTGGGGCAGGACCCTGTCCCTGACCCGCAGGGGGCATTCCACCCTTTTCCGGGCGAGGACCATGGTCTCGGATTTGGAGGCGCTAATTCCCATCCCGGCCGCTTCACACTCGGCAGCAAATCGATCCAGTGAGAGCTGGAGATCACGGTCCAATGAAGCCAACGGAACCACATCATCTGCAAAAAGCAGACATCCCATCCTGAGGTCACCAAACTGGATCCCTCCAATGCCTCGGCTGCGCCTAGATAGTCTGTCCATAAAAGTGATGAACAGAATCGGTGACAAAGGGCAGTTTGTATATATTATAATTGTAATATTATTGTGTTGATCATTTCTGTCAAGAAAGAAAGTCCAGACTCCTTGGTATGATTATGTAAATGTCATATGTAATAGTAGTGTAATATGTCCTAGTAATAGGTGGCCCTGAAATAGTAATAGCAATAAATAACAAAAAAGTAATTGCAGCAGTAATAAATGGATGCAAAAATAATGGTCATATATTGCCTGTAATAGGTCCTATCCCTGCCTACAGGTGTGTTAGAGAGAGACAGCGCCCTCCTTCACCTTGAGCCATGTGTAGCAGTTTGTGTATGTGCACGCGTCCGTGTGTGTTTGTGTGTAAAGGGGCGGGGCAGTGGGCTGCATGATTGATGTGTGTATGTTAGAACATCCCCAGCAGAGCACGCCTGTGGTGTAGAGATTGGACCAAGGTGTGAGTGATGAGGAATTGACTGCCAGTCTTTGAAAATCACTTTGCTTCTCTTTCATAATTATTATTTAGTGATTTTAAACCATAAATCAACACGTTACTGGAGGTATTCTCTCATTTCCTTTGATATTTTCTCCTGTGTTTGTCTTTAATCGTTTAGTCAACAAGATAACGAAGATCCTGATCGGGTAGAGTTTTACCTTCCAGGGATTAATGCAGAATATCCTCCTGGATAATTATTACTAAGATTAATTAGAATTACAATCTTAATTAACTTAAAAACACTTTGAACCGTTTCAGTTCTTCGTTACAGGAACAGCATGAGATTCATGAAAATGTTAGCGGTTAGCGTAGCCACAGGATAGTCCTCCCACTCAGCATGGCCATGAGTATTTATCTCTGCAGCCTTTTCACTGAGTTTTCTTCTAATTTTCTTTAATCTGAGAGAAGAAAAGCTCACACGTTTCTATGGTAACCGTTTGGATCTGGTGAGCGGTGCTTTGCTTTGTTATGTCTAAAGGTTGGAGAGCTGTTTGCTTTTGTAGAGTTATTTTTCTCTTATTTTCAGGGACATTTCTTCAAGCTTTTTCGGAGCTCTTTATTTTTTGTCCAAAATGTTCTGTCATGTTTTGCTCCGTCCTTTAGGAGGTTCGTTTAGATTCTCGTCTACAGACTGACATTTCTTGCTCACAAATTGCAGGAGAGGCATTAAGCTCTCGGGCTCTCTGTGCTTCCATAACACTTATATAAATCCCCCAAACCATAAAAGGAATAGAAATGAAACTGCCTACTGTTACTCAGTACCAACTGTAGAAGAACTGATTAGGTTTTTGAGGTAATTTATCCTATATCAGGGTTTAAGGGATGTGGAAGGAGGAGGACCCAATGGCAGGACTTAAAACAAGGTTTATAAACGCAACTCAGGAAAGTCTGTAAATTAAGAAGCGAAGGTTGTAGAAAAAGTTTTAAAAAAGTCTTCTGGACAGTTTAATTCTTGATCAAGATGTTTCGACTTCCATCCGGAAATCATTTTCAATCTGAATGAAATGGACTGAAAACTGGATCTATTTATACTAACCTGAGTAAAAGGTAAAAAAATAGTAAGGATGGGCTCGACCAATGAGCCTGTGTTACCTATGATGGCCGTGAATGGCTCCTATTGTAGCCACAAACCAGTAAACGAACCCTATTGTCATAATGCTAAAAGCCTAGTGAATAGAAATTCCTGCTAACGAGAGGCGTGAATCTGGGTCTTCTCACGTTTCTTGGACGTAAGAAGAGGGAAACAGAAACTGAGAAGAGGAAAAATGGAGTCTCTATGTGTCAGGACTGTCGGAGAAGGTACAGAGAATCTTCAGACGACATGACATCCCGGTTTTCTTTAAACCGGTCAACACATTACGTCAGAAACTAGTACATCCTAAAGACAAGATGCCCACAGAAAAACAGAGCAATGTAGTTTATTTGATCCGGTGCAGTGAAGGGAGCTGCAAAGAAAACTACATTGGTGAAACGAAGCAACCACTCCACAAAAGACTTTACCAACACAGAAGAGAAGCCTCAAGTGGTCCACAGTCTGCTGTACATCTGCATCTTAAATCCACCAAACACACTTTTGAGGACAGTGAGGTGAAGATTCTAAGTAGAGAGAAAGGTTGGTTTGAAAGAGGGGTGAAGGAAGCCATCTTTGTGATGAAAGAAAATCCCTCACTGAATCGGAGTGGAGGTGTTAGATACATTCTGCCTGGGATTTACAGCAGCCTTTTGAAGCCATGGACTAAAGCTGACACCTCGTGACCCAGTTTCACGCCTCTCGTTAGCAGGAATTTCTATTCACTAGGCTTTTAGCATTATTACAATAGGGATCGTTTACTGGTCTGTGGTTACAATAGGACCATGGGAACCAAAAATGACAACAGATTGTTTACCCTGTTAGTTAGTAAATTCTTTAACAATTCCCTGCTGGGGAAATTTGTGTGTCTAGTAGAGCTCCAAAAAGCTTTAGAACGATATTTCCATGTTGGGTGGGATTGGAACGGGACGGAAACAACCGCTAGGTGGCAGTTACACATGACAATTGACATCATGCGGGTGGAATGTGGATTACCGCGTTAACAAAGTTTGAAATTCCCAGTTTAACATAGTAAAGCTCTTTAACTGTCGCGAAAGTCTTGACATCAACTCACATCCTTCACTGTGGTGGAACAACACCAGCAGTCCACCATCTTTAGTTCCATAGTGAAGCCGGGTATGTTCAGACAGGAATCACTGATGATGTCATTCAGAAGATCCCGCCTTCATTTCTTCGCCTTTCACTTCAATGCAGAAAAAGGCTAATTCCGACACGTCCGCTCTGACTTGGCGTTCCTCACAGCCAAAGTAGCCTATCTCAACAAACCCCCAAAAATTCAACAAAAAATGTGAAGCCGCAACAGATATATGTGTTGCCATCACTGGAGGCGCAGTTTTTGTTGGAGCTAAATTTGAATACATTTTTTAAAAAAGATTTGGTATAAAATTTTAAAAATAAGTAAAATTTTCAAATTGGGGCCAGACACCAGTGTGTCGCACTGTTGAATTGTTTCCGGTTCTTAGATGAACTCTATCCAAAATTTGTGAGATATTTCTCTTCATCTTCATCATGCCTTCATCATACCTCCTCACCCATCACTGCATACATGGCACTGCACCTGTTTATCTCCAAGAACTCCTAACCCTCCACACCACTGTCCGAGACCTGCGCTCCTCCTCCTCCTAACCCTCCACACCACTGTCCGAGACCTGCGCTCCTCCTCCTCCTAACCCTCCACACCACTGTCCGAGACCTGCCCTCCTCCTCTTCCTCCTACTGCCTGCATCAACCAAGGACCAAACTCTCCACTATAGGGGACAGGGCCTTCCAGGCAGCTGCTCCACGGCTCTGGAACGATCTTCCCGAGAACTTGAGGGCTCCACAGAGCGTTGAGGCTTTTAAGAAAAGACTGAAGACATTTTTATTTCTTAAGGCTTTTCAGCAAAGTTTTTAGTGTTGTTTTTTTTTTTTTTTTTCTGTGCTTTGGTTTATTTAATTTAGCTGTTTGTTGTTCCTTTTGGTCTTTGTAGCACTTTGAGATCTCCACTGGAGATAGAAAGTGCGTTACAAATAAAATTTTTATTATATTATCTTGGGATAAAAGGTATCAGAGATTTTCAGCTTTATTTGGCTTTAGTGCCAAAGACAATTTTACACATATGAAGAATTTGTTTTGGTCATGATGTGACCATACCGACCTGCTAATGGCTGGTCCCGTTAGACCTCAGAAGCCAAACAGGCTAGGCCTTGGCTGTACTTGGATGGGAGATCACTGGAACCCCAGGGTCTACAGTGGGACGGCCGTTGAGATTAAAATTGTCGCAGTGACCCTGGGCAAGACACTTCGCTCACGTTGCGTAGTATGGATGATGTGTTTGATTGGTTGGTGATTGTCAGAAGGGCCAATGGCGCAAAAATGGAAGCCTCGCTTCTGTCAGTTTGCCCCAGGACAGCTGTGGCTACAACAGTAGCTTACCATCACCTGGTATGGAGGGAATAAATAATCAAAATGTGAAACGTCTTTAAAAGCGCTGTATAAGTACAATGCGTTGTTATGGGGTAGCTTAGATCGGCAGGACGCTGGTCCGGTAGAAATGCAGTTTTTAAAAAACAATTACAAACATCTGCTGCTTAGCAACAGAGTCCAAAAGAGGGTGGAGCCAATGGAATGGATTTTTCTCAATGGAATTCTGTCACTTAGCAGTAATTTATTATGTTTTGGTAACCTGTCTTTTCAGGTCTTGTGTTTTTTTTTTTTTTTTTGCGAGCCGAAGGACGAGCATTACTGAACCCTCTTTGATTAACTCGACTTATTCTCAGCACAGTTTTCAAGTTCAACAAGAGAAATGGACTATTTAATGAAAGCAAGCTACGACATAAAAGCCAGGCTAAGATCTGAAGCTTACTTTATGGATCTTATCAGACCATTAATTGAGTCGTGGGTGTTTATGCTAACCCAAACGCAGCGTTCTGATATGCTAACGGAAAAGCCAGACGCGGAGACGAAGCTGACTTTAAAATTTCTCATTGCTCAGCTGGTATCGGTCATGACCAGAAGTATCAGACAGATGAGAAAACAAAACACAGAAGTGTCCACATTGGAAGTGTTCAACGTCATCGGGTACGCGGTCCCAAGAAGCTTTGCCGCGGTTCTTCAAATCCAAGTGGACATAAGGGTTAAACCTTGCTGCTCGTTGACTGAAAATATTCTCGAAGAGGTTACAGACAGACTCAATTTGGAAAAACACAAACCAGACCATCCATTTAAAGACATCGAAGGAATGGTTACAAAAACATTTACAATGCTTCAAATGTTTTACAGCTTTACTCGCTTAGCAGAAAAACTCAAACAGAATCAGAAAACAGAGCGAAATTATCACAGAAGCATTTTGGACCTCCAAAGTGGAGACGTCGAGATGCCAAAGAAAGGGATGACACTCGCTGAAAGTCTGGGAATTACGATCGCTTCTTCAAGTTCCGATTCAAGCGGAAACAGCTCAGATACGTCCTCCGTGACTCTTAAGA
The DNA here is from genome assembly GCA_902685375.1 of Neostethus bicornis. NCBI lineage: Eukaryota > Metazoa > Chordata > Actinopteri > Atheriniformes > Phallostethidae > Neostethus > Neostethus bicornis. The sequence goes on along the minus strand of CACRXE010000066.1, from coordinate 353,856 downwards.
TAGGCGACAATGAAACAGAAACTTTTCAGTCTTTTTCGGACACTAACGTTTCAACGAGTCAGAGGAGCCAAAATAGCCAAAAAAGAAAAGTAAAATACAGCAAAATGTTGAAAACATTTGTACATCAAATTATTTCGATCATCTTCACCGAAGCCAGAGAGAAGTGCTCTCCGGAGGACTCGGCTGTTATTGAAAATCGTCTCTACGACAAAATCTGGCTGGAGATTAAAAAATTAAACTGTGACCTTAACTCTACAAATTTTAAAGAATTAGGAAACATCATCTACAAAGACATCAAAGACTCCTTCAGCAGCCCCAAAGTTATAGCAGGGATAACGAGGATGGTTCCAGATCCGTTCACAGACGACATCATCGTCTTGTCGTTAGTGAAACACCTGAAAGACACAAAAAAAAAGAACGAAAAGAAACTTCAGGTTATCAAGCAACCCGAATCTAGCATGAGCGTCAGGAGCAGCAGAATTTCTTTATCTTTTCGGAAATTCTTTGGATTGAAAAGCAGCGAGCTTAGTAGCAATCAAAAGTAGTCATGTGACAGGAAGTATGATTCCATTTATTTTCAAAATAAAATAAGTATGATTCTATTCGGAGACTGATATTTCTACTTATGAGCTCAATTATAGCGGATCGAAGTGTTTTCTTTCCGTTGGAAACGGGGTTCAAATATCTGGTTTTTAAAGTTTACCAAAATAAAGGTCAAAGAAGTTTTTTAACTGCTGCCATGTTTTGGGGTCCCTTCTCTGGATTGTCAGTTTGTGACTAAAAACAGTATCAGAAAACTTTGTCATAAAAAGTATAAAACGTAAGTAAACGTTGAATTTTTGAACAAAATATAAAAGCACTATGATGTGAAACATAACTCACTAAAAAATATATATTATTAAAGGTTAGAAATAATCAAACAAAACACATATTTTTCAAAATCAATAACAAAAATATTTATCGTAGTTTTGAGCATACTGCAGACCTGGGCAAATTACGGCCCGCGGGCCACATCCGGCCCTTTGTACGTCCCTGTCCGGCCCGCGTGAGGCCAATCATAAACACCATAAATTAAACTTTTTTTTTTTTACTTTTATTTTGAAATTTTATTTTATTTTGAAAAGCGTTACGTCGCTACACATGCGCGCATGCGGAGTTTTCAAGGCGATTTCAAAACTCTTGAGAGTGAAAATTTGCACATGGTTTGTTCTCCCTTCAACTGCAGTGTGGATGATGCTCCAAGTGAAGTGATCTGCAGTCTGACACACATCTGGCAGATCACTTCAAGTCAGTCTCACTGCTGGACTTTTACTCCGCCCTCAAAGAGGAGAACTTTCCACACCTGAGGAGGCATGCTGAGAGGATCCTAGTCCTCTTTGGATCTACCTATCAATGTGAACAGACATTCTCAGTTATGAAGTTCAACAAATCCAAACACAGATCCTCTATGACTGATGACCACCTCTCAGCTGTCCCTTGTTCAAGCCCAGAACAGACTGGCTTATTCTCAGTGAAGAGGTAACATGAGGTGGAAAGCATTACAAGTTATTGTTTGTGGAGATTAACAAGTTAAAAAATAAATTGCACTGGTTCAATAATAGTTTTTTTATTAACCAGTTTCACATAACCTAATATACTACATATTTACAGAGTGCTTTATTCTTCTGATTATCAGTACCAGCTATTCAAAATATTTAATTTAAGTATTTTACAATGAAAGAAAGTTGGTGGCCCTCTGACACAATTCAGGCTTCTCATGCGGCCCCTGATAAAAATTAATTGCCCACCCCTGGCATACTGTATATCATGGTAGAGAAAAAACATATTTGTATTGTGTTTGTTTGTTCCGTTCCGATGTCTTTTTGGTTATCCGAAGCTAGGTTTTTGGGGCAACAGCCTCAGTCGGGGAACCCAGGCTCATCTTCCCCGCCTACCTTAAAGTCTCCTCTGGGTGGGACGTGCCCGAAACACCTCACCGTCAAGGCTTTCGAGAGACAATCCTAACCAGATGCCTGAACCACTCCATCTGGCTTCTCTCGACCCAGGGAAGCAATGGCTCTATACCGAGCGCTTCCAAGATGGCCGACCTCACTCTATCTCTGAGCGAGAGACCAGCTACCAGGCAGAGGAAACTCACTTTGGCTGCTTGTTACCGGGAATTCGTTATTTCGGTCACCACCCACAGCTGGTGACCATAGGTGAGGGTAGGAACGTAGATCCTGGTTACCATGGTGAGGGTAGGAACGTAGATCCTGGTTACCATGGTGAGGGGAGGAGCGTAGATCCTGGTTACCATGGTGAGGGTAGGAACGTAGATCCTGGTTACCATGGTGAGGATAGGAACGTAGATCTTGGTTACCATGGTGAGGGTAGGAACGTAGATCCTGGTTACCATGGTGAGGGTAGGAACGTAGATCCTGGTTACCATGGTGAGAGTAGGAACGTAGATCCTGGTTACCATGGTGAGGATAGGAACATAGATCCTGGTTACCATAGTGAGGGTAGGAACGTAGATCCTGGTTACCATGGTGAGGGTAGGAGCGTAGATCCTGGTTACCATGGTGAGGGGAGGAGTGTAGATCCTGGTTACCATAGTGAGGGTTGGAACGTACATCCTGGTTACCATGGTGAGGGTAGGAGCGTAGATCCTGGTTACCATGGTCAGGGTAGGAACGTAGATCCTGGTTACCATGGTGAGGGTAGGAACGTAGATCCTGGTTACCATGGTCAGGGTAGGAACGTAGATCCTGGTTACCATGGTGAGGGTAGGAACGTAGATCCTGGTTACCATGGTGATGCCATCTGTGCACACTGTTTATTTTGACAGCGTGCACATCACAGAGACACACAAAATGCGTGTGTCTCTGTGTATTGGTGTTTTCTCAACAAAGCCAATATATCCAGAGTGCGCCATCTAGTGAGAAAACATCAGAATTGCAGGAAAAACAAAATTGAGTTTTTTTTGTTTTGTTTTTTCAAGTTCGGTGGGCCGGATTAAAACATTTAATGGACCACATGTGGCCCGCGGATCATAGTTTGCCCATGCCCGTTGTAGACTAATCCGGAAGCATCTTCTAACGACTACCTACGCTTCTCTCAATTCTTTACTGAAAGTCATGCGACATGCTTTGTTTTCTTTTTCACTTCTTCCATCATTCGTTCACCTCGTCACCATCTGTCATCCTGCACGCCACCGTCCCATGACCTCTGACTGATTAATACTCAGAATGAGACAGGTTTTATCTCCAGAAAGTGTTTTTTCTAACAATGCTTCTGCTTCAGTGAGTTTTTAAAAAAACGTACATTTTAAAGCCGCAGGGGAACGATGTGTTATTAGCAAAATATTCCAGAAAAAACTCATTATAGATAATAAAGTGAGAGAAGAGGAACTGCTTTAATTACAACACTTAAAAGTAGTTTATTATTTTGCACATTTTCCAGACGCTGTTGGAAAAACTGTGACTATTTCTGAAGCTTTAAATGATGGTTGGACTGATACGTGTCTCTCTGAGCTCAGGCTGTTTAGATATGGAGCTTATTAACCCTTTACAAACAGGATATTTGAGGTTATTATTATGTGTCAGGTCAGGTCACATAGTTTTACACCTCCGTGAAGGTGGCCCCTCTTAAAAAATATATATGAACAAAAATAAACAAAAAAATTATGTCAATTGTTTAGGCTGTAAAAATTTTCGTTTGTGCTATTTTTATTTTTTTAAAGATATTTACGATTCTATTATAGGTCAATCTAGGGTCATCCAGACCCTTATTTTGCTTAAAAATGCGAGAAAACTCCTAAAAATTATGTCAAATGTTTGTGCTGTAAAAATGTTCGTTTGTGCAATTTTAGTTGTTTTTTTTTTTTAAACTATGTATTTTAAGAAATACGATTTGGACGATGACGCCATTCCGACCTTCATTTATTTCCGGGAGTCGCCATCTTTGATGACATCATCGTCCAAATTGTTCCGTTCCGTCATCTTCCGCTTGTTCTGGGGTCTGCTCGCGGGGGCAACAGCCTCAGGCCTCTCTCTTCCCGGCTGCATCCTCCAGCTCACCCGGAAGGATCCCAAGTCGTTCCCCGGCCAGCTGTGAGACATAGTCTCTCCAGTGGGTCTGGGGTCTGCTCCTTGGTCTCCTCCCGGTGGGATGTGCCCAAAACACCTCGCCCGCGAGGCGCTCGGGGGGCATCCTGACCAGATGCCCGAACCACCCCATCTGGCTCCTCTCGACCTGGAGGAGGAGCGGCTCAACAAATTGTATTTCTTAAAATAAAACTAAAACAGCACAAACAAAAAAATTTCACAGCACAAACGATTGACACCGTTTTCAGGACTTTTCTTACATTTTTAAGCAAAATGAGGAGCTGAATGACGTCATATTGATCTATAAAAAATAATTGTAAATATCTAAAAAACTAAAATAGCACAAACAATTGACATATTTTTTTAAGAGGGACCTGCTTCACGGGGGTTTAGTTTCATACATTTACCCCCAAAAGCATTTTAAAGAATCCCACTGTGACCTCGAGGACGAGGGGTTTTAGTACTGTAGAAATTTAGCCAAATAAAGCAGAAATTTTGGGGGAAAGTGCCAGGTCGCAAGCTCCCTTCAGCTCTACCTGCACCTGGAATGTCCTGATAAGCTCCAATGTGTAAATTCAGAGTTGTTCTCTTTTATTTCGTCGCTCTGAGTCAGAGACCTTGGAGAGCTGGAGGTCCCATAAATGCAAAGACAGGCTTTCTTTTTCAGTGAAAAATGAAGTTTTTCTGACAGTGTTTAAAATTTTTAATGTTTACTTGATGTTCATTAAATCCACCATCTTCACAGATTTACACCCTAACTTTGAGCAGCACACTACCTCATGTCCCCTATGTGTAGGTCAAATATGACACGTGGTTTTTGGGGTGTAAGTGAATATGGTCTTAGAGTCCATGTACAAATACTTCAATGTATGATGAGTATTGATACAAATACTTTACTGATCCCAAAAAGGGGAAATTTGTGTGTCCAAGCAAGAGCTCCAAAAAAAAACGGCTTCAGAACAGCTGCTAGGTGGTGCCAATTTGGGTGGGATGGAGCTGGAACAGCCGTTAGAGGAACACACGGCTGTTATTGAATACATGTACCAAAACACTCCTGTCTCTCTTCTCTTTTCTTCACCTCTGTTACGCGCTGCTCTGGATTGTTTCTCAGACATGCCAAGTCTCCCATATTGGGCGGTAGACACCCACGCTTAGGACCTATCTCACGCTCACCCGCCAAGGCTAATAAAACTCCGGCATGATGAACACTCGGTGCATTCCATGAACATGATTAGATATAATGAGGCTAAGCACATGGCATCTCCTGCTGAAAGCTGCTAGTAGCGATCTGCATGGTCTATTGCCAGTATTGTTTTTGGTGAACGTATGGAAGAAGTCGGACATCTGGGAACTTTGGTCATGTTATAGCTTATGTGTGTGAGCCTCAAAACAAAGCGTGACCAAGCAGTACAGGGGTGTATTCCTGGTGGTAATTCCTCTTCATACTGATACATAACACTTGGTGGTAACACACGGAAGAGGCACAATTTACCAGCTGTTTTCTCATGTTTTGATTGGTTTGTTTTACCCCAACTGTCATGGTGGGTGTTTTTCCATTGACTGATGTGACGTCATGTCACGTCATAACCCCGCCTCTTTTTGGGCCACGCCCCAAAATTCCCTCTTTGTGAAGCTAAAAACTTGGCATCTCAGGTATCTAATTGGTTAAAATGCGCATATTGTTTTTTATATAAACAGAAATCTCAATTGTTTTCCATTGAAACAGTTGTTAAAATAACATTTCAAGAATTTCAAGGTTTTTACCTCAAAATATGGGGGAAAAAATACTTCTATATTTCATTTCATTCTGCAGCTTTTGAATCTATATTTTGGATTTCTGTGTTGGTGAGGAAACTTTCATTAAGCGTTTCTCTTTGCTTTGAGAGCTTCCCTGATGGATGAGGCCATGCAACACAAGATTTTCAATTTGAGGTCTAAAAGAAAGCTCCAGGCACCAAAAAATAATACAGTTTGTTTTCCAAAAAGAAGAAATTAGAAGAGTAAAAATCACACCGTACAGGAAGGATTCTATCAAACATCAGACATCTTGTGAAAGCAGGGCTTTCCAACGACGTAGTGACGTAAACAGAGATGTGGTCCAAGCAACCAACATGAAGTAAACGGATCTTCTCACCTGCTGATGGATTATAAAACTTCCAACAATGGTCTCATATGTATGGCATCTTATTTTAAAAATGTCCACAACAGTGGTGGAAACTGAAGGCCTTCAAAGCCTTCATACTGGCCTAGAAATCTGTGAATCTTAAACTGTTGTTAATTATTTTTTACACATTGATATACTGCCCTGAAAACAGTGGAATACCCCGTGCAAGTCAGGGACAGGGTCCTGCCCCAAATGGAGGAGTTTAAGGATCTCAGGGTCTTGTTTACGAGTTGGGGAAGGATGGAGTGGGAGATCGACAGGCAGATCGGTGCGGCATCAACAATAACTAGGACGCTGCATCGGTCCGTTGTGGTAAAGAGAGAGCTGAGCCGAAAAGTAAAGCTCTCGATTTACAAGTCGATCTACGTTCCAACCCTCACCATGGTAACCAGGATCTACGTTCCAACCCTCACCATGGTAACCAGTATCTACGTTCCTACCCTCACCATGGTAACCAGGATCTATGGTCCTACCCTCACCATGGTAACCAGGATCTACGTTCCTACCCTCACCTTGGTAACCAGGATCTACATTCCAACCCTCACCATGGTAACCAGCATCTACGTTCCTACCCTCACCATGGTAACCAGCATCTACGTTCCTACCCTCACCATGGTAACCAGCATCTACGTTCCTACCCTCACCATGGTAACCAGGATCTACATTCCTACCCTCACCATGGTAACCAGGATCTACGTTCCTACTCTCACCATGGTCACCAGCTGCGGGTGGTGACCGAAAGAATGAGATCGCAGATACAAGCGGCCGAAATGAGCTTCCTCCACAGGGTGGCTGGGCTCTCACTCAGAGATTGGGTGAGGAGCTCTGCCATCCGGGAGAAGCTCAGTGTCGAGCCGCTCCTCCTTCACGTCGAGAGAAGCCAGGTGGGATGGTTTGGACATCTGGTTAGGATGCCCCCCAAGCACCTCACTGGTGAGGTGTTTCGGGCACGTCCCACCAGGAGGAGACCAAGAGGCAGACCCCGGACCTGCTGAAGAGACTATGTCTCACAGCTGGCCGGGAAACGGCCTGGGGACCTTCCGGGTGAGCTGGAGGATGCAGCCGGGGTGAGAGAAGCCTGGGCTTCTCGTTTGAGTCTGTTGCCCCCACAAAACCCCGGATGATGACGGAATGCAATGTTGATATTTATAAAATATACCCAAAGGGTCTGTCCATTTTGTCATTTTCACGCATTTTATTAGCTGTGCTGCTTCCATGGTGTGTTTTCACTTTACTTCAGAGATGTCAAGATCTGGTTCTGGAGGACCGGTGTCTTCACGGTTTTCATTGTGTTCTTGGTTCAAAACAGCTGATGCAAATACAGTCAAATCAACAGCCAATAAAATTTGGCTTAATGACTCAATAACCTGGATCAAGTGTGTAGAATCAATAACATCGACCCTTCAGGACCGAAGTTTGACTCTTCTGTTTTACTAACTAATCACTGGTCGGCCAAAACGTGTTGCCATGTAGGTTAAAATTTGCAGAGGTTGAATAAAGACCTTCGGAATTCCTTCTGCACGGACTCTCTGCATGACGTGAGTCGTGATTAAACTTTCACTCGGTACTCCTCAGCCTTCTAGCAGGCCTCTTGAGTCACTGTTTTCAAAATGTGTTGAACAAAGTAAAGAACTCCGAGCAGCATTGGAGACAGAACGAGTGTCCACATGTGCAGAAAACTTCACAGAAATGTGAAGGACAGGCTGGACTTTTAGGGACAGAAAATGATGGACTTTATCTACAAATAATCAAGTAAAATCATCCTTTAAATATTTATATTCTTGACATTTACGAGGTTTTATGGACGTTTTTTGCATCACAGCCGCTTGAACGTTCGGAGACTTTCTCACCACTTGATTATTTAAGTAAATAAATAATTGAGCTCCTTTGATTCTTTTCTATTTATTCTGAAGCTACTTTTTTATTTATTAAACCCGTATCGTATTCAGTGTAGGACCTGCTTTTGAAAGAAATCAAATTTTTAATTAAATGATCCATAAGATGAAAAAGTTAAAAAGAAACGTTGGAGAAAAAAAAGAAGTCGAGATGTAGTATAAGTGGTATTGAGTGTCTGAGACAACACAATGCCTCCTGCTGGCTGGATGAAGGCCTCCTCCTGTGTTTGTGGGATCGAATATTTTGGCATGACTAGAAGTCGTAAACATGCTGAAAATTCCTGGGTGAGTTGACACGACTTCCCTGCTCACATGCAGCACGGTGCTGATAAGCTCCGCTGCTTTTATGAAGCTGTCTCTGAGCGTCAGTGAGCGCTCAGCCTCCTGCTCCGTGTTCAGCTTCTAGAAACGCACCGTGTGAAGCTCGACTCTACGTTAAGGATTCTAAGAGCCAGAAAAATCAAGAGAAAAATTACTGATCTGGTTTAGATTGATTCTCTAATAAATAGTAGAAAAGGTTTTAAAAAAGTCTTCTGGACAGTTTAATTCTTGATCGAGACGTTTCGACTTCCATCCGGAAATCATTTTCAATCTGAATGAAATGGACTGAAAACTGGATCTATTTATACTAACCTGAGTAAAAGGTAAAAAAATAGTAAGAAAGGGCTCGACCAATGAGCCTGTGTTACCTATGATGGCCGTGAATGGCTCCTATTGTAGCCACAGAACAGTAAATGATCCCTATTATAAAAATGCTAAAAGCCTAGTGAATGGAAATTCCTGCTAACAAGAGCGTGAATCTGGGTCACGAGATGTCCTCGTTGGTCCAGGGCTTCAGAATGCTGCTGTAAATCCCGGGCAGAATGTATCTAACGCCTCCACTCCGATTCAGTGAGGGATTTTCTTTCATCACAAAGATGGCTTCCTTCACACCTCTTTCAAACCAACCTTTCTCTCTACTTAGAATCTTCACCTCGCTGTCCTCAAAAGTGTGTTTGGTGGATTTAAGATGCAGACGTACAGCAGACTGTGGACCACTAGAGGCTTCTCTTCTGTGTTGGTAAAGTCTTTTGTGGAGTGGCTGTTTTGTTTCACCAATGTAGTGTTCTTTGCAGCTCCTTTGTCTTTAGGATGTACTAGTTTCTGCCGTAATGTGTTGACCGGTTTAAAGAAAACCGGGATGTCATGTTGTCTGAAGATTCTCTGTAACTTCTCGGACAGTCCTGACACATAGGGAATAGAGACTCCATTTTTTCCCTTCTCACTTTCTGTTTCCCTCTTCTCACGTTTCTTGGACGCTCTCACCCTATTCAAGGCCCATTTGGGGTATCCACAGACCGAGAGGGCTTTTTGGACATGCTGTGTCTCCTTCTTCTTAGCCTCTGTGCTCGTGGGTACCTCCCCAGCCCTGTGTTGTAAAGTTCTGATGATGCCCAGTTTGTGTTTCACGGCCATCATAGGTAACACAGGCTCATTGGTTGAGCCCGTCCTTACTATTTTTTTTTACCTTTTACTCAGGTTAGTATAAATGAATCCAGGTTTCTGTCCATTTCATTCAGATTGAAAATGATTTCCGGATGGAAGTCGAAACGTCTTGTTCAAGAATTAAACTGTCCAGAAGACTTTTTTGAAACTTTTCTACTATGGATCACTCCTGGATGAATGAGGGACTACACAGACTTAAATTCTCTAATAAAGTAAAGAAAAAAATCAGTTTGATCAAAATAGAAATTACTTCACTTTTCTATTGAATTGAATATACTTTATTTTTCTTTGAAGAAAAAATTGAGTACTGGAGTGTAAACACCTCGATGCCCCCTTGCCCCTATCCATCGATGTCCCAATCCGGTCGCACTATGTCCAACCTGGCAACCCAAAAGCTGGAGTGTGGATTAGGTCCAAAAAACCAAACTGGTCTCTCTGTATTTTCCTGGGTCTGAGTGTCCGATGCCTCAAGCGAGCAATCGGATGTTTCCATGGAAACAGCAAAAACCTGAAGCACCTCCTCCAGATCGACTCCTTCTCCACACTTCCTCCAGATCGGCTCCTTCTCCTCAGCTCCGGGACCAAACCAACTCCTCCAGCCACGACGAATGTGCCTCCCAGAGCCAGCAGCTGGTCGTGCGCGTCAACATGCATATCAACGGCAGAATGACTCCATAACCAACTAGCCGTTGGAAACAAGCCGCCAGCCGGAGGATTTCTGAAAATCAGCTGTCTGACACAAATGACGTCCAAACTGTGCTCAAAATGAAATCTTCAAAAAGAGACAAAACATAACCAAAAAAAGGGACAGAAATTCAGCGAAAGTTGGTGATTAAACATTTAAGTAACAGGCAGCACTGCAGCAAGCAGCCGCCCGGGGCAGCGGATTAGCCTTTTTCCTACTCTTGCTTTACCTAAACGTCACTTTTTGGAAACAACCCCAGGTATCTATAGGTTTACCAACTTTTTCACTTGTTAATTTATGGTTTCTTACTTTTATCCGACAGTGACGATGAGACGGTGGCTCAGTGGTTAGAGCGTTCGCCTACAGACCGGAAGTTAATCGGAAGTTTCTAGGTTCATGTCCCACGAAGTTCACGTCTAGGGTCCTTGGAGAAGACACCTAACCCCAGTTTCTCCAACCGTTGGCGCTATCATAGGTGGCAGCCTGCTGCGGTATACAAATTTCCCGGTCAGGGATGAATAAAGTACATTAAAAAAAAAAATTTTGCTAACTTTATTCCAGATATTTTCAGAGCTTTTCAGAGTCTCGTCTTAATTTACAAACTTTATTTTGCATTTACTATCTTTTTATTTCGTCTTCTGTATGAGTCGTAGAGGGTGCAGCAGCCTTTTCCAACTGATTTAAGGCCAGAGGCAGGTTACACCCCGAACAGGTCGCCAGTCTGTTGTGGAGCCACACACACACACACAACCATCTACACACACACTCATTCCTAGGGGCGATTTCATATCAGCTAATAACCTAATGTATGTTTTTGGAGGGTGGAAAGAAACCAGTGAAAACCCACATGGGGAGAACATGCAAACTCCACACAGAAAGACCAGTGTTCCAAGCATTGTCCCACGTGGGATTTAAACCCTGACCTTCTTGCTGTGTGGTCATCGTGCTAACCGCTGCGCCACCGTGCCACCCATCATCTTTCCATCTTGTTTCTGGATTATGCCGACTTTATTCCAGAAACGACCAACTTTAATCTAGATTTTACCAACTTTTTTCTGTTTTATCCCATTTTTATTTGATATTTACAAACATTATTTTTAATTATATGCACTTTATTCTGAAATTTACTTTCTTTTTTCAGTATTCTTTATTGTCTTTTAAAAAAACACGTCTGTTTGTGGTCTTGAATTTTATCAAAAAAAAATTGCCAAAAACATGCGACTTATATTCAAGTGCGACTTATAGTCCGAAAAAAATTATTGACTTTAGTTTTAATTTACAAATTTTTTTTTGTGGATTTACTCACTTTATTCTGGATTATTTGTGTTTTCATCCGGTCTTCACCAACTTTTTCTGAAGTTTACTCACAATTTTACACATTTTACTGACTTTATTTGAGACGGTGGCCGCGTGGTTAGCGCGTTCGCCCGCGGACCGGAAGGTCGCGGGTTCGCGTCCCACGGAGAGCACGTCTGGGGTCCTTGGAGAGGACACCTAAGCCCCACTTCTCCCACCATTGGCGCCGTTGAAGGGCAGCCTGCTGCGGTGTAAGGAGTGCAGCAAACAAATTTCCCCGGTGAGGGATGAATAGAGTAATTCAAAATAAAAAATATTTTTAACGTTTTTGTCTTGATTTAACAACTTTATGCTCAATTTTTTTACCACTATTTCAGATTTTACAAACTTTATTCTCAATTTTACGAACTTTATTTTGGATTTTTTTTTTTTATGTAATTCTAGAGTTTATGTCAAAGTTGGCGGTGGTAAAATAGGACCCAAATGCGATGCCAGTTTTTACCAGTTTATTGGAGAAAGAGTAGAACCAAACAGAACTGCAGAAACTGAATGACCAGAAGAGGAACCAGGCGTAGGAGCTTGGCATGACGAACGGGGAACCAGGCGTAACGAGCTACTATGATTCCTAACGAGTCGCTCCTAACGAGTTCACTAACTTTTATCTAGCTCTAACTCACCCAGCTGTGTAATGATATGTGGTTCTAGAATGGTTGTTTTTAATTTTGTTTTTTGCTGTATTATATTCATCCCTAGTTATTGCTCGGGACTCCTCCAGGTCGAGAGGAGCCAGATGGGGTGGTTCGGGCATCTGGTCAGGATGCACCCCGAGCGCCTCGTGGGCGGAGTGTTTTGGGCACGCCCCACCGGGTGGAGACCAAGAGGCAGACTCCGGACCCGCTGGAGAGACTATGTCTCACAGGTGGCTGGGGAACGACTTGGGATCCTTCCGGGTGAGCTGGAGAATGCAGCCGGGGTGAGAGAAGCCTGGACTGCCCATTTGAGGCTGTTGCCCCCGCGACCCGAACCCGGAACAAGCGGAAGATGACGGAACGGAAAAATATTCATCCCTCAATGGGAAAATTACTTTTACTGCATTGCATTGCAGCAGGCAGCAACGACGGCACCAATGGTGGGAGTAACTAGGACAGTCGATCGTGATCGACTGGTCGATTGCAAAGGCATTATGGGGAAATCGCGTGGCATTGAAAAAAAAAAAGTTGGCGCCAGCCTATCATCAGCCTCAAAATGACATCTGCCCTGAGGTCGGCTGCTCCTTCTTATTCTTTCGGCTTTTCCCTTCAGGCGTCGCCACAGCAAGTCAGTTTCTTCCATCTAATCCTATCTCCTGTATCCTCTTTGGTCACACCAACCATCTTCATGTCTTCCTTCACTGTATCCATGAACCTCCTCTTTGGTCTTCCTCTAGTCCTCTTTCCTGGTGGTTCCAAACCCAGCATCCTTCTTCTGATGTACTCTCTCTCCTCTGTACATGCCCAAACCATCTCAGTCTTGCCTCTCTAACTTCATGTTTCCCCGTGCTTCCTGTCTTTTCTTCAGTGCCACTGTCTCTAGACCAATCAGCATGGCCGCTCTCACCACGGTTTTGTACACTTTTCCTTTCATTTTGTCTGAAACTCTTCTGTCACACATCACACCTGATACTTTTCTCCACCTGTTCCAGCCTGCTTGAACACGCTTCTTCACCTCTTTTCCACACTCTCCATTGCTCTGGACTGTTGATCCTAAGTACTTAAAATCTTCCACCTTCTTTATCTCTTCTCCCTGTAACCTCACTTTTCCACTTGGATCCCTCTCATTCACACACATGTACTCTGTCTTACTCTGACTAATCTTCATTCCTCTAGAGTCTTCATTCCGCTAGAGTTGCTAAAATTTAGAGACTCTTGTTTTTGTTTTGTTTTTCAAAAAAAGTGTCGACCTAACGTCTTTTTCTGCTGTTACTGGAGATTTTTAAAGTCTGTGACGTGAAATCACGTTGTTAAGCTTGTAATCAATAAGCAGCCCGCGGTGCTGCTGTGGCCCCTCCCCCTTGCAAAACACTGTGAGTGTGTGCGTGTGTAACAAATCGTGTTGTAGGGGTAGAAACGATGTGCAGGGGTTTGCGATGTTAACATAGGACTGGTAGATCTCAGGAGGTTTGATATTTGTAAAGTAGATCTTGGGACAAAAAAGGTTGGGCACCCCTGAACACCTGAAAGGATTAGGTGTCTGCTCCAGGGACATTTAGGCATGGGCCCACTGGGAATCAAACCGGCTTCTCCAAGTAAAAAAAAGGAGTAAATTTAAAAAAAAAAGGAGTAAAAAACATAAAAAAAGTATTTTTAGTCACTCAAGAGTTCAGTTTCTCTTCATTTTGCACATTTTAATAGGACAGCTGAGCTCCATGGCTTCCTTTTGATCTCTGTGTGTGTCTGTGTGTGTCTGTGTGTGTCTGTGTGCATGTAGAGGAAGCAATGTAATCTTTGTGCACGTCAGGGCGTGCACGCCGAACAGTAATGGTGAGAACATGAAACACTTGTTCATATTTAATGAGTGGAGATGGGCTTCAAAAATGTGGCAGTGTTCACACTCACTGCTGAGTCCCGAGGGGTCGTTAACATTGTCACATATGGCACAACAATGTGTGTGTGTGTGAGTGTGCATGGCATGTGTGCGTGTGTGTGTATGTGTGTGTGGATGATCTGTGTGAGATTTATTGAGTGCAGGGCAAAAATAGTGCATCCTACTAAAACTTTAATTATTTTGCATTAAGGGGATGGAGTATAAAGGTCAGGAGAAGCGTAACGCACACACACACACACACACACACACACAAACACACATACCAGGGAAATAAAGTTTGATACCCTAAAGACTCTTCATCAGATAAATCGGAGTTCCACCAAAGAAACGTAACTATTTATTAAAGGTATACCCGAACATGGTTATTAGCCTAATCAGGGGCGGATCTAGGAAGGGTAGAAGCTGGAGCCAAACCCCCGCCCCTCTTTTGGTCCACAAAAAAAAAGAAAAAAAAAAGAAGAAAGGGGGCTAGTGAAGCTATTCCCTTACACAGCCAGTGAATGGGCCACAAAAACGCAGGAAAATTACTCTTAGTTTTCAAAATGATCTTGGGGAGGGGATGCCCACAGTCCCCCCATTCCAGCTTTGTCAATGACCTCAGCCCCCTTTAGAAAATCCTGGATCGACCCCTGCAAACAGATCTGGACGCAGCTCAGATGAAAAAGACGACTGAATTGATTTAGACTGCTACATAGGCTAATGAGTCATTAGTAATCAGGTGCGTGGGGGCTCCCGCCCCTCCCCTTTTGGTCTACAAAAAAAAGTGTTTTTATTACTTTAATTATTATAAACTTTGAGAAAAAATAGGCTCCAAACTGCAGAAAAATTATTTATTTTTTTAAATATTCTGGGGGGAATGCCCCACGAGCCCCCTCTACTGGTGAGCACTGCCGGTGCTCATTTTGTCTATGACCTCGCGCCGCCCTCCGCCCCGTGCCCCCTTTTAGAAAATCTTAGATTCATCCCTGGATAGAGCTAGCAGACCGGATTCTAAAATCTAATTTTAAACTATTTGGCAACATATTCTGGCTGAAATGTGATTGGTTCAAAACTTCAAAGCAGAAACACATGTTTGGAAGCTGCTTAGTTACATGAAAGAAATCAGACAAACTATTTGGAAATATTTTCTCATTATTTATGTTCAAAATGTACAGTGTTGTTTTCGTCAACAATGAGGACGACGAAATGATTTTGTTGACGAAGCTTTTTTTTTTATGACGATGACGTAACGATAACAAAATAAATGCAAGTTATTGGTGACAAAAATGTGACGAGACGAAAATGTAACAAAATAGGCGTCAGACCCCCACACACACAATGTTGCGCGTTCACACCGTCTACACAACACACCTGCAGCCACAAGAAAGGGGAAATTTGTGTGCTGCACTCCTTACACCGCAGCAGGCTGCCCTTTGACGGTGCCAATGGTGGGAGAAACAGGGGTTAGGTGTCTTTTCTAAGGATCCTAGATGTGCTCTGTGTGGGACGCGAACTTGCGAACTTGCGAACTTCCAGTCCGCGCCCGAACGCTCTAACCATTGAGCTGCCGTCTCCTCCCTTTACAGAGGTTATTAAATTTTCCCAAGAGTGGGATCAATAAAGTAATTCTAATCTAATTTAAAAGATGTCATTTTTAAGTATATATAAGTTACTATGTTCCTCTCTCACTGAAGAATTTGTATTTATTTTACGTTGTTTTACAGTGTTTGTTAAAGCTCGGCAGAGTGTTTTTTTTAACAAATAATTTGCATATTTCTCAGTAATAAAGACACAATTGTTAAAGTAAGAATTTTTTTTACACTAAAACTAGACTAAAAACGTTCTACGTCTCCCTGACGAAAACTAGACAAAAACTCTTGTGTTTTCATTGACAAAAACGTGACTAAAACTAAAATGTATTGAGATGACTAAAACGTAACTAAAACTTAAGTATTTTTATTCCACAGACAAAAACTCAGATGGCCGCCAAAAACAATGGAAACGTAACTAAAATCAGTTTGTGATTCAAAAATATTTTTTTGTCCAAGAGGAAAGAGGCTTTGAAGGCTGCATTCCTGACAGAGAGTGTTTATTAACACAACACCACCTGGCCTTCGTGGATCGGTTTGGCCACGCCTGCCCTGCAGTGGTGGATGAAGTACTCACAAAAAATTTACTTAAGTAAAAGTACCAATAAAAAAATTTACTTAAGTAAAAGTAAAAGTACCAATAAAAAAATTTACTTAAGTAAAAGTACAAAAGTATTTGGTGTAAATTGTACTTTTAAGTAAAAAGTAAAAGTATTGGATCATAATTCAAATGTTATTTTTTGGGCTATAGGGTGTCACCATGGTAACCAGGATAAATACTCTGCAGGGGTGTGACCCCCCTCTCCCGCCTCATTTGGTCCACAAAAAAATAAACAAATAAAAGAAAAGGGTACAAGTCAAGCTATCCCCTAGAAGGGCCAGTGAATGGGCACCAAAATGTTTTGGGGGAGGCCCATAGTCACTATACATTGGCTTTGTCAAAGCCCCACCCCCCTTTGGAAAATTCTAGATCCGCCCCTGCTCCGTGTAACGACGGCTCAACTTTTTATTTAGAAGTAAACACAACGAACAACGATCTTCTGACTCTTTTTAATTTGTACTAGATTTGATGTTAGGTTTTTTGACGCTGAATGAATGTGGAAAATGTTTCTCGATTCATTACTTCTTCTCCCGATCAACTGCTTCTTTTGATTTTGGCGATGCCGCTTCAAGATGCGCTAAAAAAAAAAACCTGTGTATTTTTCAAATTCCTGAACGAAAATGTAACGAAAAATGTAAAACACACTTTTAAAAAGTAGCGAAGTAAAAGTACAGATATTTGCTCTAAAAATGTAGTGAAGTAAAAGTAAAAGTACAGGTTTTAAATTTTACTTAAGTAAACTACAGATACACTTTTTTTTACTTAAGTACAGTACCTGTAATTCATTTAAACTCTCATTTCTATTAAAAATAGGTACGTGGCCCCAAAAATATCTGTGTACACCAATGTACGTTCATACGTACTGTGTATATCACCATCTTTAATTTCTTTATTTGTACGGGTGAGTGAATCCGTTTGGTCATCAGGATGTACGTGCGATGACCACACGGTGCATTGTGTTTACAGTCTGCTTCATTAGCAGGTTTTAGTTTTGCCTCCAGTTACTTCCTTCCTAATTAGGAAGTATTTTCCTGCTGATACTTCGTCCTGATTAACTTCCATTCACCTCCAAAAACTAGAGCCCCAGCTTCAAAGTTCTTACACGGTAGAGTTGAACCATGATGGTGGGAATTTACTTGGATGTATCTCGGAGAGCAATCAGGGAAGAGCTTGTTGTTTCCAATGTTTTTATTCTGGAAGGAAAGGAAAAAACAGATAAACATCCTGTTCGATCTTCTGATGGAAGAAGTCAACGTTTCAACTTAAAAGAAAATCAGACGTTATTGTCTGAGGAAGAATTCAAAGAGACGAAGGGTAGATCCTGTCCTTTTTCTCTTGAATGGTGAAATTTAACCCTGAAAGGAGAGCCTGTACATCATTTTTTTTCCATCACAAGCCACCATCACATCAGAGACAATCAGTACAACTAATAACTAATCAGAGCCAGAGCATGCCTGTCCTTAGAGCAGTAGTTCTCAACCTGGGTTCGATCGAACCCTAGGCGTTTGGTGAATCAGTCTCAGGGGTTTGGATGAGCCTCCGCCGCGAAGGTCGGCCCTTCAGTCTAATCTGCAGTTAGTGGGCACAGTCATTGAAAGGTTCCTGCTTTGGGATTTCCAACCGGTCCGCTCTGAGAGCGCTGTATAAGCAGCAGAGTGAGACCTCCCTATCAGACCGCTTAGAGAGGGCTGTATAAACAGCAGAGTGAGACCTCCCTATCAGACCGCTTACAGAGGGCTGGATAAGCAGCAGAGTGAGACCTCCCTATCAGACCGCGTAGAGAGGGCTGGATAAGCAGCAGAGTGAGACCTCCCTATCAGACCGCTTAGAGAGGGCTGTATAAGCAGCAGAGTGAGACCTCCATATCAGACCGCTTAGCGAGGGCTGTATAAGCAGCAGAGTGAGACCTCCCAATCAGACCGCTTAGAGAGGGCTGGATAAGCAGCAGAGTGAGACCTCCCTATCATACCGCTTAGAGAGGGCTGTATAAGCAGCAGAGTGAGACCTCCCTATCAGTCGGGTTTAACAACACCTTCTTTAATAACCCTCCGTCTGACCAGCGGTGTGTGTCAGTGACGTTGGGTTAGCGTTAGTGACGCTACTAAAGAAGGGCTCGGTGAATGAGCATATGAAACTGGTGGGGTTCGGTGCCTCCAACAAGGTTAAGAACCACTGCCTTAGAGCCTTCCTCTTGAGTCTTAAAAACTCCTAAAAACCCAAAGAAGAAACCTAAAGAGTTACAGGATAGAAAGAAAGGGCTGAGGTTACAAATCGGATCATTTAGGGGTCTTTTATTGTTACTTTGTGGCTATTTGTTAAAATTAGATTTTAACAAATCAAAAACTTAGTTTTTACTTGCGGGTCTTATTGAGTTCAAACATTTGACAAAGGGGCCGGAACAGGATCAGATGGATGGCATGCTTTGGTAACCTCTAGATTAGACCGATAGAATTGGCGCACTTAGATTTTAAACAAGCGCTAAATGTTACATCAAGAGCGTTAAATTTAAAATCTAGCAGCGCTAGGTTTGAAATTTAAGCGCTTGATGTAACATTTTGCTTGTTTTAACATCTAACACGCCTTTTTACATGCGTGTATTGGTCCCGATGGCTTTCCATATCTGTGCACATGTTTTATTTTGACAGCGTGGGCATCATGGACACACACATTTTAATGGGAGCAGTGTTGTTGTTTCTTTGGCGCCATCTAGTGAGAAAACATCAAAATTGCAGGGGACATAAAACATTAACAAGGTTGATTTATTTAATTTTTTCAAGTTCGGCAGGCCGAATTAAAATCTTTAAAGGGCCGTAGTTTGTCCATGCCTCTCCTAGGGCTACAAGCAGAATTGACCACCCCCATTGTTGACCACATATGTACAGCCAATGAGCAAGCAGAATGCAACCACCCTTCTTTGTTTACTGTATGTACAGCCAATGAGCAAGCAGAATGCAATCCATCAATTGGGACGGAGAGAGTAATCCAGTTTAGAAAATAAAGAACTAATACAAACATCCACAAAATGTGAAGTGTGTGACTTCACAACATGATTCAAATATTCCAACAAATACCAGATATTTTATGATTTCGTACAATCGTGCGAAGGCTGGTTTTTTTCCTTCCAGATGTTTGATCTGCCTGTCAGCTTCACGCTCCGCTGCACCCCGGTGGCTTCCTTCAAATCTGAACTTCTAACATTGAGAAGCAAACTGTAAAACATGAGAAATATGAAGCTGCTGACGTGTGGAAAGTTCACCGCCCTCTGGGTTTGTGCTCTTCTCAGACGAGGCTGTAAATCCTTCATCAAAGTGTAACGTTTTACAGCGTGGGGAAAAATGAAGGGCATTAATATTTTACTAATTTCGATTCAAACGCCATCTGATTTTTTGGGGTTTGTTTACTGGGAAACTTGTAAGTACGTCAATAAAGAACCAATACCCTCTACAAATCGATCACCTCGACAAGCTGCTGAGAAAACCCTTTTCATCCATCGCCCATTGCGCGAATTCCGCTTAGCATGTTATTAAACCATCACGCTGTAAATAAAATCTGTTTTTCGATATGCTTCTGTTGGGTTTATTGAATAAACAAGCACTTAATTATGGTCATCTGTACGTTGTGCTTTTCTCATCCCTGCAGAGCTTCCATACGGCTGGGAGAAAATCGATGACCCCATTTACGGAAGCTACTATGTGGAGTAAGTGTGCAGCATCTTTAAAAAGCCGCTCCAGTCGTGTTAATCATCTTTATTAGAAGCAGGCTGAGATTCTCCTCACATGAACCCTCCCCAAGTTCATTATCTTCCTTTTTATCGGATGTAGCGTATAGCTTCTCAATGTCTGCTGCAGTGGTCTGTGCCCTCCGTCGGACTGCTCGTCTGTTTGGGGGTTTTAATACTCCAGGGTGCAGGAGGAGCTATTTTTAGACCAGCGTCTGAGTTATTTGGCTTTTATATAAAAACCTGCAGAATAACACCTCCTGCACCGCACTCACACTTCCTACAATGCTGCTTTTGTCCTAGACCGTCCTCCTGGAGACGGTTCCAAATTAAGATTCTTTAAGATTATTTCTTTGTTTTTTCTGGATCTCGAGTTTTTTTTATTCCTGTACTCAGATTTTTCTAATAATTAGTTTGTCAGTTCAATTTAAAAAAAACAAACTGCTGAATGTTGTTACACATTATTAACACTAGGACTGCTGCGTTCTAAATCTACCTGCAACCGCCATGACCGTCAATGTGACGCTTATGTAATTATTCATATTTTATAAGTAAACTTTTAAACCACTCAATTTTTAAGATTTACAAGTCGATCTACGTTCCAACCCTCACCATGGTAACCAGGATCTATGATCCTACCTTCACCATGGTAACCAGGATCTATGTTCCTACCCTCACCATGGTAACCAGGATCTATGTTCCTACCCTCACCATGGTAACCAGCTGTGGGTGGTGACCGAAAGAATGAGATCGCAATTACAAGCGGCCGAAATGAGCTTCCTCCGCAGGGTGGCTGGGCTCTCACTCAGAGATCGGGTGAGGAGCTCTGCCATCCGGGAGGAGCTCGGTGTCGAGCCGCTCCTCCTCCAGGTCGAGAGGAGCCAGATGGGGTGGTTCGGGCATCTGGTCAGGATGCCTCCCGAGCGCCTCGCGGGGGAGGTGTTTCGGGCACGTCCCACCGGGAGGAGACCAAGGGGCAGACCCCGAACCCGCTGGAGAGACTATGTCTCACAGCTGGCCGGGGAACGACTTGGGATCCTTCCAGGTGAGCTAGAGGATGCAGCCGGGGTGAGAGAGGCCTAGGCTGGCCGTTTGAGGCTGTTGCCCCCGCGACCCGACCCCAGAACAAGCGGAAGATGACGGAACGGAATTTTTAAAGTACTAATAATGATAAAATTGATATACAAAGTATTTTTAAAACCTAGACTAAAAAAATCAAACACCAAAGTAAAACGATCTAATTCATCAATAGCCTACTTTTTTTCCACATTTTGCGCTGCTGCGTCAAAAATATCCTCGTTATAAATGGGCTATATTCCAATATGTTAACCTGAACTTTCAAGACTTATCTAGAAAACATGGCTGACTTTATTCAGACTCTCTTCATGGTGTCTCTTCAATATTATCTCACTCAACCTTTCTAAAATGTTTCCGTAATGGCGTCAGAGCCCTCCTTGTCTCTCTCCACAAATATAAACACACACACTTATGTGTGGCCATAGCAATGTGTTTGTTGCCGTAGCAACATAACAACAACTTCCAATGCTTGCTTCCTCCCAGCTGCTGTGGGGCGCAGCAGGTTAGAGGAGCTAAAATGCTTGTAAATTTTGAAACGTTTATTTTTAGAACACAAAAAAATACATGATAAAATCAAAAAAAAAGTTTATATTAAAAGTCATAAAAGTTCAGCCTCCTAGGTTGTGTTTAATTTATTCTAATTAATGAACTAATTAATTAGAATATTAAAGTGACTTGGAGTCAAATTGACAGCTGCGGCGGTCCTAGTGTTAAACCCAATTTTTTAATATGTTTTTAGTAATAAAATGGTGATTTATAAAAAAATGGGGTTGCCTCAATCTCTCACTTTTTTTGCTGACTGATCCTTTTGAACTCCTTTCAAAGTATTTTAAAATGTCCGATGTTCATCAGGGCATGCATTTGGACAAGGCACCACTTATGTGCACCCCTGCATTTCTTTCCTATAGATACACATGCTTCAAACATGTCCTATAATTATTACTTTTATTCTAGAGTGTTCATTAAAAGATAACGAGAGGAGAGAAAAGTATTTCCAGAGAACAATAGCGTCTCAGAACGAGGAGACCATATAATGATGACTAATTATTTCAGTCTGGGAAACGATGCTATTTAGAGTCCATGTCTTTTTTTAGAACTACAAAGAGAGCAACGAGGGGCTTTGGAGGGAATCTCAGTAGCTTGTTCCTGGTTTTGGGGTTAAAATAAACCGTCAGCGTGCGCCCGCTGTTACATAATCAGGGGTCGGTGCGTTTAATTAATCATCTCTGTGGCAGGTTTATTAGGCTGGAGTTAAACGTAGCAGCGTGAACTCTGAAAATACCCCCTTTTTTTTTTATTGCAGCCATATAAATAGAAGGACCCAGTTTGAGAACCCCGTCCTGGAGGCAAAAAGGAGACTCCAGCAGCAACAGATGCAAAGCCAAGGTCTTTCCTCTCTGCCCCTCCCCTCCATCTACAGAGGTAAGCCCCTGCTGCTATGTGTTCATATATAACAGGCAGTGGTGGAACGTAACGAAGTAAATGTACTTCGTTACTGTACTTAAGTAAAAAAATTGTGTATCTGTTCTTTACTTAAGTAAAATTTAAGACCAGTACTTTTACTTTTACTTCACTACATTTTTAGAGTAAATATCAGTACTTTTACTTCACTACTTTTTAAAAGTGTGTTTTACATTTTTGTTACATTTTCGTTCAGGAATTTGAAAAATACACAGGTTTTTTTTTAACGCATCTTGAAGCCGCATCGCCAAAATCAAAAGAAGCAGTTGATCGGGAGAAGAAGTCATGAATCGAGAAACATTTTAGTACAAATTAAAAAGAGTCAGAAGATCGTTGTTCGTTGTGTTTACTTCTAAATAAAAAGTTGAGCCATCATTACACAGAGCAGGGGCGGATCTAGAATTTTCCAAAGGGGGGCGGGGCTTTGACAAAGCCAATATATAGTGAGTGGGGGCCTCTCCCCCAAAACATTTTAAAAAATAAGTGTAATTTTCCTCCATTTTGGTGCCCATTCACTGGCCCTTCTAGGGGATAGCTTGACTTGTCCCCTTTCCTTTTATTTATTTTTTTTTTTTTGTGGACCAAATGAGGTGGGAGAGGGGGGGTCACACCCCTGCAGAGTATTTATCCTGGTTACCATGGTGACACCCTATAGCACAAAAAATAACATTTGAATTATGATCGAATACTTTTACTTTTTACTTAAAAAGTACAATTTACACCAATTACTTTTGTACTTTTACTTAAGTACAAAAAGCGAGTACTTCATCCACCACTGATAACAGGTATAAGATCATATACGTCTTTATTTACATTCAAATTATAATAAATAAAAGTAAATCTTACTTATTTGTTCTTATAAACAAATGAGAATAATGAAGATGAAAAAGGTCTGTTTCTGCTTTCTTCCTCCAAGTCAGAGCGGAGACACCTGCCAACGTTAAACGTTAAACTTATTCTTTATCAGTTTGTAGGTTTAAATCTGACTTTTTTTTGCTTTAATCACCCCGTTCCAGCGGTGGGATGAACTTCCCAAAAAGCGCCCCTTTGCTGGTTGCCACGGTTACGCTGTATGTACAGTCCAATGAGGTTCTCTCTCCTCTCTCCAAACCTCTTTCTTCCTCCCCCTTTTTCTCCAAACTGACGTCAGTGGAGGATGGAACCCCCTCCGCAACCTTGCCTCGCCCTCCTCGTGCCCAGCTCGGTCCCACCGTGCCTGAGCGCTGCCACAGCCTTGGTGACCTGTCCCGCTCTCCTGCTCATGGTCGCAGGGTTGCCACCATCTCCGCCGACGCTTCTCCACTCCGGCACGTTCTCACTCGGCGGATGAACGCGTGCCCCCATCCGGGCTCTTCCGCCTGCACCGTGGTGCTAGGGCAGCCTGTCTGTACCCCCCTGTGGCACTTTGTCAGTAAGTAAGGCCAGAAAGCAAGCAAAGCTGTCGCCGTGGCGCCAGCGGCTTACTGTAAGCATGTGAATGAGCTCCCCCCGGAGGCAACCGGGGGATCTGCGATGACGCTGCGCTAAAGAGCTAGCACAGTAGCGAGGTGAGGGCGTCCTGCTTCAATCTGACTACGCTTGTTGGCTGGATCCTGTCATCTGAGCCTCCTGAATCCTCGCCCCGTAATCCCAAACTTTCCTCCACCCCCTAAAGCTGATCCCCAACTGGGAGCATGTCATCCGCTGAGTTTTACTCCACCGCATCATCATCCCACTGTGGAAAACACACTCCTTAGATTGTCTTCATGAGTCCAAATGGACTCTGTCCAAAACCCCTTCAGCAGCCCTCTACCCGTTCTTCTGTGGCTACACCCTGTTCCCCCTCCAGCACGCATCGGCTTTTAGGTCCTATCCCTTTGTTTTGCTTTGTTTTGCTCATTTTCTTCCTGTTTGCAGAGAAGTCGCTGTTCACGCGGGACCCCACCCAGCTGAAAGGAAGCTTCCTGTCCACGGCCCTCCAGAAGAGCAACATGGGTTTCGGTTTCACCATCATCGGAGGAGACGAGCCCGACGAGTTCCTGCAGGTGAAAAGCGTCATCCCGGATGGACCCGCCGCCGCCGATGGGAAGATGGCCACAGGTAACCATAAGAAAAGTTTATAAAGACACACGTCTAAAGATGTCAGACTGTCGGATTTTAGCGTGACTCTAAGCAGAATCAAAAGCTGCTGTACGCAAGTGGCTAGATGTGGGGAAAAGACGACACCTTGTGGACAGAAGCTGAAGTGAACTGAGGACAGTGAAATGAAGCATTTGAAGCAGTGAAAAAACGATTAAAAACATGAGAAAATCGGGCTAAATTGAGAAAAGACGTTTAATTAAAAAAATCTATTTCTAAACCATTCAGTGTCGTGCATTCGTTTATTTGCAATTATCTTCCAATAACGATGATAAATAATTTGACAACAACCATAATAATAAAAATGTAGCCCACTGTTTGTTGATATGCTGCTGGATAAATTCATGCAAGTCATGTAGGACAAGCTGCGCAGGGCGATGCCAGAAAAACAAGGCGGGTGTTAGAGCGAGCTCAGAATTCACAAAGAGTTGTTAAGCTGTCAGGGTTTAATTTGAAAAACTGAGTCTAAAAATCCAATAAAATTAAATGCACTAAAGACTAGAGAAAGTTGTTTTAATTATGGTTAAAAAGTCATCTAGTCTGGATTAGGGCTGCAAACAACGATTATTTTGGTAATCGATTAATCTGTCGATTATTAGCTCGATTATTCGATTAATCGGATAAAAGGAGAATTTAATAAATATTACTTTTTTGGCATATTTTATAAGCGCTCTGCTCCGGAGTGCAACCGTTTTCCACAGAAAATAGTCCATGTTGGCTTGTTTTGTTTTTTTTGTAGATAATAAAAAGTGTATTTAGCGACCTGTAAAATTGTTTTTATTAGAAATAACATCGTGTATCGCTCCGGTTTGCCGTCTCCCGCTTCGAGTCCGACATGTTTTTTTTCAGATGTTTGTGCAGCGTCGTTATGCTTCCGTTCCAAAACGTGTTCGTTTCGCAAACTTTGCATATTAACGCAAGTCTTTTTCAAATTTAGCAGAAAATGATCCAAACTTCTGATGATTTTGTATGTGTTTTTTTTTTCCGCCATCTTGTTGGATCTGCCTGATCACGTGAGGCGGGGTGAAATGAAGGCCAATGATTGCCTGCTATCTTCTTCTCCTCCTATTTTGGTAGCGCGCATCGTCAATTTGCTCTCTACTGCCCCACATGGAGACCAATTTAAGTGCAGTTGACAGCAAAAACTTTTTAGACGATTAATCGATGACCAAATTAGTCAACAACTATCTTGATAATCGATTATAATCGATTAAATCGATTAACTGTTTCAGCCCTAATCTGGATCAACATCAGAGTAGACGGAGATTCTCAAAGTCTGAGGTGACGGATCTGTCAGAAGCCGAGACTAGAAAATGTTACTTCTTTCCATCCTCAAGGATAAATGAATGGACTCCAAACTCCATTTAGCGTAGAAACATTTCCAAACGCTGCATCTTTTCATTTCATTGTTTGCCGGCTGTGCATTGTGTGCAGACGAATCCGGGCACCAACTGTTTGATTGCGTTCCTCCATTAATCACAATGTGGTTTGTTGCAGTCTCCTAACGTCTGGTTGTGTCTGCACACTGCAGCACACATGCTCAGAGACTCAGAAAAAAATCAGATCTACAATCTATTTCATTCTATTTTCACTGCATCATCAAAACAAAACTAAGAGACGGGACATCCATGTCCTCAGAGCCTTCTTCTCAGGGGGGAAAAACTCTGACACCTTTAAAATATCTGTGGATCAATTTTTTGAAACCGTAACATATCCGAGTGAGACTGGATCCTCCAGCTCACTCGGGAGGATTCCAAGGTGTTCCCTGTCCAGCTGTGAGACATAGTCTCTCCAGCGGGTCTGGGGCCTGCCTGTAGGTCTCCTCCCGTTGGGACGTGCCCGGAACACCTAACCAGCGACTGGTTCGGGACGCTTCAAGAGATGAGGTTTTAATCTGGATTTGAAATGTGGTGAGGAACTGAGGAGGGAGTGAGTTCCAAAGCCAAGGAGCAAAGTTGTTGTGGTACCCCCACCCGCCGCCAGAGGGAGCCCTAGACCAGCTTTCCATTCACCAAATCCTACCTGATTCTGCACACCTGCGTCTCGTTTGACCTCTGCCTATTTAAAGGCAGCATCTCCAACATTCTTTGTTGGGTCTTCACTCTTTCCTGCCTTGTCTGGCTTCCGACCAAGAGAATATCCTTTTGAACTTAAAGGGCCCATCTCATCCAAAATACCTCTTTCCACATTGTATCCTCTGCACATACACACGCAAAATGTTTGGTTTGCAACATGCATTACACCATAGTTATGAAAATATATTGATTTGGTGGAGCGCAGTCACAGACCCGGAACTACGAAAGGCCGGGTCTGCTCATCCCCCCGCCCGTCCTGAAAAAGTACAAGCTCCGCCCTCTGCTCTCACTGAACCGCTATTCCTCCGCCCATCTCTGAGCGGGAGGGGGAAGGCAGGCGTAAACCCGTGCGTAGCGGTTTGGTAGCGTCTGAAATAAGATTTTATCATGTCAATTCATCAAAAAAGCGTGTTTCAAGCAAGAAAATAAAAAAGACGCAGAGCAGCGAACCAGCCTGTATATCGGACGTTGAAAGCGAGTTTGTGAGGGCGTAAGGCCGGAGTGGAGGCGGGCGAGGAGGGCGGGCGGGTGGTGAGGAGGGAGGGTTTGCTGCGGAGGGGGGCGTGTGCGAAGTCTGTCCTGGCTACGTTATACTTTAACAGCCGCGTCATACTTTAGACATCTGCTCAGTGGTTGTTTTGTCTGAGCGTACCAGAAATCCACAGAAAAACGGGCTAAATCAATCTAGAAAGCCCTTTGGTGACATATACAAGGACCGGACATCACACACACACACACACACACACACATATACAAGGCCCGGACATCACTCTTACAAGCTAGAAAACTCTGGAAAGTCCATTTTGCATGAGATGGGCCCTTTAAGAAAGGTACCCTGGAAATTTATCCTGACCATGAACTACCTTTTTGACTCCTGTTTCTTTTTTCATACTTGCTGGACTCCCTTTGTTAATAGATCTTTGTTTGTGTTCCGCATTTGGGTCCTCGTCCTTCAGCACCCCCATCAAGTCGTTGCTTTAATGTCAATATTGTCAGTTTGTCCGGTGGCTTCTCCATCAGCTATGAGTTGGTTATTAGTTGTTTATGTTGTTGCATGTGTGTGTGGATGTACGGAGAGTGCTGGACTAGCGTTCTAAGTTATGTACCAGTCTTCACAGCCACAGGGTAGAAGCTGTACCTCATCCGGTCAGCCCAGGCTCTCAGAACTTTGGATCTACAAAATGGAAGGGTGGATAATACCGAGTGTCATGGGTGGGTGGGATTATCATGGATTTTTTATCCTTCGAAAGAGACAATTGGCACAAATTTTCTCCAGATTTGGGAGTGGAGTGTCAATTATCTACTGGGCACTCTTGATGACCCGTTGTAGTCGTTTCTTCTCACACACATTTCAGCCAGGTGAATATAACAACAGGAAGGGCCCTTGGTGGTGAACATAGGTCACTGTGGTATAACTCCTCAGTGTGAACCAACTTGTCAGAGTACTGGACTAGTGTTCTAAGTTAGGTACCAGTCTACACAGACATAGGGGAGAAGCTGTACCTAATCCGGTAGGTCCAGGCTCATGGAGCTTTGGATCTACCAAATGGAAGGGTGTGATGGGTGGGATCATCATGGATTTTTGATCCTTCAAAAGAGACAATAGGTACAATTTTTCTCCAGATTTGGGAGTGAAGTGCTAATGATCCACTGGGCAGTTTTGATGGCCCGTTGTAGTCTTGGTGAACGTTGTAGTTGTTTCTTCTCACGTGCATTACAGCTAGGTGAATGGAACAGCACGAAGGTCCAGGCTCTTAGAACCTTGGCTCTACCAAATGGAAGGGTGGAAAATAGCGAGTGTCGTGGGTGGGATTATCATGGATTTTTGGTCCTTCAAAGAGACGATAGGCACAAATTTTCTCCAGATTTGGGAGTGAAGAGCCAATGATCCACTGGGCAGTCTTGATAACCAGTTGTAGTCGTTTCTTCTCACGTACATTTCAGCTAGATGAATGGAACAGCACGGAGTGCCCTTGGTGGTGAACGTGCGTCACCACGGTTTAACTCCTCAGAATGAACCAGCAAAAGCTCCCAGTATAAACTCTGCCTTTGGCATCCAAATGGAGCAGCTAAGCAGCTTGCTACAAACTCCTCTCCCATTTACATTTACTCCCAGTCACACATCAAATATGTAGAAAGAGAATATCAAATATTTTCTTTCAGGCTTTAGAACAGACAGCTAAGAGCCGTCAGATGGAGAGAGAGAGAGAGAGAGAGAGCAGGGGAATTATCTGAAATTGGGAATTTCACACCCCCACAGGTCCTGGTGCTGGTGGATGGAGAGAAGCTGTGGGAAAGTAGGACACGGAGTCTGAGCAGGCAGGGTTGGCGGGGCGGGGTGTTCTCAGACAGAAATGAGCTGGAGGAAGGAAGTGCTGGGATGTAGAATCTGTACCAGTTTTTTTGGGAGATGGAAAACATTGAAGAAAGAAAAAAAAACAGGACGGAATGTGATTTAAAGACATAAGATAGGTTAAATATGGAATAGTTTGATTTTACATCGAGTTTCACTTGAAAAAAGACTCATTAGTGGCGGACCTTTAAGGACCATCAAAACCTTCTCTGCTGGTTCAAAAATCACAAACTACTGTTAATTATATTTCGCTCATTAAAATTTTAAAATATTTCCACATGGTCTGTTCTTTAACTTTATGGCTTTTCCAAGAGCTGCGCTGCGTTTAAACGGCCATGCGCTTCTAAATTTGACCAATCAAATTTCAGTTGGCATGTGTTGCCAGGTAGACTAAAATTATCAAAGCCATTGTAAATGCCTTCAAAAATAATTCATTCTTTCGTCTTCTGAAACGTCCAACTCGAACAAGATTGCGAGGGGTGCCGGATTCAAGGCAAGAGGCAGGGTACAACCCAAATAGGTCGCCAGTTTGTCGCAGGGCAACAAACACACAACCATGCACACACACACCCATTCCTAGGGGCGACTTTAGAGCAGCCAATCAACCTAATATACAGGTTTTTGGAAGGTGGAAGAAAACCCACGTATACACGGAGAGAATATGCAAACTCCACATAGAAAGGCCAGTGTTCCATGTCTCGTCCCCACCCGGGACTGAAACCCCTCAAAGATTATTTATATTATCATAAAAAAAAAAAAAAATGGAAGTCTGCATCAAGCGAAGCCGACTGCGTCATTTTCCAATTATTTCACCTCCAGCGTTGCTGTGAAAAGTTTCCGGAGTCCGTCTCTAGCATGCAGCTGGATTCCAGCCCGGCTGATGCTCTCCATCCCTCTCTCTTTCATCCCTGGTCACAAATAATGAGAAACATGGGCCCAGCGGGGCGCATGGAGGTCACAGCGCCATCATTTGTTTTCTGCTGCTGAGCTCAGCCATCGATTCTGACACCGACGCTGGAGGCAAATGTCCTCCACGTTTTACACAGATTAATTAGAAACTCCCTCACACCGCACGTCCAAGTGGATGGACGGAAAGATGGATGTAAAAAAAGGATGGGTGACAGCTGGACGGGTTTAAACTGGGAGGTCAAAATAATATAAACAGTTAAACAGACAATTTTTATCATTTTTAAAAAATATATTTTGTTTAAAAACATTCCTCAAGTGTTTTTTTTTCCATCCATGTTTGATTACCGTAATTTCACGGCCATAAGGCGCACCGTACGAAAAGGCGCAGCCTCAGTTTTGTGCGCCGTTGCAGGATTTAACACACACATAGGGCGCACCGTACGAAAAGGTGCAGTCTCAGTCACACACCGCCTTACAACAACACACGCAAGCACGCAAATGTGCGTATTAAAAAAATAGTCCAGTGCTTCTCAAATAGTGGGCCGCGTGTGGTCCTGTGGAACACGTTTTTTTTTCGTACTAGAATAAAGTGTAATTGTACATCCACTACAGTAGTTGTAGTTTATAGTTTAAATAAGTTTTATTTATTTTTAATTCAAGTTAATTGATGCACTTTAAATATTTTCTGTTACACACTAAAAACAATAAAGCTGTTCTTTTTTTTTTTTTTTCTTTAATGTTAATGAGGATACAATGTTATATAGAAGTGTACTTAGAACCAGGGGTCCCCAACCTTTTCTACGCTATGGACCGGTTTAGTGTCTGATAATATTTTCACGGACCGGTCTACAGGTGATAAAACCAGCCGGAAAAAACTGGCTTTTTAATCAATAATAATACATTTAAATCCACGTTGTCTTCACGAGAAAATTTATTAGCAGCGTCTTTATAACGTGGAAAAATTCTCTCTGCTCGAACGCACTCTTGTTGCCATGGTAACGGTAAACATACCTTCAAAATAAAGACATCACAAAAACAAATTGAATAAAAATACTAGTTAGGCCCCTCACACCAGGGGTGGTCCACCTGGTGGTTGGGGACCACTGCTTATAACAATTTCATAGACAAATGATACTAATTATGTTCATGGCGGAGAGTGGGGGGAGAGGGGGGGCGAAATATTTTCTTCTTTCTAGGGGGGGCGCGACAGGAAATAATTGAGAAGCACTGCGTTAGTCCAAACATCTACAATCCATTGACTCCTTTATGCTGAAATTACTCGCGGCGGCTCGATTCCCATGTTCCTCCGCGTAGCTGATTGCCTTCAGCTTAAACTGAGCGTCATAAGCGTGTCTCTTTGCCATTTTCATGGTTAAAACAGCCATGTTGTTCATACAGCACATACCTTTTTATACACAATACACGCTCACACTTCACTCTTTAACGTTCTCATGCTTTTCTTTCAGGTCCGCCTCGCCTCACGGGCACCGCTTTTTCTTTTAGGTCACACACAAGGCGCACCGCACGAAAGGGCGCACCGCTCATTTTGAAGAAAATTTTAGACTTTTAGGTGCGCCTTATGGCCGTGAAATTACGGTCATTTGTAAGCTCCCCCATCCTGTCATTGAATTCTGTTATAACACCAGGATGGTTTTTGGCCATGGATTTTGTTCTCCGCCCCGCCCACATTCTCGCATAATCAGGAAGTAATTTTGATATAATATGAATAAAATATTTTTTTATTCTTTTTTTGTAATGCTAATTTAAAAAAATGGCTCTCGATGTTGAGACTGAACCGAGCATGTGCACTAAAAAATTTTCTGATCACATTGCAATGTGGGCATGGTGGAAAAGAAAATCCTAGGCCAAGAACAAAATGGCGTTCAAATAGAACAAATACAACAAAATCTAC
The DNA here is from genome assembly GCA_902685375.1 of Neostethus bicornis. Lineage (NCBI taxonomy): Eukaryota > Metazoa > Chordata > Actinopteri > Atheriniformes > Phallostethidae > Neostethus > Neostethus bicornis. The sequence goes on along the minus strand of CACRXE010000066.1, from coordinate 321,871 downwards.
AGACAAGAACAAAATTAGGGGGAAGACGGTGGCTCAGTGGTTAGAGCGTTCGCCCACGGACCGGAAGTCAGCCGGAAGTTTAGGGTTTGCATTCCACTGAGTGCACGTCTAGGGTCCTTGGAGAAGACACCTAACCCCCCGTTTCTCCCACCATTGGCGCCATAGTGGCAGCCTACTGCGGTGTAATGCAGCACACAAATTTCCCCGGCGAGGGATGGCCAAGAATGGTGCCGAGTACCAGACAAGGTTTGTTTTTAACGTGGCAATAAAGTTCAAACATGGCAGAAATCTGCGAAAAGTTGGTTTTACATCGTTACCCGCATTGAATCGCGCAAAACGAACGCCATTAGTGTCCGACTTTGACACCATTGTTGAATAAATAAAATAAATCGTAACTTAAAAAGTATTGCGGTTTTTTTTTTCTTTAGGAGACGTGATCGTCTACATCAACGACGTCTGCGTCCTGGGCACCACCCATGCCGATGTGGTCAAACTCTTTCAGTCGGTGCCCATCGGGCAGAGCGTGACCTTGGTCTTGTGTCGCGGCTATCCTCTGCCGTACGACCCGGAGGACGCTATGAACGCCAACAACACTACCACCACCACCATCATCGCTCCGCTGGGCATCATGGAGCAGCGCCCCATCATGATGAACGGCCGCTCCGGCTATGAGAACTATCTGGACTACCTGACCCGAACGGCCCGCTTCGTGGCAGACCCCGGTCAAGACCAGCAGATTCTCACCTCTCACCCGGGTGACACGCACTTAGACGGCTCCCTCGCCGCTACCACTGGCACCACACCCCCAGATAGCATCTCCATGGCATCATCAGGGGCGACCTTGGGGGAACTACTGACCCTTACTATGGTGAAGGGCGTGGATGGTTTTGGGTTCACCATCGCGGACAGTGTGACAGGTCAACGGGTTAAACAAATCCTGGAAGCTCAGGGGTGCCCGGGTCTTTGCGAGGGCGACCTGATCGTGGAGATTAACAAGCAGCTGGTGCACGGATTCACCCACACGCAGGTGGTGGAGCTGCTGAAGGAGTGTGCGGTCGGAGCTGAGACAACGCTGGTGGTCCAGAGAGGTGGAACAGGTAAGGGTGATACCCGCAGGTGGGGGCATCTCTTAAACCCCCCACCTGAACATCAAAGCTTTACTTTCTGCTCTTTTCGTTTAACTCTGCTGCGCTTGAAGTTCTTTCCTCTGTGCCGGGGTGACAAGGCTTTCAAGGGTTCCCCGCCGGCTGGAAAAAATATCGGAATCGCAAACTGATGTTAAATATTTTGCCTGAAAATATTTTTAAATAATTCCCAATAAAACCGATTATTGTTGGTTGAGATCGATGCTGAGATCGATGTTGAGATCGATGCTGAGATCAATTTAAAGGGTGCAAGAAAGCTCTTTTTTTTCATCTGCAAATTTTTTTGAACCTTAGTTTAAATTTTATAAATACTTCAAACAAAAACTGTTTTTCGTAAGCGGCCGAGAATCAGCGCCTCCAAATCCAAGACCATGGTCCTTGCCCGGAAAAAAGTGGAATGCCCACTGCAGGTCAGGGACAGGGTCCTGCCCCAAGTGGAGGAGTTTAAGTATCTCTGGGTCTTGTTCACGAGTGGGGGAAGGATGGAGCGGGACATCGACAGATGGGTCGGTGCGGCGTCAACAATAACTAAGACGCTGCATCGGTCCGTCGTGGTAAAAAAAGAGCTGAGCCGAAAAGCAAAGCTCTTGATTTACAAGTCGATCTATGTTCCTACCCTCACCATGGTAACCGGGATCTACGTTCCTACCCTCACCATGGTAACCAGGATCTACGTTCCTACCCTCACCATGGTAACCGGGATCTACGTTCCTACCCTCACCTATGGTCATCAGCTGTAGGTGGTGACTGAAAGAATCAGATCACAGATACAAGTGGCCGAAATGAGCTTCTACCACAGGGTGGCTGGGCTCTCACTCAGGCTCCACCTCCAGGTTGAGAAAAGCCAGATGGGGTGGTTCGGGCATCTGGTCAGGATGCCCCCTGAGCGCCTCGCTGTTGAGGTGTTTCGGGTACGTCCCACCAGGAGGACACCAAGAGGCAGACCCCGGACCCGCTGGAGAGACTATGTCTCACAGCTGGCTGGGGAACGACTTGAGATCCTTCCAGGTGAGCTGGAGGATGCAGCCGGGGAGAGCGACGCCACGACTTTCCGTCTGAGGCCTTTGCCCCCGGGACCCGACCCTGGAACGGAAGAAAAAAATGGTCATGATTTACCCATTTCTAGATGTGAACACAAGAATTTTTAAAAAGAAGCTACTTTGCAAGGAAAAAAAATCATTATGGTTCAAATTTTAATTTTATTCAAATTTTATCGTAAACTTTTTTCTCTATGACATCACACGATTAATAGATTTCTGTAATTTGTCTTAAAATTGATGAAGTTTGGGATTTTATTGTTTATTACTTCGTAGTACTTTTACTAGTACTCTGTGCTGCACTGTTGGTATTTTATTCTTTTTTGAACACTGTGTTTATAAACACGCTAATAACACACTATTTACCTAAACTATAAAAACAATGCTAATAGTTAGCATTAGCGAATGTGCTAAGTCCATGTGACGGTGTTTCTTCTTTAAACACACTCAGAAATCTAAACTCAAGTATTCTAAAATTCAAATATTCTATTTTATCTAAAGCACAAAAAGCAATGAACAAGATGAAAAAAGGGTCTGTTTCTGCTTTCTTCCTCCATGGATGCACTGTGACGGCACATTGTGGTGCATTTATGAAACACTGGAAATCTCAGTCTTTTGCTGCTGCTTTTAGACAGAAACTTACTGCCACAAATGGCAAGATTTTTTTCGGCGATTTCAAATATCTCGCGAGAGCTAACTCATGAATCAGTCAGGTCTTGATCGCAATGATCTTTGGGCTTCCTTTTATCATTTTTCTGACTTATGTTCTGCTTCCAGATGTGTATTTTTCAATCACATTTTTGACATCATCTGTAGCCAAACAGATTCAACAAGAGAAACGTCTCCTTTGAGGCGTTCACAGCGTTAAACACAAAAAAATGTCAACGAAACATTCATTTCAACAGTCATGTTTTGGTTTGGGACTTCCTGGCCTTCCAGCAGGCTCGGGCATGCTGGATAAAGCATCTGTACTGAGCTGCTTCGGGGGGCATATTGTTTTGTTGGTGTAAAGGCTTTTTTTTTTTATCAGCGCAACAACTGAAGGTGGAAAAGGAAACAGATTTTATGCCAGATTAAAATGGCGGACATTTTCAATTTTTTTTTTTTTGTACATATTTAGTCACTCTGAGTATTATAACCAGAGGTTGGTAAAGTAGCCAAAAAAATTACTCAAGTAAGATTACAGTTACTCCAAAATAATTTTACTCAAGTAAAAGTATTAAGTAGACCTAAAAAATTTTTTTAATTAAGAGTAAAAAGTAAAGTGTGAAGCGGCCGGGATGGGAATGAGCGTCTCCAAATCCGAGACCATGGTCCTCGCCCGGAAAAGGGTGGAATGCCCCCTGCGGGTCAGGGACAGGGTCCTGCCCCAAGTGGAGGAGTTTAAGTATCTCGGGGTCTTGTTCACGAGTGGGGGAAGAATGGAGAGATCGACAGGCGGATCGGTGCGGCATCAGCAATAATGACGCTGCATTGGTCCGTCGTGGTAAAGAGAGAGCTGAGCTGAAAAGCAAAGCTCTCGATTTACAAGTCGATCTGCGTTCCTACCCTCACCATGGTAACCAGCTGTGGGTGGTGACCGAAAGAATGAGATCGCGGGTACAAGCGGCCGAAATGAGCTTCCTCCGCAGGGTGGCTGGGCTCTCACTCAGAGTTTGGGTGAGGAGCTCTGCCATCCGGGAGGAGCTCGTTGTCGAGCCGCTCCTCCTTCAGGTTGAGAGGAGCCAGATGGGGTGGTTCGGGCATCTGGTCAGGATGCCCCCCGAGCGCCTCGCAGGCGGGGTGTTTCGGGCACACCCCGGACCCGCTGGAGAGACTATGTCTCACAGCTGGCCGGGGAACGACTTGGGATCCTTCCAGGTAAGCTAGAGGATGCAGTCGGGGAGAGAGAGGCCTGGGCTACCCGCTTAAGGCTGTTGCCCCCGCGACCCGACCCCGGAACAAGCGGAAGATGACGGAACGGAAGTTCAGCAATAAAAGAGATCTGTTCACTTCTGGTTGTTTATGGAGTAAAGATAGTTGTCTCAGATTTTTACCGTTGCCGTGGCAGCTACTTTTCTCTGGATTTCTACTTAAATAAGATGCTTTTGTAATCATAAAATAGTTAATGAGATGGATTCAAACGGAAGGAGTACAGCTAAAGACCCATCTAGGGAAATGGACAGTCCACCGCTGTTTTGTAGACACTAGTTTTATGTGAATGATGTTTTTTGCTCCCAGAATCCCGTCAGAATCAAAGTTTACCTTAAAACGTAAGCTAAATGGTCCTAAAGTGCTTTTTTTTCTTGCGTTTTTTTTCACCGGTGAGCTTATACGTCTGACAGCCGTAATTACGCCGAGCACTCCATCCTAAGTCAGACGCCGGTATTTACAGGATCCCCATGAAGCCGTCGGCTGCTGTCGGCTGTCTGAGTGCACCCTGAAGGGGGACTTTTGAGTTGTTTACAAAGTCAGAAAAACAGTTCAACATTCAGACGGCTTACGTCTAATGCCGGTCTCTTTGAGGCAGGACAAAAACAGAACGTCTGTGTCTCACATACTGTAGATGTATTTGGGTCCCAAAGGACAGAATGTAAAGATCTGTCCAGAAATTTTATGCCATCGCCCGGAAAATGGAGGCATAAACACACTGGTTGGATGTACGTACGTAAGACCTTTGTAAATCCAATATCTCTCAAACCACTGGTGGGATTTTAAGGAATTTGCCCACAGTTGCTTAGTTCCAACGTTGAGATAGGCCAGATTGGGCAGGTAGAGGCATGTTGTTCTGTGCTTTGCCACCGACATGTTACTGTTTGTTCTTTAATATGGTTTATGGGCTTTTTTGTCATGGTGGTGGTGAAGGAAGTAAAACTGGAACCAGATGCAAAGCCAGTTTTAACCAGTTTATTGCCAGAGAGCAGCAGAGGTAAAAGTTCAGCAACATGAGAGGCCAGAGGTATGAGCTCAGCAAGATGAGGGACCAGAGGTATGAGCTCAGCAGGATGAGGGACCAGAGGTAGGAGCTCAGCAAGTCGAGGGACCAGAGGTATGAGCTCCACAGGATGAGGACCAGAGGTATGAGCTCAGCAGGATGAATGACCAGAGGTATGAGCTCCACAGGATGAGGACCAGAGGTATGAGCTCAGCCGGATGAGGGACCAGAGGTATGAGCTCGGCCGGATGAAGGACCAGAGGTAGGAGCTCAGCAAGTCGAGGGACCAGAGGTATGAGCTCAGCAGGATGAGGACCAGAGGTATGAGCTCAGCAGGATGAGGACCAGAGGTATGAGCTCAGCAAGATGAAGGGACCAGAGGTATGAGCTCAGCAAGATGAGGGACCAGAGGTATGAGCTCAGCAAGATGAAGGGACCAGAGGTAGGAGCTCAGCAGGATGAAGGACCAGAGGTATGAGCTCAGCAGGATGAGGACCAGAGGTATGAGCTCAGCCGGATGAGGGCCCAGAGGTATGAGCTCAGCAGGATGAAGGGACCAGAGGTATGAGCTCAGCAGGACGAAGGACCATGACAGCAGTGTGCACGAGGGCTCAGACATGGAGTGAAACCATCATGGCGTCATGACAGCAGCACTGCAGACCAGTGGAGCAGGGTGCAGCACCGCAGTGCAACAGTGGAGGATCTGACAAGAAAGTGAGGGACACCAGGGATTAAAAAATCCGGAGGAAGACAAGTCGCACCTGGAGACATAAGGGAGAGACGATTGGGACCAAATTCGCAGAATTAGGGCAGGATTTGAAGGTAGGAAATGTTTCCGATGAGAGGAGAATCGTGACTGTTTTTCTTGTAGTTTTACAATCATACTCGTCCATTTTCAGGAGGATGTCATCACTTTATTCTGAAACATTTATCACTAGAACAGAAAAAGAATTGAACGTAGACGGATCGGGACGACTTGGAAAAGAAAAAACATTTATTGAGCATATTTCCTCTCCTTTTTTTTCGCAGTCTGTCACAAACACACATTCTATGCTTCTGTTTCTTTGGGGATGGCAGCGCTTGACAGACAGAAAATCAGATTTTGTTATAATGAGGTGAATCTCAAAAAGCCCCGAGCTGAAAAATCCACACACAATGTGCAGCGTGGTCTAAAATATCTGAGGGAGGAGCATGGAAAGTGTTTTTAGCTCTTAGGGACACCGTTTGGATCCAAATCATGTCCCACATGGACTCAGACTTACAGTGACTATAACAGGGGTGGGCAAAGTTTTTGGTTCGCGGGCCACATTGAGTTCTAATATTTGACCAGGGGGCCGGATCAGGATCAGATGGATGGCATGCTTTGGTAACCGCTAGATTAGATCGACAGAATGACGCTAGATTTTAAACAAGCGCTAACTGTTACATCAAGAGCGGTAAATTTCAAATCTAGCGGCGCTCGGTCTGAAATCTAAACACTTGATGTAACATTTTGCTTGTTTTAACATCTAACACGTTTGTTTACGTGTGTATTGGCCCCGATGGCTTTCCATATCTGTACACACTGTTTATTTTGACAGTGTGCGCATCACGGAGACACACACATTTTAATGAGAGCAGTGTTGTTGTTTTCTCAACAAAGCCATTATATCCAAAGTGCGCCACTTAGTGAGGAAACATCAGAATTGCAGGGAAAATAAAACAATAATAAGGTTTATTTATTTAAATTTTTCAAGTTAGGCGGGCCGGATTAAAACGTTTAACGGGCCGCATGTGGCCCGCGGGCCGTTGTTTGCCCATGCCTGGTCTATAAGAACAACTTCTGAATAAAAGTATCTTAAGTTCTTTTTTAGCAGCGAGGAACGGTTAGAAGGTTGATGGTCAGATGTTCTGGACACGTCTTGTCAGGAGAAAACACAGCGCTAATATAAGAACCACATCTCCCAGCATGCCTGGGAATGCTTTAGGATTCCCAGGATTAGCAGTAAGAAGTACAGTATGAAAGAAGGAGAAATTTCAGGTTCCACTTCTTCATTTGCTGAAGGAGAGGATGGATGGATGAATGGATGGATGGATGAATGGATGGCTGAATGGATGGATGGATAGATGGATGGATGAATGGATGGACGGACAGATCAGTGACTAGATGGATTCACAGATGGATGCCCATGTTCTTAAATTGGCAAAAAGTACTCAGTCAAAACACAAGATTCATTCCGTTCCGTCATCTTCCGCTTGTTTCGGGGTCGGGTCACGGGGGCAACAGCCTCAGACGGGAAGCCCAGGCATCTCTCACCCCGGCTGCATCTTCCAGCTCACCCGGAAGGATCCCAAGTCGTTCTCCAGCCAGCTGTGAGACATAGTCTCTCCAGCAGGTCCGGGGTCTGTCCCTTGGCCTCCTCCCGGTGGGACGTGCCCGAAACACCTCGCCTGCGAGGCGCTCGTCCACCCCATCTGGCTCCTCTCGACCTGGAGGAGGAGCGGCTCGACAACGAGCTCCTCCCAGATGGCAGAGCTCCTCACCCGATTTCTGAGTGAGAGCCCAGCCACCCTGCGGAGGAAGCTCATTTCGACCGCTTGTACACGCGATCTCATGCTTTCGGTCACCACCCACAGCTGGTGACCATAGATTCATTCATTTAGTAATTAAATCATTTTCAATTTTCTACTTGACATCAAACATCAAAATCTGGATAAACAAATATCTGTAAAACACAAACACAGGGCAGCAGAAAATATTAAGCTTGGCACACTCACTTCTCTCCATACTAATCATCCTGAATACCAACCGTTCCCTGTGGAACACCTCGGCTCACTGAATCATCAGATAGATCTGGTATCATCCCGGATCAAGTCATGTTGATTTTTTTTTCCCAAGTGAGCTCTTCTTTGGGGTTATTGTGGAAATGGCGTTCAAACATGGTAAAAATCTCCAAAATCTGGGAAACAAACTGACCGGCCAGTAAAACACACGTTTCCAATTCAGTTATTTTCCTGTTTTGGGATTCGATGAAAAATCTTTCTTTTTTTTCAGTCATTTGAAAATCAAAGTGTATCCCAGCAAACAGAGAACGTCCAGGGAACGTTAGCCTGGGGTTCTCTAAAGGTTTGGTTTTACGAAAAACTAATGTTCCCTAAACGTTAGTTGGGGGTTATGTTAGAACCTTACCTTCCCAGAACGTTCTAGGAACGTTAAATTGTTATTTGGGATATAGTCTCCGTGGAAACAGTCTGACCTCGCTCGCTTGCTCATCGATTGGTGAAAACTTTTTATTTAACTAACCGTTCCTTTCTGGTGGGGATGAGACGTCACGTATGTAATGAACCTGTAATGAGGTGGTTTTAATCAAAGTGTGGAAAAGAGGTGAAGAAGCTTGTGCAGGCAGGCTGGAACGGGTGGAGAAAAGTATCAGGTGTGATGTGTGACAGAAGAGTTTGAGCTAAAATGGAAGAGAAAGTGTAGAAAACCGTGGTGAGAGCGGCCATGCTGATTGGTCTAGAGACAGTGTGGTGAGAGCAGCCGTGCTGATTGGTCTAGAGACAGTGTGGTGAGAGCGGCCGTGCTGATTGGTCTAGAGACAGCGTGGTGAGAGCGGCCGTGCTGATTGGTCTAGAGACAGTGTGGTGAGAACGGCCGTGCTGATTGGTCTAGAGACAGCGTGGTGAGAGCGGCCGTGCTGATTGGTCTAGAGACAGTGTGGTGAGAGCGGCCGTGCTGATTGGTCTAGAGACAGTGTGGTGAGAGCGGCCATGTTGATTGGTCTACAGACAGTGTCACTGAGAAAAAGACAGGAAACAGAGATGGAGGTAGCAGAGATGAAGATGCTGAGGATCTCTCTGGGAGTGAAAGAAGAAGCTCAATAAGGCAACTCAAATTTTTTATTTAATAATAATAATAATACATTTTATTTACATATTTACATATTTTTTTTATCTCAAAAAGATATGAAGACAAAGTAAAAATGATAAGACTAATAAATAAAATGAGTTCATATATTTTATTGTCAAACACTTCCTGTCTTTGACGAGGGAGGACGCTTTGCTGCTTGCTCTGTCGCTTTTTTCAATTCTTTTGCTTTTAAATCACTTTAAAATCATTTAAAATCATCTTTATTTTTCTATTTTTCTTTTTTATCACCCTAAAATTGTGGATTACCTGAGATTTTATACATTTTGACCATTTTTGCATCTAACGAGACGGCGATGGCAGAAAAGAATGGGAGAAACTGCTGCTATCAGTGTTGGAATTATAAACAACAATGCTGGGACTATGAACAACAAATTAAAGCCCTACAAGCACGGATAAATATTTTGGAGTCAGAAAAAAGTCTTGACAAGACGCTACCTTTGGGTAAGGAACCCATTGATCACAAGAATGACTTTAGTTTGAATGATACAGTTAGTTTTCCGAAACTCTTTAAGGACCAACATGGTGCTACAAAGAAACAGAAAGATATTAGAAGTAGAAATAGCGCAGCTACAATTCCACTTAAAAACAGATTTTCTGCGCTTTCACAGTTAGAGTTTGAAAATGTGGGAGATAAGAGAACGGAATGTGCCATATCAAATGTTGATACCAGGCAGCAAGTCAGAGAATCTGTGCCACAAGTCAAGGCCAAAGACTCAGTGTTTCTTCTTGGCGATGGGTGCGTAGCCCAAATACGAGATAAGAGATTCCAAGTGCTCTGCTGCCCTTCGGCGGTAGTCACGGACATTACAAAATTAGTCAAAAATACAGTGCTTAAAGGAGTAAAGCAGTTAATTGTACACGTGGGAGCGGTTGACACAAAAAGAGAACAATCAGAACTCTTGAAGAAAGATTTTTGTGAACTCTTTAATGAGTTGCAAAGAGTACCGGCTAAAGTTTATATCAGTGGACCTCTTCCTAACATTGATGGAAGGAAAAACAAGTTTAGCCGCTTACTCCAGCTGGACACATGGCTCTCCAAAGAGTGCACATTGAGAGAACTGAATTATATTGAGAACTTTGATCTGTTCTGGAAACGAGAGGACCTGTTCAAGGGAAAGAGCCCGTACTTGAGTAGAGATGGAGTGAGAATGTTGAAGAAGAACATCCTCCATGCTCTGAGGATCAATGAAAGGCTGAGGCAGGTGCCTAAACAGAGAAGGAATCAAAGTGGAAAATGTGCTCCTGGAAAACCTGGAGACCTAGCCGGTGTTCCAGCAACTGCATCAGCTCTACAGCAACAACAACAACCCGTGCCAGCATCACCATCACCAAAATCTACCCAGAGATCAACACCTTCAATACGAGAGTCTCCACCTCAGGTTGTCAGCCCTATTGCAGTTCCAAGAGAGGGCTCACATTTGGATGTTTCCCCCTTTGCCACTGGACAGCCCCTCCCTGCTACATCCACCCCTACAAAAGACTCTTCCTCCTTTTCATCTCCACCCTCACCACTGGCTCTTCCTCGTCACTTGGAAAACCTGATTAATGAAGGTATCAAGATGACGCCATGTACTCCTGTGCCTTTTCCTAAAAAAAACCCTGCACCGCCCCCTCCTCGCCCCAAACCTATCTCACCCAAACTCCACCCAGCTCCAAGTCCACCTACATCATCCCCCAAACTCCTCCCCACTCACCCTCCCCCACCTGCTCCTGAAGCTACCATTCCTCAGAGCTAGGATGCACTGGGCCTCTGCTGTCTCAGGACACACAGTCATGATAAAGTTCAGCTCAGGCTGGGGCCCTGTGACAGAGAACAGTCTGCGGGTGCTATAAATACAGTCATCTCCAATCGAATTCATCGCAATAGGACAAGAAGACTGTCCAAACACAGAAGTTTAATTGAAATTCCCTGTAAGAATATAACAGCTAGTCCTACTGAAGCTAAAGTGAAACTTGCTGTCCTCAATGTCAGGTCCTTATGTAACAAATCATTTTTAATTAATAATTTTATCTCTTCTTTTAATCTTGATTTTATGTTTTTAACAGAAACTTGGCTTGATAAAAATACAGGTAATGCAGTTCTAGTAGAAGCAGCTCCACCTAATTTTAATTTTGAATCTGAAATAAGAGAAAAGAAAAAAGGGGGAGGAGTTTGTGCGATCTTTAGAGATAACCTAAGCACCAGGAGGCTTTCGTTTGGGACATTTCCATCTTTTGAGTATTTGTCATTTAAGCTTGAGCTAAAAGAATCCTCTGCCATACTATTCCTAGTTCTGTACATGCCTCCCCATCGCTGCCAATATTTTATTGATGATTTTACTGAAATTCTTTCAATCATATGCACAAATTTTGATGGTTTAGTCATAACAGGTGATTTTAATGTTCATGTTGATAACATCAATGACAAAAATGCTAAAGAACTCAACAGTGTTTTAGAAACCTTTGGTTTGACTCAACATGTGAAAGATCCCACCCACAGCAGAGGTCACACACTGGACCTCCTCATTACTAAAGGAGTTAATGTTTCTAATGTGATTGTGTCTGACGTTGCCTTATCTGATCATTTCTGTGTCTTCTGTGATCTCACTGTCGCTCCCAGGCCACTGCCTGGACAGACAGTTATTCACAGCAGACACATAAATGACAACACACGTTTACAGTTCATGGAAATGGTTCATTTTGAAGATTTCTCGAGTTTTGATGTTAACGATTTGGTTACCTCTGTTCAGTCTTGTGTTATGAATGTTCTGGATGCCATCGCCCCAATGAAGGTGAAAACAGTTAAAAATAAGCAGAAAGCACCTTGGAGAAACGATGAGTCAGTCAAAGCACAAAAACGGGAGTGCAGGAAAGCTGAGCGTAAATGGCGCAAACTTAAGCTCCAGATTCACTACGAGATTTATAGAGAAAACTTACATGTCTTCAATCAGATCTTACTTAAAACTCGAGAGATGTATTTCTCTAAAATAATTGGGAACTGTAATAATAACTCACGTGTACTTTTTGCAACAATAAATAGATTAACAAATCCCACAACTCAAATCGTCGCTGAATTGGTTTCGACTTCAAAATGTAATGAGTTCGCTGTATTTTTTAATGATAAGGTTCAGAACATCAAAAATTCCATCAAAGCCACGGTTCAAATGACAATCTTACCACCATCCAGATTGTTAAAGCTAAATGACTTCACCTCAGTAACAGAAACAACTGTTGAAGAAATTATCACTAGTCTGAGTTCATCTACTTGCTCTCTTGATATATTACCCACCAGATTTCTAAAATCTGTGTTAACCAGCATGTTGGCACCAATCAATCAAATAGTCAATGTGTCGCTTCAAACCGGAACCTTCCCAAGTGCCTTTAAAACTGTGATCATAAAGCCACTCTTAAAGAAGAGTAGTCTTGATGCTACAGTACTTAAAAACTATCGGCCTATTTCAAACTTACCGTTTACAGGAAAAATTCTTGAGAAAGTTGTTTACCAACAACTGACAACATTTATTTTAGTGAACAACTCATTTGATGTCTTCCAGTCAGGTTTTAGACCTCATCACAGTACAGAGACAGCTCTGATCAAGGTAACAAATGACATTCGTATGAACACTGACGCTGGCAAAGTCTCTGTTTTAATCCTGTTGGACCTGAGTGCTGCGTTTGACACTGTGGATCATGGGATCCTTCTACAGAGGCTAGAGAACTGGGTTGGTGTTTCTGGTACTGCGCTTAGTTGGTTTAAATCTTATTTAGAAGGACGCAAGTATTTTGTAGAAATTGGAAATTGTGTGTCAGATCACATGCCTTTGACCTGTGGGGTTCCCCAGGGGTCAATTCTTGGACCCCTGCTGTTTAACCTCTACATGCTGCCGTTAGGGCAATTGATAGCCAGTAATAACGTGTCCTATCACAATTACGCAGATGATACTCAGATTTATGTGTCACTGACAGCAGGTGAACTTGGACCTGTGGATTCACTCTGTCGCTGTGTTCAGCAAATCAGAGTCTGGATGCAAAACAACTTTCTCCAACTAAACTCAGACAAAACTGAAATCATTGTCTTTGGCCCACAGAAACAAAGAGAAAATGTCATCAGTTACCTTCAATCTCTCTCTCTGGAACCGACAAATCAAGTTAGAAATCTGGGAGTAATAATGGACTCAGACTTTAACTTCAACAGTCACATCAAATCAATTACATCAGCAGCCTTTTACCATCTGAAAAACATTGCCAAAATCAGAGGTTTGGTGTCTAAAACAGACTTAGAGGTTCTTATCCATGCATTTGTTTCCAGCAGGTTAGATTATTGCAACGGTCTACTCACTGGTCTGAACAAAAAGGCTTTAAAACAGCTGCAGTTTATTCAAAATGCTGCGGCTCGAGTCCTAACAAGAACTAGAAAATACGATCACATTAGTCCTGTGCTAAAGTCTCTGCACTGGCTTCCTGTGGCTCAGAGAATAGACTTTAAAGCTGCTCTGCTTGTGTTTAAGTCTCTCCATGGTCTAACACCAAAGTACATCTGTGATATGTTAGTACCTTATGAACCATCTAGAACTCTGAGGACCTCCGGGACCGGCCTCCTGCTGGTGCCTAGAGTCAGGACTAAACATGGAGAAGCTGCATTTCAATTTTATGCTGCAAAAGTCTGGAACAAACTTCCTGAGGCCGTGAGACAGGCCTCTACTGTGACAATGTTTAAATCTAGGCTGAAAACACTTCTGTTTAACTGTGCTTTTTATTAATTGCTCAATTTTTAATCTGTTTTAATGATTTTATTTATTTAATTTTTTAAACTTTTTGATTCTATGTTTTGTGATTTTAATGCATTCTTTTTCTTTTCTTTCTTGTGAAGCACTTTGAATTACATTTTGTATGAATTGTGCTATACAAATAAACTTGCCTTGCCTTGCCTTGCCTTGCCTTGCCTTGTATACGCCGATGATGTCACTATTTCTCTTCAAGCTTTAAAGACTTGTTTTAGGATTCCTGGAAGCAAAGCAGGGTCTCTGCTGGTTTGATTTCAATCTATTGCTTTTTTTCCTCTGCTTCGTGTAATGTCACATAGCGATCATAATGACAGCCGGGATCCCACCGAGACCCCCACAAAGGTCAGCAGCATCCTGTGAATACATACAGTGTTTATTCATTAGGAAGTCCACGTCTCTGCCGGCGGGCTTAGAAACAAACTAGAAGCAGGAACCCTGAAAGTGTCTTTTTTTTATCATTTATCCCAAGATGGAAAAAAAAAAAAAGACAGTCAGGCTCCCACTGGAAACGTAGACCCCCCCACGCTAAGATCATCTGTACTGTGATCACAGCATCACAACAAGAGCAGGTTAAACCTGGAAGGATCCCGAGTCGTTCCCCAGCCAGCTGTGAGACATAGTCTCTCCAGCGGGTCTGGGGTCTGCCTCTTGGTCTCCACCCCATTAAGACGTGCCCGAAACACCTCACCAGCGAGGCACTCGGGAGGCATCCAGACCAGATGCTGGAACCACCCTATCTGGCTTCTCTCAACCTGGAGGAGGAGTGGCTTGACACCGAGCTCCTCCCAGATGGTAGAACTCCTCCCCCGATCTCTGAGTGAGAGCCTAGCCACCCTGCGGAGGAAGCTCATTTTGGTCACTTGTATCTCCGTTCTCGTTTTTTCGGTCACCATAGGCGAGGAAAAATATACCCCAAGATTTTTTTGCATATCCCCACCTGTAAAACTCATTGAGTGTAAGAGGGGTTGGATTGCTCAGGCCCCCCATTAATTGATTTGTGTGCCTGTGCATTCATGATACCCCGACATTTTTGAGAACATATCTCCCACTTCGTTGAATGAATTTTAAGGAAACTACCTACAGTAACTCAGTACCAACTATAGATTAGCTTAAGGAATTTTCTGCCAGGAAAAGTCGTATGTGCCTAAAGAGCAAAGCTCGTCTTGAAAAAAGTCTTAATGTCTAAAAGTAGTTTTTTTTTCTGAACTTTTCATCACATATATTTTTTTTCCAGTTTGAGGTAAAACATCACATCTAATATGTCACTGGGGGCGGGGCAACATCCTTTCACTTTAGGACTGGGGTGCCCAACCAGTCAATCGCGGTCTACCGGTAGCGCGCAGATTGGTTCCAAGTCGACCGCGAGGTGTGTCGGAAAAAAATAAGTAATGTCAACTCAGCGAGTTTGACGCTATATTTAGCGACTATTCGGACCGTCTTGTTGCTAGAGTCGCTAAAATTTAGCAACTCTCTGTTTTTGTTTTTCCCCCAAAAGCGCCGGTCTGGCGCGTTTTTCTAGTGTTATTTACGAATGTTGGAATCTGTGTCTACATTCCTACTCTCACCTATGGTCACCAGCTGTGGGTGGTGACCGAAAGAATGCGATCGCGGGTACAAGCGGCCGAAATGAGCTTCCTCCGCAGGGTGGCTGGGCTCTCACTCAGAGATCGGGTGAGGAGCTCTGCCATCCGGGAGGAGCTCGGTGTCGAGCCGCTCCTCCTCCAGGTCGAGAGGATCCAGATGGGGTTGTTCGGGCATCTGGTCAGGATGCCCCCCGAGCGCCTCGCGGGCGAGGTGTTTCGGGCACATCCCACCGGGAGGAGACCAAGGGGCAGACCCCGGACCTGCCGGAGAGACTATGTCTCACAGCTGGCCGGGGAACGACTTGGGATCCTTCTGGGTGAGCTGGAGGATGCAGCCGGGGAGAGAGAGGCCTGGGCTGCCCGTTTGAGGCCGTTGCCCCCGCGACCTGACCCCGGAACAAGCGGAAGATGACGGAACGGAATCTGTGTCGTGAAGTCGAGTTGTCCAGAGGGAAATCAACGAGCACAGTCTATTGCTCTTGGGGCCGCTATTCCCTTCTAAAGCGCGGCATGCGCGCGGAAAAAGTCCGTGTGTGGTTCTCTCACCCACCAGCAGAGGGGCCCATAGACCATCTCCTCTTTCCGCAAATCCTACCTGATCCGGATCACCTGCGCCTCATTTGTCCTGCTGCTGAGTGGTATGTTTTGAGGTTCTATTCTTTGTCTCAAAAGGAGTAACAGCGACTTTAAAGGAGTTTTAAGTCCTAACACACCAGTCATTGCTTCACACACTTCTTAAATTTTCCTTCAGGGATCAATAACGTATTCTAAATTTCAAAACATTTATATTTTGGGGCAGAGCCAAATCAAATCAGTCTGACCATACCCTAACTACATCATCTTATTCCCACAATATTCCCAGTTTATTCCCTCCTCCGAAGCAGACGAGCTGCACGTTTGGGGTAAAATTCAAGACAATGTGCCTGAAAACCCTGGTCTTACGGGTGGGCGGGGCTTAGATGCTGTGGGTCTTTTAAGTGTGTTTTGGGGGATTTAACCATGAAAGCACTTTAAGCTCATTAAGATCAAAGAATGGAGGACCATCTGGGAGGAGCGAGATCACTCTAAGCTCGGTCTGATCTCTTCAATGGGATGAAAGATAACCGAGGAGAATTGGGAGCTGAGCCAAGGAAGCATGACCTAATGTTTTGGTGACGTGGTGAACATAATAATGTCTTTATTATCTCTCTCCGTTTTTAAAAATTAATTTAAAAAAATTGTAAATTGGGACATTTTTTGCCTTTGTTGAATCTGTCATGTACACTTCCTATAAATAGTCAGTACCAACTGTTGATGAACTGATAAGGATTTTAGGGTAATGCGTTCAGAAACGCCACGATCACATTTTTGCAGGAATACTGTTCAATACTTTTACTTCGACTTTTTTTTTTTTTTTTATGCAATTCAAATTTTTTTTTTGTCTTATTTGTTCGCGTTTTTTTTTTTTTTTTGTCAAATTTTGTTAAATTTTGTCTTCAAACGACTTCAATCTACACATGTTGCTTTTTCAGCTGCACATCGTGGGATTTAGTCTCGTGTTTAAAGGCAGCTGGTTAATGAATTTTCATTTTATGCTCATTTTCTGCCACATTTAGTTTTAAATTAGACGCATTAGCCGTTTTTTTTATTGCCTCATTTTTGCTGCAGATCAAACAAATTGCCCCCAAACCAAGATATTGTCTTTTTTTTTTTATTCTACTTTGAACTAAAATGTGCTGCATGTTTACGATACTGTTTACTTGCCTTAAAAGCGATCGTGCATCTGTTTAACAAACGCTTATTAACGTGCAAGTGGTGCAAAAATTAGTTTAATCGCATGTGAATTAAAAACATTGGGGAATTTATTGTGATACAGATTTTTTATTTTTACAGGGTTTTTTTCTGCTGTTTTTATGGAAATGGTTTTTTTCCATTTGGTTGATTCGTTTCTGCTTTTCGTTAAAACCACAACCGGTATTTGGTGACGAATAATTACAGGTATGACTTGTTCCTGTTGTGATGTAGAACAAGGAAGGATGACCTGATGTGGAAATCCGGGTTGATTGCCCTTGAATATACTGCAGGATCCACAGGTGTGTGGCATCAGAAATCAACCTCAGGTGTCCCTATTCAGGGTGATGAGGAAGGTCCAGGGCTCCCTCTGGCGGCAGGCTAAGGGATCACGACAGTTCCTTTCTTAAGCCTAGTGGTGTAAAGTTTTGTGGTTTTGTGGAAGAAAGAACTCTGTAAGGTACCCAGCCTAAAAGATTCATGCTTAGGGTATGGTGTGATGTTCAGCTGCTGTGATCTGATCTCCCCTTACACATATAGGACACGGTGCACTCTGCTGGATAAAGAATTAAAATTGCATATTAGTGTGTACTGAAAAGTTAAAAGCCAAATAACTCGCCCAGGTACGAAATCCGCCAGCGTCAATCGTCAACATTTTTTCTAATTACCGATTAACAATCAATTAATTGACCAACCGATAAATTGGCCGGGCCTTTTTGATGTATGCTGGTTAATTAATCTCAACATGTTGCATGAGTAATTTCACACTCAAATCTTTAAAAAATGTACTAAATTGTTTAGGCGGTGGCGCAAACCGTCTTTTATCGGTTAACACTAGAACCACGGCGTTCTAAATCTACCTGCAAGTGCCATGACTGTCAATGTGACGCTTATGTAATTATTCATGTTTTTCGCTGCTTTATTGCATAAATAAACTTTTACACCACTCAATTTTTAAAGTGATAATAATAATAAAATGTTAAATATGTTTAAAACCTAGAAAAACAAAGCATACACCAAAAAAAATCAAATTTTTCTATTGATCTATTTTTCCGCATTTTGCGCTGCTGCTTTAAAAATGTCCTCGTTATAAATCGGCTCCAATATGTTAACCTGAACTTTCAAGACTTATCTAGAAAACATGGCCGACTTTATTCAGACTCTCTTCATGGTGTCTCTTCAATATTATCTCACTCAACTTTTCTAAAATGTTTCTAAAATGGCGTCAGAGTCCTCCTTGTCTCTCACCACAAATATAAACACACACATACAAACTAATGTGTGGCAATGTGGCAATAAACACATTGCCATAGCAACAATTTCCCGCCTAAGTCGTTGCTATGTTGCTATGGTCGCAATGCGCACTTCCCTCCAGCTGCTGCGGGGCGCAGCAGGTTAGAAGAAATAAAATGCTTATATATTTTGAAATATTCATTTTTAGAACACAAAAAGTACATAAAAAATAGGAAACTGTTTATATTAAAAGTTATAAAAAGATCAGCCTCTTGTTGTTTTTTATTTATTCTAATTAACATATTAAAGTGACGTGCAGTCAAATTAATGGCTGCGGCAGTCCCAGTGTTAAAGCTGTGATGGTCTCAATCTTTTCAGCCAATCAGCTGCTTTCAAAGAGCCACTGCATATATTAGCCTGGAGTCACATCTTCCTGATGTGTCTCCCCAAAACTAAACCATTTTAATGGCGCTTTATGTTTTAGTTTCCATGACAACACACTCTTAATTTCAGACGTAGCAGGGCGTCACATCAAACTGGACTTTTTAGCAACACAAAAGAAAGACATCTTGTTCTCTTTAAGAGCATCACACTCACAAACATCTGGAGTTTATCTCTTTGTGAAGATGTCTCGTATCAGAGGAAAGATTTTACGTTTTTGGCACCAGTTTTTTTGCATTATTTCCACTAAAGTGTTGCTAGGAAACAAGAAAGTCGTTACAGAGCAAATTGATTGTGTTTGGGTGACGTTATAGAAATTTTGCCTTAAATAAATTGTGTTTTATTTCATGGCTGGACTCCTTTTGTGTTTTAAGTGTAGGTGAAACCCTACCGAGGCGGGGACAACACTTTCCCAAAGATAAATGAGACGTCCAGGCGATGTGTGTACTGTTTAGTTGTGTTAATAATATTATTTTAAGCAGTTATCGTCCTTGTTTACGTGACCCTCTGGCTCATTAGTGGCGACCTTGGCAGTTACTTCTTATTTTTTTTAGCAACAAAAACTTATCAGTTAAAAAAACACCACTTGTCCAAAAAACTAAACTTTTAGCCAATCAGGATCAATGTTAAAGTAAACATTTGGAATGTTTTAATTACTAGTCATTTTTCTAAAAGAACTCTTTAACAAAATGTATTAATGCAATAAAAAAAACTGGAGTTACTTTCACGCCAAAAAAACATGGTGGCTCAGTGGTTAGAGCGGAAGCTAATCGGAAGTTCGCGAGTTTGCATCCCACTGAGTTCACATCCTTGGAGAAGACACCTAACCCCCTGTTTCTCACACCATTGGCGCCATCATAGGTGGCAGCCTGCTGCGGTGTAGTGCAGCACACAAATTTCTAGGTCAGGGATTAATAAAGAATTTTAAAAAATGTGTCCATGAGACGGTCGTTGTTCCGCGCAGTTAGCGAGTGGTGTAACGTTTCATAATTAGGCTTGATTTTAAACCAAGTTTTTACATCCACCATCAATGACCAAATAATTCCAAACAGTTATATTCAAATGTAATAAAATAAACATATATTTACAAAAAAATAAATAAATAAATGACTCTATTCATCCCTCAACGGGAAATTTGAACAAAGCAGGCTGCCCTTCGACGGCGCCAATGGTGGGAGAAGCGGGGGTTAGGTGTCTTCTCCAAGGACCCTAGACGTGCTTTGTGTGGGACACAAACCCGCGACCTTCCAGCCCGCGTGCCGACGCTCTAACCACTGAGCTGCCGTCTCCTCCTATTTAGCTGGTTATTGAAATTATACGCCTTTTATCTCAAATAAAAACTTGTAATAAAAATGTGTTGTAGTTTAGGGTGGGTACACATGTGACTGACCAGGTGGGAATAGTTCCAGCGATTGTCAAAACTTGATTCTGTAAAGTAAACTTACACGTAGCATCCATGATTGTATTTGTTCTGACATGTTGGCGTTCTGCCGTTTGTCGCTCTTCTTCGGGCTGTAAAATGTTGCATCTTATACGTCTATTTTGTTGTTTCACCAAAATAATTTGTCACGTCGTATCTATGACTCACTTGCAAATTGTAAGGCTCAAATTTTCTTGGCGTGATCTCCTCTTATCTGGAACACGCCTTCTTGACGAAGACTAGAGGTATAAGCTCTGGTCCTTGTCCTGCTGAGCTCGTGCCCCTGGCACACTGCCTTCCCGCTGAGCTCATGCCTCTGGTCTTCCTCCAGAATGAGAGTTCCAGATAAAAGGGGATCACGACGTCTGCTTTGATAAATAACTAATGCCGAGAGATTCCCCCCAAAGCCATTTGGTAACCCAGGCAAAGATAGACCATCAGCCATGTTTGTTGTGATGTGGAAGTAGGAGGACCCAAATGCAGGGCATAAACAGAAGTCTGGCAAGGCGGTAAGGCAAAAGGATAGGGTTAATCCAAAGGAATGTCTTTAAGTCGAAAAATATAACAGAGTTCAAAGATGAACTTGGTCAGGCCGCCAGGAAGACCTGGCAGGAAGGGATGGTGATGACCCGACGTGGAATCCGTATCCGTTTTAAAAGACGCAAAAGCACCTAAACGCTATACAGTATGTGCATTATCGCCGACTACTGACTCATACCCTCAACTAATATCTTAGTCTTCCATGATCCTTGCAAACAGGGGGCCGGACCCTCCCCTGCAGTTTCAAAAATACAAAGCGACCATTGCTCAAAGAGAATGCGCTCTTCAAATGTTTGACCCAACATGGAAGTCAGAAGAGACTGCCTTTAAATAGGCACCAGGCTGACAATGCAAAGCTGATAAGTATCAGGCTAATCAACCAGGTGTTTGGTATCAGGTTGAGATCCAGGAGAGGAATGGTCCAGGGCTCCCTCTGGTGGCAGGTGTGGGATCTTGACAACATTGCTACAGTAAATCAGTGGTGGAACGTAACGAAGTAAATGTACTTCGTTATTATACTTAAGTAAAAAAATTGTGTATCTGTACTTTACTTAAGTAAAATTTAAGACCGGTACTTTTACTTTTACTTCACTACATTTTTAGAGCAAATATCTGTACTTTTACTTCGCTACTTTTTAAAAGTGTGTTTTACATTTTTTGTTACATTTTCGTTCAGGAATTTGAAAAATACACAGTTTTTTTTTTTAGCGCATCTTGAAGCCGCATCGCCAAAATCAAAAGAAGCAGTTGATCAGGAGAAGAAGTCATGAATCGAGAAACATTTTCCGCATTCATTCAAAAACCTAACATCAAATATAGTACAAATTAAAAAGAGTCAGAAGATCGTTGTTCGTTGTGTTTACTTCTAAATAAAAAGTTGAGCCATCATTACACAGAGCAGGGGCGGATCTAGAATTTTCCAAAGGGGGTGGGGCTTTGACAAAGCCAATAATTAGTGACTGGGGGCCTCCCCCACATAAACATTTTAAAAAATAAGTGTCATTTTCCTCCATTTTGGTGCTCATTCACTGGACCTTCTTGGGGATAGCTTGACTTGTCCCCTTTCCTTTTATTTTATTTATATATTTTTTTGTGGACCAAAAGAGGCGGGAGAGGGGGGTCACCCCCCTGCATAGTATTTATCCTGGTTACCATGGTGACACCCTATAGCACAAAAAATAACATTTGAATTATGATCGAATACTTTTACTTTTTACTTAAAAAGTACAATTTACACCAACTACTTTTGTACTTTTACTTAAGTACAAAAAGTGAGTACTTCATCCACCACTGCAGTAAATTGGCCGAGGTTTAGAGCCTTAACCCCTTAGGTTAGTTGGATGTAGCAGATGGAATTAACCCAGACAAGAAGGATTTTTGTTAAGCTGGAAATATTTTTAGCTAATGATAAAATTGCAGCAGATTAAACCAGACTCCAAAACTTTTTGAAGCTTTTGGTTTCTTGCCGCTTCTTAGCTGCTGTTTAGATAACTCTGTTTCAGTCTGTACGGCTAGTAAGGTTTTCCAAAGAGGACCGTCTTAATCCTAACCTTGGATGGACTGACTGTCTGTATCTCTCACATAAACTGGGAGATTATTCCATAAAACGGGACTGCTTGGTTGCCGAGTCACTCCTTCGCAAAATCCTACCTAAATCCTACAAACCGCTAACAGGGCTGTAGCCACCATCTTTGCACAGAAATCTCACACTCAGTTTAAACCATCCTCAGTTGTCCGGTTTGACCGTTTACCTGAGATGACCGAGAGCAGCTCGGACACCACGGTGGAGAAAAGAGAGAAAGTTTGATCCATGGAGGCTTTCAGAGTCTAACTAGACAGTTATTTATTGTCTGTGTGTCGACCAGATAGTTGCAATAAAAGAGGAAGCAGGGAGGGAGCGATGAGTTCGGCAGTCTGCCAGTAAGAAAAGATTCACAGTAGGAAGAGAAGAGGGACTTGGAAGGATCAATTCAGGTGCTACGCTGAGGGAGCCGGGGAGTGCAGGGTGGGATAATCCTAGAACATCAAAACACAGGTAAGGAGGTAAAAAGCTGCTTTAAAACGAGAATATATACGGATAAGAAAAAAAGAGACGCGCAGTGTCACACACTGTACACAACATATTAAAATATATGATCACAGATCTAGGGAGCGAGAGGAGGGAAGAGGTGGAGGAAAAGCTAAAGGAAGAATCGGAAAAGAATCGGAATGAAGATTAGTCAGAGTAAAACAGAGTACATGTGTGTGAATGAGAGGGATCCAAATGGAAAAGTGAGGTTACAGGGAGAAGAGATAAAGAAGATGGAAGATTTTAAGTATCTAGGATCAAAAGTCGAGAGCAATGGAGAGTGTGAAAAAGAGTTGAAGAAGCTTGTGCAGGGAGGCTGGAACGGGTGGAGGAAAGTATCAGGTGTGATGTGTGATAGAAGAGTTTCAGATAAAATGAAAGAGAAAGTGTACAAAACCGTGGTGAGAGCGGCCATGCTGATTGGTCTAGAGACAGTGTGGTGAGAGCGGCCATGCTGATTGGTCTAGAGACAGTGTGGTGAGAGCGGCCATGCTGATTGGTCTAGAGACAGTGTGGTGAGAGCGGCCATGCTGATTGGTCTAAAGACAGTGTGGTGAGAGCGGCCATTCTGATTGGTCTAGAGACAGTGTGGTGAGAGCAGCCATGCTGATTGGTCTAGAGACAGTGTGGTGAGAGCGGCCATGCTGATTGGTCTAGAGACAATGTGGTGAGAGCGGCCATGCTGATTGGTCTAGAGACAGTGTGGTGAGAGCGGCCATGCTGATTGGTCTAGAGACAGTGTGGTGAGAGCGGCCATGCTGATTGGTCTAGAGACAATGTGGAGAGAGCGGCCATGCTGATTGGTCTAGAGACAGTGTGGTGAGAGCGGCCATTCTGATTGGTCTAGAGACAGTGTGGTGAGAGCGGCCATGCTGATTGGTCGAAAGACAGTGTGGTGAGAGCGGCCATGCTGATTGGTCTAGAGACAGTGTGGTGAGAGCGGCCATGCTGTTTGGTCTAGAGACAGTGTGGTGAGAGCGGCCATGCTGATTGGTCTAGAGACAGCATCACTGAGGAAAAGACAGGAAACAGAGATGGAGGTAGCAGAGATGAAGATGCTGAGGATCTCTCTGGGAGTGACCAGGATGGACAGGATCAGAGGAACAGCACATGTTAGAGGTTTTAAAGTCAGAGAGGCCAGACAGAGATGGTTTGGACATGTGCAGAGGAGAGAGAGAGAGTACATCAGAAGAAGGATGCTGGGTTTGGAACCACCAGGAAAGAGGACTAGAGGAAGACCAAAGAGGAGGTTCATTGATACAGTGAAGGAAGACATGAAGATAGTTGGTGTGACCGAAGAGGATGCAGCAGATAGGGTTAGATGGATGAAACTGACTTGCTGTGGTGCCCCCTGGAGGGAAATGCCGAAAGAAGAAGAAGATCTGGAGCCATATTTATATAACTTGCTTTCACAAAAGATTTTGCTCACCTCAACTTCTATTCAAATGAAGACGTCTATTGAGATTCTACGTAATTCCACACAAAATCGGAAGTAAAAATTGTGAAACATAGAAAAAAGCTGACACCTTGTGGACAGAAGCTGAAGTGAACTGAGGACAGTGAAATTTAGCATTTGAAGCAGCGAGAAAATAATTAGAAAACACACATAAATACCCTTCAGATTAAAGTTATGGTCAGACAGCCAGGAATCCCTGGCTGGCAGGGATGGTGGTGATGATGATGACCCGGCAAAGAATTCTTCTTCTTCTTATTTCCGACAAACTACACGCCACTCGGCACATTGCTGCCTTTCTGGTTTGTTCAGGAACTGCACTTAGGAACTACTGTACGTCCAGAGGCATACTCCACTCGACTCTAGAAAGTTCCCAATAGCGCGTATACAATAGTCAGCTCCTGCAGGAGGGTTCAACAGCTCCTTAAGACTCAACTCACTTTTTCCAGACACATATTTAAACAAAATAGCATGCTGCCTTGCATAAAGAGGACACTATAAAAACGTGCTTAACGGTTTGACTCTGTTTGCAGTGTTGGCACAATCCATCTGGATGTTTTTCTAGCCTGGCCAAATAACACGCAAGCCCACAACGGCCTAACCTTAGCCTGGTCAACCCCGACACAGAATTCTGCTGTGATTGCATTTAAATAGGCAGCATGATCCACAGGGGTGTGTTATCAGACTAATCATCCTCAGGTGTCCCTTATCAAGGTGATGAGGGAAGGTCCAGGGTTCCGTTTGGTGGCAGGGGAGAGGATCATGACGCACATGAAATCAAGGATGTTCCTAGAAATGCTATTTTGTTACATTTTTAAGCTTAAAAAAGTAAAAATAGCTACATTTATTTATGTTTACAAGTAAAATTAACTTCAGTTTTAAGAACTATGGGTAACATTTTTATGCAGTTAAGATACTGTACCATAAATCACGGAAAAATAGAAACACAGAAAGCAAGACGCTGTGGAAAATAAAGATGAGAAATTGCTCAAACAGTGAGGTTGTGAAAGGTGAGGTGACCGATGTACATCCTCCATATTTGTCGACCGGTTCAGATTAAAGTATGCAGTGGCGGATGAAGTACTCACTTTTTGTACTTAAGTAAAAGTACAGATAATTAGGCAAAAAAATTACTTAAGTAAAAGTAAAAGTACCAATAAAAAAAATCTACTTAAGTAAAAGTACAAAAGTAGTTGGTGTAAATTGTACTTTTTAAGTAAAAAGTAAAAGTATTCGATCATTATTCAAATGTTATTTTTTGTGCTATAGGGTGTCACCATGGTAACCTGGATATATACTCTGCAGGGGTGTGACCCCACCCCTCCCCCTGTTTTGGTCCACAAAAAAAATCAAATAAATTTTAAAAAAAGGAAGGGGGACAAGTTAAGCTGTCCTCTAGAAGGGCCAGTGAATGGGCCGCCAAAATGGAGGAAAATGACACTTATTTTTTAAAATGTTTTGGGGGGGAGGCCCCCAGTCACTATATACTGGCTTTCTCAAAGCCCCACCCCCCTTTGGAAAATTCTTGATCCGCCCCTGCTCTGTGTAATGATGGCTCAACTTTTTATTTAGAAGTAAACACAACGAACAACGATCTTCTGACTCTTTTTAATTTGTACTATATTTGATGTTAGGTTTTTGAATGACTGCGGAAAATGTTTCTCGATTCATGACTTCTTCTCCTGATCAACTGCTTCTTTTGATTTTGGCGATGCGGCTTCAAGATGCGCTAAAAAACCTGTGTATTTTTCAAATTCCTGAACGAAAATGTAACAAAAAATGTAAAACACACTTTTAAAAAGTAGCGAAGTAAAAGTAGAAATATTTGCTCTGAAAATGTAATGAAGTAAAAGTAAAAGTACAGGTCTTAAATTTTACTTAAGTAAAGTACAGATACACAATTTTTTTACTTAAGTACAGTAACGAAGTACATTTACTTCGTTACGTTCCACCACTGAAAGCATGTATCTGTGTTTTGATCTCTTCATGTGTGGGTGAATGAAAATGATCCGTCTGAGTCAGTCTGCGGTATCCACGGCTGGTAACTTCAAAATAAACTCGGGAAAATGCGATCATTTTTTTTATAAAAGTAGAGATAAAAGATGAAACAGCAGGTTTCTGATGATGACACCTGTTTCTCTTTGTTCCTCCGATCTGGAACACGTTCGTAAAATCACAGGCACATATTATTTCCTCCCACTTGAAGCGATTCCAAATATGCAAATGAATATTTGAATCAATTTGTTTAACTCGGTGTAAACTGAATATAGATGGGATTTACATTTTTACTTTCTGCGTGTCTGATTATGCTCATTAAAAGAGATAAAACTTTCCGTTCAGAAGTCGTTTTACCCCAAACGGATGTTTCTATCATTTTTTCCAGCCTCATTAAAAGTTCATTTTTTTCTCAGATGAAACTAACTTTGTAACTTATTCTTATTGTAACCGAGAGATGAAATGATTTGGACCATTTTATCACAACACACATAGAAAAAAGCAGCTTCTAAATTTTGCAATGTACAATATGGTTGTCAAATATGTCATATAGGGGCGGGAATTGACCAATCAGAGGGTCCATTGTGTCCCACAACAGGAAATAGTAGGCAAATAAAAATATACAAATAAATAAAATCTACCATAATTTCACGACCATTAGGCGCACCGTACGAAAAGGCGCAGTCTCAGTCACACACCGCCTTACAACAACACACACGCAAGCATGCAAATGTGCATATTAAAAAATAGATCGGGAGCAAAACTGAGTTTGGTTGTACTTTATTTAAGTAGTATAAACAAGCACATTACCGGTAAAAGTCTTTATTCAAATCCATCAAAGTCCTCATCCTCTGTTTCCGAATCGAACAGCTGCGCAAAATCCAACAGAGCAGGTCCACTTCGCTCCTCGCTGTCAAAGTCACTGTCTGTACTGTGCGGCTCCTCAGAAAGGATACCAGCTTTTGCGAAAGCTCGGATAACAGTACCAGCAGACACGTTAGTCCAAGCATCTACAATCCATTGACTCGTTAATGCTGAAATTTCTCGCGGCGGCTCGATTCCCATGTTCCTCCGCGTAGCTGATTGCCTTCAGCTTAAACTGAGCGTCATAAGCGTGTCTCTTTGCCATTTTCAGGGTCAAAACAGCATTTTATACCTTTTTTATACACAATCCACACTTCACTCTTTAACGTTCTCATGCCTTTTCTTTGAAGTCCGCCTCACGGGCACCGCTTTTTCTTTTAGGTCCACCTTTTCTCACACACAAGGCGCACCGCTCATTTTGAAGAAAATCTAAGACGTTTATATGCGCCTTATAGTCGTGAAATTACGATACTAGAATGTGATGTTTTAGATAAACAGCTGTCTAATGTCTTGTAGCTGCTTAGGTATGAAGAAATGCTGAAAATGGACTACAACCCCCGTCATACCTGGCACCTACCCAGCAAAACCTCCAGGGAACGCCAGCCTGAAGTTCTCTAAACGTTCCCTAAACATTAGTTGATGGTTATGTTAGAACCTAACCTTCCCAGAATGTTGAGAGAATCAAATTACAAATTTTAAGATTAAAATTAAGATTAGAAGAACGTTCTGAAAACCAAAAAATAATGTTTCGCAACCATCATAAAACTTTACATTTGGACCTTTAGAGAACCAAAAATAAGGAACGTTTGGCTTACCTTTGAAAAAAAACCTTCCCAGAACGTTCTGAGAACGTTAGATTGTTAGCTGGGTACTGCGCATGTGCGAAGCTCTAGTTCAAAAGGACCTAAACTAAACACAAAACAAACACAGCCTCTCTGTGGCGTACACTTTCACCCTTTTAAATCCTCATATAAATAAAACGTGTTTTTATTGTTAGATTGTTTCTATAAGTTTGTTTTTTATTTCTTTCTGGAACATTTAGAACACAAATATAGATCTAAACATTATTGAAGTGGTCCAATCCGTCATTTTGTGAATCTGGGGACGAGGTGTGGGTATCACTCTGTGAGTACAGAGTCATAGAGTCCTTGTTCCAGACTCTCCGGTCTCGGTTTGATTGTCGCCAGAACTTGGTCCGCATTGTTGGTTTTAGGTTTACGGTGAGAGTCTCCGTTCATTTCTTGTTTTTTACCTTTCTGGACAAAATATTTGAGGTGATGTGCGGATCTGGTTCCGGAGTTCACTGCTGAGGTTGTTACGTTTCAACCCCACCCTGGATAGGTGGAGGACAATCGTTTAAAATGGCACAATATTAACATTACCGTATTTTCACGACCATAGGGCGCACCGTATTAAAAGGCGCAGTCCAAATTTTGCGTGCTCTGTATTTAACACACATAAGGCGCACCTGATGATAGGGCGCGGGTTTTATATAAATATCCTCTACTACGTACAGTACGTCCGCCTTACAACAACACACACACATACACATAGACGCACGCGCACATACGCACACACATGTGCGTACTTAAAAATAAATCGGGAGTAAAACTGAGTTTGGTTGGTTTTTATTTAAATATTAGTTACAGTCGTCATAAAGTCATTTATCAAATCCATCAAAGTCCTCATCCTCTGTTTCAGAATCTAACAGCTGCTCTAAATCCAACATAGCAGGTTCACTTTCCACGCTGTCAGAGTCACTTTCTGAACCGTGGAGCTCCGTGGAAATGATGCCGGCTTTTGGGAAAGCTCGGACAACGGTGCCAGCGGACACGTTAGCCCAAGCATCTACAATCCACTGGCAAACTGTGGCGTAACTCGCCCGGTGCAGCTGATTGCCATCAGTTTAAACTGAGCTTCATAAGCGTGTCTCTTTTCCATTTTCAGTGTTGTTAAAACAGCAATGTTCTGCATAAAGCACACACCTGTTCTTTTAGACACACTCCACGCCCACACTTCACCCTTTAACATTCTCATGTTCTCAACTGCGTACGCCTGATGGTTCTCTAATATGTCCGCAAATCACAAATCAGATAGGGCGCACCGCTCATTTTGAAGAAAATTTGAGACT
Organism: Neostethus bicornis; assembly: GCA_902685375.1. NCBI lineage: Eukaryota > Metazoa > Chordata > Actinopteri > Atheriniformes > Phallostethidae > Neostethus > Neostethus bicornis. The sequence continues at coordinate 292,604 of CACRXE010000066.1, read as the reverse complement.
TTTAGGTGCGCCTTATGGTCGTGAAATTACGGTAGTTCAGGTTAGTCGCTCTAAATCAGGTTGAGGGTATTCAGCCTTGGTTTTGGTTATGAGTCTGAACAAAACATGAGGGTCCACTCTCCACCCCCCTTCATATTCTTCTTTTTCCCCCATCCATGCCAGAGCTTGACATGTCCTACTTTGTTCCAGTAGAGATGGTTTGGGTGGTTTTTCCGCCGCTGACACCCAAACTTCAGACTGAAGCGTAGAAAAGTAGATCCTAGGGCTTCTGTGTCATAAGAAGTCCATCGTAACATAAGAGTTGTGACAGCAGAGGGTTTTATCCGAGTCAACATGCCAGATATCATTTTTCAGGCCGGAGGACCAGTCAGCTCACTGCCACACATCTTCATTCAGTCTTATTTATAAAACCCACACAGAGCCGCGCTGGTGCACTGCGGGGGTGAAAGCAAATCAAATTCAATTTATAAAGCACCTTTCACACACAAAGCTCTCAAAAAATAAATACAAAAGACATACAGTACATCCATAAATACACTCTGTGTGTTTATAAAGTCCGCAGGTGTCGTCAACATAGTGTTTTAGCACAACGACATGACAGACCGCGCCCTATTTTAGAACAAATAGAGCCAAATTATGCTGTTTTATCACCAAAAACCAGTTGAAAAACAGCTTTTACTTATGGAGTAAAATGTCCTAGAACACCAATTTAGCGGAATTTTTAAGATACCAAACTCGGTAAGTCTTAATTCACTCTAATGAGAATTCCGCCATCCTCGTCAACACGGAACGAAGACTGTAGTTTTTATATCCCTAACTGGCTAAATGTAACCAATTGGGTGTCATGATCTCCTCCTCTGCCACCAGAGGGAGCCCTGGACCTTACCTCATCTCCCTGATTAGGGACACCTGAGGATGATTAGTCTGTGTCATCCACAGATGACACACACCTGTGGATCCTGGTGCCTCTTTAAAGGCAATCACTCCAGATGTCTGTGTCAGGTCATCGTCATCACCACCATCACCTTCCCTTCCAGCCAGGTCTTCCGTCCTGGCTGCCTGACTATAAGTTGCATCTTTGAACTCTTTGAGCTTTTGAACCTGAGTTAATCCTGTGCCCTTTACTTTACAACAGTGCTTCTTAATTATTTCCTGTTGCGCACGCCCCCCGCCCTCACCCCCCAGGATGAAGAAAATATTTTGCGCTCCCCCCACTCTCCGTCGTGACTATAATTAGTATCATTTGTCTATGAAATTGTTCTAACTACACCTCTGCATGACGTTGTGTCCTCATTCACATTAAAGAAAACAAACAAAGAAAAAGAACAACTTTATTAACATTGTTTTTTAATCTGAAACAGAAAAGATTTAAAGTGCATCAATTAACTTAAAATTAAAAAAGCGCCAATCACTATAGTGCAGTGGTCCCCAACCACCGGGCTGTGGACCGGTACGTGGGTCATTTGGTAAAGGGCCACAAAGAATGAAGAAATAACTTCCATTATTTCCATTTGGTTTATTATTTGAGCCTTTATTAAAAAAGGTTTTCTTGATTTTTGATGACGATGTTTTAATTTGAAATGTGACCGGATACAGAGTTACGAAGCAGACTGGACCTTAGAAACACTCTTCAGGTTCCAGGTCAAAATTGGACTGTCTGGTTCCAGCAAAACAAACTCAGAACTTCAATCGATCTAGTCTTACTGTGAAGGGGACTAACTGGTATTTTTATTCACTTTATTTGTGTGATGTCCTTTATTTTGAAGGTATGTTTACCGTTACCAAGGCTGGTTACCAGATTAAGTTCGAGCAGAGAGAATGTTTCCGTGTTATTAAGACGCAGCTAATAAATTTTCTCGTGAGGACAAAAAAGATTTAAGTTTATTATTTATTTTTTAAAAAAAACGTTTTTTCAGGCTGGTCTTGTTTAGTTTTTCTGCTACACCTTTAGACCAGTTCGTGAAAATTTTATCAGACACAAAACCGGTCCATAGTGCAGGAAAGGTTGAGGACCTCTGCTGTAGTGGATGTGCAATTACACTTTATTCTTGTACGGCAAAAAAAAAATGACCCAACATGTCCCACAGGGTGGGGAATAAGTCGACACCCAGATGTCAAACATACGCTTCAGCATACCCTAAAAATATGTGACTTTAACTTTTGGTTGTATGACTATGAAAACCTAATCAGTTCATCTATAGTTGGCACTGATCAACTTTGGACAATTTTAAAAGATGCCCTCTTTGGTTTCAGAGAAATCCCGTTCAGAAACGTGTCACGGATGAATGACCAACCCGAGTGTTTAACCCCCCCCCCCCCCTCCCCCACATTCTGTGGGCAAAGTCACAAAAACAAGTTGAAAGTAAAGTTTCGAATGTTGTACGTCTTCCCGGTCGTGTCGGGGTGAAACTGTGCATGATAAACCCCTGTGAGTCAGAGCGGCACTTCGAGAGGGGGCTCAGCGGGGGTTCCTCCAGCTCCCTCCAGCCGCGCTGACACATCGGATTAGTTTGGTCAGAGCTCTTGGAATCACACACTCCTCAGTCTGCCCGTCTCCTTACCCCACTGGATCGACTTCTTGCCCACATCCAGCAGCATGTGGGCCACCCCTGCGGACCAACTCGGTCACCGATGTCTGGTTAGGTTCTGAGTTGTGGTGATGGTCTTCTTCCCTCCCCACCAGAGCGGACCGCCGAAATCCTCTGTCATTTCTCCACTTTTGCCATCAAAGAGAATTTTTATAGAGTTTTAAGCCATTTCGTTCAGGATTTTATTTTATTTGATCTGTTAAACCTTCCAGCATGGCAGGACACACTGGTGTCCCATCATGTGTGTTTTTGTGGGTTCAGAGATGGATTTCCGCTTGTTGTGCCTGAACGATGCTGCAAAAAGCCGAAATGGCAGGAATTCTTTCGGAAAGGTCACGACAGGATGGATTGGAAAGTGAACGAGGAAGGTCTGCCCTTTAACTCGCCCAACTGTTTTACAAACTAAAGCCTCTTAAATAAAAGTCAGAGCGTTTCGACGGGATGATCTTTCACATCTGGAGGCCTGACAAATTAGCCATCCAAATGTTTTTGGAAAAACAATCGCACATTAACAACCTCCATCCCAGGACTGTGCACAGCTACTGAGCACAGCAAGCCATGGTCCCCTGCTTGCCAAATAGGAAGTACCCGCTGCAGCCAAAAAGTGTCAAAGCCCATAGATTTCCATCAAAAATTTGCAGACGTTACTCAGCCAAACCCCGTTGACACTGTAACCATTGTTGCTTTAGTTGTATTGCAGTCTCAATAGTTTTTGGGGGGGGGGGGGTGTTATTGAATTAGTGCCTCCAAATCCAAGACCAGGGTTCTTGCCCAGAAATGAGTGGAATGCCCCCTGCGGGTCAGGGACAGGGTCCTTCCCCAAGTGGAGGAGTTTAAGTATCTAGGGCTCTTGTTCACCAGTGGGGAAAGGATAGAGCGGGAGATTGACAGGCTGATTGGTGCGGCATCAGCAATAACTAGGACGCTGCATCAGTCCGTCGTGGTAAAGAGAGAGCTGAGCCAAAAAGCAAAGCTCTGGATTTACAAGTCGATCTACGTTCCTACCCTCACCATGGTAACCAGGATCTACGTTTCTACCCTCACCGTGGTAACCAGGATCTACTTTCCTACCCTCACCATGGTAACCAGGATCTACGTTCCTACCCTCACCATGGTAACCAGGATCTACGTTCCTACCCTCACCATGGTAACCAGGATGTATGTTCCTACCCTCACCGTGGTAACCAGGATCTTCGTTCCTACCCTCACCATGGTAACCAGGATCTATGTTCCTACCCTCACCATGGTAACCAGGATCTATGTTCCCACCCTCACCATGGTAACCAGGATGTATGTTCCTACCCTCACCATGGTAACCAGGATCTATGTTCCTACCCTCACCATGGTAACCAGGATCTATGTTCCTACCCTCACCATGGTAACCAGTATGTATGTTCCTACCCTCACCATGGTCACCAGCTGTGTGTGGTGACCGAAAGGATGAGATTGCGAATACAAGCGGCCGAAATTACCTTCCTCCGCTGGCTGGGCTCTCACTCAGAGATCGGGTGATGAGCGCAGCCATCCAGGAGGAGCTCGGTGTCGAGCCGCTCCTCCTCCAGGTCAAGAGAAGCCAGATGGGGTGGTTTGAACATCTGGTCAGGATGCCCCCGAGTGCCTCGTTGGTGAGGTGTTTCGGGCACGTCCCACTGGGAGGAGACCAAAATGCAGACCCCAGACACGTTGGAGAGAGTATGTCTCACAGCTGGCCGGGGAACGACTCGGGATCCTACTGGGTGAGCTGGAGGATGTAGCCGGGGTGAGAGAAGCCTGGGCTGCCCGTCTGAGGCTGCTGCCCCAGCGACCCGGCTCCGGATAAGCGGAAGACGACGGAATGGTTGACGGAATTGTTGTTTTTTGCCCCGTGGCAGAAGTTATTTGAGTTCATTTCAGGCCAATCAGAGATGGCAGTTACATGATGTAGCAATAGAAAATGGTCAGGAATTTAGACTCTCCAGCGGCGGGGGTGTGTGTCTTCAAAACGCTCGCTCCTGGTTGGCGAGGTGGCTGTCGTTCGAACGCTATCTGGACCAATGACATGGATAGGTCCTTGGTGCGTCCGTTTTGGTTAAAAATGGCGACTGAATTTACTTCCTTTGCGTAAAGGCAAGCATTATGAGTGGGGTCACACTCACCGGGTTCACTGCGTCTACATTTGGTAGCGTTGCTGTTTAGAGATGCGGTGTTGTGCTTTTGTGGAACCATAATTTTTATCTCACAGCATTTACAGACTAACATAGTATCTTTGGTTCGCTCAGTAACGGTCCGTTTGCCAAGGGCACTCCTTTTTGGGACTGAGCGTGAGCAGAATGCCTGCACTAAAGCACTTAGACGATAGCTCAGTGGTGGAACGTTTGCCCTTGAAGTTCACCGGAAGTTCGCAGGATCGAATTCCACTGAGCTCATGTCTTGGTGTCCTCGGGGAAGTCACCTAACCCCCTGTTTCTCCCACCATTGGTGCCGTCCTGGCAGCCTACTGCGGTGTAAAGCCGCACGCAATTTTTTTCTGTTGCGGG